>JAIOJX010000024.1:148292107-149492107 GCA_022376925.1 Tragulus kanchil
TATCCAGTGTCCTAGTTTTATGAAGACACTGAATAGAAGTATTCATTATTTCAGTATATGCAATATGGTAGTCTATGTTCTTTTAGTCTACTTCTCCTTCAGTATTTTCTTAACTTTTTCTTGATAATTTGAATTTCATATTATTTTTATAAGATTTGATATATACATAACTACTGGGATTTCTAATGATCTTGTGTAACAATACAGAATGATTTGGTGAAAACTCACATGTTTATACTACTGTTTATTCATATCAATTTTAAATCATTTAAATAAATCTATAACTATATGTGTACATATGTATGTATACACACACATCTGTTTATACACATTTTTAAATTAGTTTCCAGCAACAAAGTCTTGCATCTTTTCCATTAGATTTAACCATATAAACTTGCATTTTTATAATTTAGCAAATACCTTTTCACACTTTTGAAGTATTTTTGTTTATGTATAGAAATAGAATTGATCTTTGTGTATTGATCTTCCAACAAGACTGCTAAATTTACTTCTGTTTGTCAGATTATTTCTTTGTTTAATTTTAAGAAATCTTCATTTTCTTAAATAGGTGACAAAACTTACATTAGGTAGGTACTTCACATTGAAAATGAGCTGGAGAGTATCAACCGATAAAAATGTCATTTTACATCTTTATTTATTTCTATCATCCACGTCTCCCCATTGGTTAAGCAGCAGAGATGGATGGAGAAATTTTCGTGTTCTGGACTACAAATATGTTATTGGAATTGGTGTCCATAAGATTAAGAGACTGGCCATTAGAAAAGTTAGTTCTTACAGATTTCTAAATTTTCTTTCCATGATAATTCTGTGAAAAAATAAAGAAATGACAAAAATGACAAAAAGCAATATTTATTCAGCTACATTTCTTTCTGAATGCCACTTTGGCTCTTCTCCTATTTACTCACAAAATAAATAATTAAATAATCATCATGTGCCTTGTATCTGGGGCATTTATACTATATTTAGGTAACTCTTTTTTTCTGCTTTTACCATTATCACTATTAGACTAACTCTCCAAATTTTCCTATCCTTCCTTACATGGATATTTACTAGGTTGTGGTGATTTATTTATTAAACAAATTTTAAGGGCATCATGTGCTATACACTGAGCTGATCTCATTAGTTACCTGCCATTTGCCAGATTGACATAAAATTTCTCTCTCAAAAGGAAAATTTTCACCAAAAGTAAGCGCTAATTCAATGTATTTCCAGTATATAGATAACTGCTCTTTACTGTGGATGAGGGTCTTAGCAAGGTCTTGTTACTGATGAGTTATCCCTTCATGTGTTGGAGTATAGGTCTGCTTGCTGCTCTGACTGGTAAAAGGTCTGAAGAAATATTTTTGAGGAAGAGGAATTTCCTGTCATTTTGTCTGCTTCACTCTGAAAGTCATTCAAAGTGAATGAATTAGGAAATTCATTTCTTAATTTTCTAGACTGTCAAAGAAAAAAGTGTCACAAATTTACATTCATGGTTTTCTTATTATTGCAGATAGAATACAAGCAGTTTAAAAAAAGAAAAACTCCCTAAGAATATTTATGGGAAGAATGGTTATAATAAATCAGAATAATACATAACAAAAAATGTGGATGGTCTGAATGGTTTACCTGGCTGTATAGGGCATAAAATATTGACATGCCCAGAAACTTTATGTGGACAAGGGTACAGAACCACAGGTCATATTATTATTAATAAGGACAGAAGAAGCTCTAGGAGCAACAGTAGCAGTATTAATTCTCTTTGAATTGTAGAGTTTTATATTAGTTAAAAGCATACAATTTATTTTAATCCTTCAAATATCCTTGGAACACAATCAAGCAATTTAATATATACAGAAACAGAAGCCCATGGAGCCTTAATAACTTGCTCCAACCCTTATAACTTGTCTCAGGACTAAAAGGCTGACTGCAATAACTGTCATAAGCAACAAATTACAGCATACCTAATAGACTGTATAAGACTCTGGAATGAACAACATGTTTATGATGGTAGGACATAGATAACACCTGATGAATCACTATATTTTATACCATATAATGAGCAAATTAAAGCTAATCTTTAGGATTGGTTGAAAGAAATAACTCATTAAATTACAATATTACTCTATTTCAAGGAAAAGAAAATGCCTGATTAATATTTCATACTCCAAGAATTAGTGTAAGCAAAGGAAAAAAGAAAATAAGTAGGAGCAGACACTAATACACTACTGTTATTAGTGGTATATTATTATACTAGTGATGTGCATCGATTCCACAATAATTGGTTACCTTCTACATGTACCTAGCATAGTAGTAGATACAAGAAATATGGAGATGAGACTCAGATTCCTCTCTAAATAGGCAGTGCACAAGATAAATCTATTTTGACTACTGCAGAAAATAAATACTTTAAAAACGAACTATGCAATAGAATCTGAGAAATAAAATTTTAGGAAATCCCCTTTTTTTTCCACTCTGAAAGTCATTCAAAGTGAATGAATTAGGAAATTCATTTCTTAATTTTCTAGACTGTCAAAGAAAAAGTGTCACAAATTTACATTCATGGTTTTCTTATTATTGCAGATAGAATACAAGCAGTTTAAAAAGAAAAACCCCCTAAGAATATTTATGGGAAGAATGGTTATAATAAATCAGAATAATACATAACAAAAAATGTGGATGGTCTGAATGGTTTACCTGGCTGTATAGGGCATAAAATATTGACATGCCCAGAAACTTTATGTGGACAAGGGTACAGAACCACAGGTCATATTATTATTAATAAGGACAGAAGAAGCTCTAGGAGCAACAGTAGCAGTATTAATTCTCTTTGAATTGTAGAGTTTTATATTAGTTAAAAGCATACAATTTATTTTAATCCTTCAAATATCCTTGGAACACAATCAAGCAATTTAATATATACAGAAACAGAAGCCCATGGAGCCTTAATAACTTGCTCCAACCCTTATAACTTGTCTCAGGACTAAAAGGCTGACTGCAATAACTGTCATAAGCAACAAATTACAGCATACCTAATAGACTGTATAAGACTCTGGAATGAACAACATGTTTATGATGGTAGGACATAGATAACACCTGATGAATCACTATATTTTATACCATATAATGAGCAAATTAAAGCTAATCTTTAGGATTGGTTGAAAGAAATAACTCATTAAATTACAATATTACTCTATTTCAAGGAAAAGAAAATGCCTGATTAATATTTCATACTCCAAGAATTAGTGTAAGCAAAGGAAAAAAGAAAATAAGTAGGAGCAGACACTAATACACTACTGTTATTAGTGGTATATTATTATACTAGTGATGTGCATCGATTCCACAATAATTGGTTACCTTCTACATGTACCTAGCATAGTAGTAGATACAAGAAATATGGAGATGAGACTCAGATTCCTCTCTAAATAGGCAGTGCACAAGATAAATCTATTTTGACTACTGCAGAAAATAAATACTTTAAAAACGAACTATGCAATAGAATGTGAAAGTTTAAATAACAAAGATAAACAATACATGAGAAAAAGGGCACATGATCCGTTCGTCCAATGATATCTGTGACAGGCCCTCAAAAGCATCATGTTCTAATCCCTAAAATCTAGAAATGTTAGTTTATATTGAAAAAAATTCTTATTCCTTGGATGTGACTAAATTAATGATATTAGAATAGAAATATTATCCTGAGTTTTAGAACCTAAATGCAATCACAAGTATTCTTATAAAAGAGCAACAAAAGAAATTATACAAAGAAGAAGAAAAGACAATGTGACCATGCAGGCAGAGATTAGAGTGATGAAGCCACAAGCCAAAGAATACAGGAAGTTGTCAGAAGCTGGAGGAGCTGAAGAGCACATTTTCCACTAAAGTCTCCTGAGGAAGCATAACCTATCCACATTGATTTTGGCACAGTGAAACTGATTTTCATTCTCTAGCATCAAGAACTGTGAAAGGTTAAATTCCTGTTGTTTTAAATCATCAAGTTTGTGATAGTTTATTACAGTAGCCACAGAAAACTATAATACAATATACACCAAAAAACAAGGAAGGTCACTTTTTTCTTTTTAATCCATCTAAACAGCTTTAAGGAGAAATAGTTTTTCTTGGCTTTGATATTTATTTCTTTTTTGAATTTTCAACCTAGCTGTGAATATGGAATTTTCTGATTTCATCTAGATATTCAAATTTATACAATCCAAACAGATAAAATATGTACCTATACAGTCTCTCTTCCTATTCTGATCTTGTTGGGTGTAAGACCTGTGAAATACTTCATGGAAGGGATGTGATTAAAGAATGAATTCAAGCAAAATGAAATGAAAAAACACACTAGGCAAGTATTTTACATGAACAAAAGAACAAGAATTAATCTTCTGAATTTGTCTCTTCCGTTGACGTGGTTGATATCTAAATACCTTGGAGTGTTCATCTGAAATTACTGACACACCTAAATGTATTGGATAAAGCCACATTACGTAATAATCAGTAATTTGAATGAAGTTTTGTTCTAATGAAAATGAAAGTATTCCAGGAATTTAAAGTTGATGATTCAGGAAACTCCCTGGAATTCAATGGTTAAGGTTCCACTTTTTCATTGCCAAAGATGCAGGTTTAATTCCTGGTCAGGAAACTAAGATCCCACAAGCCTCACTGTGTGGCCAAAAAAAAGGAAGAAGAAAAATAAAGTTGATGATTCAGGCAGAGTTAGATGACAAATCTTGGGCTCTGGTTCTGTGGGTATGCAGCCCAATAAGGTCATTTTTGAAATTCTGTCTGAAGATTTTTTTTTTTTTTCTGCTGAATGAGTATCTTCATAGAAATCTAGTCCTGATAGCTGACTTCAATCAAAAACAGACAGGAACTGGTTATAAATATCCTATACCCTTCACTCCTCAGGTGAGATATCTCTGAGGTGAGTGTTTTATACTGACTCCCAGAAACCCAGCAGGTTTAAGCTCTAGTTTCCCAAAGGGCATTCATTGTTTGACCATAGCACTTATGGAATAACAAGCTTTCTTCTTTCTCTAGATTCTCTGATTCATGATTCCTAGGAATACCTCCAAATAGCCTGTTTTCTAATCCTTGTCTCAAGAACTGAATCAGAGAAGGACAAATTGAGACAACACTTGGAATGGAAATTCTACTCAACAGATGTATTGTGGCCAGCACAGGATGTGCAGTGATCATTTTCTCTCTTATAATTTAATTCACCTAAAATCCTACTGGAGAAGTGGGCCTGTTCTGTGTGTTTCAACTTTATTTTCCCATCACACTGTTCCAATAATTAATTTTCACATAGCAGTCCTTATGCGTAATACAGGGTTTACTGCTGGGCTTATAGATAAACTATATTTGATTCATTCAAGTTTGAATTTCTGATAAATAATGGATAATGCCGAAAGATTATTCACTGTTACTCCGAAATTATAATTTAACTGGATGCCCTGTATTTTTGACAACTCTAGGAAAGGGGTATGCAGTTTCCAAGTTTCAAAATATGAAAGACTTGAATGTCAAAGAAGAACCCTAACCTGAAGGCAACTTTTCCTGTAGTAGACGCATTAAAAATTGAGTTGTTTTTAAACTGCAGTTTCTAATATGTCATCATAATGTGTAGCTTAGCCTACTTTGACACTGAGTACAATTTGCAATAAGTTTGATAGTTTCTCCTAGAGTATCTTTTACAGGCTAAATATGCATTCTCAATTTTTTATTATTCAATTATTTTTAATAGTCAATTCCTGATGAGGTAAAAGCACATGTGATGGTCCTAGATTTTGAAACATTTTGTGTGATTTTATTTCCTGTCTCAGAGAAGTTCATAAGCATAGAGGCAGAATAACCAATTTTTTTTTTTCTTTTTAATGTAATGTCTCTTTCTCTTCCACATCCCATATGGTTCTCCTTTGCTTTTGTCCTTGTCACTAGCAAGTTTAAAATTACATAGTACTTAATAAAGCCAGCTATTTTCTATCTGAAAATTTGTTTTAGTTATTTGCTCCATCCAATACATGTTACTGTGCATTATATTTGCTGTTATCTTCACCTGGACTCATTCCAGAGTAAAAGACATTTTTAACACTTTTAGAAGCAGGGTTTTAAAGCTTGAAGTTAATTCTAAGGAGCATTAAAGCATTTCTTTGTGGCTTCCCTGATGGTGCAGTGGGTAAAGAATCCACCTTGCAGTGCATGGGGCACTGGTTGGAACCCTGGTCCAGGAAGATCCCACGTGCCGGAGCAGATGGACCAGTGTGTCCAATTGTGAGCCAGCACTCTAGAGCGCATGTGCCCAGAGCTGGTGCTCTGCAGTGAGAGAGGCCCACGCAATGGGAAGCCCACACATGCCAAAGAATCAAAAGATGGATGAAAATAAATATAAATAAAAGAGACATGATGGGGAAAAGAAAAAAAAAAGAATCTAAAAAGCGTTTACTTTGATATTCTGTACCGTCTTCACTCATCAGTTCATTGCGTTTTTTTCCCTGTAAAGTAGTGAAAATACTTCATAATCTACTTATGTAAGTATTTTAGATACTCTCTGTTCACAGAGTCTTATCTCCCTAGATTTTCATATTACCTAATAATTATAATGTAATCATGCATTATATACAGCTTTCTTTTTTAGTGTGGATTTATGCACCAGATTTAAGACTTTTGAAACAATTACATGCTTCTTAAAAGTACATTGCTTTGTATTATCTCATCTTCCTCTGATCAAAGAATATTCCTTCCTCTGTGAAGAACTGTTTACTGGTTTAATGAACAAATAAAGAAATACATTTGTGAAATCATGAGAATATTTCAGACCGTAATTCATGAACTTTAAAAATATTTTTTATTTTTAATTTATACAATTGTTTTTACATGGTGGTAGTTCATTTTTTCAGTGTGATGATTTCTCACTAGGGTTCTGTCAGATGCACATGTAAAATAACAGCATTGTCATTTGATTTATTTTCTAATCAAGCAAACTTCTCCCATCTTTTGAATTACAATGCAGGAAATTTCTGCTGTCTTACTAGTTCTAAGATTCAATTTCCTTACTTCTCCACAACTTTTAATAGCTTCAAATCCCTTGTCTCACTTCCCACATTTCTTCCTTTAAAAGAATATCTTACCTCAAACAATATTTATGTCCCATAAGATCTCGCCATAAACCGAAATAGATCCTCATGAATATCTAGATTCCATTTTAGAGAATGCTTTTTTTTCCCCTATGCAATATGTAATTCTCCATTGGAGGACTGATTTGCATGGAAAAGAGAAATCTAGCAAATCCTCTTCTGGACATTTCTTTGTGGCTTCCCTGATGGTGCAGTGGGTAAAGAATCCACCTTGCAGTGCATGGGGCACTGGTTGGAACCCTGGTCCAGGAAGATCCCACGTGCCGGAGCAGATGGACCAGTGTGTCCAATTGTGAGCCAGCACTCTAGAGCGCATGTGCCCAGAGCTGGTGCTCTGCAGTGAGAGAGGCCCACGCAATGGGAAGCCCACACATGCCAAAGAATCAAAAGATGGATGAAAATAAATATAAATAAAAGAGACATGATGGGGAAAAGAAAAAAAAAAGAATCTAAAAAGCGTTTACTTTGATATTCTGTACCGTCTTCACTCATCAGTTCATTGCGTTTTTTTCCCTGTAAAGTAGTGAAAATACTTCATAATCTACTTATGTAAGTATTTTAGATACTCTCTGTTCACAGAGTCTTATCTCCCTAGATTTTCATATTACCTAATAATTATAATGTAATCATGCATTATATACAGCTTTCTTTTTTAGTGTGGATTTATGCACCAGATTTAAGACTTTTGAAACAATTACATGCTTCTTAAAAGTACATTGCTTTGTATTATCTCATCTTCCTCTGATCAAAGAATATTCCTTCCTCTGTGAAGAACTGTTTACTGGTTTAATGAACAAATAAAGAAATACATTTGTGAAATCATGAGAATATTTCAGACCGTAATTCATGAACTTTAAAAATATTTTTTATTTTTAATTTATACAATTGTTTTTACATGGTGGTAGTTCATTTTTTCAGTGTGATGATTTCTCACTAGGGTTCTGTCAGATGCACATGTAAAATAACAGCATTGTCATTTGATTTATTTTCTAATCAAGCAAACTTCTCCCATCTTTTGAATTACAATGCAGGAAATTTCTGCTGTCTTACTAGTTCTAAGATTCAATTTCCTTACTTCTCCACAACTTTTAATAGCTTCAAATCCCTTGTCTCACTTCCCACATTTCTTCCTTTAAAAGAATATCTTACCTCAAACAATATTTATGTCCCATAAGATCTCGCCATAAACCGAAATAGATCCTCATGAATATCTAGATTCCATTTTAGAGAATGCTTTTTTTTCCCCTATGCAATATGTAATTCTCCATTGGAGGACTGATTTGCATGGAAAAGAGAAATCTAGCAAATCCTCTTCTCTACATGTTGACCCAAAGTAACAGCTGTAATGTGCAGTGTACCTGCATGTCTCTCAGTAGAATGCTCTATAATAACCACGTTAAACAAGTTACTTCTGATTTGTTATAGATGAGTTATATATTCTTAGCAAAGAGATGCCAGTGCTTTTAACCTGCAGTCAGGTTCCCAGTGTTGCTCACAAATTTTTGTGCTTTAGGATGCACAAATGCTGCTTGGTAGACCCAGATTGTTTTTGCAAATCCAAAGTTATATATGGGCAGAGTTAGTAAATAATCAATCAGGTGTACTTGGAAAATAGTTTGAAAAAATCTTGCTCTATGATAATTTCATGATTAATATTTGAGTAAATAGGTAATTAATCTACTGAGAGTACTGGGATAAAGATTATACACTAAACACTTGTAAAATTACATGAGGTAGGTGATAACATCTTCATTTACAGAGAAGTGACATTCAGAGTGATTAAGTGGTAATAAATCAGGTATCTGAGGAAAATGTGGACTCAGCAAAATTCAGTGATTTGTCCAAGCAGAGTCAGAGAAAATATTCAAATCCAGGGCCCTCTGACAAAAGAAGCTGGTGTCAGTCACTTCCTTAGTTTGTTTTCCTGTTTATTTGTTGCATTTGTTTTGTCTAAAGCATTATGATTTTTAAGAAATAAATGAAATGAAAGATATGAGTCTAGCACTTGCTTTTAACTTTAGATTTTATCTTGAGAGATGTGTTTATTTTTCAAATTAATTTTTAAATTAGAAGTTTCAACTCTGATTTGCTATAAAGTTTCCATTATTTGGGCTTCTCCAGTGGCTCAGAAAGTAAAAAAAAAATCTGCCAGGAAGGCAGGGGACTCTGGGTCGAAAAGATATGTTGGAGAAGGAAAGGGTAACCCAAGTCAGTATTCTTGTCTGGAGAATTTCATGGACAGAGGAGCCTACTGTTCTATGGTGCACTAGGTTAGTGCAGAGGAACTAACACTTTCACCTTTCACTTCATGTATTCAGATGTTTGTTGTTGCTATTTCTGACATCTAAACATTTACAGTCACTTTTGATTTTAGAGACTTTGTGTTAAATAATATAATTAATAAAACTGATGTTTTTGATTTACTGGAGCGTCTTCAAAATTATGTGCAGTAGAAATCAACATGAATTTCTATGGACACTGAAAACAAAGGACTTTCATACGTGTAGTTGATTTTGCTAATTAACTTTTCTATTATCTTCATTTTTGTTATTGGCACAGATTATTCTTTTAAACCAATACACTTCTGCCAATTTCATATCAGTAAACTACTGCATTTCTAAAAGTGTTTCTAATATATTTGAGACTGTATTAAACAGAATGTGATGAATATTATGGCTTTTCTCATTATAAATCTTCTGCCCAATTAAAGTCATTTTCTTTGAATGTCAGTTATTTTATATTAATACTCCTACTCATTTATTTAACTCTTGTCATTTAAATTTTTAAAGCTATTAAAGTCAACAGGCATTCCATAATTTTGTTTACAGAAATTTTTTACAATTAATATCATCTTAAAGTACAAAAGTATATTGTAAATTCTGTCAAGAAGACTTTTTAACATTAAAATAAAAATTAATTATAAAGTAAGCATATGCCACATAACTTTAAAAATACTTAATAGCATAAAGATAAAATTATTTTTTTGCATGAAGCTTATCTGTTTAAACTAATCAAAATTACATTTATTTTGAATCTTTCTGAACTAAATAATATGTTCATATATGTTCATATGTTCATAGGTATGATAGCTACAGCAGGAACTCTGTCTCCATCCCATACAACATTTGTGCTTCTTAACTTGCAACTAGGGTACACTTTCCCATGTTTTCTTTGCCACTTCTAGAATATTCTTCTCTTCCTTAATAACTTCCATCTCTATTTGCTTATATTCAGACTATGCTACCAATTATTACAATCATTACCTAACTCCTAGGATCTGATTTCGCAAAGAAACCCTAGATTATGTCCCTTGTCCTGAGACTGCTCCTAATTTAATTCTTATTGATTTCAGTACCCCAAAGACAAGCTTTCTCACTCCTGACTTCTTGAACATCTCTACACCAATGATTTTGACTTTCATTCCACTTCATTTACATATCATATGTATGAAAATGAATATACTCTAAATCTCATCCAATAATCATTATTTCAGTGTTAGTTGTCCATTCTCCATCTTTACCATCCATCTTCCAACTCATGTTAAATAATATAATTAATAAAACTGATGTTTTTGATTTACTGACCAAATTATGTGCAGTAGAAATCAACATGAATTTCTATGGACACTGAAAACAAAGGACTTTCATACGTGTAGTTGATTTTGCTAATTAACTTTTCTATTATCTTCATTTTTGTTATTGGCACAGATTATTCTTTTAAACCAATACACTTCTGCCAATTTCATATCAGTAAACTACTGCATTTCTAAAAGTGTTTCTAATATATTTGAGACTGTATTAAACAGAATGTGATGAATATTATGGCTTTTCTCATTATAAATCTTCTGCCCAATTAAAGTCATTTTCTTTGAATGTCAGTTATTTTATATTAATACTCCTACTCATTTATTTAACTCTTGTCATTTAAATTTTTAAAGCTATTAAAGTCAACAGGCATTCCATAATTTTGTTTACAGAAATTTTTTACAATTAATATCATCTTAAAGTACAAAAGTATATTGTAAATTCTGTCAAGAAGACTTTTTAACATTAAAATAAAAATTAATTATAAAGTAAGCATATGCCACATAACTTTAAAAATACTTAATAGCATAAAGATAAAATTATTTTTTTGCATGAAGCTTATCTGTTTAAACTAATCAAAATTACATTTATTTTGAATCTTTCTGAACTAAATAATATGTTCATATATGTTCATATGTTCATAGGTATGATAGCTACAGCAGGAACTCTGTCTCCATCCCATACAACATTTGTGCTTCTTAACTTGCAACTAGGGTACACTTTCCCATCTTTTTCTTTGCCACTTCTAGAATATTCTTCTCTTCCTTAATAACTTCCATCTCTATTTGCTTATATTCAGACTATGCTACCAATTATTACAATCATTACCTAACTCCTAGGATCTGATTTCGCAAAGAAACCCTAGATTATGTCCCTTGTCCTGAGACTGCTCCTAATTTAATTCTTATTGATTTCAGTACCCCCAAAGACAAGCTTTCTCACTCCTGACTTCTTGAACATCTCTACACCAATGATTTTGACTTTCATTCCACTTCATTTACATATCATATGTATGAAAATGAATATACTCTAAATCTCATCCAATAATCATTATTTCAGTGTTAGTTGTCCATTCTCCATCTTTACCATCCATCTTCCAACTCATTCTACATTATAGTCTTTTCACTGAAACAGTTTTTTGGTCACAGTGGAACTGAGAAACCATCAGATCTATAAACTTTCTTCTATTCCTCATTTGTCCCTATGCTGAGACTTCTCTCACCACCTAAACTTAAATCAGCTCTCAATGGTAAACTAATTACTTTGAATATAACCAACCACATGTGTCTTACTGCATTCTTGCTTTAACATATCTGTCTAACAAAATCCTAACCCTGGCTGAAAACTGGTGCAGTTTAACTGAACGTGGAGAAAAACACAGCCATAAAGATCAATACATAACAGTCCTGTTTTTGACAAGTATAGTATACTAACATATACATAGAATCTAGTAAGAGGGTAATGATAACACACTCAGTGAAGTGATGGAAAACAGACAGAGAGAATAGACATATGGACATTGAGGGGAATGAACAGTGGGTGGGAGGCATAGAGGGAGTAACATGGAAATCTGTACTATCATATGTGAAAAAGATAGCTATTGTCATTGCACTGTGAGAATAGGGGATCCTTCAGGGGCGCAGTGGGATTGCCTGGAGGGGTGGGATGGGGGGAACTGGGAGCGGGTGGAGCAGGGAGGGGGCCAGGGATATACATATGACTAATCTGCAAACATACATATCTGTAAACAACAAAACTCTGCAAAAGTAAAATACAAATAATTATTAAAAAAAAAAAAAAAAGTTCTGTTTGCCTCAGTGTGTCTTTAGTGTCCCTGTCAGCATACTACCTATTTCTCTGATCTGTTCAGTCTTATATTTCGCAGATGGATATTCTATCCATTCTCTTATCTCTGCAAATCTTCAATAATATTTCAGTCTCACTTCAACTTATACTTATTATTTTACTGAGAAAAATGGATTCGAAATTCCACAAGCTTTGCTCACCACCTTCATCTGTCCTTCATAGCAACTGAAACGGATTCCTTTCCTCCGTCAATCCTTTAGTACTACATTGTCTGTGCACCTAAGGGCAAAGATAGAACACGTGCCCTTCTCATACCTATTCAAAGATGTGGATTCAGCATTTTTCCCTTCTAGCTCTAGCATAATCAATATCTCTTCTCTCTGTAAAAGCATACCCATTTCACATTCATCCAACACGTTAGGATCACTCCAATCTCAAAGCAAGAATAACACATTTCTTGACCTCACATTCCCCGTGGTTACAACTTATTCTCCACTCCCATTTCCAGCAAAGTTTCTCACAATATGTGTATATCTTGAACATAGTACACAGAAAAAAAAAAAAAAAAAACAAAAACAGCGTTCAGTCATATCCAACTCTCTGAGGCCCCAAGGATTATAGCCTACCAAGTTCCTCTGTCCACGGGATTCTCCAAACAAGATTGCTGGAGTGGGTTGCCATTCCCTTCAGGCGATCTTCCCAATCCAGGAATGGAAAGCATATATCTTGTGTTGTCTGCATTGGCAGGCGGCTTTTTTGTTGTTGTTGTTTTGTTTTATTGGGGGTTTAGTTGTTTTACAATGTTGCATTAGTTTCAGGTGTACACTGAAGTTACTGTTGCACGTACTTTACAGTGTGGGTGTTTACAGCTACACATAATCCCAAAATAATCATATGTATATCTCTGATCCCTCCCACCTGAGCCCCCTATCGTCCCCCCGCCCCAAGTTGATGCATAGACCCCATGTAAATTCCCTTAGTCTTACAGCTTAATCACAATGGTTATCTCTTCTACATATGACAGTTCAGCTTTCCATGTTACTCTTTCCATACCTCTTGCCTGATCTTCCCTCCCTCCAAAGTCCATAGGTCTGTTCTGTATGTCTGTTGCTCCATCCCTCCTCTGCATGTGTATTTATCGGTACCATCTTACTAGATTCTATTTCTCTGATCTGTTCATTTTCCTATCCATTCTCTTATCTCTGCAAATCTTCAATAATATTTCAGTCTCACTTCAACTTATACTTATTATTTTACTGAGAAAAATGGATTCGAAATTCCACAAGCTTTGCTCACCACCTTCATCTGTCCTTCATAGCAACTGAAACGGATTCCTTTCCTCCGTCAATCCTTTAGTACTACATTGTCTGTGCACCTAAGGGCAAAGATAGAACACGTGCCCTTCTCATACCTATTCAAAGATGTGGATTCAGCATTTTTCCCTTCTAGCTCTAGCATAATCAATATCTCTTCTCTCTGTAAAAGCATACCCATTTCACATTCATCCAACACGTTAGGATCACTCCAATCTCAAAGCAAGAATAACACATTTCTTGACCTCACATTCCCCGTGGTTACAACTTATTCTCCACTCCCATTTCCAGCAAAGTTTCTCACAATATGTGTATATCTTGAACATAGTACACAGAAAAAAAAAAAAAAAAACAAAAACAGCGTTCAGTCATATCCAACTCTCTGAGGCCCCAAGGATTATAGCCTACCAAGTTCCTCTGTCCACGGGATTCTCCAAACAAGATTGCTGGAGTGGGTTGCCATTCCCTTCAGGCGATCTTCCCAATCCAGGAATGGAAAGCATATATCTTGTGTTGTCTGCATTGGCAGGCGGCTTTTTTGTTGTTGTTGTTTTGTTTTATTGGGGGTTTAGTTGTTTTACAATGTTGCATTAGTTTCAGGTGTACACTGAAGTTACTGTTGCACGTACTTTACAGTGTGGGTGTTTACAGCTACACATAATCCCAAAATAATCATATGTATATCTCTGATCCCTCCCACCTGAGCCCCCTATCGTCCCCCCGCCCCAAGTTGATGCATAGACCCCATGTAAATTCCCTTAGTCTTACAGCTTAATCACAATGGTTATCTCTTCTACATATGACAGTTCAGCTTTCCATGTTACTCTTTCCATACCTCTTGCCTGATCTTCCCTCCCTCCAAAGTCCATAGGTCTGTTCTGTATGTCTGTTGCTCCATCCCTCCTCTGCATGTGTATTTATCGGTACCATCTTACTAGATTCTATATATGTGTGTTAGTATACTGTATTTGTCCTTTTCTTTTTGACTTACCACCAATGTTCATCGCAGCACTCTGTACAATAACTCAAACATGGAAGCAACCTAGATGTCCATCGATGAATGAATGGATAAAGAAGCTATGGTATACATACACAATGGAATATTTCTCAGCCCTAAAAGAGAACTGCAGAAGAATCAGTCCTAATGAGATGGATGAACCTAGAACCTATTATACAAAGTGAAGTAAGTCAAAAAGCAAAGGCAGGTGGATTTTAAAATGCAAATTACATCATGTCATTCTTCCAGTGGTTTCTCAACTCAGTAAAAACTCAAGCCTGTACAAGAGCGTAAAAGGCCCTATATCCTCAGTTCCCAGTCACCACCCTGACCTTACATTTTATTACTCCATGTTTACAGAGTTCCCAACAGCCATACTGGCCTCACGCAGCTGTCTCTTAGGCCCACTCCCACTCCACTCCCACTCCAGATCCTCTCCCACTCCAGGTCCCCATATGACAGCACCAATCGTGTACAAGACTCACTCTTCATTCCCCATAAGTAATGTTCTGCTCTCATCATCTCACAAAGGCTTCCTCCACTCAGCCTATTTAAAGTGGCAATTCCCATAATATTCTTTGTACCTTTCATCTCATTGATATTTTCTCCATAAATCTAGCACTTTCTAATATATTATAGACTATTATTTATGTAATCAATTTGTCACTTAGTTGGTTAGTTTTATGCTTTCTTCCAAAAGTTCAAAATTTAAGAGACAAATGTTTTTGACTTTATTCATGGTGGTAATTTCAATCTGGTTCATGTTAAGTGCTCCATGACTTTTTTATTGAATGAATGAATAACTGAATAGAAATAATCTGCAAGACAAACACACTTAATTCCCATTGTGTTCCTTATTTCACAAAGTGGCCTCTAGAATAACACCCCTATCGTCCCGCCCCAAGTTGATGCATAGACCCCATGTAAATTCCTTAGTCTTACAGCTTAATCACAATGGTTATCTCTTCTACATATGACAGTTCAGCTTTCCATGTTACTCTTTCCATACCTCTTGCCTGATCTTCCCTCCCTCCAAAGTCCATAGGTCTGTTCTGTATGTCTGTTGCTCCATCCCTCCTCTGCATGTGTATTTATCGGTACCATCTTACTAGATTCTATATATGTGTGTTAGTATACTGTATTTGTCCTTTTCTTTTTGACTTACCACCAATGTTCATCGCAGCACTCTGTACAATAACTCAAACATGGAAGCAACCTAGATGTCCATCGATGAATGAATGGATAAAGAAGCTATGGTATACATACACAATGGAATATTTCTCAGCCCTAAAAGAGAACTGCAGAAGAATCAGTCCTAATGAGATGGATGAACCTAGAACCTATTATACAAAGTGAAGTAAGTCAAAAAGCAAAGGCAGGTGGATTTTAAAATGCAAATTACATCATGTCATTCTTCCAGTGGTTTCTCAACTCAGTAAAAACTCAAGCCTGTACAAGAGCGTAAAAGGCCCTATATCCTCAGTTCCCAGTCACCACCCTGACCTTACATTTTATTACTCCATGTTTACAGAGTTCCCAACAGCCATACTGGCCTCACGCAGCTGTCTCTTAGGCCCACTCCCACTCCACTCCCACTCCAGATCCTCTCCCACTCCAGGTCCCCATATGACAGCACCAATCGTGTACAAGACTCACTCTTCATTCCCCATAAGTAATGTTCTGCTCTCATCATCTCACAAAGGCTTCCTCCACTCAGCCTATTTAAAGTGGCAATTCCCATAATATTCTTTGTACCTTTCATCTCATTGATATTTTTCTCCATAAATCTAGCACTTTCTAATATATTATAGACTATTATTTATGTAATCAATTTGTCACTTAGTTGGTTAGTTTTATGCTTTCTTCCAAAAGTTCAAAATTTAAGAGACAAATGTTTTTGACTTTATTCATGGTGGTAATTTCAATCTGGTTCATGTTAAGTGCTCCATGACTTTTTTATTGAATGAATGAATAACTGAATAGAAATAATCTGCAAGACAAACACACTTAATTCCCATTGTGTTCCTTATTTCACAAAGTGGCCTCTAGAATAACACTTTGTTGTTGGGGCTCCCTGGTGTTGTGGGCAAAGTCTACTTGCTACAGGTATGGAACTACAAGAATCCAAATAGCATGGCAGAAGTTCACACCTGAGCATGCTGGTCAGAAGCTGCAGAAATACAGTCTTAGACAAAAAGTTAGAGAAAGACATGCTCTGGCATTGCCTGTGCTAGAGACTTCTGATCTCTCTCTAGTGGCTTCCTGGGTCAGAGCACAGCTAGAACACAATTCAAACAAGAGCCAGAGAAACATAATTTGCAGGAATTAATAGATCCTTTGACACAGACCTTGCATTAGGTAGACAAAGAAGGCAAGTGTGAAAAACAAATCTGAGGACAAACTTTCCACGGCCAGAACACTGTTGTTCTAAGGCATTCCTAAAGTGAGTTGCAGAAGGCTATTCTCAAGTTACTACCTTGCCAGGAAATTTATAATGGACTTTACATTTTTACCCATGAATAAAATATCCTCAATATGAGTTAGATTACCTCAAGAACAGAGGACTGAAATACATATTTGAAAATAGAAGTCTCTTGTAATTAGGATCAGATTTGCAGTCTGAACTCTGTATGTCATTCATGGTAAAACTGGTATTACCTGACACACATTCTAAGTGACCCAAGGAAATGTATTTGGACCTTGCACCATTTCTTCTTTAAAGGAGCACGGGAATATTTTAAAGTTAACTGAACCCTAGGAGCTTATTTCATCTCACACACAGTCAAACTACAGTAATCCAAATCACCGTCAAACTTCCCCTGTCCTCTTTGAGTTCCTTCAGTCTAGGAATGACTAATGCATAAAGATTCTCCAGGCTGATTCAGAATGGATTACAAAGATTTTAAAGATTAACATTCATGAACAAAAGTAAAAGAGGCACTCCTAAAATTCACCCAATTGCTGTCAGGTGTTGTTACAGAACTGTCGATAGAAAACTGCACCCTGATGATTGTGGTCATTTTACAATTTATTTATATTTTTAGCTCCTATGGATCACCTTTCTGTCAAGGATGTTAGGTGACTGGATAAATAGATATAAAAGGAAGACACCTTTGTTGATATTCATTTTTTATCAATCAAATCTGTAAGAACAAAGGAAAATAAAAAGGTATGCTGCAGTCTACTTGGGTGTGTTGCGTGCTGTTGGAATATAAAAGATAATAAAAATTGATTGGAGCTGCTGTGACAGGAAGCTAATCAACTGAAGCATGCTAGGAACTGACTTAACCTGTGAAGCTGCTACATGAACACAGTACACTGTGATAACCAAGAAACCTACTTCTATTTCTGCATTTTAGCGTTTAATCAATCTACTCCTGAGCATATGCTATTGAAAAATATAGCATCTCTATCAAATGCACACTTTGTTTTGTCTTCTATAATTTGTTGTTTGAAATTATTTTACATTTGATTCCTCACTAGACAAGACTGAATTTGAAATGGAATACTGTACTTTATGAGACCATAAATTAGAAACGGTGCTGTTTGATGTAATTGACAGCAGTTTCTAAAACGAATGATTTTTAAACTTTCTCTGTGAAGCGGCATATCTACCAGAGATACACATAAGGATGCCCAGGCATAGCAGATATGATCAAAACTGTGATTTATTCTGATGGAACACTGGAAACCACTTACAACATTCAAAAGGAAAAGGGACAGTAGGACGATAAAATAAACTGCAGTCTATACGTACAAAGAACCTTATTCTCCTTCACAGAGCATCCCTTCTTCTGGGCCCCTATTTTCAAATGGGGAATGGCTGCTAAAGTAATTTTCTTTTCCATACCCTTGTATACACCTCCCTGAAAGATCAATTTTGAAAAGAACATGTTCAATCAACCCTTCCATCTTCTCTTTGCAAAGCAAGCCTGTCACGCAAATGTTTATGTTCACAGTTCTTTCATATCATAAATCAAGATACCATACCTGTGCAGGATCCAGGGATGAGTACTACCCTCAATAAAGTATTCATAAATTTACCTGGTTACCAATCTAGAGGTAGTTTTTTCTATGAGATTATCAGGAATACAGATAATATTTGATTGCCACCTGTCTACATTCCCTATTTGCTCATTTTTTCAGTTGGTTCTGTCTTTAAAAAAACAAGAGGTGGGCTTTTTTGTTGTTGTTGTTGTTAAATATTAAAGTTCCTGTGCACTAACTAAGGACACTGAGAAGTAGACAAGAGCTGCAATTTAGGTATGAAAATCTATTATCAATATTGCAATTTCCTTTATACTTGAAGCTTTAGATCTTGTAGTTTCTGGCTTTGTTTGGTTTCAGCTTAACAAAGCACAGATACAGAATATGACATAAAACCAATATATAGCTTACTGAAGTATTATAAGATAAACACCCTTATACCCCCACCATGTCTTGCCCTGACATGGTCAACAGAACTTCACTGGCCATCTTGGAAGTTCTCTATATCCCCATCCTAATCAAAGACCTTTGCCACCCACGAAAAGTAACAACCACTGGCTTTTAGAATATTGTTTC
Source organism: Tragulus kanchil (assembly GCA_022376925.1). Lineage (NCBI taxonomy): Eukaryota > Metazoa > Chordata > Mammalia > Artiodactyla > Tragulidae > Tragulus > Tragulus kanchil. The sequence goes on from JAIOJX010000024.1 coordinate 148,311,510, forward strand.
CATGAATTTCTTTACATTTATATTGCTAAACTATGCATCATTGTGGTTAATAATATAGTTGCTTCCCCATTGCTTTAAGTTGTTATATACTTCAATTATTTTATTAACCTTCAATCCTCTTTAATTACCTTGTTTTTCATACAATTTATCTGTTCATTACTTGAGAACTGTGTACCATAGAGCTGCCCACTATCTGGATTTTGTTGACTGAATACTCTTCATGCAGTTCAGCATATCCACGTGTTCTCTGAATTAACTTCACATTGGCAGCCTGATAGATACAGCCAAGGAAACACTACAGGTGGTGTGACCATAGGAGATACAAACTGTTTGGTATTCTCTCCATTTAAATGCATGCAGCTCAATGATCATGCTCAATATCCACATCCATGTATTTACCAGAGCTGCAAAACAGTAAAATGCGCCTTTGTTTATTAGCCAGGGTAATTGGATAAGAAGATGCTTCTATATATCTACAATTGGGGAAAGGTGAAATAAACACGTTATCCTTTCCTTTTACTTACGCAGTTGTCCAGATAATGGATTAGTTCTTCATCACCTTTATATTATGGATTCATGGATTTAAACATGAAAGGATTAACTACCATTATTATTATTGAAGCTCAAAATACCCCTCCCATCATTGGCTAGCAGTGGTGTCTTCAAATTGGCTTCAGACTTTTGCCATGATTTGTAAAAAACAAGAGGTGGGCTTTTTTGTTGTTGTTGTTGTTAAATATTAAAGTTCCTGTGCACTAACTAAGGACACTGAGAAGTAGACAAGAGCTGCAATTTAGGTATGAAAATCTATTATCAATATTGCAATTTCCTTTATACTTGAAGCTTTAGATCTTGTAGTTTCTGGCTTTGTTTGGTTTCAGCTTAACAAAGCACAGATACAGAATATGACATAAAACCAATATATAGCTTACTGAAGTATTATAAGATAAACACCCTTATACCCCCACCATGTCTTGCCCTGACATGGTCAACAGAACTTCACTGGCCATCTTGGAAGTTCTCTATATCCCCATCCTAATCAAAGACCTTTGCCACCCACGAAAAGTAACAACCACTGGCTTTTAGAATATTGTTTCCATGAATTTCTTTACATTTATATTGCTAAACTATGCATCATTGTGGTTAATAATATAGTTGCTTCCCCATTGCTTTAAGTTGTTATATACTTCAATTATTTTATTAACCTTCAATCCTCTTTAATTACCTTGTTTTTCATACAATTTATCTGTTCATTACTTGAGAACTGTGTACCATAGAGCTGCCCACTATCTGGATTTTGTTGACTGAATACTCTTCATGCAGTTCAGCATATCCACGTGTTCTCTGAATTAACTTCACATTGGCAGCCTGATAGATACAGCCAAGGAAACACTACAGGTGGTGTGACCATAGGAGATACAAACTGTTTGGTATTCTCTCCATTTAAATGCATGCAGCTCAATGATCATGCTCAATATCCACATCCATGTATTTACCAGAGCTGCAAAACAGTAAAATGCGCCTTTGTTTATTAGCCAGGGTAATTGGATAAGAAGATGCTTCTATATATCTACAATTGGGGAAAGGTGAAATAAACACGTTATCCTTTCCTTTTACTTACGCAGTTGTCCAGATAATGGATTAGTTCTTCATCACCTTTATATTATGGATTCATGGATTTAAACATGAAAGGATTAACTACCATTATTATTATTGAAGCTCAAAATACCCCTCCCATCATTGGCTAGCAGTGGTGTCTTCAAATTGGCTTCAGACTTTTTGCCATGATTTGTACTGTCTTTGATAGTTTCCCTATTTGGTATAGCCAAGATTAATCATTTTTTTAATAGATTCTATCTACCATTATCTCCTACACTAAACTGTAATCAGACATTTATCCAAGAGACCCTCGTTTCTCTGGATGATAAAATATATTTATTGATCTAAGTTCAGACACTTGGGATGTTTCTTGTTACTAGTTTGGTAATTGTTTCTAGGTCTTTTAGTGAACAGAGCTAGGAAATATGAGTTTGAAACTGGCAATTCCAGTTACAATTTAATATGATTTTTAATTTTTTTAGACTTCTTTTTTCCTTCCACATAAAGAATAATGATTATCAAAGACATAGGAAATGATACAATAAAGTGACAGTCACTCAGTCATGTCCAACACTTTGCAACCCATGGACAAAACATGAAATTCTCCAGGCAATACTACTGGAGAGGGTAACCTTTCCCTTCTCCAGGGGATGTTCACAATCCAGGGATCAAACCTAGGTCTCCCCCATTGCAGGTGAATTTTTTACCATCTGAGCCACCAGAGGAGCCCAAGAATACTGCAGTGCTTAGCCTATTACTTCTCCATGGTAACTTCACCACCCAGGAATTGAACTGGGGTCTCCTGCATTGCAGGTGAATTATTTACCAGCTGAGCTACCAATAAAAATATTACATAATTCCTTATTTGCAACCCTAAATTATATCACAGTTTCAAGATAATAACATTAATAGTAATAATACCAATTGTTACTCTGAAACCACTTATAAATTATTTCATAGTATTCTATCATTTTTATGTTTATTCTATTATAGGTTTTTTCTGTACTTACAGATCATATAGCCATTATGTATTATAATCTGTCTATTTTAACCCTCATCCCTATCTTGCTTCATTTTGAATCCACTTCTTAAAATGTCACTTCTATGCGAGACTCTGTCTTGGAAATTATCCCCGGCCAGTTATTTGCCAGGATTTAGTCTTCATACCACTTAGGTGGATTTTTCCCCTCACCAGCTACAGTGGATTTTTCCCCTCACCAGCTCTGAGTTTCAGCAGCCAATTTCAATTTGAACGGATGCATTTTTCCACGTAAACGTTTAGGCTCATCTGGGGTTCTCCTATTATTTGGGCTGTCAGATGTCCCTTTACTTTCCTCTGCTTATTCTCATACAGTTTCCAACAACACACAGATTTCATGGTTGTTAACAGTTCACTGGCTTGAACTTTAATGTCCATGGAGACAATTAATCCCATAGCTTTGGGCTTTATTATCTAATTGGTTTAGTTGTCTTTGAAAGGAAATTCAAGATTCAAGAATTATGCTGATACCACCTTCATCAGCTTTTGATAAACATGTTTAGGTTTTAATGATTTAGAAGTGTGACTTATATGAAGTCTTCAATCTAATGGATTATATTAATAAGTATTTATTCAGGCTCTATTAATGGAGATGTAATAGTTTCTTGTAGTTGCACATTTGAATTTTTACTAGTTTAACTAAATGCATATCACAACCCCTAATAAGCAGGAATGTTGTACTCTCTGTTGCTGAACTTAACCTAGCCTATGAAACACAAACTTTATTTAATCAAACATGCCTAAGGTAAGACTTTGATTACAGGGGGGGAAAAACCACATTGTTTCAGTCCAAGATCTGAGTGTTACTGGAACTTGTGCAGGAAAAGCAGTAGGAAGAAGATAGGTTTTATTACTGAACAAATAAGAAAGAAATATCTCATTTTCTTATTTTGAGTTATAAAATATCATTTTCAATAAAATTATTGGAATCCAAATGCTAAAATGTCCAAGTTAAATACATCAAGTTGGAAATGGAGCATTCTAAAAACTATTTTTTTAGTTTTTACTATAGAAAAGAAGCCATAGAATAATTAAAATAAAAGAAAAAAGACAGACTGATTAAACTGGAAGAGGAATAGGTTTTCTGAACACTAAAGTTAAAATCTTAAAAGCTTGATCTCCATGAAAGAGAAACTGTGACACTTTATTGAATTTTTATAAAGACTTTTGTTGCAGACACTAGATGAAAACGCTACAAAGTCCTAAAAACATATAACTAAAGTACAGAGGTACAATCACAGAGAACAGATGGGAATGACCTAGAACAATGCAGATTCCAAAAAATCATTTACCTGATTAATGATCATTTTAATCATTTAAACTAGAAGTTAGAGAATCCCAAGTAAAAGTTAATCTGGTATTAAAATACAAATGACCCTATCTTTTTTATTCTCCTTAGATTTACAAGCTGAGAACAATAAGAAGCAAGTAAGTCCTGCATTCTAAAGAGAGATAATAGGAAATGCATATAAAACTAACTGAGAAGGGAGCCCCAAAGAAATTCTGCCACCATTTAACCATCATTCACAGAAACCACTAAAAGGCCCAAATTGTGAATTCTTTGAAGAGAGCTGGAGAGTGATGTATGCCCCTTCTCTTCTCCGCACAGAGGGAAAGCGGGGAATGCTGCAACTCTTCAGCCAAACAAAACAAGGAGGAGGGACTACAGAAAAATCACTCCAAGGCTTCAACATGTATATCCCCGGGTATCATGGAATCATAGACCTAAGACTGTTCCTGCATCGTCGGAAAATCTCAAAAGAGAGAAGCTGTCCATATTACTTATGGATCAATGAAAAAGGAGAGAACCATACTGGCAATATCCCTCTGTCCTTGGAAAAATTTCCAGTTTTCCTTTCCCCTTACCTCAGGCAGGATGGCTCAACCATAGCATCATGAAAGCAGGGGAGAACCTGGAAAGAAGGAAAAACAGAACAGAGTTACTCCCTGTCATACTGCCAGCTTCCTAGACAGAGCTGGGCCCAAGTTATGACTGTAGATTATTTGAAAGGACTAAGAGATAAAAGGTGGGCCAGTCTGGATTTTTAACAGCTAAAATCTAATACTACTAACTAAAAGAATAACTAGGGAAAGATCCAATCAATTACATTTGTAAAGTTCCATATGAATCCTGTGATTTGTCTGTAAAAACTTTGGGGGATTTACCTATATTATTAAATCATTTGCAAGCAATAACTGTTTTCTCCTTACATGTCCTTTTCCTGCTTTACTTGTCCAAGTATTCCAAAACAATGATTGATAGAAGTGGTGTTAATTGCCAGGTTTACAAGATTCCTGGTCTCAAGGAAAATTTTCAGTTGTTTCCCCAGAATGGATGACATATTCTTAAGTTTTTCTTTTTTTTTTAATTTTTATTTTACATTTTACTTTTACAGAGTTTTGTTGTTTACAGATATGTATGATCCCAGATTAGTCATATACATATCCCCTCCACCCCACCCCTCCAAGGCATTGCACAGCACCCCTGCAGGATCCCCTTTTCTCACAATGCAATGACAACAGCTATTTTTTCCACATAGGATAGTATAGGTTTTATGTTACTTCCTTTACACCTACCACCCACTGTTTATTCCCCAAAATGTCCATACGTCTACAGTTCATGACTGTTTTTCCATTGCTTCACTGCATGTGTTATCATTACCATCCTACTAGATTCCATATATATGTGTTAGTATATTGAAATTGTCCTTCTCTCTTTGACTGACTTCACTTTTGATGATAGGTTCTAGATCCAGCCATCTCATTAGGACTGATTCTTCTGCATTTCTTTTTACAGCTGTGTAGTATTCCACTGTATATATGTACCAGGCTCTTGTATCCATTCATTCGTCGATGGGCATCTAGGTTGCTTCCATTTTCTGGCTATTGTATAGAGAGCTGCAATGAACACTGGGGTACAGGTGCCTCTTTCAATTTTGATTTCATCAGAGTATAAGTCTAATAGTGGGATTGCTGGGTCGTAAGGTGCTTTTATCTTTAGTTTTTAAAGAAATCTCCATACTATCTTCCATAGAGGCTGTATCAATTTACATTACCACCAGCAATGCAAGAGGGTTCCATTTTCTCCGCACCCTCTTCAGCATTTACTGTCTGTCGATTTGTTGATGATGGCCATTCTGATGAGGGTGAGGTGATATCTCACTGTAGTTTTGATTTGCATTTCTCTAATTATAAGTGAGGTTGAGCATTGTTTCATATGTTTGCTGGCCATGTGTATGTCCTCTTTGGAGAGGTGTCTGTTTAGGTCCTTTCCCCATTTTTTGATTGGGTTCTTCATTTTCCGATATTGAGTTGTCAGAGTCGCTTGTAGATTTTGGAGATTAATTCTTTGTTGTTTCATTTGCTATGATTTTCTCCCATTCTGTGGGTTTTCTGTTCAGCCTTTTTGTAGTTTCCTTTGATGTACAAAAGCTTTTAAGTTTCATGATGTCCCACATGTTCATTTTTGTTTTTAGTTCCACTATATTTTACGTGGTCATAGAAGATCCTGCTTTGATTTATGTCATTGACTGTTTTACCTATATTCTCCTCCAAGAGTTTGATGGTTTCTGGTCTTACATTTAGGTCTTTAATCCATTTTGAGTTGATCTTTGTGTATGGTGTCAGAGAATGTTCCAACTTCATTTTTTTTGTATTTAGCTGTCCAGTTTTCCCAGCACCATTTGTTGAAGGGGCTGTCTCTGTCCCATTTTATACTTTCACCTACTTTGTCAAAAATAAGGTACCCATAGGTGCATGGGTTTATCTCTAGGTTCTCTATCTTGTTCCATTGATCTATATTTCTGTTTTAGTGCCAGTACCATACTGTCTTGATGACTGTTGCTTTGTAGTAGAGTCTGAAGTTAGGGAGGCTAATCCTTCTAGCTGCAGTCTTCTTTCTCAGGATAGTTTTGGCTATTCGGGGTCTTTTGTGTTTCCATATGAACTGTGTTATTCTTTGGTCTAGTTGTATAAAGAATGTCATTGGGAGTTTGATAGGGATCACATTGAATCTGTAGATGACATTTGGTAGTATGGTCATTTTCACAATATTGATTCTTCCTACCCAGGAACATGGAATATTCTCTCCAACTGTTTAAGCCTTAATTTCTTTTATGAGTGTCTTGTAATTTTCTGTGTACAGTTCTTTTATTTCTTTGGGTATGTTTATTCCTAGATATTTTATTCTTTTGGCTGCAATGGTGAAGGGGATTGCATCTTTGATTTCATTTTCTGATTTTTCATTGTTTGTATATAGGAATGCCAGTGATTTCTGTGTATTCATTTTGTATCCCGCAACTTTTCTGAATTCATTGATTAGCTCTAGCAGTTTCCTAATCGTGTCTTTGGAATTTTCTATGTATAATTTCATGTCTGCAAAAAGAGAGAGCATTACTTCTTCTTTTCCAATCTGGATTCCTTTTTTACTTTTATTTATTTCTCTTCTCTTATTGTTGTTGCTAGAATTTCCAGGACCATGTTGAATAAGAGTGGTGAAAGTGGACACCCTTGTCTTGTTCCTGATCCTAAGATCAGGGAATGCTTTCAGGTTTTCACCATTGAGGATAATGCTTGCTGTGTACTTCCCATAGATGGCTTTCACTATGTTGAAATAGGTTCTGTCTATGCCCATTTTTTGAACAGTTTTTATCACAAATGGGTGTTGGGTTTTGTCGAAGGCTTTTTCTGCATCTATGGAGATTATCATGTGATTTTTGTCTCTCAAGTTGTTGATGTGGTGTATCACATTAATTGATTTGTGAATATTGAAGAATCCTTGCATGCCTGGAATGAACCTGACTTGGTCACGATGGCTGACCCTGATAGTTTCTTAATCATTAATCCAGGTACGTTTGTTGTTGGGTAGAGCTAAGTTCCCTCCCTGTAGTTAGACCTGCAGCCAGACTACAGCAGGGGTAATGGCATCTCTCTCACAAAGGATTTATTCCCACACGCTCTATGAGAAGCACTTCCGCAGTGTCTCCAACCCTGCTGCAGGCCAACATCGACCCTCGCCACTGCGGGAGACGTCAGATTACTCAGAGGTGAGTTTGGCTCAGTCTCATGTGGGATCTATATTCCCCTCTTCTGGATCTCTCTGCACACAGAGTCTCCAGTCCTAGTTCGCCGCTCTATGATCGGGTAAATGATAACCTCCTTCAAAGGGAATTTAGCGCTATCTTTCCGAGGACTGCTCAAGGGCACTTCTAGCTTAAGGGAGAACTTGGACCCGCTAAAGCAGGTCTGGCTTAGTCCCTTGTGGGTGTCAATGCTCCTTTCCTGGGTCTTGATTTGCAACAGGCTTTGCGTATTTGGTCCACCCAGCCTCTCTGGCGGGTATGAGGTCTGACTTTTAAATGCGTGATTTCACCCCTCCTACCGTCTTGTTGCGGCTTCTCCTTTTTTCTTCGATGTGGAGTATCTTTTTTGTGATTGGAGCGAACCTGTTCATGGTTTTTCAGGAACTTCTTGCAATTCAGGCGATTTTGCAGGAGAGATGAATGCACATCCTTCTACACCGCCATCTTAGCTCCACCCTTAAGGTTTTTTTATAAACATTTTTTTTTATCAAATTGACAAATTCTTGAGTACTTTTTATCAATAATGTACATTGAATTTGATCAAGTTTTCTCTATGTATTTATATAGTCATATAAATTTATTTCTTGAATTCATTAATATATAGACTTTATCAATAGCTTTTCTAATGATAAACAAAAATTTCATTCCTAAGATTAATTATATTCATGACACATCTCTCTATATATACATATATAATTACATATATGACATACAGAATAAATATAGACATAAATATAGGCGTATAGATTCTAATTTTATAATTATCAGTCAATAACTTTTCATTTCTTTTTAAGTCCTTTTGGGATTTTGGAAAGAAGGTTATATTAGTCTTTTGCAGTGACTCACAGTATGTTCCTAATTTCTGTAAGAATTTGTTTAACTTTACAATTATTTTCTTTCAATGTTTGCTAGAATTTGCCAGTAGAATCATTATGGGTCTAGAGTTTTTCTTTGTGAGGAGAATTTTGATTTTTTTTTCTATTTTTTATTTTATTATCAAAAATTGTACACATCATAAATGATATAAAGGATGTGGAAAGAAGCAAAACCTTCTACACTGCCAGTAGGAAATTAAATTTGTGCAGTCACTATGGATAACAACACAGAAGTTCCTTAGAAAGTAAAAATAGAGTTACCATTGAAAGGGGTTCAGAATGAAAGGGGTTCATAGGCAGAACTGGCAAGGTTAGTTGGTCCCAAGGACAAGGAGGAGAAGAGGAAGCACAAGGAGAAATAAAGGCAAAGATCTTCAATGCTGAAACTGAAAACTTCTAGTCTTACATTAACATGGGCATTTACATTACGATGTCTCACCTAGCCCTGAGGCCTGGAGACTGTCTTGGGTGTGGGCCAAGAGGGCCTTTACAACTTTAAGACATTCTTTTGATTTATTCTTTTGGTAACTGACTGGAAGATGCAAATTGTCATGCTTCAACTGGCAAAGAAGGGATACTCTTCTACCCCGCTTTCAGTGTCTATGCTGGAAGCTTTTCCCTAACCTTTCTTACTTTAATAAACTTTTCACTGCATGAAGCTCTGAGTGACCATCACTGAGTCTTTTGATCCCAATATAAATTCTTCTCCACTGGAGATTAAGAATCCAACACAGTTCATGTAACCTACCATCATCTATCACCTATCATCATATAAGCCAGCAATTCTACCCCAGTGCATATATGCAGAAAAGATGAAAAGTGTAATTTGAAAAGATATATGTACCTCAGTGTTCATTGCAGTGCTGTTTATAGTAGGTAAGACATGAAAACAACCCAAGTTCCCATCAATAGATAAATGTATTAAAAAATGTACTATACACACACACACACACACACACACACACACACATGCACATATGGAATATTACTCAGTATTAAAAGTAAAATATTGTCATTTGCAGCATATTAATATCATACTAAGAAAAGACAGAGAATGACAAATACTATATGATATCACTTTATGTGAATCTAAAAGGTAATACAAACAAATATATATACAAAACAGAAACAGACCCACAGACAAAGAATACAAAATTATGGTTACCAAAGTGGAAAGAAGGGTGCAGAGGTAAATTAGGGGTATGGGATTAACAAATACAGACTGCTTTTGCTGCTGCTTAGTCACTTCAGTCATGTCTGACTCTTTGTTACCCTATAGACTGTGACCCACCAGGCCCCTCTGTCCATGAGGTTTTCCAGGTAAAAATACTGGAGTGTGTTGCCATTCCCTCTTCCAGGGAAATCTTCCCAACTCAAGGATTGAACTCGCATCTCTTCTATCTTCCACATTGGGAGATAAGTTTTCTTTACCACTAGCAACACCCATATATTTCACTTTGCTTTGTCCCTGAAACAAATACTCTTTGTCCCTGAATACTCTAAGTCAACTATATTTCCATTTCTAAAGATATAGCAATAAACTGCAGATCAAAGTCTGGTCCACTCTGAAGAAAGTCTCTCCCAAACAACTGAGTTTCTCAAAATGCTACACAAGAGAGAAAAAATATTTCCCTAACTTTTAAGAAACTGTCTATTGCTGTTTTCATCATGGAAGATAACTATAGTTGTCTCTAAATAAATAGATCAATTAATTCTGAGTTTTTAAAAATAATAGTATCTTTGAAAATATTAATCATAGCTTATAATAATGCAATAACAGTAGTACCACAAAAGATAATAAGAGTACGGTAATATTTTTAGTGTGTGTATGTATGCTTGAGGACTTGGAGAAAAATTGAACCAATTAATGTCAAAGAGCAAACTTACCCTACAATAAATATATTTCATGAGGGTATTGTTGATACAAAATTATAAGAATGTAAAATGTTTCTGTGCGACAAATTATTATTAAAATTCTCCACACTCACATCGTAGAAGATATGAATATCTTTTCCTTTTTTTGGATTTATATAAAGACATTATTAAATCAAATAAGAATTAATTGAGCAGTTACAATATACTGAAAATAGATTTTAAGTTTTAAGAAATGATGATGATCTCTATGCACATTAATACAGTGAGGATTTGGTACTTTCACATATGATGCTAGTCCTTTATTTGAAAAATAAAAACAAAAATACTTTCTGAACCAACTTTCAGTAGTCCTTTAATACAGAAACAAATTATACTGTTTGAGATTGATTTGTAGCCCACTCTTTACAGCAAATCACTGTCAAGTGCAATGGACTTTGGAGACAGCTATAAAAAGTAAGGCCACCTCTCATCATGAGTTCAGAACACAGTGTAATCCAATGACAACATAGGCTGCACTGTGGAGATGTATGATACATGGTTCATGAGACATTCCACAGTCCTCTCTTCTCAGGGTGTGGGACTTTGCCTGGTATGGAAGGATTTGGATTTGGAGAGCCATTACTACCTTTTTTCTAAGCAACAGCACATTTCCATTTCTTAAAATCAAGTGATCACCATAGATTTTGATAATTATATATGAGAAGCAGAAATTTGGTATGAAAACATAATGTGAGTATAAAAAAATGTTTTTGCTTTTTTGTGAAATTCTGTTATTTTAACCATAGATACAGATAAGAATCCCAGAATTTCACTTCTGAAATTAAAAATCAAAGAAACCCAGATTTTCAGGATTTGGGTTGTAAATTACCAGCACATAATTGTTTCCTTTTAACTAAGCTCAAAATCAATCATAGCCTAATGAAAATGTCAGTATTGAGTATGTTAACCTTTATTTGATTATTTGTTAGATAAAAGTATTATCCCCTGATACCGGAATAATTGTTTCAAAAATAAAGTCTATTTAGGAAAAATACAAAGTTAAAGGGACACAGGCAGCATGGCTTTGAATATCAGAATTAAACCATTCTATAGCTATTTGCCATAGAATTAATTTTCATATAGTATTTAAAACTCAAAGAAATATCCATGATTTAAAGTAGATCATACCTATAATTAAAAGAATCTTCTTATAAAAATAAACAATCATATTAACAAACTGAAGTTAGGCAAGATAGTATCCTCTTCATTGTATGATTACTTAAACAGATATTATTTTCTAAATTTGTAGGATGTTCTGAATGAAATGCTCCAAATAAACATACAGAAGAACTATAAACATTTTTGTGGTAAATACTAAAATAACTAAAATAAGGTTAGGGGCTTCCCTGGTGGTCCAGTGGGTAAGGACACCACCTTGCAGTGCAAGGGACACCGGTTCGATCCCCGGCCTGGGAAGGTCCCATGTGCCGTGGAGCGGCTGGACCGATGTGTCCAATTACCGAGCCAGAGCTCTGGAGCGCATGCGCCCAGAGCCGGTGCTCTGCGACAACAGAGACCACTGCGATGGGAGGCCCACACGGGCCAAAGAGCAAAGATGGATGAAAATAGATAAATGAAAAACCAATAGAAGTGGCCGGCCCACACCTCCTCCCCAATTTGCTCCCTCCAAACAAATAAATGTTAAAAAAAAAAATAAATAAGGTCAATAACATAAAATATCCTTATTTTATAATTCAAGATATTTACTAGTTCTATTCCTGAAATGCTACAAAGGTGCTATTATCTACTTGTCACATTGAGATTACTAATAATCATTATAAAATATTTACAAACTTTCTAATAATATCTACCAAACTTACTCAAAGTTACTAGTCAGAAAGAAGTTGACTCGTAAATCAAAATTTCTTAGGCTTCTTTGGCCAATCCTAAAGAATATATCTCTGTCCTGTTGCTCACCCATGGCTAAACATCTTCTAGATGGTGCACATTCTCAGGAGAACGGCACATTTTAACCCATGCTTCAACCTCAACTGTGTTGAGGTTTTATTGTCATCATAAAAACCTGTTTGCTTTGGGTAATCACTGGTGGAGAACTCTGTAAATATTTTAAGTGAAATCATTCTTAAATTTCTCAGATGTCTGAGCAGTTTCAGAATTCAAGTGCCAGTTCAAAAGTCCTCCAGGCTGAGAACCAACACAAGCCCCTAAACGCCTCTGTAGTCACATATGCCAAGCTTAAATTTCAATCTTAATTTTTTGATATAGTCCTTGGAGTTTTGTTTCATAATCTATAACACTTGAGATGAATCTTAAAAATTGGAAATACATTCTCTCCAACATGAAAAAAAAATCTGAGAGAAAGGTAGGATAGAAATTTGTTGTCATATTCATATTTGGTGAAGGGAGCACCATAGATATGAGGAGGAAGCACTAAAAATATAATGAAATAGCCACTCACTGCAAATATACTGCTTTATCAGCCTAACTTTTAAAAAATCATTTTCTATTTCGGTATGCATCAATTTCATTATTTTTATGGCATGTTAAATCTGTTACACATATTAAAAATCAATTTTTAGAAAATCTACTATGAATTTCAACACTCCACAGAGGTAGATAAACTGTTAAAATTCATCAACCATGACTTTATAATTAACAATGTTTACAACTGGTTTTGAAACCATGGAGAACACTTGAAGTTGCTATAGCAATATTGTAATTTTTCATGTTCACTGCATACAGAAAGGAGAGCAATATTCTGAAATCATATGAAATGAATAGCAAACTGCAAGTCTTTCATTATACATGAAGAAAGGTGGTTTGCACGATTTATATAAGATATACCTGCTTAAATATACATGGAAGGTACTGATTTATCTGATGAATCACACTTGCTAAGGACAATTTCCTAGGTGAAGTTTTAAGTTAAAAGAGAGTCTTTTAAGAACAAAAGTAATAATTTTACACTTATATTCATTGTAAAATACTTAATTCAATCTTTCAATCTAAGATAGTTTTAAAAAGTTTTTACAATTTTACATCACTTACTACAGAAAGAAAAATGATTGAACTAGATCTCTGCAGAATCATAGATGTATGTAAGTGCCTAATCTTCCAGATTTGTGACATAGGTAACAGAATGAATAGGGTAAACTTATACGTGCTGTAAAAGATACATCCAAGGTATTGAGTGTTGTCAATAATTACATCATTTATCATCACATTCTATTGGCTAGTTGCAGGATCACTCCTAAACGCAAAAGATCTGGGAAACAGGGCTACCTAGCTGCTGTGCCTGCAATGCAGGAGACCCAAGGGGCTGGGAAGATACCCTGGAGAAAGAAACGGCAACCCACTCTAGTATTCTTGCCTGGAGAATCCCATGGACAGAAGAGCCTCGCAGGCTACAGTCCATGGGGTTGCAGAGTAACAATTGAGCGACTGACACTTTTCACTTTCAGGAAGAAGAGGTATGTTCAGTGGATATCTAAATGATCTATTTCATATGTCTATCCCATAGACACTTAGTTTTTATAGTTTTTAGTGTCTTCACTATCTAATGGAGGTAATAAATCTCATATTGTTGTTATTTAGTTGCAAATTATGTCCAATTCTTTGGGGATCCCATGGATGTAGCTGCAATGTTTCTCTGTCCATGGGATTTTCCAGCCAAGAATACTGGATTGGGTAGACATTCCCTCCTCCAGAGGATTTTCCTGGCCCAGGGATAGAACTCGCATCTTCTGCATTGGCAGGCAGATTCTTTACCACTGAACTACCAGGGAAGCCCAATAAACCTCATATACAGTATAGTACTAAATAAAAATTAGAGGAAATAAATGTTAAAGGCCTTATCTATTTACTTCATAAAATAGATATTTTACAACACAGAATAATATTTGAAGTTTTAACCTCCTTCCATGGTACAGGAGATAAAGAAGATGCTTCAATCAGTGTGTATAAAATGGCTAAAGTTGTTAAAGCTCTGAGTCACAGATATAAAGAAAGAATTAAACATGGTGAAATAAAAGGCAGGTGGGAGAGTCAGTTAATGAAACATGGAGATACTGAGTTGCTGAGATATAAGCTTGATTTCTACAGTAGAATTATAGGAAATACATAAATAAATATAGCAAGTGTTCTGGAAAATTAGCTGAACTCTAAGGAAAAGTACTGTTATACCTATCAAGTTCAAATTTTCTCTGTTTCATAATGTGACTTAAAGCAGTACAGGAACATAGCTACTGGGGGCTCTTCAGAACATTAATTAAAATATCAGAAGTTTGTTGAATTCTCTATCAAACCAAAGCTATAGACAATCAGTAGACAGCATTTTGGTTTTGACCACAAAACTGTTTCTATATTTAGACACTTAGCCTTCAGGTTCTAAATTAATTGAAGAAATTATTATTTAATAAGTGTTCTGTTCTATTTCCTTCCTGCGGTGAGAGGTTAGTGGGTAGAGGAACGATTGATCCCAGTTGGAGTCTTGTCTGCTTCCTTTGAGAGTATCAGATCAGCAGTTGCTGAATGCAGACTATGAAGAATGGGTGACAGAAAACAATGAATAAAGGGAATCTCTCAAAAAGGAACAGAATGCAGACCTGTATTTTTGACAGCCACAGACCAGTCAAAAGTACTGGTCTAGGAATTATACTCAAGCTCTTGCCAGTAATGAGTTAAGTATTGAACACTGGAGGGAATCATTGTGTTTTAAGAGGTTGAAGCCAGAATCCAAAACAACATTCTTAAGCCATGGCTCTTTCCTAAGAGTTTCAGGGTGGAGCCCAATAATGGGTAGGAAAACCGGGAATCCTCCCATTGTTTGGGCAAAACATAATCAGGGTGCTGAGATATCAGCAAGCTGGTCCTATGCATAAACCTATATGCATGTTATGATATCCTTGCCCACAGAAGCAGAGATAAATAAGAGCCTAAAGCAAAACAAAGTAGAAAATTGTTGAAGGTGTTCACCTACTCAGAAAAAAACATACTGTATGTTTATTACTTTTCAGGCATTCTTCTAGATTATAGAGATACACAGTCCCTGCTTGCTTACATATTCTATGAATTCCTTTTGTATGGAATGATAAAAAAAAAAAAAAAAAGGTTTTAGAAAGAGGGCCAGTAATTTAAGGGCAGAAATGATAGGATGTGAAAGAAAACCAAAATCTTCCACATGGCATAGCCCAGAATTTAAAGTTGTTCAGAAGATTTAAATTGGGTGCTAGGATGCCATTTTTTCCAGGGGTTAAGCAGATAATGGTCAATATAGTATCTTCATGGTCAGACAATGTTTCCATTCAATGCTGAGAGGAGCTGAGTCCTGGGCAGAGAAGAAAGATTGAAACTAGGTAATTATGTAGAAACAATAAATACCAGCATGTCAAAATCTAAGAGGAAACAGAACATCCAGAAATGGGGAACTCTCTCTAGTGTTTAGAAAGAAAACATTTAGGAGGTTTTCCAATCAATACAGTACAATATTTTCCAGTACAATAACATTTAATTTTCTCTTTGTATTACCTATTTTGTGGCTCCACACCAGAGAATGACAGGAAGAAAAAACAAAATAACCACCTTTCAAAATTTCTTACAGTCTTCAAGTTTATAGCACATCTCACGTTATAGAAGTGCATTGTTAGAATAATTAATAATCTAGTTTTTTATTCTTTCATTCAAAAACATTGATTAAACACCTAATAGATGTTAAGGTGCTAGGTGCTACAGTTGCAATTATGAGCAAAACTTCCAGTGAATAATCCTTGGAAGTCCCTTCTTGATGTATTTTAGTAACTTACTATGAGCATATCAGAAACAGCTATTCTCTTAAAAGCACTTTTATTAGAAAACTCAAGGTCTCCTGATATTTCTAATTTCAAACAATTGCTCACAATCAGCTTTATTTATGCATTTGACAATATCCGGAAATGGAATTCCTAATGCAAATCTCTATAAGTTGAGTTTGAGGTTGTATCCCTTTTTAAAAATATTTCTGTTCTTTATTTTTAAACACTCTTTTGAAAATTTTATTCAAGATTGGATATCCATCCTTCTAGGTTTGAAAAATAATGTATGTATGTGATAAAGACTACAAATTCCATAAAAGAATATGCAATGGAAAAAAGGCCCAATTTATCCTTTACTCACAACTCTGAGTTTCTGATTCCTAGTAAATGACAATGATCTGGTTTGTGAATATCTACCTCTTTATATTTCAAATCAGCCTTTAATAAGTCTCCTGAATTTGGAGAAAATAAGTCATATGTTGAACCACTTGAAATAATAACAATAGAGCAATATGCAATGCCTAAAAATACTTAAAAGAAAGTTTTCCTAAATGATAGCATGATCTTATAAATCCATTCGTTCCACTATTTTCCTGCTTATTTTGGCACTTTTTGTGTCAAGTGATTTGAATGCATCATTTTATCCAAAGATCTTTGTGTGTGTGTGTGTGTGTGTGTGCGCATGTGTGGCCAGTAGGGTTGGGCAGGATGTGGTGGGTGAAAGGTTACTTAATATTTTTTTATTTACATTACAAAAGTTGGCTGATTCAAAGCAGAAACAACATAGGCTGACAAATATCTGAATCTGGATCATTGAACAAACGATAAGTGGCTGCGAGAAAAAAACAGAGATGATAGGGTTGCTTGGAATTAGAGATTTTGATGACCTGTGTTTATCTAATCAAGCCACTGGGAAAGGTTTCCTTTGGTAAATTGGTTTCCTAGGTATCTTCAAGTTTATAGCATTCAGAAAATGCATTGAATTAATACACCTAAAAAAAAGATGTTAAGGTGCTAGGTGCTACAGTTGCAATTATGAGCAAAACTTCCAGTGAATAATCCTTGGAAGTCCCTTCTTGATGTATTTTAGTAACTTACTATGAGCATATCAGAAACAGCTATTCTCTTAAAAGCACTTTTATTAGAAAACTCAAGGTCTCCTGATATTTCTAATTTCAAACAATTGCTCACAATCAGCTTTATTTATGCATTTGACAATATCCGGAAATGGAATTCCTAATGCAAATCTCTATAAGTTGAGTTTGAGGTTGTATCCCTTTTTAAAAATATTTCTGTTCTTTATTTTTAAACACTCTTTTGAAAATTTTATTCAAGATTGGATATCCATCCTTCTAGGTTTGAAAAATAATGTATGTATGTGATAAAGACTACAAATTCCATAAAAGAATATGCAATGGAAAAAAGGCCCAATTTATCCTTTACTCACAACTCTGAGTTTCTGATTCCTAGTAAATGACAATGATCTGGTTTGTGAATATCTACCTCTTTATATTTCAAATCAGCCTTTAATAAGTCTCCTGAATTTGGAGAAAATAAGTCATATGTTGAACCACTTGAAATAATAACAATAGAGCAATATGCAATGCCTAAAAATACTTAAAAGAAAGTTTTCCTAAATGATAGCATGATCTTATAAATCCATTCGTTCCACTATTTTCCTGCTTATTTTGGCACTTTTTGTGTCAAGTGATTTGAATGCATCATTTTATCCAAAGATCTTTGTGTGTGTGTGTGTGTGTGTGTGCGCATGTGTGGCCAGTAGGGTTGGGCAGGATGTGGTGGGTGAAAGGTTACTTAATATTTTTTTATTTACATTACAAAAGTTGGCTGATTCAAAGCAGAAACAACATAGGCTGACAAATATCTGAATCTGGATCATTGAACAAACGATAAGTGGCTGCGAGAAAAAAACAGAGATGATAGGGTTGCTTGGAATTAGAGATTTTGATGACCTGTGTTTATCTAATCAAGCCACTGAAGAATGGTTTCCTTTGGTAAATTGCCTAGGGCAGTCTATTTTTATCACCTAAGAGATGGTATGCTAAATACTTCACTTAATAGACTGTTTCACAATCTATCTGATTTAATCATTTGGATATTGCTTCTCTGATAGTCAGCCTAACATTTTCTTTGCTTAATTTTATCTGGCTTCTACCTTCACTCCTTTATCACATTATTCCAGAGAAATAAGACTGGCAGATTTTAATGGATATATCTTGATGTATACCTTTAATTGGGGGTATTAAAATAATTAGGAAATTAAAACCATATGATCATTTATCTGCCCCATTAATTGTCTTAAATATTCCTATTATGATTTCACACTGGGCCCATGAGTACTGATATAAGGAAGAACTCATTATATTATGAGGGAAAAAAAAACTACACATTTATTAGATTTATATCTATGGGTCAAAGTCCATTGTAATGTTATCCATGATTAATATTATTTTACTTCCCTGAGTTGCAATTATGCTTTGCATAATGGGTGATCGGGGTTCAGTATGATGAAAGAGTCATGGAGGTCACGGTTGAACAACTGGAATGTGATGAGTAATAGCTCTGAGGTCTAGAGGAATATTTAATATAAACTCCATTATGTTCCTAATGTATATATCATTCTTTTTATCTAGAAATTAGGACATTATTAACGTTTAGTGACATCATGCTTCTTTGATCAAATGAAAGTCCGAAACCTTTGCACAATATGCTGAAACAGTAGAAGAGCCAGGTTGCAATGCTGTTTCATAAACTTTTATGTAATGGAAAGTTAAATTTTAATTTGAGTAAAAAATGGATCATAAAATGCACACATCTTTGTGATTTCTCCTGGCTAACCTATGTCACTGACCAACAGAAAAGAGCCTTGAAAAACGTTTATCCACATTTCTTGATTGTGATTTGATTAGTCAGCTTCTCTTTAGGAACCTTTCTCCCCTTCAGAACAAAGGAAAGTATTAGGGAGGCTATGGAAGCACTGGGTCCCCAAGGCACAGCTCTATTCTTTTGCTGTTTGAGTTACTATATTCTTAGAAAATATGTTGGAATCACAAGACAGAATCAATCAAAAGAACACATGATTTAGCTATTGGACAGAGATAATTTAGATAAAACCTTTTTCAGGATATAATAATAAATCTAACCCCGTGAGGCATAGAATGGAGGTAGGCTTTCTAGGAAACATTCGAAAAGAATTTCCCTATACAGTCTTAGGAAAGAATAAACCCTTGCTTTCCCAAGTTTCCTCTATCTGGAATTACTGATGTTCTCTAAAAACCTGATACATCCTCCCGCTCAATATAGTTAGAAAATAAGTGGCAACTGCTCAGTGACAAATAGGGCAAGGACCTTGATCTACCATTTTTTTAAAATAAGACTGGCAGATTTTAATGGATATATCTTGATGTATACCTTTAATTGGGTATTAAAATAATTAGGAAATTAAAACCATATGATCATTTATCTGCCCCATTAATTGTCTTAAATATTCCTATTATGATTTCACACTGGGCCCATGAGTACTGATATAAGGAAGAACTCATTATATTATGAGGGAAAAAAAAACTACACATTTATTAGATTTATATCTATGGGTCAAAGTCCATTGTAATGTTATCCATGATTAATATTATTTTACTTCCCTGAGTTGCAATTATGCTTTGCATAATGGGTGATCGGGGTTCAGTATGATGAAAGAGTCATGGAGGTCACGGTTGAACAACTGGAATGTGATGAGTAATAGCTCTGAGGTCTAGAGGAATATTTAATATAAACTCCATTATGTTCCTAATGTATATATCATTCTTTTTATCTAGAAATTAGGACATTATTAACGTTTAGTGACATCATGCTTCTTTGATCAAATGAAAGTCCGAAACCTTTGCACAATATGCTGAAACAGTAGAAGAGCCAGGTTGCAATGCTGTTTCATAAACTTTTATGTAATGGAAAGTTAAATTTTAATTTGAGTAAAAAATGGATCATAAAATGCACACATCTTTGTGATTTCTCCTGGCTAACCTATGTCACTGACCAACAGAAAAGAGCCTTGAAAAACGTTTATCCACATTTCTTGATTGTGATTTGATTAGTCAGCTTCTCTTTAGGAACCTTTCTCCCCTTCAGAACAAAGGAAAGTATTAGGGAGGCTATGGAAGCACTGGGTCCCCAAGGCACAGCTCTATTCTTTTGCTGTTTGAGTTACTATATTCTTAGAAAATATGTTGGAATCACAAGACAGAATCAATCAAAAGAACACATGATTTAGCTATTGGACAGAGATAATTTAGATAAAACCTTTTTCAGGATATAATAATAAATCTAACCCCGTGAGGCATAGAATGGAGGTAGGCTTTCTAGGAAACATTCGAAAAGAATTTCCCTATACAGTCTTAGGAAAGAATAAACCCTTGCTTTCCCAAGTTTCCTCTATCTGGAATTACTGATGTTCTCTAAAAACCTGATACATCCTCAGCCAGTCTCAATATAGTTAGAAAATAAGTGGCAACTGCAGAGTCAGTGACAAATAGGGCAAGGGATTCCTTGTATCTCTATTTCTTATCTTGTAACCACTCCTATCTTTTCCTTACCCAGAAATTTAATTCCTGTTATGTATGGTCTGAATATTTCTGTCTCCCTAATATTCATATGCTGAAATTATCATGCTCAGTATGAAGGGATAAATTTAGAAGATGTTTAATATCCTTTCAAAAGAGGCTCTTTTGCCCCTTCCATCATGTGAGAATACATAGGAAACTCTGCTCCAGAATTGTGAGAAATGAATTTTTATTGTTTATAAGATATCCAGTCTGAGGCATTTTGTAATAACATCCTGAAAGACGAGGACAAGTCCCTAAGGACTGCAGCTCAGCAATTAAACCAAGTCACTCTTAGCAACAACACAGCTACCCATACAGAACTTTCCAATCTTCTACTCTGAGCTGTTAAATCTTGCTGTCAGTACCTCTAGTCAGTGACATCCTTCTAATAACTAAAAAGAAAAAAAATGTTATTTTTTTTTCTTAAATGTTATCTGTTCTTTAGAGCATTATTTTCCAGAGCCTACTACCCATCACATTGGACAGTTCTAGAGTTTTGTAATTAGCCAAAATATCCTGGAACTTGCTATGCCCACTTGAATATTTTTCACTGGAATTCTCTGCTATCCCTCAGGCACCTACAGTTAATTAGTTTCTCCCCACTCTCTTCTATCTAAGATGCCCAGTTTGTCTAATCTGGATATGCTACTCAGATAACAAGGGTAGTACTCTTCTGATAGGGAGAGGAAGGTTAGTGCTCATCTTCATTTACCAAGCATTTTGCCTGTCAAGGGCTCAAGATTTCTTCAGAACACTAGGAAGATCCCTCACTTACCATAGGTGATTGTTCAATTCCACTGATGATTGATTTGAGTGGATATCAGTTTCTTGTCAGTGAATCACAGAATGGGCAAATGATATTGTCAGGGTGCTACATAATGTACTGTCTACACTGAGATCCTTTTAAGAGCAAAAGGAAGAGGGACAAATGTCAAGCTTATAAGGCAACGAGGACATAAACTGGGCAAAATGAGTTTACAATAACTCTGGATATTAGGTTTCTGGTACCAGGATCAAGGAAGTGTCAAATACAAACTGGCACCATCAATGACCGAACAACAAGGGCATTCACCATCGACCACTGTGGAGACTGAACCCTGTGCTGTAACAGCTTCTGATCCTCCACACCCACTGAGGGAGTTCAGGGTGGAGAGGCACTCTGTGCTCCAGAAAATCTGATTTAGATAAACAGATGTTTTGAGGAACAGATTTTATGATTTAAATCCTTGTATCTCCTCATATCTAGAAAAAACACTAAATCCCTTCAGGGTGACATCAGATCCTCACAACTAACCAAAACCCCTTTGTAAATTGAGTGTTTAATGGCATTGAAACCCCCCTTCATCAAAACTTTATATATTGATTTTCCTCTGGCTGCCTCTCTGGAGCAGTTTCAGTGAGTCTTCGTTTCACCCCAAATAAAACTTAACTCACAACTCTCAAGTTGTTCATCATTTTTAGTCAACAGAAGGCATTCTTACCACATATATCTACCACTTAAGTGAATGACAAGTACTTACTAGACAAGTTCCTAGACCGTTAGACTACATAGAAAATATGGAAGACATTTTTCCTTTATTAACTTTGTAATCTAATAGTGAAAGCAACTGAAGAATTATGAACCAGGAAGAAAGCCACAAAACAAATGGAAAAATATATGATAGGAAAATAAGAGTAGGAAACCTAGCTTAACTTTGAAAAGCAGATAGAGAAACTTGACAGTTATTAGTTCCCCCACTCTTTCTATCTAAGATGCCCAGTTTGTCTAATCTGGATATGCTACTCAGATAACAAGGTTAGTACTCTTCTGATAGGGAGAGGAAGGTTAGTGCTCATCTTCATTTACCAAGCATTTTGCCTGTCAAGGGCTCAAGATTTCTTCAGAACACTAGGAAGATCCCTCACTTACCATAGGTGATTGTTCAATTCCACTGATGATTGATTTGAGTGGATATCAGTTTCTTGTCAGTGAATCACAGAATGGGCAAATGATATTGTCAGGGTGCTACATAATGTACTGTCTACACTGAGATCCTTTTAAGAGCAAAAGGAAGAGGGACAAATGTCAAGCTTATAAGGCAACGAGGACATAAACTGGGCAAAATGAGTTTACAATAACTCTGGATATTAGGTTTCTGGTACCAGGATCAAGGAAGTGTCAAATACAAACTGGCACCATCAATGACCGAACAACAAGGGCATTCACCATCGACCACTGTGGAGACTGAACCCTGTGCTGTAACAGCTTCTGATCCTCCACACCCACTGAGGGAGTTCAGGGTGGAGAGAGGCACTCTGTGCTCCAGAAAATCTGATTTAGATAAACAGATGTTTTGAGGAACAGATTTTATGATTTAAATCCTTGTATCTCCTCATATCTAGAAAAAACACTAAATCCCTTCAGGGTGACATCAGATCCTCACAACTAACCAAAACCCCTTTGTAAATTGAGTGTTTAATGGCATTGAAACCCCCCTTCATCAAAACTTTATATATTGATTTTCCTCTGGCTGCCTCTCTGGAGCAGTTTCAGTGAGTCTTCGTTTCACCCCAAATAAAACTTAACTCACAACTCTCAAGTTGTTCATCATTTTTAGTCAACAGAAGGCATTCTTACCACATATATCTACCACTTAAGTGAATGACAAGTACTTACTAGACAAGTTCCTAGACCGTTAGACTACATAGAAAATATGGAAGACATTTTTCCCTTTATTAACTTTGTAATCTAATAGTGAAAGCAACTGAAGAATTATGAACCAGGAAGAAAGCCACAAAACAAATGGAAAAATATATGATAGGAAAATAAGAGTAGGAAACCTAGCTTAACTTTGAAAAGCAGATAGAGAAACTTGGGAAAGGGACATAACAAATCTATAATCTAAAAAATGAGTAGCATTTAACTAGGTGACAGACAGAGGAAAATATACTGAAAAAGAAGTAAGAAAAGTAATACTGTCAAGAAGAATTTACATTCGCCTCAGCTTGAGACAGGCTTCATCCTGACCTCTAACCTTTTCTTGGAGAATTTCCTTTGTAAAATACAATTGTGAGGGTGGAGCTAAGATGGTGGTGTAGAAGGACATGCCCTCATTCCTCCTTCAAAATCGCCTGAACTGCAACTAGTTCCTGAAAAACCATGAACAGGAGGAGGTTCGTTCCGATCACAAAAAAGATGCCCGACATTGAAAAACAAAGGAGAAGCCACAACAAGGTGGTAGGAGGGGCGCAATCATGCTTTTAAAAGTCAAACCTCATATCCACCAGAGAGGCTGGGTGGGCCAAATACGCAAAGCCTATTGCAAGTCAAGACCCAGGAAAGGAGCATTGACATCCACAAGGGACTGAGCCAGACCTGCTTTAGCGGGTCCAACTGCCCCCTTAAGCTAGAAGTGCCCTTGAGCAGTCCTCGAAAGGACAGCACTCGATTTCCTTTGAAGGAGGTCACCATTAACCAGATCATAGAGCAGCCGAGTAGGACTGGAGACTCTGCACACCAAGATCTGAGAGCCGGAAGAGGGGAATATAGATCCCACATGAGACTGAGCCAAACTCACCTCTGAGTAATCTGACATCTCCCGCAGTGATGGCGGTCGATGTTGGCCTGCAGCAGGGTTGGAGACACTGCAGAAGTGCTTCTCATAGAGCATGTGGTAATAAATCCTTTGTGAGAGAGACACCATTATCCCTACTGTAGTCTAGCTACAGGTCAAACTACAGGGAGGGAATTTAGCACCACCCAACAACAAACGTACCTGGATTAATGGTTAAGAAACTACCAGGGCCAGCCTGGGCAGGCCTTTTAGTTCTGGAATAGGTAGAAATAAACAAGCATTAAAAGAGGCCTTCAGATCCAACCACTGCCAAAGTCAAGAAAAAGACTGATAATTCCTGAATAGTCAGCAAGAGACAGAAGAACATAAACATTCACTACTTTTACATTTTGACTGGAGGTGGAGTTACCGCTAGATATATATTTTTTAATTTTGTCCTATTTTTTATTCTTTTTTATTGCTTTTCCTTTCTTTCACTCTTTTTTTTTCTTTTCTTTTCTCCTCATACCCTCAGCCCCAGTGCTTTTTTCTTTCCTCCATTGAACTCTACTGAAGCTACCAATTTTATCAGTAAGACTGAATATATTTAAGTTTACACAATTTTTTTTTTTTTTCTTTTAAACCACACATTTTATTTTGCTATGTACTTCTAGTTCCACATTGGCCATTTATGGTTCTGTGGGAGTTCTGTTTGTTTTTATTGTTTTTGCTTTGTTTTTCTATATTTTTCTATACAGTTATCTCTGTTTTAATTTTTAAATTTTTTATATGTATTATTACTTCCTCTACAACTATTTCTTTGCTTTCTGATGTTCTTTTCCTACAGCACTAAACTCTAATACATTCAATCTTTATCTCCCTATGTTTAATTTTGCATTATTATCTTATATTTCTTTTCTATCCTCCCTTTCTTTTTCCTTCTCTCCACCCTGTTTCTTAGTCTGTTCTGTCCTCATTGCCTTATCCCCAACTGGGACCCTGCTCTAGCATTGTTCTCCAATTTGTGCTCTTGTTAGTTTGGTTATTAACGGGTGGATATCATTCTTGGTTTTCTATATTCTCCGTGTTAGCGTATGGTGCTGTATTTTTTGTTGGAATTTTGGGTTATGTTGTGGCTGTATATGTTTGTATGCATAATTCAATATGCTAGATAGTATTTGCATGATATTTTAATTGCCATTTGTCAAAGGTATACCTCCTGTTTCTCATTCACATATATATGTGTTCTGATATATATATATATGTGTATATATATATATATTCTAACTATTTATATGGTTATAGAGCAGAATATATGTGTTCTGACCACACAATGCCATAACAAACCAGTCGTGAAATCTTCATTCCATGTTCAGGCAACAAGTCCATGAGCTTTAGGGAGGGAGCATTGACTCCAAAACCCTACAATACCATAGAACACCTAACACTAGAGAGCAGTAAACAGTGAGAACCCCAACAAAGGCAAGCACTTGTATGCAAGTCCTGACATCACCCAACCACCAGCATCACCCAGAATAAGACACCTCATCCAAACAACAAACACCTACAGATGTAACTCAAAGTCTGAGAAAAGGAAACCCCAAACACAGTTAGTTAAAAAATTAATAATAACCATGAAACGGCAGAGAAATACCACACAAGTGAAGTAACAATCTACAAACACACAAGTCCAAATAAATGAAGAGGAACTGGACTAACTTTCTGAGAGTGAATTCAGAAGAATGATAGTAACGATGATCCAAAACACCGAAAACAGAATTTTAGAGCAATTGCAAGAAAAAAAACGTTCTGTTTGTTTTTATTTTTTTGCTTTGTTTTTCTATATTTTTCTATACAGTTATCTCTGTTTTAATTTTTAAATTTTTTATATGTATTATTACTTCCTCTACAACTATTTCTTTGCTTTCTGATGTTCTTTTCCTACAGCACTAAACTCTAATACATTCAATCTTTATCTCCCTATGTTTAATTTTGCATTATTATCTTATATTTCTTTTCTATCCTCCCTTTCTTTTTCCTTCTCTCCACCCTGTTTCTTAGTCTGTTCTGTCCTCATTGCCTTATCCCCAACTGGGACCCTGCTCTAGCATTGTTCTCCAATTTGTGCTCTTGTTAGTTTGGTTATTAACGGGTGGATATCATTCTTGGTTTTCTATATTCTCCGTGTTAGCGTATGGTGCTGTATTTTTTGTTGGAATTTTGGGTTATGTTGTGGCTGTATATGTTTGTATGCATAATTCAATATGCTAGATAGTATTTGCATGATATTTTAATTGCCATTTGTCAAAGGTATACCTCCTGTTTCTCATTCACATATATATGTGTTCTGATATATATATATATGTGTATATATATATATATTCTAACTATTTATATGGTTATAGAGCAGAATATATGTGTTCTGACCACACAATGCCATAACAAACCAGTCGTGAAATCTTCATTCCATGTTCAGGCAACAAGTCCATGAGCTTTAGGGAGGGAGCATTGACTCCAAAACCCTACAATACCATAGAACACCTAACACTAGAGAGCAGTAAACAGTGAGAACCCCAACAAAGGCAAGCACTTGTATGCAAGTCCTGACATCACCCAACCACC
Source organism: Tragulus kanchil (assembly GCA_022376925.1). NCBI lineage: Eukaryota > Metazoa > Chordata > Mammalia > Artiodactyla > Tragulidae > Tragulus > Tragulus kanchil. Next base: position 148,338,542 of record JAIOJX010000024.1, read on the forward strand.
AGCATCACCCAGAATAAGACACCTCATCCAAACAACAAACACCTACAGATGTAACTCAAAGTCTGAGAAAAGGAAACCCCAAACACAGTTAGTTAAAAAATTAATAATAACCATGAAACGGCAGAGAAATACCACACAAGTGAAGTAACAATCTACAAACACACAAGTCCAAATAAATGAAGAGGAACTGGACTAACTTTCTGAGAGTGAATTCAGAAGAATGATAGTAACGATGATCCAAAACACCGAAAACAGAATTTTAGAGCAATTGCAAGACACAACTAACACACTGAATAAAGAAATACAAGAACTTAAAAAACAACAAACAGAGACAAACGACTCTATTGCTGAACCTAAAAACACTATAGAAGGAATCAAGAGTGGAGTATCTGAGACAGAAAATCGGATCAGTGAGCTGGAAGACAGAATGGTGGAAGTGACTGCTGAAATCACAAGCAAGCCCAAAGATTGAAAAATGCAGAGGATAGCCTCAGAGACCTCTGGTATAATATCAAACACACCAATATTCGAATTATAGGGGTTCCAGAAGAAGAAGAACAAAAGAAAGGATATGAGAAAATTTTTGAAGAGATTATAGTTGAAAATTTTCCCAACATGGGAAAAGAAATAGTCAATCATGTCCAAGAAGTGCAAAGAGTACCGTACAGAATAAACCCGAGAAGAAACACACCAAGACACATATTAATGAAGCTAACACAAACTAAACACAAACACAGAATTCTATAAGCAGCAAGGAAAAAGAAACTAGTGACATATAGGGGAAACCCCATACGTTTTACAGCTAATCTTTCACCAGAAGCTCTGCAGGCCAGAAGGGAATGGCAAGACACATTTAAAGTGCTGAAAAAGAATAATCTGCAACCAAGAATCCTAAACCTGCAAGGATCTCATTCAAAAGGGATGAAGAAATCAAAAGCTATACAGATAAGCAACAATTAAAAGAATTTAGTAACACCAAAGCAGCCTTACAACAAGTGTTAAAGGGACCTATAGAGATAACAACTATAAGAGAAGAAGAAGAAGATCTACAAAACAAAGCCATGATGACATCTAAGAAGGTGACAATAGGATCATTTGTATCAATAATTACTTTGAAAGTAAATGGACTAAATGCTCCAACCAAAAGACACAGACTGGCTGAATGGATTCAAAAATAAGACCAATACATATGCTCCCTGCAAGAAACTCACTTCAGACCTAGAGACACTCATAGACTGAAAGTGAGAGGATGGAAAAAGATATTCCATGCAAATGGAAATCAAAAGAAAGCTGGAGTAGCAATCCTCATATCAGCCAAAATAGACCTTAAAATGAAGAAGATTCTAAGAGATGAGGCAGGACAATACATAATGATCAAAGGATCAATCCAAGAGGAAGACATAAAAATCATAAATATCTATGCACACAACACAGGAGCACCCTAATACTTAAGAAAAACACTTTAAGACATTAAAGAAGAAATTGACAATAACACAATCATAGTAGGAGACTTTAACACTCATCTCACACCAATGGACAGATCATCCAAACAGAAAATCAATAAAGAAACACAAGCCTTAAATGCCACACTAGAAAAGGTGGACCTCATGGATATCTTTAGGACGTTCCATCCAAAAGCAGAAGAATATACTTTCTTCTCAAGTGCTCATGGGACATTCTCCAGGATAGACCACATCCTGGGCCACAAATCAAACCTCAGGCAATTCAAGAAAATTGAAATTATATCAACCATGTTCTCTGACCACAATGCAATGAGACTAGAGATCAACTACAAGAAAAAAAAATGCTAAAAACACAAGCACATGGAGATTAAACAACACATACCTAATAAACAAACTGATTACTGAGCAAATCGAAGGGGAAATAAAAAAAATTCCTAGAAGACAATAATGAACACATGACAGTGCAAAACCTATGGGATCCCGAAAAAGCAGTTCTAAGAGGGAAATTTATAGTGATAAATCCTACCTCAAGAAATAAGAAAGATATCAAACAGACGACCTAACTCTACACTTAAAACAACTGGCGAAAGAAGAACAACAACACCCCAAAGTTAGCAGCAGAAGACAAATGATAAAGATCAGAGCAGAAATAAATCAAGAAGAAATGAAAGAAACAATAGTAATGCTAAATAAAACAAAAAGCTGGTTCTTCGAAAAGGTAAACAAAATTGACAAACTGCTGATCAGATTCATTAAGAGAAAAAGAGAGAAGAACCAGATCAACAAAATCAAAATGCAAAAGGAAAGAATATAACAGATAATGCAGAAATCCTAAGGATTATAAGAGACTATTATGAAGAACTCTATGGCAACAAACTGGACAACCTGGAAGAAATGGACAGTTTCTTAGGGAAGATTAATCTCCCAAGACTGGACCAGGAAGAAATAGAAAGTATGAACTACCCAGTCACAAGCTCAGAAATCGACTTTGTGATCAAAAATCTACCCCAAAATAAAAGTCCTGGGCCAGATGGCTTCACAGGTGAATTCTACCACACATTTCAAGAAGAGCTAATGCCTGGCCTTCTAAAATTCTTCTAAAAAGTGCACAGGAAGGAACACTTCCAAACACATTCTATGAGGCCACCATCACCCTGATACCAAAGCCAGGCAAAGACATCACAAAAAAAGAAAATTATAGGCCAATTTCACTGATGAATTTAGTCGCCAAAATCCTCCATAAAATACTAGCAAATTGAATTCGACAACACATCAAAAAACTCATACATCATGATCAAGTTGGGTTCATCCCAGGCATGCAAGAATTCTTCAATATCTGCAAATCAATCAATGTGATACACCATATCAAAAAATTGAGAGACAAAAATCACATGATAATCTCATAAATGCAGAAAAAGCCTTCGACAAAATCCAAAACCAATTTATGATAAAAGTTGGGGAGGGATCAGCCTCCCCAACTTCTGACTATATACCAAAGCAACAGTCATCAAGACAGTATGGTACTGGTACAAAACAGAAATATAGACCAATGGAACAAGATAGAGAACCCAGAGATAAACCCACGCACCTATGGGTAACTTATTTTATTTTTTTAAATATTTATTTATTTATTTATTTATTTATTTATTTTTTGAGGGGTGGGATGGGGTAGGTGCTGAGCAAGCGGGCTACTCCTATTGGTCTTTCATTTGTCCACTTTCATCCATCTTTGTTCTTTGGCTCGTGTGGGCCTCCCATCGCAGTGGCCTCTGTTGTCGCAGAGCGTCAGCTCTGGGAGCATGCGCTCCAGAGCTCCGGCTCGGTAATTGGACACATCGGTCCAGCACGTGCTCCGCAGCACGTGAGATCTTCCCAGGCCAGGGATCAAACCGGTGTCCCTTGCACTGCAAGGAGGTGTCCTTACCCACTGGACCACCAGGGAAGCCCAGTAATTTATTTTTGACATAGGAGGCGAAAGTATAAAATGGGACAGAGACAGCCTCTTCAACAAATGGTGCAGGGAAAATTGGATAGCTACATGCAAAAAAATGAAGTTGGAACATTCCCTGACACTATAGACAAAGAGAAATTTAAAATGGATTAAAGACCTAAATGTCAGACCAGAAACCCTAGAACTCTTAGAGGAGAATATAGGCAAAACACTCAATGACATAAATCAAGGCAAGATCATCTATGACTATGTAATAAAATTCTTCTAAAAAGTGCACAGGAAGGAACACTTCCAAACACATTCTATGAGGCCACCATCACCCTGATACCAAAGCCAGGCAAAGACATCACAAAAAAAGAAAATTATAGGCCAATTTCACTGATGAATTTAGTCGCCAAAATCCTCCATAAAATACTAGCAAATTGAATTCGACAACACATCAAAAAACTCATACATCATGATCAAGTTGGGTTCATCCCAGGCATGCAAGAATTCTTCAATATCTGCAAATCAATCAATGTGATACACCATATCAAAAAATTGAGAGACAAAAATCACATGATAATCTCATAAATGCAGAAAAAGCCTTCGACAAAATCCAAAACCAATTTATGATAAAAGTTGGGGAGGGATCAGCCTCCCCAACTTCTGACTATATACCAAAGCAACAGTCATCAAGACAGTATGGTACTGGTACAAAACAGAAATATAGACCAATGGAACAAGATAGAGAACCCAGAGATAAACCCACGCACCTATGGGTAACTTATTTTATTTTTTTAAATATTTATTTATTTATTTATTTATTTATTTTTTGAGGGGTGGGATGGGGAGGGAGGGGAGCAAGCGGGCTACTCCTATTGGTCTTTCATTTGTCCACTTTCATCCATCTTTGTTCTTTGGCTCGTGTGGGCCTCCCATCGCAGTGGCCTCTGTTGTCGCAGAGCGTCAGCTCTGGGAGCATGCGCTCCAGAGCTCCGGCTCGGTAATTGGACACATCGGTCCAGCACGTGCTCCGCAGCACGTGAGATCTTCCCAGGCCAGGGATCAAACCGGTGTCCCTTGCACTGCAAGGAGGTGTCCTTACCCACTGGACCACCAGGGAAGCCCAGTAATTTATTTTTGACATAGGAGGCGAAAGTATAAAATGGGACAGAGACAGCCTCTTCAACAAATGGTGCAGGGAAAATTGGATAGCTACATGCAAAAAAATGAAGTTGGAACATTCCCTGACACTATAGACAAAGAGAAATTTAAAATGGATTAAAGACCTAAATGTCAGACCAGAAACCCTAGAACTCTTAGAGGAGAATATAGGCAAAACACTCAATGACATAAATCAAGGCAAGATCATCTATGACTATGTAATAAAATGGTGGAACTAAAAACAAAAATGATCATGTGGGACCTAATGAAACTTAAAGGCTTTTGTATAGCAAAAGAAACTACAAAAAAGCTGAACAGACTACCCACAGAGTGGGACAAAATAATAGCAAATGAAACAACAAAGAATTAATCTCCAAAATCTACAAGCAACTCTGACAACTCAATATCGGAAAAATGAACAACCGAATCAAAATTGGGAAAAAGACCTAAACAGACACCCCTGCAAGGAGGATGTACAATGGCCAAAAAAAAAAACAAACCACACATAAAACGATGCTCAACCTCACTTATAATTAGAGAAATGCAAATCAAAACTACAATGAGGTATCACCTCATACCAGTCAGAATGGCCATCATCAACAAATCAACAGACAATAAATTCTGGAGAGGGTGCGGAGAAAACAGAACACTCTTGCATTGCTGGTGGGAATGTCAATTGATATCGCCTCTATGGAAGACAGTATGGAGATTTCTTTAAAAACTTAAAATAGAATCACCTTATGACCCAGCAATCCCACTATTAGACTTATACCCTTATACCTTGTAAGTTGTACATATATACATAATAGTTTTATGTACATAATATATATAATATATATAATAGTTTTTCTCGGTGACTTTAACTTTTCATTTTATTGGAAATGTCTCTTGATAACCAGAAGTTTCAATTTTGAGAAAGAATAGTGAGCCTGTTCTTTTTCTTTGTAGTTATTGTGGGTTTGAGAAGTCTATAATATATTATTTATTCCAAGGTTATGAAGGTAGTCTCATTTGTTTTATTCTCTGTGCTTCATAGGGTTGAAGTTTATAAGTCTAAAGCTTACATATATAGATGACTTACTGAATCTCTCTGTATTACAGAGACTAATTTAACTTGTCATTATCAACAAATGGTGCAGGAAAATGGATAGCTACATGCAAAAAAATGAAGTTGGAACATTCCCTGACACTATAGACAAAGAGAAATTTAAAATGGATTAAAGACCTAAATGTCAGACCAGAAACCCTAGAACTCTTAGAGGAGAATATAGGCAAAACACTCAATGACATAAATCAAGGCAAGATCATCTATGACTATGTAATAAAATGGTGGAACTAAAAACAAAAATGATCATGTGGGACCTAATGAAACTTAAAGGCTTTTGTATAGCAAAAGAAACTACAAAAAAGCTGAACAGACTACCCACAGAGTGGGACAAAATAATAGCAAATGAAACAACAAAGAATTAATCTCCAAAATCTACAAGCAACTCTGACAACTCAATATCGGAAAAATGAACAACCGAATCAAAATTGGGAAAAAGACCTAAACAGACACCCCTGCAAGGAGGATGTACAATGGCCAAAAAAAAAAAAAAAAAAAACCACACATAAAACGATGCTCAACCTCACTTATAATTAGAGAAATGCAAATCAAAACTACAATGAGGTATCACCTCATACCAGTCAGAATGGCCATCATCAACAAATCAACAGACAATAAATTCTGGAGAGGGTGCGGAGAAAACAGAACACTCTTGCATTGCTGGTGGGAATGTCAATTGATATCGCCTCTATGGAAGACAGTATGGAGATTTCTTTAAAAACTTAAAATAGAATCACCTTATGACCCAGCAATCCCACTATTAGACTTATACCCTTATACCTTGTAAGTTGTACATATATACATAATAGTTTTATGTACATAATATATATAATATATATAATAGTTTTTCTCGGTGACTTTAACTTTTCATTTTATTGGAAATGTCTCTTGATAACCAGAAGTTTCAATTTTGAGAAAGAATAGTGAGCCTGTTCTTTTTCTTTGTAGTTATTGTGGGTTTGAGAAGTCTATAATATATTATTTATTCCAAGGTTATGAAGGTAGTCTCATTTGTTTTATTCTCTGTGCTTCATAGGGTTGAAGTTTATAAGTCTAAAGCTTACATATATAGATGACTTACTGAATCTCTCTGTATTACAGAGACTAATTTAACTTGTCATTATCAGTAGAAGATAAGATAAATATTTTAAGCATATTTCATTTTACAAGATGAATGAGACATATCTCCTTCTACTAAAACCAAGAAACCCTTCTACAAAAAAAAAGCAACAAAATAAAAGCAAAATTCCACCAAAAAATGGAAGATGAAATTAAGGTTTGTATATACGTTCCTTTGTAACACATCAAAATATAACTGTGGCATATGGGGCAGACTTCTATCAACAACGCTTAAGGTAAGAGTAATATTACTGAGAACATGTATGAGTCAAGTGCCAAAGGTGATCATTTTGCACACTTAAAGTCACTAAATTCTTAAAAGTTTCATTTCACACATGAGAGAACTAAGGATCAGAAATGTTAACCAACTTTCACTCAACAGTAAGTTTTAACCTGTGAATAGAAACAATATATCTTTAAAAATTAAAGCACATTTGCCAGTAGTATCCTTTGGATAATTTCAAGTTATACTGTCATCCAGGAAAAGTTATAGCTATGACAGAATAAGATCATGAGCAAAGAACATTGACAGGTTAATGTGTGATTGAAAAGAAAATAAATAGAAGCTTCAGTCAGGAATCAGTCACTCAAATTTCTTCAGGGCAAAGCCAAATGTGTCTACATAATAACAAAAAACAAAAAACCAAACTTAAAGAGCAATTCAGAAAATAGATCTTCCTGTAGTCATTTTGCCTTCCACTGGCTGTTACCTGTTCCATCATTTCCCAAGTTTCCCAGTGGCTCTCAAAGAACACATAATAGACACAAGGAGATGCTTAGAAAGTGCCTGAGAAGTTGCTGTAGGGAAGGTTCTGAGAGGGAAGAGAGAAATCCCACTTCTTCTTCAAATAGAACTGCTCCATTTTTAACACTTTTATAAATGTGACTTCCTACTAATTTTTAAAAATAGTTTTGTGGCTTTAACAAAAAAAAGGGACCTACTGACTGACAGAATCAAGGGGGTTTCATTCATTTTGGATCCAGGTCTATGCTTGACCTCAGGCTCAATGAAATGTTTCCAGGAGGTCACAGTGGCTTAAGTCTCATTTACTCAAAACCAAATTGAATACTCCTCTGTATTACAGAGACTAATTTAACTTGTCATTATCAGTAGAAGATAAGATAAATATTTTAAGCATATTTCATTTTACAAGATGAATGAGACATATCTCCTTCTACTAAAACCAAGAAACCCTTCTACAAAAAAAAAGCAACAAAATAAAAGCAAAATTCCACCAAAAAATGGAAGATGAAATTAAGGTTTGTATATACGTTCCTTTGTAACACATCAAAATATAACTGTGGCATATGGGGCAGACTTCTATCAACAACGCTTAAGGTAAGAGTAATATTACTGAGAACATGTATGAGTCAAGTGCCAAAGGTGATCATTTTGCACACTTAAAGTCACTAAATTCTTAAAAGTTTCATTTCACACATGAGAGAACTAAGGATCAGAAATGTTAACCAACTTTCACTCAACAGTAAGTTTTAACCTGTGAATAGAAACAATATATCTTTAAAAATTAAAGCACATTTGCCAGTAGTATCCTTTGGATAATTTCAAGTTATACTGTCATCCAGGAAAAGTTATAGCTATGACAGAATAAGATCATGAGCAAAGAACATTGACAGGTTAATGTGTGATTGAAAAGAAAATAAATAGAAGCTTCAGTCAGGAATCAGTCACTCAAATTTCTTCAGGGCAAAGCCAAATGTGTCTACATAATAACAAAAAACAAAAAACCAAACTTAAAGAGCAATTCAGAAAATAGATCTTCCTGTAGTCATTTTGCCTTCCACTGGCTGTTACCTGTTCCATCATTTCCCAAGTTTCCCAGTGGCTCTCAAAGAACACATAATAGACACAAGGAGATGCTTAGAAAGTGCCTGAGAAGTTGCTGTAGGGAAGGTTCTGAGAGGGAAGAGAGAAATCCCACTTCTTCTTCAAATAGAACTGCTCCATTTTTAACACTTTTATAAATGTGACTTCCTACTAATTTTTAAAAATAGTTTTGTGGCTTTAACAAAAAAAAGGGACCTACTGACTGACAGAATCAAGGGGGTTTCATTCATTTTGGATCCAGGTCTATGCTTGACCTCATAGGCTCAATGAAATGTTTCCAGGAGGTCACAGTGGCTTAAGGGAAGGAGGTCAACCAGTGTATAGTCATTTCATAATGTATTTCCTATTTTAAGTCATAGAGAAATACAGCCTATGAGATCAGATAATAGGCTTCAAAGTACTGTAGTGCCTAAAGAAAGTGACTGGCTGCTGCAGGAAGTCAGCTGATTGGAGCACCAGGATGCCCTGTCCTAATTTAGCCTTTCCAACAACATCCACACTTTATTAAAAATAACAGTAATAATAATAAAGAAAAATCTCTCCACAGTTGTCTTCAAAAGCAGCTCACATATGCATTTTTAAAACATTCAAAAATATTTACAAGAAAAACTATGCAATTATTCACTGGAAAATGCTCATGTTATAATCTTAGATATCTTATCATATTCTAGTGCAAATTGAATTTTTTAATTCATTGGAAGGACATATTGCTTTCCGAGAAACGGCCAGCTGAAGACATGGTTTTCTATTATGTTCTCATTCCAGGGACCTCAATTGTATATAGTTAACTTAGCGACCTTTATTTATGTATTTTTGAGTATGTTATTCTCTTGAAACAAATATAAATTGTAAAGCTAGGCAATATATTTCTTAAATTTGCATATCTACAATACCCAGTCTGTTTTTTTAAACTTGACAATAAAAGTCTTTTTAAACTCTGCTTAAACTACTGGGGACTGCTTTTCAAGTACTTTTGTCTTAGAGACTCAGGGATACGTTACACTATTCAAGGTTATTATGACTCCTGGAGGGGCTGCAGGGACAATACAGATTTTTTTTTTTTTTTTAAAGGTTTTTGTTTTTTTTTTTTTTGGCCACTTCTATTAATCTTTCATTTATTTATCTTTGTTCTTTGGTCTGTGTGGGCCTCCCATCGCAGTGGCCTCTCTAGGTGCAGAGCACTGGCTCTGGGAGCACGGGCTCCAGAGAGCTCTGGCTTGGTAGTTGGACACACTGGTCCAGCCGCTCCACGGCACATGGGATCTTCCCAGGCCAGGGACTGAACTGGCGTACCTTGCACTGAAAGGCAGTGTCCTTACCCACTGGACCACCAGGGAAGCCCAAGACAGATATTTTTATTCTGCCTGTGTTCCAGAAAGTAACAAGATACAAAATAAATAAGTCTCTTGGTTAGCTGATTCATTTTTGCTTGGCAAAATTACAGAATTCTAAGATTATGATAATCATCTTGTGCCGTGATCTCTTTCCTCTTTCATATCTTCATTTCCTTTCTACCTGTTAGTAGCTACATGTTATTTGAATGGCAAATAATACTGGGATATTTGTTATGCTATAAAATTCAGGGAAAAATTTCCTCTTTTACCACCCCTTTTTAGCATTTCCTAAGGCATACCCTAAGCAATTAATAATTTTTATTGAACTGGACAGACTGGGGTTCAGGGAAGAGTGACAACCTAACAGTTCTGTATAAATCTAGCAGGATCATAATTAAAAAAAAAAAAAAACTCCTAAAATCTTCCTCAATCTATTATTACTATAGTTATTATTACTACTATTATTAAAAATCAGTGACAGACTTAAATTATGCTTATTATTGAGAATAACTGCTCTACAAGTTTTGATGAGGTCAGAATAAGCTTTATAAAGAATTTTCACTATAATTTTGCAAATTATTTAATAGTTTAAGTATTTTTAAATGGATGGTGTATCAGTCAATTTATATGCAACTTGCCAGAGATAAAAAGAAGGTAAACTGTATTTATTTGGAGGGTACCAGTATAGTTAAAAATAAGAAAGAAATTATTGCATTGCAAAGTAAAGCAAAGGCAGTCAAACAAGGGCTGCCCAGGAGAAGCTCTTGCATGGCACTTAGGAGAAGTAGGAACATATACAAAGCCAGGAAAATGTTAAAAAAAAAAAAAAAACCTAACAAGTTCTAGGAAGATCATCTAGACTGCCAAGAAGGAATAGATATTCAGTAAAGATAGATATGCAAATTTTCTCAATACAAATGAGAATTCCAGAGAGCTGGGAGACAGAAAACATGCTATGAAAAACCCTATGAATTACAAAAATATGATGATATTTGACAATGATTAGGTCATTCAAATAAGAAATGAAAATAACAATAGGGTCTTTCTCTGGTTTAAAATAGCCACATTAAGTTTCCGGTTCAAGATGTTGGAGCCGAAGGATGTGTTCTCATCTTCTCTACAAGAGCACCAAAAATTACAACTAACTGTTGCACAACTATCAACAGGAGGATGTCGAAACCTACCAAAAAAAAGAAAACAAACAAACCCACCTCCAAGGCCAAAGAAGAAGCTGCAGCAAGATGGGAGAAGGAGCACAATCAATATATATTCAAACTGCATAACCACAGGGCGAGTGACCTACAAACTGGGGAATAGTAATACCAAAGAAATTCTCCTAGTCTTATGAAGGTTAGGAATCCCACTTCAGGCTTCTCAGCCTGAGGAAATGACAGACTGGAGATCCCCAGGGAATCTGACCTTGAAGGCCAGCAGGATTTGATTACAAGACTTCTTCAGGATTAGGGAAAACAGAGACTCCAGTCTTGTAGGGCACAAACAAAATCTCACATGCCCCAAGACTCAGAGGAAAGGAGAAATGACTCCACAGGAAACTGAACCAAAACTACCTGCTAGTGTTGGAGGGTCTCCTGTGGAGGCATGGGTTGACACGGCCTCACCACAGGAATGGGGAGACTGGCAGCAGCTGTCTGGGAAGGTCCCCTTTGGCATAAACTCTCTTAGAGGTAACCATTTACTGAACCACAAAGCCAACAGATTTGAGGGCTGGATAGCCTCAGGCCAAAAACTGCATCACAGTTGGTCAACAGAAACATTATAGAATTATATATCACCAAAACAATAATAAATACATTAAAAATAAATAACTTCCTATTTAAAGAATAATATTTAGTGATAAATTTACATCGTTGTCTAAAAATCCATTGTTCTATAATATTCCGTTCTGTAGCAAGGAGAGAAAAGAAGGCCTTCTTAAGTGAATAATACAAAAAAAAATAGAGGAAAACACTAGAATGGGAATGACTAGAGATCTTTTCAGGAAAATTGGAGATGCCAAGGGAATATTTCATGCAAACATAGGTACAATAAAGGATAGGAACAGCAAGGACTTAACAGAAGTAGAAGATTAAGAAGAGGTGGCAAGAATACACAGAACTATACAGAAAATGTCTTAATGACCCAGGTAACCATTATCTGGTCACTCACCTAGAGCCAGACATCCAGACATATGAAGACAAGTGGGCCTTAGGAAGCATTACCAGGTGATAGAAATCTAGCCCCCTTAAATGTGCAAATTCAGCAATTAAAACCTACCAAAAAAAAGAAAACAAACAAACCCACCTCCAAGGCCAAAGAAGAAGCTGCAGCAAGATGGGAGAAGGAGCACAATCAATATATATTCAAACTGCATAACCACAGGGCGAGTGACCTACAAACTGGGGAATAGTAATACCAAAGAAATTCTCCTAGTCTTATGAAGGTTAGGAATCCCACTTCAGGCTTCTCAGCCTGAGGAAATGACAGACTGGAGATCCCCAGGGAATCTGACCTTGAAGGCCAGCAGGATTTGATTACAAGACTTCTTCAGGATTAGGGAAAACAGAGACTCCAGTCTTGTAGGGCACAAACAAAATCTCACATGCCCCAAGACTCAGAGGAAAGGAGAAATGACTCCACAGGAAACTGAACCAAAACTACCTGCTAGTGTTGGAGGGTCTCCTGTGGAGGCATGGGTTGACACGGCCTCACCACAGGAATGGGGAGACTGGCAGCAGCTGTCTGGGAAGGTCCCCTTTGGCATAAACTCTCTTAGAGGTAACCATTTACTGAACCACAAAGCCAACAGATTTGAGGGCTGGATAGCCTCAGGCCAAAAACTGCATCACAGTTGGTCAACAGAAACATTATAGAATTATATATCACCAAAACAATAATAAATACATTAAAAATAAATAACTTCCTATTTAAAGAATAATATTTAGTGATAAATTTACATCGTTGTCTAAAAATCCATTGTTCTATAATATTCCGTTCTGTAGCAAGGAGAGAAAAGAAGGCCTTCTTAAGTGAATAATACAAAAAAAAATAGAGGAAAACACTAGAATGGGAATGACTAGAGATCTTTTCAGGAAAATTGGAGATGCCAAGGGAATATTTCATGCAAACATAGGTACAATAAAGGATAGGAACAGCAAGGACTTAACAGAAGTAGAAGATTAAGAAGAGGTGGCAAGAATACACAGAACTATACAGAAAATGTCTTAATGACCCAGGTAACCATTATCTGGTCACTCACCTAGAGCCAGACATCCAGACATATGAAGACAAGTGGGCCTTAGGAAGCATTACCAGGTGATAGAAATCTAGCCAAATTATTTCAAATCCTAAAACATGATGCTGTTAAAGTGCTGCACTCAATATTTCAGCAAATTCAGAAAACTCTGTAGTGGCCATAGGGCTGGAAAATGTATTTTCATTTGAATCTCCAAAATGCCAATGCCAAAGAATGTTCAATCTACCATAAAATTGTGCTGATTTCACATGCCATAAAGATCATGCTCAAAATTCTTTAAGCTAGGCTTCTGCAGTACATGAACAAATAATTTCCCAATGTATAAGCTGGCTTTCGCAGTGGCAGAGGAACCAGAGATCAAATGCCAATGTTCACTGGACCATGGAGAAAGCAAGAGATTTCCAGAAAACCATTTACTACTGCTTCATTGACTATGCTAAGGCCATTGTGTGGATTACAACAAACTGTGGAAAATTCTTAAAGACATGGGAATACCAACCATCGTACCTTTCTCCTGAGCAACCTGTACATGGATCAAGAAGCAACAGTTAGAACTGGATGTGGAACAACTGACTGGCTCAAAATTGGGAAAGGAGCATGACAAGGTTGCATAATGTCACCCTGATTATTTAACTTATATGGATAGTACATCAGATGAAATCCCAGGCTGGATGAATCAGAAGCTGGAATCAAGATTCCTGGGAGAAATATCAACAACCTCTGGTATGCAGATGATACCACTCTAATGGTAGAAAAGATCCATTGTGAAAAGACCCTGGTGTTGGGAAAGTTTGAAGGCAAAACGAAAAGAGGGAAACAGGATAAGATAGTTAGATAGCATTGCTAACTCAATGGACATGAATTTGAGCAAATTCTGGTGATAGTGGAGGACAGGGAAGCCTGGCATGCAGCAGTCCATGGGGTCTCAGTGCCCAACATGACTTAGCAACTGAAAGACAACAACGTAATGGCATAAAGTGAAGAGGAACTAAACAGTCTCTTGTTGAAGGTGAAAGAGCAGAGTGAAAAAGTTGACTTAAAAATTAACATTAAGAAAACTAAGGGCTTCCCTGGTGGTCCAGTGGGTAAGGACACTGCCTTGCAGTGCAAGGGGCGCTGGTTCGAGCCCTGGCCTGGGAAGACCCCATGTGCTGCAGAGCGGCTGGACCGATGTGTCCAAATACCGAGACTGAGCTCTGGAGCGCATGCGCCCAGAGCCGGTGCTCTGTGAGAACAGAGACCACTGCGATGGGAGGCCCACACGGGCCAAAGAACAAAGACGAATGAAAATAGAGAAATGAAAGACCAATAGAAGTGGCCCACCCATCCTCCTCCCTCCACCGCCCCCCCACTAAAAAAAAAATTTAAAAAATAAAAGAAAGAAAACTAAGATCACAGAATCTGGTCCCATCACATAATGACAAATAGAAGGGTAAAAGTGGAATCAGTGATAGACTTTATTTTCTTGGGCTCCAAAATCACTGTGGATGCTGAGTGGAGCCATGAAATTAAAAGATGCCTGCTCCTTGAGAGGAAAGCTATGATTAATCTAGACAGTGTTTTAAAAAGCAGACTCATCTCTTGCTGACAAAGGTCTGTATAGTCAAAAATATGGTTTTTCCCATAGTCATGTATGGATGTGAGAGCTGTACTATAAAGAAGACTGAGCACCAAAGAATCAATGCCTTTGAATTGTGGTATCAAAGACTCTTGAGAATCCCTTGGGCTGCAAGGAGATCCAAGCAGTAAATCCTAAAAGAAATCAACCAGGAAGGGCGGATGCTGAAGCTGAAGCTCCAATACTTGGCCAGCTGATGCAAACAGCTGACTCAGGAAAGACCCTGATGCTGGGAAAGACTGAAGACTGTGGCAGAGGAAGACACAGTTAGATAGCATCATTGACTCAATGAACATGAATTTGAGCAAACTCTGGGAGATAGTGCAGGGCCGAGGAGCCTGGTCTCCTGCAGTCCATGGAGCTGCAGAGAGTCTGACACAACTAAGCAACTGAACAACAACAACAATCACCCATTGTACTACATTTAACAATTCTTTCTGATATGTTACTTACATTATTTTTTAAGGTTCATAATTTCTTACTGTATTTAAACCCTTAATCTGTATCATTAATGGATGCCAAAGCTAGTCGGTTAACCTTTCATAAGAAACAGTGTTGTGGGATGTGGGGGTGACAGAGGATCAAAAGTGAAGATACACACACACACACACACACATATATATATGTATATACACGCACATATATATACACACACACACATATATGTGTATATATATATATATATTTATGTATATATGTATATAGTTATCATTGATTAATGTCCTCATACAGCAGAAATCAACACAACAATGCAAAGCAATTATTCTCCAATTAGAAATAAACTTAAAAATATAATGAATAGAATTCTAAAAATTTTAAAATACCTTCCTACACATGTGAATTAAAAGCTGAAAACAGTGATTTTAACATAGGATAATCTAGGAGATATCACTTCAATCAAGTAATTGAAGGTGATATCACTAAAAGTGGGTAAAACAAGATTCACTAGAAAGAACACAGGCTCGCTTTCATAGTATTCCTGCCAAAATACACACATAACCCTATTACAAGCATGAGGAAACATCAGAGCAACTCAAACCAAGGGACACTGTAAGAAGCAAGCTTAGACATTCAGTGTTAGCTTAAAACATTCAAAGTGGTAAGATTCAGAAAGATCAAGGACCATGGAGAAGGAACGAGACAGGAGGGAGATGAATGAGAGAAAGAATGGCAAAATAAATGAATTAAAATGCACATAATTGCTGGTTATGAATAAGATTATTTGGGAGTTACTGTTACAACTGCAGCTTTTCTGTAAATCCAAAATTACATCAAAATTAAAAGGTTACAAAAATCACCACTGTGATAGAAAGAAGCCCCAACTAACAAAGAAAAAAATCTGACTAAACATGCTGTATATTACAAGCAATCCTCACTTTTCATGGTATTGTACTATTGTAAAGTAAATATGTGAACTGAAAGTACATAAAGAAAATTTAACAATTCTTTCTGATATGTTACTTACATTATTTTTTAAGGTTCATAATTTCTTACTGTATTTAAACCCTTAATCTGTATCATTAATGGATGCCAAAGCTAGTCGGTTAACCTTTCATAAGAAACAGTGTTGTGGGATGTGGGGGTGACAGAGGATCAAAAGTGAAGATACACACACACACACACACACATATATATATGTATATACACGCACATATATATACACACACACACATATATGTGTATATATATATATATATTTATGTATATATGTATATAGTTATCATTGATTAATGTCCTCATACAGCAGAAATCAACACAACAATGCAAAGCAATTATTCTCCAATTAGAAATAAACTTAAAAATATAATGAATAGAATTCTAAAAATTTTAAAATACCTTCCTACACATGTGAATTAAAAGCTGAAAACAGTGATTTTAACATAGGATAATCTAGGAGATATCACTTCAATCAAGTAATTGAAGGTGATATCACTAAAAGTGGGTAAAACAAGATTCACTAGAAAGAACACAGGCTCGCTTTCATAGTATTCCTGCCAAAATACACACATAACCCTATTACAAGCATGAGGAAACATCAGAGCAACTCAAACCAAGGGACACTGTAAGAAGCAAGCTTAGACATTCAGTGTTAGCTTAAAACATTCAAAGTGGTAAGATTCAGAAAGATCAAGGACCATGGAGAAGGAACGAGACAGGAGGGAGATGAATGAGAGAAAGAATGGCAAAATAAATGAATTAAAATGCACATAATTGCTGGTTATGAATAAGATTATTTGGGAGTTACTGTTACAACTGCAGCTTTTCTGTAAATCCAAAATTACATCAAAATTAAAAGGTTACAAAAATCACCACTGTGATAGAAAGAAGCCCCAACTAACAAAGAAAAAAATCTGACTAAACATGCTGTATATTACAAGCAATCCTCACTTTTCATGGTATTGTACTATTGTAAAGTAAATATGTGAACTGAAAGTACATAAAGAAAATTTAATAACTGATGTAAAAAACTATGATTCTTCAATGATTTTTACAAATTTCTGTCAAAGCATTAAAATCTATTAATGTCAGTTATAAATGCACAGAGAAATGAAAAAAAACCTGATATTTATTTTATGCACTATAATTTAGAACATTAGAAACATTAAGCACTAAAGTGTTTTCTTTGTATAAACTTATCAAGAGTCACTTAAAGAGTGTTAGTCTTTCTATCACTTGGCAAATTGTCTTACTCCTTCATAAGCTTGAATCAGCTCCAAAATTACATTCTTTGCATTTACAGTGCCATGAAATATCTCCAAATGTTCCTGTAATGTGAAGCTTTGCTGGTGTCACTTCCTCTGTGACACTGTCATCCTCTCATCAAGATCACTTTCCTCATTTATGTTGACAATTTCACCTTCATTACATTCAGGTGGCTGCATATCTAGTCTTTTCAGTATTGTTAATGTCAATATTCCCATGATAGACTGTTTCTTCTATAACTCCATTTACAAATTTCACTTCCAAGTGTTATTTTGTTTCTTAGTTGGGCTTTCATTTTTATTGGTCAGTTCCCACTACTGATTATTATTTTTTGTAAAATGTCAAGTGGATCTATTACTGGAAGAAAAGGAGGCAATACGACTACATATTTTTCTCTCTGTATATGAACTAAATAGGAGATGAACAGTGACCAATCACTGACAGTCTTTGAACAAAGCGATAGAATGGGCCACTGATCATGATTTGGGTCTGTTATAATTTGTGAACTGAATAGATGACAGAGAAATGTGTGCTTTATATTTACTAATGGTTATTACACTGCGGTAATAGAAATCTGAACCCTGTTGCTACAAGGACTGATGATATTTAACTAAACCATAGTAACTGAAATTTGTGCAACCTAAGAACCATATAAAACAAGGACACCATGTTTTGTCTTATATTCAATTTTTTAAACTTATCCATTTACCTAAAAGTTTATTCTTTTTTATTTTTTATCTACATGCTTTACAATTTTATATTAGTTTAACAACGCGTCACCCATAAGTATACATACGCGCCACCTTAAATGTCCGTCACGGCCCACCCCATACCACTCCCTCTGATGTAAAAACTACGACTCTTCAATGATCTTTACAAATTTCTGTCAAAGCATTAAAATCTATTAATGTCAGTTATAAATGCACAGAGAAATGAAAAAAAACCTGATATTTATTTTATGCACTATAATTTAGAACATTAGAAACATTAAGCACTAAAGTGTTTTCTTTGTATAAACTTATCAAGAGTCACTTAAAGAGTGTTAGTCTTTCTATCACTTGGCAAATTGTCTTACTCCTTCATAAGCTTGAATCAGCTCCAAAATTACATTCTTTGCATTTACAGTGCCATGAAATATCTCCAAATGTTCCTGTAATGTGAAGCTTTGCTGGTGTCACTTCCTCTGTGACACTGTCATCCTCTCATCAAGATCACTTTCCTCATTTATGTTGATAATTTCACCTTCATTACATTCAGGTGGCTGCATATCTAGTCTTTTCAGTATTGTTAATGTCAATATTCCCATGATAGACTGTTTCTTCTATAACTCCATTTACAAATTTCACTTCCAAGTGTTATTTTGTTTCTTAGTTGGGCTTTCATTTTTATTGGTCAGTTCCCACTACTGATTATTATTTTTTGTAAAATGTCAAGTGGATCTATTACTGGAAGAAAAGGAGGCAATACGACTACATATTTTTCTCTCTGTATATGAACTAAATAGGAGATGAACAGTGACCAATCACTGACAGTCTTTGAACAAAGCGATAGAATGGGCCACTGATCATGATTTGGGTCTGTTATAATTTGTGAACTGAATAGATGACAGAGAAATGTGTGCTTTATATTTACTAATGGTTATTACACTGCGGTAATAGAAATCTGAACCCTGTTGCTACAAGGACTGATGATATTTAACTAAACCATAGTAACTGAAATTTGTGCAACCTAAGAACCATATAAAACAAGGACACCATGTTTTGTCTTATATTCAATTTTTTAAACTTATCCATTTACCTAAAAGTTTATTCTTTTTTATTTTTTATCTACATGCTTTACAATGTTATATTAGTTTAACAACGTGCGTCACCCATAAGTATACATACGCGCCCACCTTAAATGTCCGTCACGGCCCCCACCCCATACCACCCCTCTAGGTTGTCACAGAGCACCTAGTTGACCTCCCTGTGCTATACAGCAACTTCCCACTAGCTATCTATTTTATGTATGCTAATGTATATGTTTCAATGCTACTCTCTCAATTTGTCCCACCCTCTCCTTCTCTGTGTTCACAAGTCTGTTCTCTATAACTGCATTTCTATCCCTTCCCTATAAACAGTTTCATCATTATAATTTTTCTAGTTTCCACATATATGCATTAATATACAATATTTGTTTCTGACTTACTTCACTCTGTATAATAGGCTCTGGGTTCATCTGCCTCACTATTTTTTCCAACTACTGCCCAAGGTCTGTGAGAAATCACAAGAACATAATATTTTTTAAAGTGTACTACTTATAAGAAGGTTGTTATGTAATTTCATTTACATCATCTCGCTTAACCCTGAGAATGTTTCCAATGATGGAACTATGGCTAGCATTCCCACTTAAAAAAAAAACGGAATAAAGAAAAAAAAGACTTAGAGATTCTAAATAATGACGTCATGTACATGTAGTTAATGAGTACGTGGTAGGTAAGGATTCAGGCTCAGATTTGCTTTCACTAAAGTGAATGTCTTTAAGCACTGTATTACTGTATGGAGTGGGTTGGAGATTTTACCTTCAAAAATTTAAAAATATACATTAAAAGAGTAAATCATTTTTTTCTAAACCTGGTTTGACAGTTATAGATAAATATAATGTATGACACTTTCTAGCTCCAAAATCTGGTATATCAGAAAAAAGTCAGAAGTTAGTATGATGAATATCTTTACTGTGTCCATAGTAACTGAAATTTGTGCAACCTAAGAACCATATAAAACAAGGACACCATGTTTTGTCTTATATTCAATTTTTTAAACTTATCCATTTACCTAAAAGTTTATTCTTTTTTATTTTTTATCTACATGCTTTACAATGTTATATTAGTTTAACAACGTGCGTCACCCATAAGTATACATACGCGCCCACCTTAAATGTCCGTCACGGCCCCCACCCCATACCACCCCTCTAGGTTGTCACAGAGCACCTAGTTGACCTCCCTGTGCTATACAGCAACTTCCCACTAGCTATCTATTTTATGTATGCTAATGTATATGTTTCAATGCTACTCTCTCAATTTGTCCCACCCTCTCCTTCTCTGTGTTCACAAGTCTGTTCTCTATAACTGCATTTCTATCCCTTCCCTATAAACAGTTTCATCATTATAATTTTTCTAGTTTCCACATATATGCATTAATATACAATATTTGTTTCTGACTTACTTCACTCTGTATAATAGGCTCTGGGTTCATCTGCCTCACTATTTTTTCCAACTACTGCCCAAGGTCTGTGAGAAATCACAAGAACATAATATTTTTTAAAGTGTACTACTTATAAGAAGGTTGTTATGTAATTTCATTTACATCATCTCGCTTAACCCTGAGAATGTTTCCAATGATGGAACTATGGCTAGCATTCCCACTTAAAAAAAAAACGGAATAAAGAAAAAAAAGACTTAGAGATTCTAAATAATGACGTCATGTACATGTAGTTAATGAGTACGTGGTAGGTAAGGATTCAGGCTCAGATTTGCTTTCACTAAAGTGAATGTCTTTAAGCACTGTATTACTGTATGGAGTGGGTTGGAGATTTTACCTTCAAAAATTTAAAAATATACATTAAAAGAGTAAATCATTTTTTTCTAAACCTGGTTTGACAGTTATAGATAAATATAATGTATGACACTTTCTAGCTCCAAAATCTGGTATATCAGAAAAAAGTCAGAAGTTAGTATGATGAATATCTTTACTGTGTCCATATTAACTCAATGTTTACATTTTAAGAATGTGGAAATTCTTGAAATAAACATGCCAGTCATCCACAAATAAGTAAAAGCTTGCTTTATGTCAAATAATATGATATAAAGGGCTTATTTAAAGAGTGTGCTGTTGTTCGGTAACCAACTTCTGTCTAACTCTTCTAGACCCTATGGACTGCAGCACGCCAGGCTTTCCTCTCTCTCTCACCATCTCCTGGTATTTGCCCAAGTTCATGTGCATTGAGTTGATGATGCCATCCAACCATTTCATCCTCTGTTGCCCTCTGTTCCTTCAGCCTTCTATCTTTCCCAGCATCAGGGTCTTTTCCAGTGAGTCAGCTCTTTGCATCAGGTGGCCAGATACTGGAGCTTCAGCTTCAGCATCAGTCCTTTCCAAGAGTATTCAGTGTTGATTTCCTTGAAGATTGACTGGCATGAGCTTCTTGCTTTCCAAGGGATTTTGAAAAGTCTTCTCCAGCACCAGAGTCTGAAAGCATCAATTTTTCAGCTCTGCTGTCATTGTCCAGCTCTCACGTATGTATGTGACTACTGGAAAGACCATAGCCTTGATCATACAGAGTGATGTCTATGCTTTTTAACATGCAGTCTAAGTTTGTCATAGTTTTCCTGCCAGAAGGCCATCGTCTTCTAATTTCAAGGTTGCAATTACCATGCACAGTGAATTTACAGTCCAAGAAGAGGAAATCTGTCACTTCTTCACCTTTTCCCTTTTTTTTTTTTTTGCCATGAAGTGATGGGACCAGATGCCATGATCTTATCTTTTTTAATTTGGAGTTTGGGCTTCCCTGGTGATCCAGTGGGTAAGGACACTGCCTTGCAGTGCAAGGGGCGCTGGTTCGATCCCTGGCCTGGGAAGATCCCGTGCGCCATGGAGCGTCTGGACCCATGTGTCCAATTACCGAGCTGGAGCTCTGGAGCGCATGCGCCGGAGCTGGTGTTCTGAGACAACAGAGGCCACTGCGATGGGAGGCCCACACAGGCCAAAGAACAAAGACGGATGAAAATAGATAAATGAAAGACCAATAGAAGTGGCCCGCCTGCCCCCTCCCTATCCAACTCGTCCCTCTACCAAAAAATGAAAGTGGGCTCCTTCATTCACATTTTAAGAATGTGGAAATTCTTGAAATAAACATGCCAGTCATCCACAAATAAGTAAAAGCTTGCTTTATGTCAAATAATATGATATAAAGGGCTTATTTAAAGAGTGTGCTGTTGTTCGGTAACCAACTTCTGTCTAACTCTTCTAGACCCTATGGACTGCAGCACGCCAGGCTTTCCTCTCTCTCTCACCATCTCCTGGTATTTGCCCAAGTTCATGTGCATTGAGTTGATGATGCCATCCAACCATTTCATCCTCTGTTGCCCTCTGTTCCTTCAGCCTTCTATCTTTCCCAGCATCAGGGTCTTTTCCAGTGAGTCAGCTCTTTGCATCAGGTGGCCAGATACTGGAGCTTCAGCTTCAGCATCAGTCCTTTCCAAGAGTATTCAGTGTTGATTTCCTTGAAGATTGACTGGCATGAGCTTCTTGCTTTCCAAGGGATTTTGAAAAGTCTTCTCCAGCACCAGAGTCTGAAAGCATCAATTTTTCAGCTCTGCTGTCATTGTCCAGCTCTCACGTATGTATGTGACTACTGGAAAGACCATAGCCTTGATCATACAGAGTGATGTCTATGCTTTTTAACATGCAGTCTAAGTTTGTCATAGTTTTCCTGCCAGAAGGCCATCGTCTTCTAATTTCAAGGTTGCAATTACCATGCACAGTGAATTTACAGTCCAAGAAGAGGAAATCTGTCACTTCTTCACCTTTTCCCTTTTTTTTTTTTGCCATGAAGTGATGGGACCAGATGCCATGATCTTATCTTTTTTAATTTGGAGTTTGGGCTTCCCTGGTGATCCAGTGGGTAAGGACACTGCCTTGCAGTGCAAGGGGCGCTGGTTCGATCCCTGGCCTGGGAAGATCCCGTGCGCCATGGAGCGTCTGGACCCATGTGTCCAATTACCGAGCTGGAGCTCTGGAGCGCATGCGCCGGAGCTGGTGTTCTGAGACAACAGAGGCCACTGCGATGGGAGGCCCACACAGGCCAAAGAACAAAGACGGATGAAAATAGATAAATGAAAGACCAATAGAAGTGGCCCGCCTGCCCCCTCCCTATCCAACTCGTCCCTCTACCAAAAGAAAAAATAGATGGAGTTTTAAGTGGGCTCCTTCATTCTCCTCCTTCATCTTCATCAAGAGGCTCTTTCATTCCTCTTTTGCTTTCTGCCATTAGAGTGGTATCATCCACATATCTGAAGTTGTTGATATTTCTCCTGGCCAATTTTGATTCCAGCTTGTGACTCATCCAGCCCAGCATTTTGCATGATATGCTCATATAAGTTAAATAAACAGGGTGACAATAAACAGCCTTGTTGTACTACGTTCTCAGTTCTGAACCAGTCAGTTGCTTCATATAATGTTCTAACTGTTGCTTCTTGAGCCACATACAGATTTCTCAGGACATACATAAGATGGTCTGGTATTGCCATCTCTTTAAAAGTTTTCCACAGTTTGTTATGAGTGACACGAAGACTTTACCATACTCAATGAAACAGAGGTAGATGTTTTTCTGGAATTCTCTTGCTTTCTCTATGATCCAAAGAATGTTGGCAATTTGATCTCTGGTATCTCTAACTGCTCTAAACCCAACATGAACTTCTAGAAATTCTTGGTTCACGTAATGCTGAAGCCTAGCATTACAGTGTACTGTGTTCTAAATTATTTATGACATACTGAGTTTAAGCATCCTTTTTAGCAAAATCAATGCTATGAGTAACTGAACAGTTAATATGCTTTTTAAGAGTTTTAAGAATCACCCAAATCCAGACCTTAATTACTATTACAACTAACTTTTGTCCTAGCCTCTAATTGTTGCTATAAGTAAAACACCTATTATAATTCTGGTGTATTCACTTTTTAAAATATCAAATATGCAAATACCTCTGCATCCATTGGGAAGATAGATAGCACTAAAATCAGTCATTTTAGATATATGGCTTCTAATACATTACTAAATAGCTCTCTCTATCATCTCCAAGTAATACATCTACTAAATTTCGATGGGCAGGCCCGGACTGGTGCTCTGCAACAACAGAGGCCACTGTGATGGGAGGCCCACACAGGCCAAAGAACAAAGACGGATGAAAATAGATAAATGAAAGACCAATAGAAGTGGCCCGCCTGCCCCCTCCCTATCCAACTCGTCCCTCTACCAAAAGAAAAAATAGATGGAGTTTTAAGTGGGCTCCTTCATTCTCCTCCTTCATCTTCATCAAGAGGCTCTTTCATTCCTCTTTTGCTTTCTGCCATTAGAGTGGTATCATCCACATATCTGAAGTTGTTGATATTTCTCCTGGCCAATTTTGATTCCAGCTTGTGACTCATCCAGCCCAGCATTTTGCATGATATGCTCATATAAGTTAAATAAACAGGGTGACAATAAACAGCCTTGTTGTACTACGTTCTCAGTTCTGAACCAGTCAGTTGCTTCATATAATGTTCTAACTGTTGCTTCTTGAGCCACATACAGATTTCTCAGGACATACATAAGATGGTCTGGTATTGCCATCTCTTTAAAAGTTTTCCACAGTTTGTTATGAGTGACACGAAGACTTTACCATACTCAATGAAACAGAGGTAGATGTTTTTCTGGAATTCTCTTGCTTTCTCTATGATCCAAAGAATGTTGGCAATTTGATCTCTGGTATCTCTAACTGCTCTAAACCCAACATGAACTTCTAGAAATTCTTGGTTCACGTAATGCTGAAGCCTAGCATTACAGTGTACTGTGTTCTAAATTATTTATGACATACTGAGTTTAAGCATCCTTTTTAGCAAAATCAATGCTATGAGTAACTGAACAGTTAATATGCTTTTTAAGAGTTTTAAGAATCACCCAAATCCAGACCTTAATTACTATTACAACTAACTTTTGTCCTAGCCTCTAATTGTTGCTATAAGTAAAACACCTATTATAATTCTGGTGTATTCACTTTTTAAAATATCAAATATGCAAATACCTCTGCATCCATTGGGAAGATAGATAGCACTAAAATCAGTCATTTTAGATATATGGCTTCTAATACATTACTAAATAGCTCTCTCTATCATCTCCAAGTAAAACTATCATTTCTGATCCTTAAATGGTGAAAGTCAAAGTGTTAGTCCCTCAGTCATGTCAGACGCTTGGCAACCCCCTGGACTGTAGCCCTCCAGGTTCCTCTGTCCATGGGACTTTCCAGGCAAGATTACTGGAGTGACTTGCCATTCCCTGCTCCAGGTTATCTTCCCGACCCATGGATCGAACCCTAGTCTCCCACATTGCAGGCAGATTCTTGACCATCTGAGCCACCAGGGAAGTACCATGATTTTCAGATCTGCTACTTAGGCCAGACAGTGCTAAAATCTTGAAAGAGCAATATTCAATTTACTTTTTATTCACCCAATCTTGTCAATAGGAACACTTACTCTGCTCCGTTTATAAACATTACCCACCTGCAAATTCAATTCAAATGTCACCTCTTCAGTGAAATGTTTATTGATCAGTGATGCTTCTTTTGTTCCACTGTGATACTTAACTGTCTATATTCTTTAAAACACTAACTAAATGTTACACTTTTTAAAATACACATAATATCTGGCAGAGTCTAATGAGTATAACAGATACTCATAAATATAAAGAGATATGGACAACACCTAACACAAGGACAATTCTAGAGTAGCCCATGAATGCTTGATTCAGTGACATTAATTTGTTCCAAGATATTATGTTACTTTTTAAGCATCCTTTTAGCAAAATCAATGCTATGAGTAACTGAACAGTTAATATGCTTTTTAAGAGTTTTAAGAATCACCCAAATCCAGACCTTAATTACTATTACAACTAACTTTTGTCCTAGCCTCTAATTGTTGCTATAAGTAAAACACCTATTATAATTCTGGTGTATTCACTTTTTAAAATATCAAATATGCAAATACCTCTGCATCCATTGGGAAGATAGATAGCACTAAAATCAGTCATTTTAGATATATGGCTTCTAATACATTACTAAATAGCTCTCTCTATCATCTCCAAGTAAAACTATCATTTCTGATCCTTAAATGGTGAAAGTCAAAGTGTTAGTCCCTCAGTCATGTCAGACGCTTGGCAACCCCCTGGACTGTAGCCCTCCAGGTTCCTCTGTCCATGGGACTTTCCAGGCAAGATTACTGGAGTGACTTGCCATTCCCTGCTCCAGGTTATCTTCCCGACCCATGGATCGAACCCTAGTCTCCCACATTGCAGGCAGATTCTTGACCATCTGAGCCACCAGGGAAGTACCATGATTTTCAGATCTGCTACTTAGGCCAGACAGTGCTAAAATCTTGAAAGAGCAATATTCAATTTACTTTTTATTCACCCAATCTTGTCAATAGGAACACTTACTCTGCTCCGTTTATAAACATTACCCACCTGCAAATTCAATTCAAATGTCACCTCTTCAGTGAAATGTTTATTGATCAGTGATGCTTCTTTTGTTCCACTGTGATACTTAACTGTCTATATTCTTTAAAACACTAACTAAATGTTACACTTTTTAAAATACACATAATATCTGGCAGAGTCTAATGAGTATAACAGATACTCATAAATATAAAGAGATATGGACAACACCTAACACAAGGACAATTCTAGAGTAGCCCATGAATGCTTGATTCAGTGACATTAATTTGTTCCAAGATATTATGTTACTTTTTAAACATTGCACAATCATCCTTTAAGAATGAATAGATTAAATAATATACTCTATTTGAGTATCTTGAATTATTCATTTCCCATGTCCCACATCTATAATTGTTTAAAGAGTCAGCATTATCCTTTTCATTCATTCACCCATCCTCATTTGGTCAAATACTTTCACTTGCAGAGATTTCTGTATATTAAAAAGGTCTAATGATCCAAGAAGGAAATCTCAATGAGGAAGTCATAAATCAAAATTTTGCTTATATTTCTTGATGCTGATTCTTATAACTTGCCCAAAATATGGTCTCAGATATTTTGGGTTTGAGTCAGTAATTTTTTTCTGAGGAGGCAATGAAGTCTAATCTAGACAGCAGCTTAGAATGTGATAGCTGAAAAACATTTTGCAATCAAAAACAATAAAAATACAATTGTCAAGCTTTTCCATATATACATCTATGCCACAGGTAGAATTTTTAGATTGTTTTTATTGGTTGGTAATTTTCCAGAGACTCAGAGGCTGTAGGGTCTGAAAATCCATTGTCACATTTAAAAATGTATTATTTTTTTCTTTGAGAAGATTTGTATAATTTCCTTTTAGGCGCCTGTGAATACACTTGGCAACTTTCTGGAAACAAGAAGCAGAATGGCCAAAGTGACGAAAAATAAAGGAAATCACAGATTTGTGATTAAATTTTGTCTTAACATAGTGATTACATGTGAGGAAGAGATACTGAAAAATCAAAGCAGATACATCTGGAAAGTATGGCAGAAAGGATATTGAAGGCCCTAATATTCATTTAGCACATATTAGGTACAAGACACCATGCCAAAGCCTTTGACGACATAACAACAGTGTGAAATAAACACTATGATCACAATTCTCAGATAAAGCAAGCAATGCCAGAGAGGATAAATAACTAACTAGATATCTAACCAGTGTCAAGTGGTAGCTGAGATTTAAAGCAAAGTCAATGTAGCTTCAAAGTACTGCCCATTCTATCCCATTACATTGATTGCATATTCAACACCAGGGATATGCCTGGCACTCCTAGAAGCTATATGGACAAAAAAAGAGAAGAGATTTGACAAAAGATGTTTTGGAGTTAGAATTCTTCATGAAATATAACCTGGAGAAATCTAGTTCTGTGAAATTTGGCCTGATCTTTGCTTCATTCATTTATGAGCTTTTGTCTGACTGTTGTTATTTAATAACTGAACTCACCATTCTCCTATCATTCACTATGAAGCACTCTTATAAATATTCCATGCTGCAGAGAATACTTTCAAAAGGTTTTCCCAGTGCTACAGGCAACATGAACATTTTTCAAAGACATAACAGACCTTGGTAAAGGTAAATATTCATCCCAAGTAAATACCCAACTTTTTATCTGATATTTGAGCTTTTTCTTTAGAAATAATCTTGCATCTTCTATAATTAAGTAAATTTGCAACTGACACTTAAGTACTGACATTAGCTATTTGAGAGATACATTAAAATATCCTGGTTCAATGTAGGCATTCAATAAATTCTAGTTGGGTGGCTAATGAAAAGCTGATTAATTATGTCTTTATATTCCTTGACAAATCTAGTTTCTATAGTCACATTGTCTGCTACTTTGTCCTTGGGAAAATAAAAACAT
This sequence comes from Tragulus kanchil, assembly GCA_022376925.1. Classification (NCBI taxonomy): domain Eukaryota; kingdom Metazoa; phylum Chordata; class Mammalia; order Artiodactyla; family Tragulidae; genus Tragulus; species Tragulus kanchil. The sequence goes on from JAIOJX010000024.1 coordinate 148,367,239, forward strand.
TTTAGGAAACTACAGTTAGGTTAATAAAAGGAATCATTTGTTGATGAAGTCAATTTTGTGGTAAAATTGTTCTGCTTTATTAATTGAAGCAGTCATTTGTATTATCAGTTGGGTTAGCCATGGTAACTAGTAGTGATGAAGAACATACATGTGAGGAAGAGATACTGAAAAATCAAAGCAGATACATCTGGAAAGTATGGCAGAAAGGATATTGAAGGCCCTAATATTCATTTAGCACATATTAGGTACAAGACACCATGCCAAAGCCTTTGACGACATAACAACAGTGTGAAATAAACACTATGATCACAATTCTCAGATAAAGCAAGCAATGCCAGAGAGGATAAATAACTAACTAGATATCTAACCAGTGTCAAGTGGTAGCTGAGATTTAAAGCAAAGTCAATGTAGCTTCAAAGTACTGCCCATTCTATCCCATTACATTGATTGCATATTCAACACCAGGGATATGCCTGGCACTCCTAGAAGCTATATGGACAAAAAAAGAGAAGAGATTTGACAAAAGATGTTTTGGAGTTAGAATTCTTCATGAAATATAACCTGGAGAAATCTAGTTCTGTGAAATTTGGCCTGATCTTTGCTTCATTCATTTATGAGCTTTTGTCTGACTGTTGTTATTTAATAACTGAACTCACCATTCTCCTATCATTCACTATGAAGCACTCTTATAAATATTCCATGCTGCAGAGAATACTTTCAAAAGGTTTTCCCAGTGCTACAGGCAACATGAACATTTTTCAAAGACATAACAGACCTTGGTAAAGGTAAATATTCATCCCAAGAAATACACAACTTTTATCTGATATTTGAGCTTTTTCTTTAGAAATAATCTTGCATCTTCTATAATTAAGTAAATTTGCAACTGACACTTAAGTACTGACATTAGCTATTTGAGAGATACATTAAAATATCCTGGTTCAATGTAGGCATTCAATAAATTCTAGTTGGGTGGCTAATGAAAAGCTGATTAATTATGTCTTTATATTCCTTGACAAATCTAGTTTCTATAGTCACATTGTCTGCTACTTTGTCCTTGGGAAAATAAAAACATTTTAGGAAACTACAGTTAGGTTAATAAAAGGAATCATTTGTTGATGAAGTCAATTTTGTGGTAAAATTGTTCTGCTTTATTAATTGAAGCAGTCATTTGTATTATCAGTTGGGTTAGCCATGGTAACTAGTAGTGATGAAGAACATACATATGTGCATACTGATGACTCCACCTACATACACACATATACTTATTATATACATATATACATACGCATATATACACTGACACACACAGATACAAGAGTATTCCTGTAGATCGAAATATAAAATCTCTGATTTTTGAGTTGATTTAAATTTGGGGGGTGTTGACTTAATGATCATTTATTTCTTCATTTTTTTAAAGTTGAAATATATGTGCTATTCAATGTTATATGAGTTACAGGTATAAAACAGTGATTCACAATTTTAAGAATTATACTCCACTTAGAGTTATTATAAGATATTGGCTATATTTAGGGTGTTGTAAAGTATATCCTTGTTGTTGTTGTTCAGTTGCTACATCATGTCCGACTCTATGACCCCATGAACTGCAGCACTCCAGGCTTTCCTGAACTTCACTGTCTTTCGGAGTTTGCTCAGACTCACATCCATTGAATCAGTGATGCCATCCAAGCATCTCATCTTCTGTCACCCTCTTTTCCTCTTGTTCTCCATGTTTCCCAGAATCAGGTGCTTTCCCAAGGAGTTGGCACTTTGCATCAAGGGGCCAAATTATTGAGTCAACATCAGTCCTTCCAATGAATATTCAGGGTTGATTTCCTTTAGGATTAATTGGTTTGATATCCTTGCAGTCCAAAATGTTCTCAAGAGTCTTCTCCAACAAACTTCACCAGAGTTTGAAAGCATCAATTTTTCAGCATTCAGGGTTCAACTCTTACGCCTGTACATAATTACTGAAAATAACACAGCTTTGACAATACAGACTGCTGTTGGCAGAGTGATGTCTCTGCTTTTCAAAATACTATATAGGTTTGTATTGGAAGTTTTTCTTCCAAGAAGCAAATAAGTGTCTTTTAATTTCATGGCTGCAATCATCATTCAGTTATTTTGGAGTCCAAGAAAATAAAATCTGCCACTTTCTCCATCTCTATTTTCCATGAAGTGATGGGACCGGATGCCAAGATTTTCGTGATTAATCATTTTTTCAATTTTGTGGTAAAATTGTTCTGCTTTATTAATTGAAGCAGTTTGGGTTAGCCATGGTAACTAGTAGTGATGAAGAACATACATATGTGCATACTGATGACTCCACCTACATACACACATATACTTATTATATACATATATACATACGCATATATACACTGACACACACAGATACAAGAGTATTCCTGTAGATCGAAATATAAAATCTCTGATTTTTGAGTTGATTTAAATTTGGGGGGTGTTGACTTAATGATCATTTATTTCTTCATTTTTTTAAAGTTGAAATATATGTGCTATTCAATGTTATATGAGTTACAGGTATAAAACAGTGATTCACAATTTTAAGAATTATACTCCACTTAGAGTTATTATAAGATATTGGCTATATTTAGGGTGTTGTAAAGTATATCCTTGTTGTTGTTGTTCAGTTGCTACATCATGTCCGACTCTATGACCCCATGAACTGCAGCACTCCAGGCTTTCCTGAACTTCACTGTCTTTCGGAGTTTGCTCAGACTCACATCCATTGAATCAGTGATGCCATCCAAGCATCTCATCTTCTGTCACCCTCTTTTCCTCTTGTTCTCCATGTTTCCCAGAATCAGGTGCTTTCCCAAGGAGTTGGCACTTTGCATCAAGGGGCCAAATTATTGGAGTCAACATCAGTCCTTCCAATGAATATTCAGGGTTGATTTCCTTTAGGATTAATTGGTTTGATATCCTTGCAGTCCAAAATGTTCTCAAGAGTCTTCTCCAACAAACTTCACCAGAGTTTGAAAGCATCAATTTTTCAGCATTCAGGGTTCAACTCTTACGCCTGTACATAATTACTGAAAATAACACAGCTTTGACAATACAGACTGCTGTTGGCAGAGTGATGTCTCTGCTTTTCAAAATACTATATAGGTTTGTATTGGAAGTTTTTCTTCCAAGAAGCAAATAAGTGTCTTTTAATTTCATGGCTGCAATCATCATTCAGTTATTTTGGAGTCCAAGAAAATAAAATCTGCCACTTTTTTCCATATCTATTTTCCATGAAGTGATGGGACCGGATGCCAAGATTTTCAATTTTTTAAACTTTTTTTTTTTTTGCCTCTAAGTCATCGTTTGTCTTCATCCGTCTTTATTTTTTGGCATGTATGGGCCTCCCATTGTAGTGGTCTCTCTCATTGCAGAGCACTGGCTCTGAGTGCATGTGCTCCAGAGTGCTGGCTCCTAACCGGACACACCAGTTCAGCTTCTGCACAGTACGTGGGATCTTCCCAGGCTAGGGATCCAACCAGTGCCCCTTGCACTGCAAGGTAGACTTTTTACCCACTGGAGGCCCCAGTGCTGAGTTTTAAACTGGCTTTTTCACTCTCCTCTTTCACCTTCATCAAAAGATTCTTGAGCTCCTCTTCACTTTCTGCCATTATAGTGGTATCATAAGCATATGTGAGATTGTTGATATTTCTCCCTGTAATCTTGATTCCAGCTTATGATTCTCCCAGTCTGGCATTTCATGTGATGCACTTTGCACAGAAGTTAAATAAGCACAGTGACAATATACAGGCTTGATGTACTCCTTTCCCAATTTTGAACCAGTACATTTTTCCATGTCTGGTCCTCACTGTTGCTTCTTGCCCTGCACACAGGCTTCTCAGGAGACAGGTAAGGTGGTCTGGTATTACCATCTGTTTAAGAATTTTCCAGTTTGTTGTGATCCATACAAAGGCTTTAGTATGTTTTAAAATACACCTTTTTATTTTTTATTTACTTTTTTGATTTTTTGGCCACTTCTATTGGTCTTTCATTTATTTGTTTTCATCCATCTTTGTTCTTTGGCCTGTGTGGGCCTCCCATCACAGTGGCCTCTCTCGCTAAAGAGCACCGGCTCTGGGTGCATGCACTCCAAAGCTCTGGCTCTGTAGTTGGACACATCGATCCAGCTGCTCTGCTGCATGTGGGATCTTCCCAGGCCAGGGATCGAACTTTCGCCTTTACCTCTTGCATTGCAAGGCGGTGTCGTTACCCACTGGACCACCAGGGAAGCCCTAAAATATATCTGTGTAGCTTATTTTATACCTAGTAGTTTGTACCTCTTATCCTCAACTCCTATATTGCCCCTCCTACCTTACCTCTCCCCACTGGTAACCACTAGTTTGTTCTCTGTATCCATCATTCTACTTCTTTTTTGTTATATTCACTGGTTTGTCGTTTTTCTAGACTCCACACATAAGGGACGTTATTACAGGATTTGCCTTTCTCTGTCTGATGGGTTTCGTTTAGCATACTGATCTCCAAGTCTATCCATGTTGTTGTAAATGGCAAAATTCTGTTCTTTTTTTAAAGCTGAGAAGTATTCACTATACACATATATAACATATCTTCTCTATCAATTCATGTTGATGGACATTTAAATTCCTTATCTTGGCAACTATAAGTAATACTGCTATGAGCATTGGGATGCATTTTTTTTTTTTCAAATTAGCTTTTATTTTAAAAAGAAAATACATACCTAAGAGTGAAAGTGCTGTGTGTCATATGGTGTTTCTATTTTGGGCTTTTGAAAAGCCACAATACTATTGATATTTTTCACAGTGTACTGCACCAATGTACAATTCCATCATCAGTATAAGTTTCTTTTTTTCCATGTTTCTTCAAGTAATACAGGCTTGATGTACTCCTTTCCCAATTTTGAACCGTACATTTTTCCATGTCTGGTCCTCACTGTTGCTTCTTGCCCTGCACACAGGCTTCTCAGGAGACAGGTAAGGTGGTCTGGTATTACCATCTGTTTAAGAATTTTCCAGTTTGTTGTGATCCATACAAAGGCTTTAGTATGTTTTAAAATACACCTTTTTATTTTTTATTTACTTTTTTGATTTTTTGGCCACTTCTATTGGTCTTTCATTTATTTGTTTTCATCCATCTTTGTTCTTTGGCCTGTGTGGGCCTCCCATCACAGTGGCCTCTCTCGCTAAAGAGCACCGGCTCTGGGTGCATGCACTCCAAAGCTCTGGCTCTGTAGTTGGACACATCGATCCAGCTGCTCTGCTGCATGTGGGATCTTCCCAGGCCAGGGATCGAACTTTCGCCTTTACCTCTTGCATTGCAAGGCGGTGTCGTTACCCACTGGACCACCAGGGAAGCCCTAAAATATATCTGTGTAGCTTATTTTATACCTAGTAGTTTGTACCTCTTATCCTCAACTCCTATATTGCCCCTCCTACCTTACCTCTCCCCACTGGTAACCACTAGTTTGTTCTCTGTATCCATCATTCTACTTCTTTTTTGTTATATTCACTGGTTTGTCGTTTTTCTAGACTCCACACATAAGGGACGTTATTACAGGATTTGCCTTTCTCTGTCTGATGGGTTTCGTTTAGCATACTGATCTCCAAGTCTATCCATGTTGTTGTAAATGGCAAAATTCTGTTCTTTTTTTAAAGCTGAGAAGTATTCACTATACACATATATAACATATCTTCTCTATCAATTCATGTTGATGGACATTTAAATTCCTTATCTTGGCAACTATAAGTAATACTGCTATGAGCATTGGGATGCATTTTTTTTTTTTCAAATTAGCTTTTATTTTAAAAAAAGAAAAATACATACCTAAGAGTGAAAGTGCTGTGTGTCATATGGTGTTTCTATTTTGGGCTTTTTGAAAAGCCACAATACTATTGATATTTTTCACAGTGTACTGCACCAATGTACAATTCCATCATCAGTATAAGAGGTTTCCTTTTCTTCACATACTTATCAACATTTATTATTTGTGTTCTCTTTGATGATAACCATTCTGACAGGTGTGAGATGATGACTCATTGTTGTTTTGATCTGCATTCCGCTGATGATTAGGAATGTGCAACATCTTTTCATGTGTCTGTTCGCCATCTGCATTTCCTCTTGGAAGAATGTTCATTCAGTTCTTCTGCCCTTTTTTTAAAGTCATGCTGTTCGCTTGTTTTTTATTTTTTATTTGTATGAGCTGTTTACATAGGTCAGACAGGAATCTTTTATTGATCATGTCATTTGCAACTATTTGCTCCCATTCAATAAGTGGTCTTTTCATTTTGTCATTGGTTTCCTTCGCTGTACAAAAACTTTTAAGTTTAATTGGGCTCCATTTGGTTGTTTATGCTTTTATTGCCTATATGTTAGGAGACAGAATCAACAAAATACTGGTGCAATTTATGTCAAGGAGTGTTCTACCTCCATTTTCCTCTAGGAGTTTTATTGTACTGGTTTTACATGGAGGTCATTTTGAATTTATTTTTGTGTATGGTGTTAGAGAATATTCTAATGTCATCCTTTTACATGTAGCTGTCTTGTTTTCCCAGCACCATTTACTGAAGGGACTGTCTTTTATTTATTTTATGCATGCCCTTGTCTCCTTAATGGTCCCTTTTTAGTAATCCACGAAGCACCTCTGTTAACTAAGAACTGAAATGAAGAAGGCATCTAAAATTTTAAAGCAGATATATGTAATTATTATATAGAAATCTTGGTACAAAGTATTACACTTAATTAAACCAGAAAACTCTGCAGCACCAAACTGTGAATAATTTATTTGAAATTTTAAAAATGAACAGAAGTAAATGAGGCTGAAATGAAACACAAAGAACATAATCTTCTGCATTGTTTAAGTATTTCATCCTAATTATATCTAGGATATCTACCAGAAAGACAGTAATTTTACCTGATAATTTTAAGGTGATTCCAAGATTCATTTTTGTTTTTGCAAGGATAAGAAATCATCTAATAAGTGACTAGTTCCATGATTTTTTTTTAACATTTGTTCTGAAAAAATTTCCAAAAGTATAAGAGGTTTCCTTTTCTTCACATACTTATCAACATTTATTATTTGTGTTCTCTTTGATGATAACCATTCTGACAGGTGTGAGATGATGACTCATTGTTGTTTTGATCTGCATTCCGCTGATGATTAGGAATGTGCAACATCTTTTCATGTGTCTGTTCGCCATCTGCATTTCCTCTTGGAAGAATGTTCATTCAGTTCTTCTGCCCTTTTTTTAAAGTCATGCTGTTCGCTTGTTTTTTATTTTTTATTTGTATGAGCTGTTTACATAGGTCAGACAGGAATCTTTTATTGATCATGTCATTTGCAACTATTTGCTCCCATTCAATAAGTGGTCTTTTCATTTTGTCATTGGTTTCCTTCGCTGTACAAAAACTTTTAAGTTTAATTGGGCTCCATTTGGTTGTTTATGCTTTTATTGCCTATATGTTAGGAGACAGAATCAACAAAATACTGGTGCAATTTATGTCAAGGAGTGTTCTACCTCCATTTTCCTCTAGGAGTTTTATTGTACTGGTTTTACATGGAGGTCATTTTGAATTTATTTTTGTGTATGGTGTTAGAGAATATTCTAATGTCATCCTTTTACATGTAGCTGTCTTGTTTTCCCAGCACCATTTACTGAAGGGACTGTCTTTTATTTATTTTATGCATGCCCTTGTCTCCTTAATGGTCCCTTTTTAGTAATCCACGAAGCACCTCTGTTAACTAAGAACTGAAATGAAGAAGGCATCTAAAATTTTAAAGCAGATATATGTAATTATTATATAGAAATCTTGGTACAAAGTATTACACTTAATTAAACCAGAAAACTCTGCAGCACCAAACTGTGAATAATTTATTTGAAATTTTAAAAATGAACAGAAGTAAATGAGGCTGAAATGAAACACAAAGAACATAATCTTCTGCATTGTTTAAGTATTTCATCCTAATTATATCTAGGATATCTACCAGAAAGACAGTAATTTTACCTGATAATTTTAAGGTGATTCCAAGATTCATTTTTGTTTTTGCAAGGATAAGAAATCATCTAATAAGTGACTAGTTCCATGATTTTCTTTTTCATTAGGCATACATTAATAGGAGCTACCCTAGGACATGGTTGAAACCTCTAGAAATTCATCGATCCACTTTTATCTTTTAAAAAAATAATCTGAGGCAAGGAAGTATGTGAGAAGTAAGAAAATGACTTAGAATATCCATTCTACATAATGAACAGAAAATTTGAGGACGAGTAATGCAGGTGGAGTTTCTCTTGAGTTACAAACTCGTGTCTGAGAGAACATGTTTGAAAAACCTTGTCACAGCTGGTTCCCTTCCCAGGTCAGTCTCTGGGATGGGTATATTCCCTGCAGGAGTGAGAACTTTTTAGAAGTGAGAAGGGGAATCATGCTGCTTCTTCACGGGTTTAGGAATAAACAGTTAAGGGTAAGAAGATACCCATCTTAGCCCATATCAACAATGAAGAAACAGTCTTAAGTGGAAAAACTACTGTAATCATTTAGTTTTCCCAAATATATTAGAGCACACTAGTTGTCCAAGTTGTAATGTGTAGCACAAAAATTAAACACACACACACACATACACACTCTTTTTATTTTTTTTAATCTTTATTTTAAAGGTTTTACAGAGTTTTGTTGTTCACAGACATGTATGTTCCCAGATCAGTCATATGCATATCCCTGGTCCCCACCTCCCAGGGTCCCCCTGCTCCCACCCCTCCAGACCATCACCACATGCCATTGTAAGCACTCCTATTCCCTTAGCACAATGAATAGCTATCTTTTCCACACATGACAGTATAGGTTTTCATGTTATTCCCTCCATGCCTCCCCCTCCCTATTTCTTCCCCACAATGTCCCTATGTCCATGCTTTGTCTGTTTTTCCATGAGTTCCCTGCATGTGTTATCAAGACCCTGAAATGAAGAAGGCATCTAAAATTAAAGAATATAGTAATTTTCTTGGTACAAAGTATTACACTTAATTAAACCAGAAAACTCTGCAGCACCAAACTGTGAATAATTTATTTGAAATTTTAAAAATGAACAGAAGTAAATGAGGCTGAAATGAAACACAAAGAACATAATCTTCTGCATTGTTTAAGTATTTCATCCTAATTATATCTAGGATATCTACCAGAAAGACAGTAATTTTACCTGATAATTTTAAGGTGATTCCAAGATTCATTTTTGTTTTTGCAAGGATAAGAAATCATCTAATAAGTGACTAGTTCCATGATTTTCTTTTTCATTAGGCATACATTAATAGGAGCTACCCTAGGACATGGTTGAAACCTCTAGAAATTCATCGATCCACTTTTATCTTTTAAAAAATAATCTGAGGCAAGGAAGTATGTGAGAAGTAAGAAAATGACTTAGAATATCCATTCTACATAATGAACAGAAAATTTGAGGACGAGTAATGCAGGTGGAGTTTCTCTTGAGTTACAAACTCGTGTCTGAGAGAACATGTTTGAAAAACCTTGTCACAGCTGGTTCCCTTCCCAGGTCAGTCTCTGGGATGGGTATATTCCCTGCAGGAGTGAGAACTTTTTAGAAGTGAGAAGGGGAATCATGCTGCTTCTTCACGGGTTTAGGAATAAACAGTTAAGGGTAAGAAGATACCCATCTTAGCCCATATCAACAATGAAGAAACAGTCTTAAGTGGAAAAACTACTGTAATCATTTAGTTTTCCCAAATATATTAGAGCACACTAGTTGTCCAAGTTGTAATGTGTAGCACAAAAATTAAACACACACACACACATACACACTCTTTTTATTTTTTTTAATCTTTATTTTAAAGGTTTTACAGAGTTTTGTTGTTCACAGACATGTATGTTCCCAGATCAGTCATATGCATATCCCTGGTCCCCACCTCCCAGGGTCCCCCTGCTCCCACCCCTCCAGACCATCACCACATGCCATTGTAAGCACTCCTATTCCCTTAGCACAATGAATAGCTATCTTTTCCACACATGACAGTATAGGTTTTCATGTTATTCCCTCCATGCCTCCCCCTCCCTATTTCTTCCCCACAATGTCCCTATGTCCATGCTTTGTCTGTTTTTCCATGAGTTCCCTGCATGTGTTATCAAGACCATCCTACTAGATTCCATATATGTGTGTTAGTATACTGTATTTGTCTTTCTCCTTTTGACTTACTTCACTTTTGATGATAGGTTCCAGAGCCAGCCACTTCATTAGGACTGAGCCTTCGGCACTTCTTTTAACAACTGAGTAGTATTCCATTGTATATATGTACCAGGGCTTCTGGATCCAGTCATTTGTCGATGGACATCTAGGTTGCTTCCATGTTCTGGCTATTGTATAGAGAGCTGCAATGAACATTGGGGTGCAGGTGCTTCTTTCAGTTTTGATTTCATCAGTATATAGGACTAGTAGTGGGATTGTTGGGTCATAGGGTGCTTCTATTTTTAGTTTTTTAAGGAATCTCCATACTGTCTTCCATAGAGGCTGTATCAATTGACATCCCCACCAGCAATGCAAGAGGGTTCCCTTTTCTCCGCACCCTCTCCAGCATTTATTGTCTGCAGATTTTTTGAAGATGGCCATTCTGACGGGTGTGAGGTGGTATCTCATTGTGGTTTTAATATGCATTTCTCTAATAATAAGCGAGGTTGAGCATCGTTTCATGTGCTTTTGGGCCATCCATATGTCCTCTTTGGAGAGGCGTCTCTTTAGATCTTTTTCCCATTTTTTGATTGGGTTGTTCGTTTTCCCTGTGCTGAGTTGTCTGAGTTGCTTGTAGATTTTGGAGATTTTGGAGATTAATCCTGTGAAGCCATCTGGCCCTGGGCTTTTGTTTTTGGGTAGATTTTTAATCACAAATTCGATTTCTGAGCTTGTGATTGGGTTGTGCAAAGTTTCTGTTTCTTCCTGGCTCAGTCTTGGGAGATTAATCTTCCCCAAGAAACTGTCCATTTCTTCCAGGTTGTCCAGTTTGTTGCCATAGAGTTGCTCATAATAGTCCCTTAGAATCCTTTGGATTTCTGCATTATCTGTTGTAATCTCTTCTTTATCATTTTTGATTTTGTTGATCTGGTTCTTCTCTCTCTTTTTCATAATGAGTCTGGGCAGTGGCTTGTCAATTTTGTTTACCTTTTCGAAGAACCAGCTTTTTGTTTTATTTATCCATACTATAGTTTCTTTCTTTTCTTTTTGATTTATTTCTGCTCTTCTTTTTCTGGCTTTGGAATGTTTTTGTTCTTCTTTTTGCAATTGTTTTAAGCGGAGGGCTAGGTCATCTGCTTCATATTTTCCTAGTTTCTTGCGGTGAGATTGTATTGCTATAAATTTCCCTCTTAGAACTGCTTTTGCGGTATCCCATAGGTTTTGCACTGTCATATGTTCATTGTCATCTTCTTCTAGGAATTCTTAAATTTCTCCTTTGATTTCCTCAGTAATCAGTTGGTTCTTTAGGTATGTGTTGTTTTATCTCCATGTGTTTGTGTTTTTAGCAGTTTTTTTCCTGTAGTGATCTCTAGTCTCATTGCATTGTGGTCTGAGAAGTCGGTTGATATAATTTCAGTTTTCTTGAATTGACTGAGGTTAGATTTGTGGCCCAAGATGTGGTCTATCCTGGAGAATGTTCCGTGAGCACTTGAGAAGAAAGTGCATTCTTCTGCTTTTGGATGGAACGTCCTAAAGATATTGATGAGGACCAGCTTTTCCAGTGTGGCATTTAAGGTTTGTGTTTCTTTATTAATTTTCTGTTTGGATGATCTGTCCATTGGTGTGAGAGGAGTGTTAAAGTCTCCTACTACTACTGTTTTTTTGTTGATTCATTCTTTTATGTCTGAAAGTACCTGTCTTATGTATTGAGGTGCCCCTGTGTTGGGTGCGTAGATATTCATGACTGTTATGTCTTCCTCTTGGACAGATCCTTTAATCATGCTGTAGTCACCTGCCTTGTCTCTTAGAATCTTCTTTATGTTAAAATCTATTTTGTCTGATATAAGGATTGCTACTCCAGCTTTCTTTTGATTTCCATTTGCATGAAATATCTTTTTCCAGCCTCTCACTTTCAGTCTATGAGTGTCTCTAGGCCTGAAGTGGGTCTCTTGTAAAAAGCATATATGTGGGTCATGTTTCTGGATCCATTCAGCTAGCCTGTGTTGTTTGGTTGGAGCATTTAATCCATTTACATTCAAAGTAATTATTGATACGAATGTTCCTATTGTCATCTTCTTAGAAGTTTGGGGTTTGATTTGTAGGGCTTCTACTCTTGTATTTATTGGCTATATCAGGCCCTTTAACACTTGTTGTAGGGCTGGTTTTGTGGTACTGAATTCCTTTAGTTTTTGCTTGTCTGAGAAGCTTTTGACTTCTCCATCAATTCTGAATGAGATTCTTGCTGGGTAGAGAATTCTTAGTTGGAGGTTATTCTCTTTTAGCCGTTTAAATGTGTCTTGCCATTCTCTTCTGGCCTGCAGGCTTTCTGTTAAAGATCCACAGTTAGACGTGTGGGGCTTCCTTTATATGTTATTTGTTGTTTGCTCCTAGCTGCTTTTAGTAATCTGTCTTTATATTTAGTCTGTGTTAGTTTGATCAGAATGTGCCTTGGTGTGTTTTTTCTGAGGTTTCTCCTGTATGGAACTCTTTGTGCTTCTTGGACTTGGTTGACTATTTCCTTTCCCATGCTGGGGAAGTTTTCAGCTATAACCTCTTCAAGAATTTTTTCATAGCCTTTCTTCCCCTCTTCTTCCTCAGGAACTCCTATAATTCTCACACACACTCTTTCAAACAGAATTTGTTTTAGAATTTTTAGCAGTAATAAAATCAACTAAGGCAACAATCACTATAATTAATTGCTTGACTATCACACATTAGCAAATGGAAGCTGTTATATTTTTTTATATAGGTAAATATTTTATTCCCATTCCTAAGATGACGAAAATGAAGCTCAAAGAGATTGTGACTTGTTCAAAACCACAGGCACACTAAATACACCTCAGTACCTGTCTTATATTGAGGTGCCCCTGTGTTGGGTGCGTAGATATTCATGACTGTTATGTCTTCCTCTTGGACAGATCCTTTAATCATGCTGTAGTCACCTGCCTTGTCTCTTAGAATCTTCTTTATGTTAAAATCTATTTTGTCTGATATAAGGATTGCTACTCCAGCTTTCTTTTGATTTCCATTTGCATGAAATATCTTTTTCCAGCCTCTCACTTTCAGTCTATGAGTGTCTCTAGGCCTGAAGTGGGTCTCTTGTAAAAAGCATATATGTGGGTCATGTTTCTGGATCCATTCAGCTAGCCTGTGTTGTTTGGTTGGAGCATTTAATCCATTTACATTCAAAGTAATTATTGATACGAATGTTCCTATTGTCATCTTCTTAGAAGTTTGGGGTTTGATTTGTAGGGCTTCTACTCTTGTATTTATTGGCTATATCAGGCCCTTTAACACTTGTTGTAGGGCTGGTTTTGTGGTACTGAATTCCTTTAGTTTTTGCTTGTCTGAGAAGCTTTTGACTTCTCCATCAATTCTGAATGAGATTCTTGCTGGGTAGAGAATTCTTAGTTGGAGGTTATTCTCTTTTAGCCGTTTAAATGTGTCTTGCCATTCTCTTCTGGCCTGCAGGCTTTCTGTTAAAGATCCACAGTTAGACGTGTGGGGCTTCCTTTATATGTTATTTGTTGTTTGCTCCTAGCTGCTTTTAGTAATCTGTCTTTATATTTAGTCTGTGTTAGTTTGATCAGAATGTGCCTTGGTGTGTTTTTTCTGAGGTTTCTCCTGTATGGAACTCTTTGTGCTTCTTGGACTTGGTTGACTATTTCCTTTCCCATGCTGGGGAAGTTTTCAGCTATAACCTCTTCAAGAATTTTTTCATAGCCTTTCTTCCCCTCTTCTTCCTCAGGAACTCCTATAATTCTCACACACACTCTTTCAAACAGAATTTGTTTTAGAATTTTTAGCAGTAATAAAATCAACTAAGGCAACAATCACTATAATTAATTGCTTGACTATCACACATTAGCAAATGGAAGCTGTTATATTTTTTTATATAGGTAAATATTTTATTCCCATTCCTAAGATGACGAAAATGAAGCTCAAAGAGATTGTGACTTGTTCAAAACCACAGGCTACACGAAACACACCTCAGTACTTGGACCCTGATCGTACTTCAAACTCTAGGCTCAAACCACTCCAGGATCATTCTGTGGCAGCAGTCAAGAGACAGAATAAGAACACTTTAGGATTTTTAACACCTGCAATGTTTGCTGTTTTTGTAAATCTTCTCAAAGTAATAATAGGCAACAAAGCTATAGTAGTTTTCTATTGCCTCTGCAGTAAATTCATACAAATGTAATTTCTTAAGACACACAAATTTATTATCTTATAATTGATGTATCTAAAATCAATGTGTTAGCCAGTTCCCCATATTGTTTCAAGTAGTTAACAGGGATCAAAGTATTTAGTTCATGCCACACACACCCGAAAGCCTCATGTCTTTCCAATGCCTATTGCAGAAAGAAAAAAAAATCAAGGCAACATGTGGTTAGTAGCTTGCCTAAGGTTGTTCAGTTAATGTGTTGGAGCTGGGATAATAATTAGCAAGAAAATTTGTGAAAGGAGGACTAATATATATTCTAATTATCTTTAATTTTAAGAAAAGCTGCCAGAGAATAGATTTGACTCTATAGTTGAGAAAACAGACACTCAGGAGGGAAAAATGGGTTGTTTCCCCTAAATGGAAAATAATTTGATACAGAATGGATACCTGTATGGATATAACTGGATCATTTTGCTGTATACCTGCAACTAACTCATTGTTAATCAGCTATACTCCAATATAAAATAAAAATTAAAAAATAGATTGTTTCTACTCTAGAAAGGATAAAACAGTCACTTGAATATCTATGACAAAATGAAGCATACAAAAACCATTCAAGGTGTAAAAAAATCATCCCAGAGCTAAGCTTTTACTACCTGTTTCCAAACTTCTTGGATAAAAAACACCTGTCATCTTTATTTGCACTGTATCACCCACCCCAGGTTCTCCAATATTGAAATGAGATTTTTACTTAACTACTAGAATACTACCACTTTCTTTTTCTCTCAGACATGTCCCCTGAATCTAGACTGTACTAGCAATGGTCCCTAGATGATTACTCAGACAATGTACATTTCTTCATATACAGTAGGGTCCGTCAACAGCATTGACTCTTTAAGCAGAGTCATTCACTCCTCCCACCCAAACATCTGAGGAAGACAGACATGTGTAGTGTAAATTTTGGTCTCCTTTCCCCATATACTTCACACACACTTCCCTAAAAGCACTGACTCCTCATTTTTTCTCTTTTAAAACTTACCAAATGCAAATTAAACAAACACAGAATCTTCTTCCTTCACTATATTTATAAAATGACAAGGGAAGACTCACTACAAATTTCCCTTATTCACCCATCATATAGTGTTTATGCTTGATCAAAGGTAAATATATTAAATAACTCTCAATTAAAGTCATATTTTTTATCATGATCAGAAAAATAACCATAAAATATTTAGGGAAATAATTTATAAAATTCAGAATATATAACCAATGAGATGATATGTTTGGTCCACAAGCAAAATAAATCATATTAAAATCATTTTCTTTGATTGACCTTGGTTTTCTTACTGAATTTATAGTGAGATTTCAGGTATGTGATGTTCTTTCCTAAGGGTCAAAGGTTTCTATAAGTCTAATTTGGGTCAAAGATTTATCTCATGTTCCTAGCTTATAAATTTTCAGTTTTTTATTTCTTTAAAGGAGAAAGAGTATTGACCTCACCAGTCTTGCAATAGCAACAACGGTCTCATTTTCTCATAGTTTCTCAAAGATAAACAATTAGAGTTTCCATAGTAACACTGAAAATATCTTTCTGTCCTTAGACATATGATCCGTTTCAGCACATAAATTATAAATCATTGTATTTTCTCTTATTATTTACCATTTAAATTAACATTACTCTTTCTCTGTTCTATTTGGATGAGTCTTATTCCTTGTAAACATAATAGAAAAAAATGTATATATAAATAAATCTCCCTACTATTTCTGAAAGAAGAGCGTGGACTCTGGAGCCAGACTTACAGCTTCAAATCTTATTTCTGTCACCCGTAACTTGTGTGGCACTGGAACAATTAACAATTTAAATATGTCTTAATTCTTATTTTTTTCTTTTCCCCATCATGCCTCTTTTATTTATATGTATTTTCATCCACTTTTTTTTTTTTTTTTTAAATTGTTTGACATGTGCCTCCCATTACAGTGGCTCCTCTTGTTGCAGATCACAGGCTCTGGGCCCATGCACTCCAGAGTGCTGGGTGTTAATTGGACACACAGGTCTAGCCACTCCACAGCACATGGGATCTTCCCTGGCCAGGGATCAACCAGTGTTCCCTGCACTGCAAGGAAGACTCTTCACCCACTGGACCACCAATGAAGCCCTGTCTTAATTCTTAATTTAAATATGTCTATGTCTTTATTCTCTTCTCTATGAAACAGAGAATTATAATATGACACATCTCAGAGTTATGAGAACCAAAGGATATCATATAAAACAGTTATCATTTTATATTTTTATGTTTTAAAACTTTACCTCAAGCCATTATTCTCTGTCATTTTGACTCAAACATAGACTTTTCAAACCTCCCTTTATATATTTAGTGTTTATATACAATAAAACAAGTTTGTCTTTAGGTTGTATATTGACTCTTTTAACAAATAACATTATTATAAAATAATTGAAACAATTCTAGGCTATTGAACATTATTTCTAACATCCTGGTGCATCTTTTGGACATGTGCTTTAACACTGACCTGATTAGAGAGCTAACAAAACTTTTCTTTTTATTCATCATCAATGTTAGTTATCATTTGTATAATCAGAATTGCATCTTACAACATTCTTTCTATTATAAGCAATTTATATTATAATAAATTAATCTATTTAATCTATTATAAGCAATTCTGTTATAATTCTATTCAGAGACCACTGACTTCTCAATAACAATCTAAATAAAGCTATGGTTTGGCATCAGTAAGATATTTTTCAGGCTTAAATTAATTCATCTATCCCCCTTATATTGCTTTTTATTAGGATTAATGTTTCAGGTAAAATTTATAAATCATGTAAAATGACCATGTTGTATAAATTTTCATAAGTTAAGATTTTATAAATACAGACTTATTTTTAAAGCTGTGATGGCCCACACTCTTATCTGTGGAGTGTGCTTTTCTCTGAATCTGAATAAATCCATTTCTTACCTATTACTTTGTCTCTCACTGATTTTTTTTCTGCAAAGAGACATGAAGAACCTGAGCTCCGTTACATCCTGAAACCAGGTCTCCATGGGGTGGTGATTAAGAGGAGAAGTGGAATGAGGAATTCAAGGTGTTGAAAGAGATACCCAGGAGCCTGGGAAGGACGGAAGTGGGTGCATGTGTGCAGCAGATCCTGAACTCAACTTAAGACTGGAAATCTGGAGGAGGGTTAACAGGTTAACAGTGTATAAACAATAAATAGTTCTGATTGAAGATCCCACATGCTCAGGAGCAACTAAGCCTGTGAGCCACAACTATTGAGCCTGTGCTCTAGAGCCTCAGAGCTGCAACTATTGAAGCCTGAGTGCCCTGGAGCCCAAGTTCCACAAGAGAAGTCATGGCAACAAGAAGCCTGCTCACCTCAACTAGAGAGTAGCCCCCAATCCCTGCAACTAGAGAAGAGCCTGTGGCAGCAGTGAAAACCCAGAATTGCTAAAAATAAATAAATAAATAAAATTTAAAAAGAAAAAGAATGAACCAGCTCAAAAAATAAATAAATAAAACTACTCTTAAAGAAGCATTTTGGTATTTTCTTTTTTCTAATCACATTCTTCTAAATATCAGAAAATAGAAATATAAATAAATTAGTAACAATACAAAATGACAAGATAGGATAGCTTCAGTGAATTCTGTTTTGATAAGTTCCATGAATACAGAATGCAGAATGGATGGAATTGATGGATGAACAAATGCAGAAAATCCAGAGCCTAACGTACACATAAAGAAAAACTGCTACAAAGGTAGAAGCAGTTCTGGAAATAATCCAAACGCAGATTCAGTAAATACCAGGAAGGCAAAAGGACTGTGAAGTTTTCAGTGCAAAAATACCAAGGGCTATAATCAGAAAAACTGCACTCGTGAACCCATTACCACATTGAGAATGACAGTAAATAGCTGCCAAGCAGAGAAGTGCATTTCTCCCCAAGCTAACAATACTATTATCAACAGTATTTTTTAAAAGGGAAAGATCCTCTGGAGAAGGCATCTAGATTGAATGTTAGGATTGGAGAAAATGGCAGAAAGTTTCTTCTGAGAATTCACAAAGACATCTCTGGTGATAAAGTCAAACAACGGGTGTTTTTCCAGTCTAAACGTATGGGGGTTGTCATCCAAAAGGGAGAAATTTCAAAGGAATTTTCCAGAGCACTTTCCACTTTCAATCAGGACTTTATATCATTCTCCTCTAGTCATTGTCACCAATAACCTCCATGTTACCCAATCTAATATTCAATTATTCATTGTCTCAGCATTATTTGAATAGATTAATCATAATCACTCCTGTTGGAAATATTTCCTTCACTTGACTTCTGAGATATTAAACTTTTTTGCTTTCCTTACTATTA
This sequence comes from Tragulus kanchil, assembly GCA_022376925.1. Lineage (NCBI taxonomy): Eukaryota > Metazoa > Chordata > Mammalia > Artiodactyla > Tragulidae > Tragulus > Tragulus kanchil. The sequence continues at coordinate 148,385,942 of JAIOJX010000024.1, forward strand.
TAGCTCTCTCCTCTATAAACTCTTTTCCCTTTCAAAACCACAATCATCTGCCAGGTGAATAAACCCATCTTGTGACTTTAAATCTCAACTAAATGCATATGACTTCCAGATCTGTATCTACATGAAACCCTCATGCTCAGTTCCAGACTTGTATTTCTGACAGTCTCCAGGTCAACTTCATTTGGGTATTTTATAGCCATCACACTTATGTCATGTGAAACTAATTGACCTGCAAAATTCTGTTTCTACCTGAGTATGTTTCTATATTTAGTAAACAGTTCCAACTTTAAAAGTAAATTGCCTAAGCAAAAAATTTGGAATCAGAATTGACTCCTATTTCTTTCGCACGACTATACAATCGATTAGAAAATCCTCTTGTCTTTATTAAAATTTGACTACTCAGAATCGACAATTTCTCACTACGGTGTTACTATTTCAACTGAATCAATAGATGCAAGTAACTCACAAGTATCAATATTAAAAACAGATTATACTCAATAATTAATATAAGATGAATATAACAAAGACTAGCACAAAGAAGAATATATAAATAAGAAATCCATATTATTCTTTAAGAAGGATCATTAGGAGAGCTTAAAAATGAAACAAAGAAGTTTGAAAAAGGCAATTTTTGAATTTTGGTTGGATATTACAAATCCTAACAAATTATGTACATTGTATATAAACATTTGAAATTTCATTTTAAAAACTGTATGCTTAGATTGCTTTATATTGATACACATAGATGAATTTTGTTAATTTAAACTTCTGTGCTAAAGTTGACTAGGCAATTGAATACCTACTTGAAATGAATGATTAAGTCATCTAGATTGAATGTTAGGATTGGAGAAAATGGCAGAAAGTTTCTTCTGAGAATTCACAAAGACATCTCTGGTGATAAAGTCAAACAACGGGTGTTTTTCCAGTCTAAACGTATGGGGGTTGTCATCCAAAAGGGAGAAATTTCAAAGGAATTTTCCAGAGCACTTTCCACTTTCAATCAGGACTTTATATCATTCTCCTCTAGTCATTGTCACCAATAACCTCCATGTTACCCAATCTAATATTCAATTATTCATTGTCTCAGCATTATTTGAATAGATTAATCATAATCACTCCTGTTGGAAATATTTCCTTCACTTGACTTCTGAGATATTAAACTTTTTTGCTTTCCTTACTATTATAGCTCTCTCCTCTATAAACTCTTTTCCCTTTCAAAACCACAATCATCTGCCAGGTGAATAAACCCATCTTGTGACTTTAAATCTCAACTAAATGCATATGACTTCCAGATCTGTATCTACATGAAACCCTCATGCTCAGTTCCAGACTTGTATTTCTGACAGTCTCCAGGTCAACTTCATTTGGGTATTTTATAGCCATCACACTTATGTCATGTGAAACTAATTGACCTGCAAAATTCTGTTTCTACCTGAGTATGTTTCTATATTTAGTAAACAGTTCCAACTTTAAAAGTAAATTGCCTAAGCAAAAAATTTGGAATCAGAATTGACTCCTATTTCTTTCGCACGACTATACAATCGATTAGAAAATCCTCTTGTCTTTATTAAAATTTGACTACTCAGAATCGACAATTTCTCACTACGGTGTTACTATTTCAACTGAATCAATAGATGCAAGTAACTCACAAGTATCAATATTAAAAACAGATTATACTCAATAATTAATATAAGATGAATATAACAAAGACTAGCACAAAGAAGAATATATAAATAAGAAATCCATATTATTCTTTAAGAAGGATCATTAGGAGAGCTTAAAAATGAAACAAAGAAGTTTGAAAAAGGCAATTTTTGAATTTTGGTTGGATATTACAAATCCTAACAAATTATGTACATTGTATATAAACATTTGAAATTTCATTTTAAAAACTGTATGCTTAGATTGCTTTATATTGATACACATAGATGAATTTTGTTAATTTAAACTTCTGTGCTAAAGTTGACTAGGCAATTGAATACCTACTTGAAATGAATGATTAAGTCATGTGTCACCTATTTTCCCTACAAAGGGACATGTAGGTATCTCTGTTTTTCTACTCTGGGACAAAGAATGATACAAGTTACCTTATTTTACTCATCATCCCAGGGTCATAAATGCATTTTTCTCATTAAAAAAAAAAAAAAAAAAAGACTTCCTGTGTCACCGGGTATATAAACTTTAATTATACTAGCTGTGATCCAATTGATTTCTGATGTGGTGTGACAACTGATTCCCACTCTAGCACTGCACTGGACTTTCTGTTCTCACTTGCAACACTAGATGTCATCAGGATTAAAAATTTCTGTAAACATGAAGACTGGGAAGTAGTGTCTCACTACTTTGTTATGTATCCCACTGCCTATTAAGAAAACTGAACAGCTTTTCCAATTTTTTGTTTTTATTTTCATTTCTCTTGTTGTATACTTCTCTTGTATGTACATTGAAAGAAATCCTTCCTTTACTCCAACATAATAAACACATTATCAAAATGAAACCGAAGACGCATCCCTCCATGGTTATTTGTGCTTTGATACCCCACAGATTAAAATATGGAATCATCTGATCTTTAAAATGGGGATAAGACTTGTGACAAATGTGTGTTTTACCTTATTTAACTCACTTTCTGACTTTACAATTTACTCATGTTCACTCATGTAATTCCAGCATTTTTTTTTTTACCATTTTTCATAACCTTTATTTTATTTTTATTCTGTATTTTAAAGGTTTTACAGAGTTTTGTTGTTCACAGACATGTATGTTCCCAGATCAGTCATATGCATATCCATGGTCCTCACCCACCCAGATCCCCCCATCCCACCCCTCCAGACCTTTGCCCCAAGCCATTGTAAGCACTCCTATTCCCTTAGCACTATGACTAAGCACAACATAGCACATGAAATTCCTACAGAACATGAAGTTCTTGTTTTACAGAAATACCTGTCCTCTCCTACATTCATTGGATTCTTGCTCTGAGAAGTGGTTCATATTCTGTAAATGGGCAAGGATAATCATTTTACTGGAGAAGTTTCAGCCCTATGTTCATTCATCCTTCTTTTCTTTTCTTTTTTAGGTTGTATAAACTAAGCAATAAACTTTTTCGCTCTTCACCTATCTTGTATCTAGGAACATGTGGTTCTGAATCAGACTTTCCAGCTATTCATAATAAATATGCTCATCCTGCCTTTTTTTTTTCTTTCTTTATTTTAAAGGTTTTACAGAGTTTTGTTGTTCACCGACATGTATGTTCCCAGATCAGTCATATGCATATCCCTGGTCCCCACACCCTCAAATTACCCCCTTCCCACCCCTGCGGACCATCGCCCCAACCTATTGCAAGCACTCCTATTCCCTTAGCACAATGACAATAGCTATCTTTTCCACACATGACAGTATAGGTTTCTATTTTACTCCCTCCATGCCTCCCCCTCCTTATTTTTCCCCCACAATGTCCCTATGTCTATGCTCTGTTTTTCCATGAGTTCCCTGCGTGTGATATCAAGACCGTCCTACTAGATTCCATATATGTGTGTTAGTATGCTGTATTTGTCAGCATATTTTTAACTACTGAAAAGTATCTTATTATAGGGATATCTGTGATACATTTCTTCCTTCAGCTCCAGAAGGGGAGAAACCAGAGAAATCTTTAAGAAGGGGTATTTGACCAGAACTTTGAAGAATACACAGGCTTTTTTTTGCAGAGATGCTAGAGAAAACTGGCTGTGCTCCTAGTAGGCATTTCCCTTCATCTAGAGAGCTTCAATCTCAACATCTTTGCTCTTAGAAATAATTTATGTTTTAGTCTTTTTGACTGAAAACACTGAGGTTATCTGTAAATGACTCGTCCATTCAGTATTACAAACAGTTATAACAACAATTACAGTGGTCATTTTTATTGCCAAACGAAACTTTAACTGAATCAAGGGAAAAAAAAAAAAACTTTGCATTTAATACTTTGTGGAAAATGAATTTTAATGAAATAGTCAAGTGAAGAATGATGCTCCAATGACTAGGGTTTCTGTCACTTTACATTTGGTTGAAAGCAGCTTTTTTTTGGAAAGGTCTTTCCAGAACCTTTCGTTTGGAATAACAGATCATTCTTAGAAAATTAAATTCTACATTTTTTATTGGAACAATATTATTTCACAAATACTTCTTATCTTTTATTGTTCTAAATATTATTGATATTTTGGCCTTTTTGGACTGGTGTTTTTAAATCACATTTCCTATACTAAAATATTTCCCTTTAGAATACAGCAAGGTTTCATTTATTTGACTATATTTGAAGCCAAGTAAATCTGATAGCATTAAAAATTAGGTAAGGTTAACTATTATCAATGGAAATGCAAAATATGCTTTTGAATTCTCGAATTTAATTATTAATGCATATCACCTACATCCTATATACCAAAAAGATAATCCTCCATATATATTCAGATTTAGTTCATGTTCAAATATTCTTAAATATAATTCCTTGTATATATGTATTCTAGACATTCTTAGAGATGTGGTTTTGTTATTAATATATTAATACTCACTCAAAGAATTCTGAGAATATATATAACACTTCCAGAGAAAAAGATGAGAAATGTAGAAAACTAATAGCATTTTTAATTTTAATTTCTTGAATTAAACCTTTAATTTTTTGTTTCCTTTTTTTTAAAACATTTCTTCATTTATCAAATGAACCATATATTATCGGTCTAGGTTTGGAAGATGATGCTTCATGAGATTATACTGGATATGTAAGCATTCTTATTCAGAATATTTTCTATTAATCAGAAAGATGCCTTTACTTTTCTGCTTTCCTCTTAGTCTCTTAGATTTGGTTTAACTCATTAATTAATGAGAGAACCAAGACTATGTTGTTACCTGTTTAAGCATTTAAGAAGGTAGGTATGAGGTTATGACTGTAAATGACTCGTCCATTCAGTATTACAAACAGTTATAACAACAATTACAGTGGTCATTTTATTGCCAAACGAAACTTTAACTGAATCAAGGGAAAAAAAAACTTTGCATTTAATACTTTGTGGAAAATGAATTTTAATGAAATAGTCAAGTGAAGAATGATGCTCCAATGACTAGGGTTTCTGTCACTTTACATTTGGTTGAAAGCAGCTTTTTTTTGGAAAGGTCTTTCCAGAACCTTTCGTTTGGAATAACAGATCATTCTTAGAAAATTAAATTCTACATTTTTTATTGGAACAATATTATTTCACAAATACTTCTTATCTTTTATTGTTCTAAATATTATTGATATTTTGGCCTTTTTGGACTGGTGTTTTTAAATCACATTTCCTATACTAAAATATTTCCCTTTAGAATACAGCAAGGTTTCATTTATTTGACTATATTTGAAGCCAAGTAAATCTGATAGCATTAAAAATTAGGTAAGGTTAACTATTATCAATGGAAATGCAAAATATGCTTTTGAATTCTCGAATTTAATTATTAATGCATATCACCTACATCCTATATCCCAAAAAGATAATCCTCCATATATATTCAGATTTAGTTCATGTTCAAATATTCTTAAATATAATTCCTTGTATATATGTATTCTAGACATTCTTAGAGATGTGGTTTTGTTATTAATATATTAATACTCACTCAAAGAATTCTGAGAATATATATAACACTTCCAGAGAAAAAGATGAGAAATGTAGAAAACTAATAGCATTTTTAATTTTAATTTCTTGAATTAAACCTTTAATTTTTTGTTTCCTTTTTTTTAAAACATTTCTTCATTTATCAAATGAACCATATATTATCGGTCTAGGTTTGGAAGATGATGCTTCATGAGATTATACTGGATATGTAAGCATTCTTATTCAGAATATTTTCTATTAATCAGAAAGATGCCTTTACTTTTCTGCTTTCCTCTTAGTCTCTTAGATTTGGTTTAACTCATTAATTAATGAGAGAACCAAGACTATGTTGTTACCTGTTTAAGCATTTAAGAAGGTAGGATATTCACAGGCAGTATAAAGAAAATTGTTAGGATAAGATTGCAGAGCTACATATCAATGTGTTCAATATACAATAGGCCTTAAATATTTGAAGTTATCTGTAACATTGGACAGAAACTATTTGCATCTCTATTGGACAAAATTCTGCAAATCGGGGGCTTCCCTGGTGGTCCAGTGGGTAAGGACACCGCCTTGCAGTGCAAGGGGCGCCAGTTCGATCCCTGGCCTGGGAAGATCCCATGTGCCACGGAGTGGCCGGACCGATGTGTCCAATTACCGAGCCAGAGCTCTGGAGCACATGCGCTCAGAGCCGGTGCTCTGCGACAACAGAGGCCATGGTGATGGGAGACCCATACGGGCCAAAGAACAAAGATGGATGAAAACAGACATATGAAAGACCAATAGAAGTGGCCCGCCTGCTCCCCTCCCTCCCCATTCACCCCCAAAATAAATAAATAAATCTTTAAAAAAATAATAATACTAATTCTGCAAGTCAACAAGCAATTCCATTAGCCCATTTTTGTTTAAGTTAATTATTGATAAATATGATCCCATTGCCATTTCATCATTTTGGATTTGTTTTTATAGGTCTTTTCTGTGTCTACTGTCTAGAGAAGTTCCTTTAGCATTTATTGAAGAGCTGATTTGGTGGTGCAATTATTTTAAATATAATTCCTTGTATATATGTATTCTAGACATTCTTAGAGATGTGGTTTTGTTATTAATATATTAATACTCACTCAAAGAATTCTGAGAATATATATAACACTTCCAGAGAAAAAGATGAGAAATGTAGAAAACTAATAGCATTTTTAATTTTAATTTCTTGAATTAAACCTTTAATTTTTTGTTTCCTTTTTTTTAAAACATTTCTTCATTTATCAAATGAACCATATATTATCGGTCTAGGTTTGGAAGATGATGCTTCATGAGATTATACTGGATATGTAAGCATTCTTATTCAGAATATTTTCTATTAATCAGAAAGATGCCTTTACTTTTCTGCTTTCCTCTTAGTCTCTTAGATTTGGTTTAACTCATTAATTAATGAGAGAACCAAGACTATGTTGTTACCTGTTTAAGCATTTAAGAAGGTAGGATATTCACAGGCAGTATAAAGAAAATTGTTAGGATAAGATTGCAGAGCTACATATCAATGTGTTCAATATACAATAGGCCTTAAATATTTGAAGTTATCTGTAACATTGGACAGAAACTATTTGCATCTCTATTGGACAAAATTCTGCAAATCGGGGGCTTCCCTGGTGGTCCAGTGGGTAAGGACACCGCCTTGCAGTGCAAGGGGCGCCAGTTCGATCCCTGGCCTGGGAAGATCCCATGTGCCACGGAGTGGCCGGACCGATGTGTCCAATTACCGAGCCAGAGCTCTGGAGCACATGCGCTCAGAGCCGGTGCTCTGCGACAACAGAGGCCATGGTGATGGGAGACCCATACGGGCCAAAGAACAAAGATGGATGAAAACAGACATATGAAAGACCAATAGAAGTGGCCCGCCTGCTCCCCTCCCTCCCCATTCACCCCCAAAATAAATAAATAAATCTTTAAAAAAATAATAATACTAATTCTGCAAGTCAACAAGCAATTCCATTAGCCCATTTTTGTTTAAGTTAATTATTGATAAATATGATCCCATTGCCATTTCATCATTTTGGATTTGTTTTTATAGGTCTTTTCTGTGTCTACTGTCTAGAGAAGTTCCTTTAGCATTTATTGAAGAGCTGATTTGGTGGTGCTGAAATCTTTCTTTTGATTTCCCTTGGAAATCTGAATGAGATCAATGATGGACAGAGTAATTTTGGTTGTATGTTTTTCCCTTTCTTTAAGTATATCCTGCTTTAAGTATATATCACTTCTGGCCTGTAGAGTTTCTGTTGAAAGATCAGCTGTTAGGCTTATAGGGATCCCCTTGTATGTTATTTGCTGGTTTCCCCTTGCTGCTTTTAATATTTGTTCTCTGTGTTTAATTTTCATTAGTTTGATTAATATGTGTCTTGGTGTATTTCTCTTTGGAGTTATCCTATATGGGACTCTAAATGTTCCAATCAAAAGACATAGTTGCCCGAATGTATACAAGACCCCTCTATATGCTGTCTACAAGAGACCCACATCAAACCTAGGGATGCACGTAGACTCTAAGTGAGGGGCTTGAAAAAAATATTTCATGGAGAATGGAGGCAACAGAAAGAGAAAGGAGGAGGAAAAGACTCAAATTAGATAAAACAGACTTAAAAATAAAGACCATTATGAGAGACAAAGAAGGACTCTACATAATTATCAAGGGATCAATCCAAGAAGAAACAGTTATAAATTATAAACACATAAGCACTCAGTACAGGAGCACCTCAATACCTAAGGCAAATGGTAAGACCTATTAAAGGGGAAATCAACAGCAATACCATAATAGGGGGGACTTTCATACTCCACTCACATCAATGCACAGATCATCCAGATGGAAAATTAATAAGGAAACAAAGACTAAGATGTTACACACACAAAAAAGAAAACTACAGGCCAATATCACTGATGAACATAGATGCAAAATCCTCAACAAAATTCTAGCAAAGAGAATCCAATAATGCATTAAAAAGATCATACATCACGATCAAGTTTTTATCCCAGAGATACGAGGATTCTTTAATATATGCAAATCAATCAATGTGATACACCATATTAACAAATTGAAAGATAAAAAGCATCATCTCAATAGGTACAGAGAAAGCCTTCAAAAAATTCAATACCCATTTATGACAGAAACTCTGAAGAAAGTAGGCATAGAAGGAACATGCCTCAACATAATAAAGACCACAGACAATAAACTCAAGCAAAAGTAATTATCCTCAATAGTGAAAAACTGAAAGCATTTCCTCTAAAATTAGGAACAAGACAAGGGTATCCATTCTCACCACTATTGTCCAACAAGGAACTCCTTTGTATATAGGATTTTTGATCAATAGTAACAAAGAAATTAATTTAGTACCAATACATTCTCAAGGCAATCTTGTTACAGCTGTTGCCCCATATGATATTGAAAGCATGCTATATTGTTTGCCATATTTCTAGGTTGTGTACATTTTTTTCTACACTACCTCCTTTTAGTGCCTAATACAGTTGTAAAATTTAGAGTTTTGCTGAAAATTGATGGTATTTTCATTTTTTTCTCTCCCATACTTATTATTTGCTCATTTTCTCAAAGAACAGGGACTGTTCCAATAAAGAACAATTAAGAAAAATTGCCATTTTCTCCCAACAAACTTTTTTTTTTTTAATTTCAGAAGTTAACTGGGAACATTTTTCCACCTCAGGAGCCCCAAGACTTTATTTTACTTTATTTTTCTAAAATGTTTTTGCAATAATTTCACGGCAGTAACAAGTGCCTTATTAATTATATATTGTCAAGCTAAGAGTTTTGTGTTTGTTTGATTTGATTTAATCTAATCATCTTTTTAACCAGAGAATATTAAGATATCAATTAAAATTAAAGAATATATCTTATCCCTTCCCTTTGAAGCTGAATTGCTGGCAGAATTTTTTCAAAAGTGTCTCCTTGGATTGAGCTGGATGAAATTACATTTGCAGTCACTAATAAAGGATGTTCATGTGTATCCTCTTTAGACATTGGAGGTTGTGCTTCTAAAAGAAGAGATTAACCTACTCTTTTTTTTCCTATGTATTTTTTGGTCAAAATTGATAGAACAGCTTCTGCACTATCTCCTACCTATATACTGCCTCACATCTGTCTATTAAGTAGATACTGGAATTTTTTATTTCAGAAATATGTAGATTCACAGTAATGTGATGACAATTAAAAATAATTCAATGTGCTGGATTAACAGTGCTTGAAAGGAGAATGGAAAAGTTACCTGGCAATTTATCAAGACGCTTTCTTTACCTTTAAAGCCATAGAAGGAACATGCCTCAACATAATAAAGACCACAGACAATAAACTCAAGCAAAAGTAATTATCCTCAATAGTGAAAAACTGAAAGCATTTCCTCTAAAATTAGGAACAAGACAAGGGTATCCATTCTCACCACTATTGTCCAACAAGGAACTCCTTTGTATATAGGATTTTTGATCAATAGTAACAAAGAAATTAATTTAGTACCAATACATTCTCAAGGCAATCTTGTTACAGCTGTTGCCCCATATGATATTGAAAGCATGCTATATTGTTTGCCATATTTCTAGGTTGTGTACATTTTTTTCTACACTACCTCCTTTTAGTGCCTAATACAGTTGTAAAATTTAGAGTTTTGCTGAAAATTGATGGTATTTTCATTTTTTTCTCTCCCATACTTATTATTTGCTCATTTTCTCAAAGAACAGGGACTGTTCCAATAAAGAACAATTAAGAAAAATTGCCATTTTCTCCCAACAAACTTTTTTTTTTTTAATTTCAGAAGTTAACTGGGAACATTTTTCCACCTCAGGAGCCCCAAGACTTTATTTTACTTTATTTTTCTAAAATGTTTTTGCAATAATTTCACGGCAGTAACAAGTGCCTTATTAATTATATATTGTCAAGCTAAGAGTTTTGTGTTTGTTTGATTTGATTTAATCTAATCATCTTTTTAACCAGAGAATATTAAGATATCAATTAAAATTAAAGAATATATCTTATCCCTTCCCTTTGAAGCTGAATTGCTGGCAGAATTTTTCAAAAGTGTCTCCTTGGATTGAGCTGGATGAAATTACATTTGCAGTCACTAATAAAGGATGTTCATGTGTATCCTCTTTAGACATTGGAGGTTGTGCTTCTAAAAGAAGAGATTAACCTACTCTTTTTTTTCCTATGTATTTTTTGGTCAAAATTGATAGAACAGCTTCTGCACTATCTCCTACCTATATACTGCCTCACATCTGTCTATTAAGTAGATACTGGAATTTTTTATTTCAGAAATATGTAGATTCACAGTAATGTGATGACAATTAAAAATAATTCAATGTGCTGGATTAACAGTGCTTGAAAGGAGAATGGAAAAGTTACCTGGCAATTTATCAAGACGCTTTCTTTACCTTTAAAGCCATTACTCACATAGAAAAGCTCATAAAACCCAAAAGACTGATTACTTAGGCAGTAACGGGAACATTCTTACAAAAGAAAATTCAATTAATGAGAAAGAGATCTTTAATAATAGTGAAATTCAATATTTCTGAGCTTTTCTCTTAGGTTATATAGATATATATAGATACGTTATATAGATATTTCATTGAATGTGTTTAAAAAGAACAAGAAAAACTCTCCTCAGGTAGTCTTCACAGTATTTTAAAACAAAAGGATCTTCAGTAGAGGGACGAACAATAAATACAAAAATAGCTTTACATTCATGTGGTGACATGCCTTTACTATAAATCACACCGTTGAGTGCTGACTGTTATTTATCATGCTAATAGAAATCGAGTTTCCATAGCCATTGCAAATGATCTCATTGTAAGAGTCTCTGTCAGTTGTTCTTTGTGGCACTAAGAGGACACATCTAATAAACCATTCATATTGACTGTCTTCCTATAATAAATTAACTGGTTTAATCTAAAGGCACACATACAATATATATCCAAAATTTGACCTGTTGTAATCTGACACTATAATCATACAACATTGCTATATACTGCATGCCTTTTCAAACAGGTAGGCATATATTTTTTCCTTTGAATTTAAAATGATAAAACTTCATTCAATAGTAAATGTTTTAATAGAGAGATAGATTAGCTAATCTTATGATATCAGGTGCTTAGAAAACACATTTTAAAGAGTGTTCTTAAGGCCATTAGTGTCCTTGATTAATGGCTAGGTCTCTTATGACATTGTCTGGATTCAAAAAAAAGAACCATGTAATGGTGTACAGAGATAAATATTCTCCACAAATACAGTTAATGGACTTGATGTTATTAGAGTTGGAGGAAACTGTTTTCGTAAACATGTGGCTATTGTCTTAAATCCATATATATCCAAATAATGAAGCTGAAAATGGTTCCATTATTGCTAACATTACATATGTCCAGGATGACAATTAAAAATGATTCAATGTGCTGGATTAACAGTGCTTGAAAGGAGAATGGAAAAGTTACCTGGCAATTTATCAAGACGCTTTCTTTACCTTTAAAGCCATTACTCACATAGAAAAGCTCATAAAACCCAAAAGACTGATTACTTAGGCAGTAACGGGAACATTCTTACAAAAGAAAATTCAATTAATGAGAAAGAGATCTTTAATAATAGTGAAATTCAATATTTCTGAGCTTTTTCTCTTAGGTTATATAGATATATATAGATACGTTATATAGATATTTCATTGAATGTGTTTAAAAAGAACAAGAAAAACTCTCCTCAGGTAGTCTTCACAGTATTTTAAAACAAAAGGATCTTCAGTAGAGGGACGAACAATAAATACAAAAATAGCTTTACATTCATGTGGTGACATGCCTTTACTATAAATCACACCGTTGAGTGCTGACTGTTATTTATCATGCTAATAGAAATCGAGTTTCCATAGCCATTGCAAATGATCTCATTGTAAGAGTCTCTGTCAGTTGTTCTTTGTGGCACTAAGAGGACACATCTAATAAACCATTCATATTGACTGTCTTCCTATAATAAATTAACTGGTTTAATCTAAAGGCACACATACAATATATATCCAAAATTTGACCTGTTGTAATCTGACACTATAATCATACAACATTGCTATATACTGCATGCCTTTTCAAACAGGTAGGCATATATTTTTTCCTTTGAATTTAAAATGATAAAACTTCATTCAATAGTAAATGTTTTAATAGAGAGATAGATTAGCTAATCTTATGATATCAGGTGCTTAGAAAACACATTTTAAAGAGTGTTCTTAAGGCCATTAGTGTCCTTGATTAATGGCTAGGTCTCTTATGACATTGTCTGGATTCAAAAAAAAGAACCATGTAATGGTGTACAGAGATAAATATTCTCCACAAATACAGTTAATGGACTTGATGTTATTAGAGTTGGAGGAAACTGTTTTCGTAAACATGTGGCTATTGTCTTAAATCCATATATATCCAAATAATGAAGCTGAAAATGGTTCCATTATTGCTAACATTACATATGTCCAGGATCACATGGTTTCAGAACCATTCTGACATTTCTACAAAAGTGATGCAATTGAGTATCACTTACAATCATGCCAGAAAACATTATAACACACCTCTCTTACACACAGTTATATATAAACACATGATAGAGAAAGGAAAGAACAACAGGAACTTGTAAATTACTTCTGAAATTCAATAAGCCAGAAATGTCTCTTTATGACAGTATAAGAAAGTATAAGTTTTTATGACAATTCTGTTGGAAGACAAGACACACAGTTGTCCTATGGTTGCTGATCTATTTTAATAAAATGACTTCCTAAAATAATAAAATAAATCCCATTGTCAGGATTCCTTGTGTTACACAAAAGGGAGCAGAGCTTAGACCACTTTATAAATTATAGTCCCAGAATCTACCAATTCAAGTTAGAAACTTTAGTTACAACTTCTAAGGTTGAAAATATGAGAGAAAAAATAATCAATAAATACTCCCATGAAGACTATGTTGGATTTATCACAAAAAAATAAAATATAAAATGGGAGAGACTATTCATTTAAAATAGAATGTTTTATACACAAACAAAACCCTTGAGCCAGGTTGTAGAAAAGTTTGCTGGTGTAGAAATGTTTTTTAAGACGCTGTTTTCTGCTTCTATCTCCATGTTTAGTGTAGGTCAGGCGTTCAAGAAGAGTGTTGAATAATAAATGAGGCTTGCTCCAACAAAGATAAACTGATTCTTAGTCTAAAGGAAGCATTTACAATAACTCAGAGTTCCTATGTTGATGTCTCTGCAGGAATTCAGCAAAGAGGAAACTGGCATAGGTGTGTTCCTTAATATCTTGTCACTCTCAATGGTGTTGAAATGTTCCAAGGGCAAATCACTAGGAAAAATACATGTACCAAAAAGGTCAAGAGCATTTACCTTTTTGATTATATCATTTGCATTCTGTTGTGTCTTCCCTATATTATACTGATTTTAATTTTCTTTGTTTTTAATTTATTCCACACAACCAATCTATTTAATTACAGTTCTGAAAGATGCTTCCTTTTAATGATTTTCTTTGCATATTTTACTCCTTTCAATTACGGTCACCTGAGGATTCATGCTAGGATAAAGGAGATTATAGCCTTTGGTTGAGACCATGTTCAATTTCAACACTGGCAGAAATGTGCAGACCTTTCTTATTTTTAAGCTGATGGTATTTTGAACGCAAAAGAAATATTAACCAAGACAAGCAATGAAAATGTTCTATGATTTAAGAGCACAACGCCTTCTCCACAGAATTACTATGGTTTGCAGCAAATTCCACATCAAATATGAAATATAAAAGTAGGGAGGTCTATTATTAAGTACTATAATAACCCACACTGCTTCCAAATAGAATATACATTAATTCAGACATCTGACACTGCTGGACATCAACACAGCATGACCTAGCTTCTGAGTCCCTTGCCTCTGTTTGTTTTAACCAAAATGAAAACATCTTTTCTGTATTTTCTCAGATGTTAATAACATGGAATTTGAGAGGAGAAGATGCCCTTACTTCCAAGTGGTTAATTAGCTTATACAAGATATGAATAGTGGACCTAGTTACTGTTTTGTAACACCTCAATCATGTTTAAAAGTTAAAACATATTTCCTACAGTTAGTGTTGTTTTTACATTACTTGCAAGGTTTCTACATATTTAAGAAGAATATTTTTAGATTTTAATAGACTTATGGATACATAAAACAGCTTTACATTTGATACAAAGAAAACATCTTTCAAAATTATTATTTCACTTACTTCATTTAGAAATTCTCTCAGCGCAGGTAAAAGTTATCTATCATGCCTGTCATGCCTATGTATATTTTAAGTGTTCCATAAAAACACATCATTTGAAAATGCCTTCCAAAATGCAAAGTGTTACAAAAATTTTAGATGTATACTTTACTGCATATAGGTAGATGGGTAATTCTTAGTACAACTGAGACTAAAATGTATACAAGTGTAGAAAAGTGTTGAGTAAAACCTTAATTTTTGACATAGTATCCTTATGTGCAGATCATGACCAAGATCTTCTATTTCCATGAACAGAGTATAAATTGTACAGAATCTGAAAGATGCTTCCTTTTAATGATTTTCTTTGCATATTTTACTCCTTTCAATTACGGTCACCTGAGGATTCATGCTAGGATAAAGGAGATTATAGCCTTTGGTTGAGACCATGTTCAATTTCAACACTGGCAGAAATGTGCAGACCTTTCTTATTTTTAAGCTGATGGTATTTTGAACGCAAAAGAAATATTAACCAAGACAAGCAATGAAAATGTTCTATGATTTAAGAGCACAACGCCTTCTCCACAGAATTACTATGGTTTGCAGCAAATTCCACATCAAATATGAAATATAAAAGTAGGGAGGTCTATTATTAAGTACTATAATAACCCACACTGCTTCCAAATAGAATATACATTAATTCAGACATCTGACACTGCTGGACATCAACACAGCATGACCTAGCTTCTGAGTCCCTTGCCTCTGTTTGTTTTAACCAAAATGAAAACATCTTTTCTGTATTTTCTCAGATGTTAATAACATGGAATTTGAGAGGAGAAGATGCCCTTACTTCCAAGTGGTTAATTAGCTTATACAAGATATGAATAGTGGACCTAGTTACTGTTTTGTAACACCTCAATCATGTTTAAAAGTTAAAACATATTTCCTACAGTTAGTGTTGTTTTTACATTACTTGCAAGGTTTCTACATATTTAAGAAGAATATTTTTAGATTTTAATAGACTTATGGATACATAAAACAGCTTTACATTTGATACAAAGAAAACATCTTTCAAAATTATTATTTCACTTACTTCATTTAGAAATTCTCTCAGCGCAGGTAAAAGTTATCTATCATGCCTGTCATGCCTATGTATATTTTAAGTGTTCCATAAAAACACATCATTTGAAAATGCCTTCCAAAAATGCAAAGTGTTACAAAAATTTTAGATGTATACTTTACTGCATATAGGTAGATGGGTAATTCTTAGTACAACTGAGACTAAAATGTATACAAGTGTAGAAAAGTGTTGAGTAAAACCTTAATTTTTGACATAGTATCCTTATGTGCAGATCATGACCAAGATCTTCTATTTCCATGAACAGAGTATAAATTGTAGAGAATCTGAGAACATAATCCACAAATCCTCTCCATAGGACAGTATGGCCCTATAGGGCAACATTCAATCGTATTCTGAACTCTGAATAACAAAGTACAAGCACTGTTCTCACTAAAATCTGGATATGCCAATCACTGTTTTCATCTGGGTCACCTTAGGTAATGTTTCTTTTCAGAAGCTTCATGTCACTCAGTGTTTTAGCAGAAGTGGCATGCTGCTGTGCTCCAAGCTAGTCAGTCATAGAACTGAGACAAACTGATGCTCACTATAGCAGACATTTGCATCTGTAATTTATTTAGGCCTTTTTGATCAGACAGGAGCTCTTGAGAAGGGACTGACATTTGATGAGTGAACTGGTGACAGGACAAAACCTGTTTTCTGTGGCATAGCTTTCACCATTTGGAATATGCTGAAATAAACTTATGCCCAAGATTTGTAATCATCAGAAAACATGTCCGTGCACTAGTTCTTAAATAACCATAAGGACACATTTCTGAAATGCTCTGTACAAAGCTTATTTCTATTCACAAACAAAATCTCTATAAATGCTTTCAACCTGATGTGCCAGCACAGACCTTTTTCACTGGCTTATAATTCCTCAGATATTTTATATGCTAAACTATTGAACTGTTATTATGTAAATAAAGTACTATAAAGCACAATAAACAAAAATACATTGAAAATTATAAAAATACACTCTTTGGGCATGATTTAAGTGAGTAAGTTGCTTAACTTTGGAGAAAAATGTTAAGATAACATTATTATTCTGGCTAGAAAATGTTAGCATAAAAAATAAGGAATAGAGACAGACTAACCAAAAGAAGCTATTGTTCTCCCATTTAGCTGTGTCTTAAATGGGTGAGAGAGGGCTAGAGTCAAAATAAGAATGAGTTGGGCTTCCCCTGATGGTCCAGTGGGTAAGGACACCGCCTTGCAGTGCAAGGGGCGCCGGTTCGATCCCTGGCCTGGGAAGATCCCACGTGCCGCGGAGCGGCTGGACCGATGTGCCCAATTACCAAGCCGGAGCTCTGACGCGCGTGCGCCCAGAGCCGGTGCTGTGCGACGACAGAGGCCACTGCGATGGGAGGCCCACAGGAGCCAAAGAACAAAGACGGATGAAAATAGAGAAATGAAAGACCAATAGAAGTGGCCCGCCCATCACCCTTCCTCCTTACCCCACCCCCCAAAAGATAAATAAATAAAATTAAAAAAAATAATAAGAAGAATGAGTTTCATGGCAATATGTGAGATTATTATTTTTTTTTTAATTTTATTTATTTATCTTTAGGAGAGTGGGGTGGGGAGGGAGAGGGATGGGCGGGCCACTTCTATTGGTCTTTCATTTCTCTATTTTCATCCGTCTTTGTTCTTTGGCTCCTGTGGGCCTCCCATCGCAGTGGCCACTGTCGTCGCAGAGCACCGGCTCTGGGCGCACGCCCTCCAGAGCTCTGGCTCGGTAATTGGACACATCAGTCCAGCCGCTCCGCGACACGTGGGATCTTCCCAGGCCAGGGATCGAACCGGCGCCCCTTGCACTGCAAGGCGGTGTCCTTACCCATTGGACCACCAGGGGAAGCCCAATATGTGAGATTATTAACAGATCAGTTAATGACCTCTTTGATCTAAATGACAATAATGTTTTAAATGGCCATCTTGATTAAATATTTCTTTTTTTTTTTTTGTCATTTCTATTGGTCTTTCATTTCTCTATTTTCATCCGTCTTTGTTCTTTGGCTCCTGTGGGCCTCCCATCGCAGTGGCCACTAGAGCTCTGGCTCAGTAATTGGACACATGGGTCCAGCCGCTCCGCGGCACGTGGGATCTTCCCAGGCCAGGGATCGAACTGGCGCCCCTTGCACTGCAAGGTGGTGTCTTTACCCACTGGACCACCAGGGGAAGCCCAATATGTGAGATTATTAACAGATCAGTTAATGACCTCTTTGATCTAAATGACAATAATGTTTTAAATGGCCATCTTGATTAAATATTTCTTTTTTTTTTTTTGTCATTTCTATTGGTCTTTCATTTATTTTTTTTTCATCCGTCTTTGTTCTTTGGCTTGTGCGGGCCTTCGATCGCAGTAGCCTCTCTCGCCAAAGAGCACCTGTTCTGGGTGCATGTGCTCCAAAGCTCCAGCTCCTAATTGGACACATCAGTCCAGCCACTTCACGGCACGTGGGATCTTCCCAGGCCAAGGATTGAACCAGTGCCCCTTGCACTGCAAGGTGGTGTCCTTACCTACGGGACCACCATGGAAGGTCTAAAGATTTCTTGACTGTTGAAAAGTTAATGTAATTTATCTAATCAAGAAAGAGTGTGGCATAGGCAAAAAGTCACTTGGTTCAAGTGGAGAATCCTGTTTTCTGATATTATTGCAGCCATCCACTGGATGATCAATCTTCCTGGTATTCTCAAACATTCAATCCAGTTGTACAATGCTTACTCTGGCAGAAAGATACCCAAGCTTTCTTTTGCCCATGCTTCTATAAAAACTATAATTGGCATTTCCTGTAGACCACAGATAACATATGAGAAAAGCTCTGAATTGTGCCTCTGAATTATCACAAATATGGACCAAATTTTTTTTATTAGATAGAAAGGGTCCATCTTAAGTGAAAATATATACAGTTAAAAGTTGTATGTATAATAAGATATATGGCTTAAACAGATCTTTCATATCCATTATTATAAATCTCATGAAAACAAAAATCATAGATATGTACTGAGTTAAAAGGTAACCATGGAAGTTCTTCTTCTAGCATGGACAAATAACTCCTAAAAGAGCAATTATGCAGCAGAAAATAGCTATAAAACATAGAAAAAAATACTTAGAAAAAAATTCCCAAAAGCCACAACAACTTACTTGAATGCAATAGAGGGGAAACAAATACAAGCAAGACTGAAGAGAAGCTGAGGCTGAAGAAAACAGAATTTGATAATTTCATATTTTTTAACATATTTAGCCAAATGCCATACCCTCTTAAGTCTATAAAACATGGGTTGGCTAAAATTTTCATGGAAAACAAAAAGTCACATTGTCTAACAGATTAAAGGAGAGTGTTCAAGTCACAACATTCACTAGAAGATGAAGATGCAAATTCTTGAAAAGAGATGCCAGAAAAGAAAAGTTCAAATTCGGGGGATAGCTAATCATCCAATCAGTCTTTGCTCCAGAAAGGCACGGGGAACATTCTGAGCGGACAACTCAATCCAAGATTGTAGCTTAGTTGATCAAAGACAAGTGATGCTTTAAAAATTACTCTTTGGCTGAACCTAACTTAATTCAAACTTCCTACAACACAGAATCCAAAATGTCCAAGACAAAATCCAAAGCTATGTACCATAGAAAGAAGAAATCATGACCCATTTCTTAAGAGAAAAATAAGGAAAAACCCCAATGCAATAGCAAACAATACCAGATGAAACAACTGTTAGATGTGCAGAGAAAACATTTTAAAACACAAATTATAATTGGTTAAAGAGGATGAACTGATAGATTAATAGAGAAAGGAGAGATGGCTGGATATGCAATGCACAATTATCTGGCAAAAATATCACCCATAGAATTAAGAACATATACTTGTCAAATTTCTTTCAAGCTTCTGTGTTTTAAAATTTTTTGGTAATATAAAGATAAAAATGAATAAATGCTTTACAAGAATGGAAAGTTCTATTACACTGAAGGGAAATAATATTATCTGTTAAAATGTATTTTACAAAATTTGCCATATGCATATAAATGTCTGTTTAATTGTCCTAGTCAAATCTAACTAATAATGTCGAGAAGGAAATATAAGATAAATAACTAAATATATGCTTATATGTGAATAACTGATTAGTCTCTGAAAATAGAAGAGCTGCGTAGTACCCAGTGAATGTGAACAACCTTTGATGATTAAAAAAAAGGACCCGTTTTTCACAGCAGTTAGTCTTCTCCCTACTGACATTATTCAAGTCAATTTTCTCTGAGCTTACATTTCTTCAATTTATTTAATTTTACTTATCCCCGAGGATTATTATAAGATCCAAGGAAAGAATTTATTTTAGAAAGTGTTGAAGCAACTTAGAAGCATGTACAAAGAAGATCATTATATAATAAGTGAAAAAAATGATACTTGACCTATTTCAAGAGGTCTCAAAGCCCAATAACCTATGTATATCAATACATCATTCCCTTCGGTTAGTTATTAGTAATGTTAAATCCCTAGTTGTTATGAGGAAATAATCAGATAAAGCCTATGAGCATAGTTCATAAATTTTACAGAGCTAAAATAATGTTATTCACTAATATAACAATTATTTTCTTATTTTTCTTTAATAGAACTATTTTGCTCTCTGTTTAGTATAATATAATAAAATTATATATACTATATATTTTATAATTATAAGAATATATGCATGGTTTATATATGTATAATTATATAAACTTACATAAAAGTTTGGTAATACACTGTTAAAGAATGATCAAAACTTATTTCTATAAATATGGGTAGATAAAAACATATTCTTTATATTGGGTTATCTCATTTATATAAGAATATTTTCTTCTAAAACTCCCTTTATGTATTCACTATTAACTTTGTTTTGAATTCTATGTACCACACTGTATTCAGACAATGAAGCAACTGCAACTGATTTATAAGAAAATATCATATATATTAATATATGAAGGACACAGGTAGTAATTTTTGACATTTAAAGAATTACTTGCAATATTTAAAACAATTTTATTTCTAACAATCCTACATTATTATTACATATTGTATTGTATGTCATTCATGTATGCATGCATGCTAAGTCACTTCAGTCAAGTCCAACTGTTTGCGACCAGATGGACTGCAGCCCACCAGACTCCTCTGTCTATGCAATTCTCCAGGCAAGAATACTGGAGTGGGTTGCCATTTCCTTCTCCATATGCCATTCATATATATGTATGTATAGAGAGAAACAACACTCCCCCGACACACACATAATAGCTTAGTGCTAACTGTAAGCAGCTTCAATTAATTACACAGTTGTATAACCTTAGTAACAGGCCCACCCATTGGTTGTTGGAACTGGAAATTGATCTTGACCGGTCCATCCAACCAAGTCTCTGAAGAGCTCAGCAACAGACAGAAAAGGACAATGAAATAAAACCTGTATTTGAAATTGACCACAGTTCTTTCAAGAACAACACAGGAAAACCGCCTTGAGAGGCTCTTAAGACTAACAGATCATTAAAATCACCTAGGCAAAAAATTTTAAATACAGTTTCCTCTAAAACAAAGACCCAATATATCAATATCTCTGGAAAGTGGGGCTTCTTCCAGGAAGTCTCCATAGATAACTCCATAAGGCCTCACTTGACACCTGCTTTAGCTCTTATTCCTTTTTATTTTAATCGGCATGTTTCTGTTGCTTTCCTCTGTTGCATTTTTCTGTTGATTCATATCATCTTGAAAACATGGAAAATACCAAGTACTATATCTATGGTATATGCATTTTCTAGTTCCCATGCTATTAAAGCAGAATATCAGTCACACACAAAAAAAGAATAATGTAGAAACTAATTTTCATAACTGGACAATTAGGGTAGATAAAAACATATTCTTTATATTGGGTTATCTCATTTATATAAGAATATTTTCTTCTAAAACTCCCTTTATGTATTCACTATTAACTTTGTTTTGAATTCTATGTACCACACTGTATTCAGACAATGAAGCAACTGCAACTGATTTATAAGAAAATATCATATATATTAATATATGAAGGACACAGGTAGTAATTTTTGACATTTAAAGAATTACTTGCAATATTTAAAACAATTTTATTTCTAACAATCCTACATTATTATTACATATTGTATTGTATGTCATTCATGTATGCATGCATGCTAAGTCACTTCAGTCAAGTCCAACTGTTTGCGACCAGATGGACTGCAGCCCACCAGACTCCTCTGTCTATGCAATTCTCCAGGCAAGAATACTGGAGTGGGTTGCCATTTCCTTCTCCATATGCCATTCATATATATGTATGTATAGAGAGAAACAACACTCCCCCGACACACACATAATAGCTTAGTGCTAACTGTAAGCAGCTTCAATTAATTACACAGTTGTATAACCTTAGTAACAGGCCCACCCATTGGTTGTTGGAACTGGAAATTGATCTTGACCGGTCCATCCAACCAAGTCTCTGAAGAGCTCAGCAACAGACAGAAAAGGACAATGAAATAAAACCTGTATTTGAAATTGACCACAGTTCTTTCAAGAACAACACAGGAAAACCGCCTTGAGAGGCTCTTAAGACTAACAGATCATTAAAATCACCTAGGCAAAAAATTTTAAATACAGTTTCCTCTAAAACAAAGACCCAATATATCAATATCTCTGGAAAGTGGGGCTTCTTCCAGGAAGTCTCCATAGATAACTCCATAAGGCCTCACTTGACACCTGCTTTAGCTCTTATTCCTTTTTATTTTAATCGGCATGTTTCTGTTGCTTTCCTCTGTTGCATTTTTCTGTTGATTCATATCATCTTGAAAACATGGAAAATACCAAGTACTATATCTATGGTATATGCATTTTCTAGTTCCCATGCTATTAAAGCAGAATATCAGTCACACACAAAAAAAGAATAATGTAGAAACTAATTTTCAGAACTGGACATCTTTGGGTCTCAAAGTTTAGGTCTCAAAAATAAGAGGAAGCGGGAGTCTGATTTTTTTTGTTTTTTCAAAAAGAGGATATAATGGCAATTTTATTTAAAGAAGTGATGATACATAATAATCGCTATTTCAAAGCACATTGCCTGTTACTGAGCACCTGCTATACCCCTGGCATTTTCTTTCATTGTTTCAAGTTGGAATTTCCAGATTTTTAAGGAAATGTTTATAAAAGAGCATGCTGTGGGAGCAACACAGAGAATGAGAAGACAAGGATGGGCAACATTTTGGGCACAACCCATGTATGATTATACAGAAAGTTCCAGAGCATAAACTACACTTCAGAGTGTGTCCTTCCTTGAGGCAAGGGAATTGGGCTTTCATATCCCTACACCAGTCAGTCCCAGTGGCTAGTAGGGGAAAGAATGTAAAATTCCAGACGCCTTCCAGCTCTTTTGTGCAGGTGAAAAAGGAGCTCCCATGGCCAAGGGCAGTTGTGTGTGCAAATTCCTAAAGCACATAGAAACTGAGACAGTTGGGCAGTACCCATAACTGAAGTGAAGGTGGCTTAGAGGAGCACTAACACATCTAGTACATCAATTTAACAAATGTTTAATGAAGGTATGCACTCTGTCAGGCTTGTCACTATGAGGCACTGGAGACAGAGCAGTGAACAGACAAAAGCCATTACCCATATGCAACTTATGGTCTACAGGGCTATGTGATTTGTAATGAATGAAACTCAGAAATCAAGACTTAAATAAAGGCACTTAATGGGGTGAATAACATAGGAAACACTGGAGGCAAATCAAGAACAAGGAAATGTCTATATATTTATATGTAATAGAGTATGTAACTGCTGGAAGGGGTTGTCCAGTCCCATGGGTCCTCCTATAAAGTTCTGTGTAGTTCATACAAAGCCATGTTAGAGGACGAACAATGAGGATGGCATTTTTTCCCCAAGGGCTCCCAAGGCCTATTGGCCGAAAGTTATAATTTTATTTATTTATTTATTTTTGGCTATTCTGGGTGTTCATTGCTGCACAAAGGCTTTTCTCTAATTGCAGTGAGCAGGCTTCTCATTGCAGTGGTTTCTCCTGTTGCAGAGTACGGGAGCACACGAGCTTCAGTAGTTGTGGCATGTGGCTCCTGGGCTTAGTTGCTCCATAGCATGTGGGATCTTTCCGCATCATGGATCAAACCTTTGTCCCCTGCACTGGCAGGCAGACTCTTTACCACTGAGCTACAAGGTAAGCCCCTGTTGGCCAAAAGTTTACTCCACAGGGCATTAATTCAGCCACTCTGCCAAAATATGCATGTTTATGCCGAGAAATTTCTTATAGCACCCATGCTGGTAGCCACTACCTGAGGTCCCGGAGTATGACACTTGTAAAGAACAAGAAACTAAATAAAGCAATGGACTCATCTAAGATACTCTCAGAGTATGCACAGGCTGGATTCACAACAGTCAAAGGCTGGAACTGAACAAATGAAGACAATCAGATAGGAAATTGTGTACAAGAGATACCTAGATAGATCACTTCTTGCACTGCACTCTTCCACGCATTTCTTCCCTGAAATCCAATCCAAGACAGAGAGACTATTCAGGTGATGCTCTACTGAAATCTCTGGAAAGTCCTGAGACAAGAAGACTATAGAAATAAGCTGCAATCAACAATATAACCACTGATCCTTGGGCCATATTTAATATTGATTATATGCACCTTTCGACATTCTTCTAGATGAATCCTTACTCTCAAATAATCAGTTTGGCTGCTCTGAGATCCAAATTCCCAAAAGGAATGAATTCTTCATTGTTTTGCTGTTCAAATTTATAACTGATCGCAAAAGTCTCAAAAACTTTGATGAAAAAGAACAAGGAAATGTCTATATATTTATATGTAATAGAGTATGTAACTGCTGGAAGGGGTTGTCCAGTCCCATGGGTCCTCCTATAAAGTTCTGTGTAGTTCATACAAAGCCATGTTAGAGGACGAACAATGAGGATGGCATTTTTTCCCCAAGGGCTCCCAAGGCCTATTGGCCGAAAGTTATAATTTTATTTATTTATTTATTTTTGGCTATTCTGGGTGTTCATTGCTGCACAAAGGCTTTTCTCTAATTGCAGTGAGCAGGCTTCTCATTGCAGTGGTTTCTCCTGTTGCAGAGTACGGGAGCACACGAGCTTCAGTAGTTGTGGCATGTGGCTCCTGGGCTTAGTTGCTCCATAGCATGTGGGATCTTTCCGCATCATGGATCAAACCTTTGTCCCCTGCACTGGCAGGCAGACTCTTTACCACTGAGCTACAAGGTAAGCCCCTGTTGGCCAAAAGTTTACTCCACAGGGCATTAATTCAGCCACTCTGCCAAAATATGCATGTTTATGCCGAGAAATTTCTTATAGCACCCATGCTGGTAGCCACTACCTGAGGTCCCGGAGTATGACACTTGTAAAGAACAAGAAACTAAATAAAGCAATGGACTCATCTAAGATACTCTCAGAGTATGCACAGGCTGGATTCACAACAGTCAAAGGCTGGAACTGAACAAATGAAGACAATCAGATAGGAAATTGTGTACAAGAGATACCTAGATAGATCACTTCTTGCACTGCACTCTTCCACGCATTTCTTCCCTGAAATCCAATCCAAGACAGAGAGACTATTCAGGTGATGCTCTACTGAAATCTCTGGAAAGTCCTGAGACAAGAAGACTATAGAAATAAGCTGCAATCAACAATATAACCACTGATCCTTGGGCCATATTTAATATTGATTATATGCACCTTTCGACATTCTTCTAGATGAATCCTTACTCTCAAATAATCAGTTTGGCTGCTCTGAGATCCAAATTCCCAAAAGGAATGAATTCTTCATTGTTTTGCTGTTCAAATTTATAACTGATCCCAAAAGTCTCAAAAAACTTTGATGAGAAATTCTATTACAGCATATCCCTCTTCCAATGTTTAAGAGCAATCCTAGCTCCTCATTTTATCTGGAGTCAGTTACTCTTCACAGTTCAATCATTCCTTTCCTTGCTTGATGGTTTGCTGGGAGGAAAAGACAAAAATGAACTGGAAATAGTTGTAATGTTCTAGGAACAAACTGTCTTTCCTAAGCATAAGCACTCTATTCATCACAAAGAATCTGGATGTTAACTGTAACAGAATCTTCAGTGGTGATGACAGAAAGTACAGATTCTGAAAGCAGATCAGTGGGGTACTTCCATCTCTTGGTTCCTGAACTTACATATTGTAGCACTGGAAACAAAGTACTATGTATCAGTGGCCATTTCAACGTATATACCACATTCTGAACATTAGCCCCCAACTTCATAGGATGTCAACACCTTTCAGGCATGTTAGACAGGTATTCTGTTAATTCAACTATATACCTGTTGTATTAAACCAGCTACTTGCAAATGATGAGACACATGTTAACACATATATATTCCAGGGTCTTAAGTCAAGTATTTGGAAGTTTTTGTTATTGTAAAGTAAATATCTAATTGGAAGGCAGTGTTGTGTGGAATAAATTAACAAGAGATCTGGCATTCTGTAAATTCTTAGCTGGTCACAATGGAGAAGACACTGTGGGAAAGGAAGACAGACTCAGATCTGGAGTAGCTGTCAGATTTGCAATTGCTGCCTCTTCTAGGTGAATAGTATCCATTTCAGCTGACATATTTTAAAAATCTCTAGGAAAGGGAGATTTCTCTCTTATGAGAATGAGCAGAGATCTTTTTTCAACACATAGAAAGTTGATGGAAATTAGTGGTCTGAGTTGCATGGTGTCATTCACCAAAATGTCTGTTCTCAAAATCTTACTCTTCCTATCAAGGTCTTAAACCAAGAAGATGCAGAAGAGAAAAAGGACACCTTTCAAGGCTTTGGATTTATCTCTTTTGCAACTCCTCCTCCCTAATATATAGATACTGACTTGATTTTCAACAGACTGTGTCTTGAGAGTAGAGGAGATGAACCTTTCCTTTAATTTCCTTAGTGATCTGCTACTCTTCAGTTGATGGTTATGAGATTGAGCCTATGATATTTTTTCAAAGACCCCAATGCAGTAGATCCATAATGTATTAATATGTAACATTTATTGCTTCTATATTTTCCAAGTATCACAGTCAAAAATGCAACATAATGCCTTACTTCCTGTTTTTCCTTCACCCCATCAATGAATGAATGACACAGTGGTCTTCCCAGATGGCAAAGAATCTGCCTACCAATGCAGGGGACTTCCTCCTCCAGGAAGATCTTTGCTGTGTTGCAAAGATCTTCCTGGAGGAGGAAATGGCAACCCACTCCAGTGCTCTTGCCTAAAAAATTTTCATGGACAGAGGAAACGATAGGATACGGTTTGTGGGGTCACAATAACAGTCACAATGTAACACAGTGCCTTATACTATGATATCCCAATTCATCAAAGATGAGAATAATAGGAATTGTAAAGCTTGTGTGTATCCCAGTGTTTTTCAATACTTCACTTAATCCCAGGAAGTTTCTTATTGCCATGTGTCTGATAAGTGATCTACCTCATCCTCTGCTACCCTCTTCTCCTACTGCCCTCCGTCTTTCGCAGCATCAGGGTCTTTTCCAATGAGTCAGCTCTTCATATCAGGTGGCCAAAGTTTTGGAACTTTAGCATCAGTCCTTCCAATGAATATTCAAGGATGATTTTCTTTAGGATTGACTGGTTCAACCTCCTTGTAGTCCAAGGGACTCTCAAAGAGCCTTTTCTAACATCACAGTTCAAAAGCATTAATTCTTCAGTGCTCAGTCTTCATTATGGTCCAACTCTCACATCCATAGATGTCTGAAGGAAAAATCATAGCTTTGACTATATAGACCTCTGTTGACAAAGTGATGTCTCTGCTTTTTGGGGAGGAGGGTGCAGGGGTGGGGTGGGCCACTTCTATTGGTCTTTCATTTATCTATTTTCATTCATCTTTGTTCTTTGGCCGGTGTGTGCCTCCCATCGCGGTGGTCTCTGCTGTCACAGAGCATGTGCTCCAGAGCTCTGGCTCGGTATTTGGACACATTAGTCCAGCCGCTCTGCGGCACATGGGATCTTCCCAGGCCAGGGATCGAACCGACACCCCTTGTACTGCAAAGCGGTGTCCTTACCCAGTGGACCACCAGGGAAGCCCCTGTCTCTGCTTTTAATACGCTGTTTAGGTTTGACATAGCTTTCTTTCCAAGGATAATTTCATGGCTACAGTTTCCATCTACAGTGATTTTGGAGCCCAAGAAAAAATTTGGAGTCCCCGTCTATTTGCCATGAAGTGATGGACCAGATGAAATGATCTTAGTTTTCTTAATGTTGAGTTTCAAGCCAGGTTTCTCACTGTCCTCTTTCACCCTCATCAAGAGGCTCTTTAGGGCTTTGAGGTACATTTTAAGGAGTTTGGAACTGAGGCAGAAAAACCATTGGAGGATTTTGAAAGGAGATTGGCATGCCTTGACTTTTTTAAAAAAATAGCCTTTTTTAAATACTGTGTGAAGAACAGACTATATGAGGGGAAAGAGCTGAAGCATGAAAATATATTGAGGCTCATACAGTAATCTAGTGAGAAGGATATTGTCTTGATCCAAAGTAGTGTCGGTGGAAAGAGTAAGAAGTAGTCAATAACGGATATATTTGGAAGATATACCCAATATGATTTGTTGACAGATTTTATGTGGAATCTAAAATCATAGACTTGAACATTTCAAAGGACTGAAATCAGAAAGAAGCTGCATCACATGCATTATTTTTAATTTACCCCACACACAACTGATATTATTGTCACTATTTTCTAGATGAGGAAACAGGTTCAAGAGAAGTAAAGTCTAACATCCAAGGGCACTAATACAGGGGAGAACTGATATTCAAAATATGTCTTCTAGCCTCCAAGCCAGATGATTTTCTCTCTTATATTATACCTCCTTTTCAAAAAGCATTTCTGGAAATGTGACAGAAATGACTATTCTGAGTCTCATAGCCTTGAAACAGAACCCCTTATATTCTTTTTGCTCTCCCACAGAATTTGGGAATAAATGGAATTTCAAAGTATAGATTAAGTGAGTTCAATTTTGGTGGTGGTGGGAAGACTTTAGAATTACTTCGAAGTTACAAAAATCAAAGCATGAAACTCTAAGTATCGTGAATGAAATCACTATCTTCACAATCTAAGAGCATGTCCGTGGTTATTGGAACTCTAGAGAACCTGTGTGGTCATCAAATCCTTAATGCTGGTAGTGATACTGAGCCATCAATGTAAGAGAATGCCTCAAGCTGCATACTTTAACCAACAGATAATATCCTTTACTGAAAGATGATACTTTAATGAGCAATCATCCTGAAGGAAAAGAGATGTACTCTGGGAAAACCAGCTACTAAAATTATGGCTTTGGCAAGTGGGTAGGAAAGAAACATTCTATTTCTGAAAAATAAATGTCTGAAGGCTGTACAATCCCCCTTTACTCAGGAAATTCATCTAGTCATAGCACTCCCACTAACTTATCATTTTTCATTTCTACGAGCTTTCACTGTTGTGAAGGTAAACAGTTTTCTTGTAATTCTTCATCGTTAGGGATCCTGCTCATTTCTATAGCAATAAAAAATGATAAACACCTTTACTTTGGATTTATAATTCTCAGTTATCTTAAGAATTCCACAGATTAGTACTAGTATCAATACCACTGTAAATCAAAGTCTTTTAGGAGTTGAAAGCACACTTTAATCAGTGCATTTTAAGTAGAATATTTGTATTGCAAGTATTGGTAACTGATTTAGAGATCTAACTAATACTGATTTAGAAATTAAACTGATACTGAAACACCAGCAAATGTCTCAGTCTACTAAAATAAATTTTGCAGTGTCAAATATTTGTTAAGGTAAAAACTTAATTCCAATGCATGTGGAAATTTCCAACTTTGGTAGAATTCTGAGTCTAAATCTACATCATTATCACTTAGCCTCACTTGTACTTGTAAAAAGGAGAAAAATATGAATTATATTAAAATAGGGCTAAATATATAGGCTACTATAATTGTGCAAACTTCAGAAACTTTCCAGTCTATGAATTTAATACACACTTCTTATATATGTTATGCATAAACAACTTATAGGGCTTAACATCAACATAGAGCTATCAAATATCCAAATTATAACAAGATTAGAGAGTAAAAAATTTTTAAAAAATATTTTTTTAACATAATGTCCATAATGTATTAACAAGGTACTCTTTAAATATACATATGAAAAACAGAAGCATCTTTAAATACCTAAGAGTTTTTAGTAATTACACAAGGTATTAAAATTTTAGGATTAAACCAGCACATGACATTAAAGAGATGCAGATAAAATGCTAAAGGATTTAAGCGAAGATTCTACTCCCAGTTATGAAAGGACAGGCACAAATCTAAAGCTAATGACTTGGCATCCGGTGACTATATATGAATTAAGTAATTAAGTCACATATAAAGTAAAAGCTTGGCAATGCAAAATCCTTCATTAATAACAAACTCACTCAAGACACTGAGGAGAAAGTGTGGTTACATCTACTATACATTTCCTTTCCTTACTAAAATGAATCCAAATAACACAAGATAGCTTTTACCTTATGATTCAATGTCTTCATTATAATTTTTAGTTATTCTTGTGCACTCCACTGCAGCCTTACATAATGTTTCAGTTGGAAATGGTATTGTACTCGAGGCTAAGTGTAGCAACTACAATGGAACCTAGAACTTGATTTCTTATGGAAAGATGTCAACCTTTTTTTTAAGCTTTTTCTTGGTAATTTTTGTCTTCCAATTGTTGCTTGAAGGATGGACACTTGCATGAATTCCTAAATTTCATAGCAGTTTTGTGTGGGTGTGTGAACATGTGTGTGTGTGTCTGTGTGTGTGTATATGTTTTCACAGGTTTAAGTAAAGAATCAAAGGCCAAGCTGTCTCTCCCAAATAGCTTTCTCAAACATTCTTTACTTTTTTAGCACCAGTTAAAACAGCATCTGATTTATGTACCAAAACACCAAAAACATGCTCCTTCTTAAGGAGCCCACATGCATCATTTTAGGTCATTTGAAACACATCTGACTTGGTTATAAATAAGTGGTAGTACCATTTTGAGAATCTATGGTAAATTTTCTTAAGAAGAACATGATCTAGTAATAGGTATTTCTTATTCCCTAGTTCTGACTTTTAATATAACTTTAGAAACAAAGGTGTCTTCATCAAGGAGCTAATTAGCCTGCTGTCTCAGGAGTCACAGAAGTCGAAGGAGAATTCAGGGGAAGGCTGAACAGATACAAGACTGCCTGTTGGCCGGATACTAACCAAATTAGCCTGCAGATTGGAGACAATACATGCCAGCTGGAAAATGCCTGTTGCTTCACACCTCACCTTCATTTCTTGCACAGAATTCCCAGTTATGGCCCTACCCAAATGGAAATACATAGAGAAGAAAACTCTGGGCTATGTATTTCACTCTAGCCAAGGTGAGACATCATAAAGCTACCACATCACATAGCATTTTCTTAGGCTATAGTTCAAACTTCTTAGCATAACATATAAGACTCTTTTGAAAAATCTCTGGCTTCACTTTGTGCCCTACTGGACCCCTATGAAACTATATCCTATACCGAAGTATCACAGACTTGCCCTGTAGATATTAAATAACAAATATTTTAGGCTCTGTGGGCTGCAGTTTACAAGTCTTACCCCATCCCACAGTGTAGAGACTTACAACATACTCATTTTCCTTACATCATCACATATTTTCAATAAATAAATCTCTGTATCTCTACAGGTTTTTCTTTAAGACAAGATATACATTTCTATGTTCTGTACCTATAAAACTACTATTCATCAAATGAAGCATCTTTATTCCTAAGAAAACTCTTCCAATCTCCTAAGCAGTAGGTACTTCCATTTCTTTTCCCATAGATGTTTGTACATGACTCCATAATAATGCCTCATAATTATTAATTCTTCATGCCTACCTTTTTAATTGAACTCTGGTTCAGTAAAATCAGCGTCAATATCTCTGTATTTTGATTTGCCAATGGATAGGGCTATGGCGAGCACTGAGTGGACTCTCACTTGATATAACTTAAATTGCAACCACATTTGTACCCACTCTGCCTCTCTAACAAAGGAATTGAGGCTACTAACAGCAACAACATAAACAATGAAATGACAGAATAGAAATGTAAAAACAGAACACTGGAAAGCAAGGACGACTGCATCACTAAAACCTGCATCAACATATTTGCTGTGGTGTTTCAAATTTGAATCTATCCTTTTTGGGAGCAAGAAGGGAAACAAAATTTGTCATCATGTTTGTGTATAAAACAGAATAAAGCAGCATACCATCTGCTCATGAAAATCATTGACTTTCTTCAGGTATAATTCTAAACCAATTTCAAGAAGAGCTATACATTGGAGATTCTAGTTGAATGACATGATAAAGTGTCCCTCACACTTTTGCAGGAAATATACAGTAGTGAATTGAATATAACTAAAATAGGGGTTTAAAAAGGAGTAGAGCTTACAGATGGAATTGGGGGCCTTCAATAATCTTTCTGAGTCTGTTCTTGAGTGATTGTCTTAGGTACATCGACACTGTATAGCAGGTAGACAACTCTGGTTTTTATCTGTAGGAGCACAGACTAGTTGGTTGAGTTTGACAACCCAGGAAAGAAGACACACAGGCTGCTATGAAGGAGAAAAGAGGGGAAAACTACAAAAGAGGACCCCCTGTTAATATCTGTCTATAAGAATACTGTGTAACAAAACATGCTACTTTTGCCAACTTATTAATCTATAATCACTCTATACGGAGAACTGGGCAAGAAGAAAAGGTAAAGAAAACTGGCTAATATCATTAAATATCCTTGCTTCAATACTGAGTGGCAGTGGGTGTTTTCTTAAGGAAAACATAAGAACAAGATAATAGGAGTCTACCCAACAGCTGTCACTATACAAAATAATATCCAAGAGCATAAAGTTATAGCTATAGTGAAAGGAATTTTGCTTTGGATCCAATTTAATGTGGTAGGTACATGTGGCTCAACAGTGATGAATGAACCAGAGTATTTAATTTGAAAACTCTGGTTCAGTAAAATCAGCGTCAATATCTCTGTATTTTGATTTGCCAATGGATAGGGCTATGGCGAGCACTGAGTGGACTCTCACTTGATATAACTTAAATTGCAACCACATTTGTACCCACTCTGCCTCTCTAACAAAGGAATTGAGGCTACTAACAGCAACAACATAAACAATGAAATGACAGAATAGAAATGTAAAAACAGAACACTGGAAAGCAAGGACGACTGCATCACTAAAACCTGCATCAACATATTTGCTGTGGTGTTTCAAATTTGAATCTATCCTTTTTGGGAGCAAGAAGGGAAACAAAATTTGTCATCATGTTTGTGTATAAAACAGAATAAAGCAGCATACCATCTGCTCATGAAAATCATTGACTTTCTTCAGGTATAATTCTAAACCAATTTCAAGAAGAGCTATACATTGGAGATTCTAGTTGAATGACATGATAAAGTGTCCCTCACACTTTTGCAGGAAATATACAGTAGTGAATTGAATATAACTAAAATAGGGGTTTAAAAAGGAGTAGAGCTTACAGATGGAATTGGGGGCCTTCAATAATCTTTCTGAGTCTGTTCTTGAGTGATTGTCTTAGGTACATCGACACTGTATAGCAGGTAGACAACTCTGGTTTTTATCTGTAGGAGCACAGACTAGTTGGTTGAGTTTGACAACCCAGGAAAGAAGACACACAGGCTGCTATGAAGGAGAAAAGAGGGGAAAACTACAAAAGAGGACCCCCTGTTAATATCTGTCTATAAGAATACTGTGTAACAAAACATGCTACTTTTGCCAACTTATTAATCTATAATCACTCTATACGGAGAACTGGGCAAGAAGAAAAGGTAAAGAAAACTGGCTAATATCATTAAATATCCTTGCTTCAATACTGAGTGGCAGTGGGTGTTTTCTTAAGGAAAACATAAGAACAAGATAATAGGAGTCTACCCAACAGCTGTCACTATACAAAATAATATCCAAGAGCATAAAGTTATAGCTATAGTGAAAGGAATTTTGCTTTGGATCCAATTTAATGTGGTAGGTACATGTGGCTCAACAGTGATGAATGAACCAGAGTATTTAATTACATATGTCTAAGAGTATTAAGAGGCTTCCTTGATGGCTCAGACAGTAAAGAATATGCCTGCAACATGGGAGACCCAGGTTCAACCCCTGACTCAGGAAGATCTCCTGGAGAAGGAAATGGCAGCCCACGCCAGTATTCCTGCCTGGAAATTTCCATGGATAGAGGAGCCTGGCAGGCTACAGTCCATGGGGTCAGGGTTGCAAAGAGTAGGACATGACAGAGTAACTAACACTTTCACTTTTTCAAGAGTATTAAATTGTGTATGTTTAAAAAGTCTTTCCTAAATACGACTTTTCTCTGTTGGAGTTTGGATAAAAATGAGGGAAGAGACCATTCTCTGTCATGTTTTCATGAAACAGAAAAGCCAATAATCTACGTGACTTCTATATTTCAGACTTAATAGCTCAATGCAGAATTTAAAGATGAATGAACGGTGGGTGACTATTATTTACCATATCTCTTTTATGCCTGTTTGTTTATAGCACTGTCTCTTCTTTGCTGCAAGTGCAGCTCCTGCTAGTGGCCTCCAGCAGCTTCTCATAAATGCTGATGCTAATGCTGCTTCCCTTGAGATCATTACTGGCCTCGCATCTCTTCAGCCCTTCTTCATGACTGTCTATCCTGCCTGGGTCACATTTCCCACTCTTTCTGCTTTATAGGTAAAACAGAAACAGGGCTTTTTATACTCGGAAAGAGACAGTGAATTTCATTTTACATGATCATCAGATCTACCAGACATAGATAAAATCTTCCTAACTAAGCTCACTTCTCTCTGTGTTAAGGGTACTTGCCAGGGTGATTTTAAGGTTGGAGGTTTTCCTGGGCCCTCATGTCCTAATATCATTAAATATCCTTGCTTCAATACTGAGTGGCAGTGGGTGTTTTCTTAAGGAAAACATAAGAACAAGATAATAGGAGTCTACCCAACAGCTGTCACTATACAAAATAATATCCAAGAGCATAAAGTTATAGCTATAGTGAAAGGAATTTTGCTTTGGATCCAATTTAATGTGGTAGGTACATGTGGCTCAACAGTGATGAATGAACCAGAGTATTTAATTACATATGTCTAAGAGTATTAAGAGGCTTCCTTGATGGCTCAGACAGTAAAGAATATGCCTGCAACATGGGAGACCCAGGTTCAACCCCTGACTCAGGAAGATCTCCTGGAGAAGGAAATGGCAGCCCACGCCAGTATTCCTGCCTGGAAATTTCCATGGATAGAGGAGCCTGGCAGGCTACAGTCCATGGGGTCAGGGTTGCAAAGAGTAGGACATGACAGAGTAACTAACACTTTCACTTTTTCAAGAGTATTAAATTGTGTATGTTTAAAAAGTCTTTCCTAAATACGACTTTTCTCTGTTGGAGTTTGGATAAAAATGAGGGAAGAGACCATTCTCTGTCATGTTTTCATGAAACAGAAAAGCCAATAATCTACGTGACTTCTATATTTCAGACTTAATAGCTCAATGCAGAATTTAAAGATGAATGAACGGTGGGTGACTATTATTTACCATATCTCTTTTATGCCTGTTTGTTTATAGCACTGTCTCTTCTTTGCTGCAAGTGCAGCTCCTGCTAGTGGCCTCCAGCAGCTTCTCATAAATGCTGATGCTAATGCTGCTTCCCTTGAGATCATTACTGGCCTCGCATCTCTTCAGCCCTTCTTCATGACTGTCTATCCTGCCTGGGTCACATTTCCCACTCTTTCTGCTTTATAGGTAAAACAGAAACAGGGCTTTTTATACTCGGAAAGAGACAGTGAATTTCATTTTACATGATCATCAGATCTACCAGACATAGATAAAATCTTCCTAACTAAGCTCACTTCTCTCTCTGTGTTAAGGGTACTTGCCAGGGTGATTTTAAGGTTGGAGGTTTTCCTGGGCCCTCATGTCCTAAGTGACAGATTTCAGATAGCTAAGGTTTAAATGTTTATGCTTCTATAGGGGTTTGCCAGGTGGTACAGCAGTAAAGAATTCCCCTGCAATGCAGGGGACCCAAGAGATGAGGGCTCAACCCCTGGCTTAGGAAGATCCCCTGGATGAGAAAACAGCAAGCCACTCTAATATTCTTGCCTGGAGAACCCAATGGACAGAGGAGTCTGGTGGGCTATGGTCCATGGGTTTACAAAGAGTCAGACATGAATGAATGGCTGAGCACACAGTACATATAGGCTTCTATATTAAATATATATATTTAAAATATTAAAGATATTATATATTTAATATATATTAGATATATTAATATATATGATATATTTACATATTTAAATATATATTTAGATTAATATAGTTACATGAAATATAATAGATATTTCATATATCTATTTCAGTGGTTTTGTTTCAGTGTAATTTTCTGTACTTCTGTAAAATCTCTGCTTCAGTTAACATATATTATCTGTTGCCTCCTACATGGATCTGGGGGATTCTTTCCCTGTGCCTTTCCTCAAAGTGTTCTCTCTGCTTGCAGTGCCTTATGTACCTTCTTCTGCTTGTGGAATTCTGATTGGTGTTTTAAAACTTAGTCATTCTCCAGCTTAATCTGTAAGGCTTTCCTTTCCTTAGCCAAAAATTTTTTCTTCCAGTTTAATGTGGTGTGACTGGGGCAGGATTCGTACAAATGTGACAGCAAATAAAAAAGAGGTAGGAAATTTTATTTCTATTCTTGGTTCAACTAATTATATGAGGTTATATGCCTAATTATATCAGGTTAAATAAAACTCTTACTGTCTTGTAATTAATAATAATTATCAAGCTTATCATCTCATTCTATTTTGAGCTTTAACAGATACAGTGTTTGAATTTATGGCATGAAAAAAAAATCTTGAAAAGATTTTAAATGTTTTAGAAATAAAATTTGTTTTATAATCAAACATTTGCTTAAAGCAACTGTTTGTTATGATTTCATGCTTTCCTCGCACAAAAACTGAGACAAATGCAGTACCCAACTCTTAGTGGTAAAAATGAAATACATGTGAAGAGCTGATCACAGAATCTGTCATTAAGGAAGATCCCAGTGCATATCACAGTGCTTTTTTCTGACTGCTTTTAGATTCACATTTTGCCACAATTCACTTATGTCCAGTTTTTTCATCTTGTTTTTAATCTGTGTGTTTAAGTCTACTGCTACATCTTCAAGTTCATCAGTCTTTTTTTTCTGCCATGTCTAATGTGCTTTAATCCACATTCAGTGTATTTTTAATCTTAGCTATTTTACTTGTTCATGTCTAGAACTTCCATTTGCCTAAATTTCTTTTTCCATTTGACTCATGTGTTGCTTCTCACTGTAGCCCACATGGACCATGTGGAACATACTTAGATATGTCTTAACATCTTTGTCTGATACTTTCATCATCTTGTTTCTGGGCCCCTTTCTATGATTGATAGATTTTATCCTATGTGTAAGACATTTTTATGCTTCTCCCAATGTTTTATAATTTATTTGAGCCCCTTTCTATTGATTGATTTTTATCCTATGTGTATGCTGCTGCTTCTCCCTATGTCTTATAATTTATTTGGTAGCCATATATTACAAATTTAACATTATTGGGCACTCAGTGTTCTATTCCTTTAACTATCATTGGGTTTATTTTAGAGTACAGCTGTGCTACCTGGGAAATTTAAATTTAAAACCTTTTCAGGCTTGATGTTAAGTTTTAGTAGGGAATGTCCAGAATAACTCTATTCCAAGGCTCACTCAACCCCAGTACTAGGGCAGATCTCTCCTGAGGATTGTATATAAGGCCCTGATACTACAAAGCATTAACTTGCTGACTGCTGGGAAAACACACTATCCTGTTTTGAGAGCCTTGGAGATTTTTTGGCCTGCTGCTTCTGTTGGTTAATGTCTACTTGCATAGAAGTGCTTAGCTCAAGGGCCCCATCAGGACCCTTTCTGAACTTGTTCTCTCTCTCCCTGTCTCTGAACAACTCCTTCATCTCTAATTAAACATTTGCTTAAAGCAACTGTTTGTTATGATTTCATGCTTTCCTCGCACAAAAACTGAGACAAATGCAGTACCCAACTCTTAGTGGTAAAATGAAATACATGTGAAGAGCTGATCACAGAATCTGTCATTAAGGAAGATCCCAGTGCATATCACAGTGCTTTTTTCTGACTGCTTTTAGATTCACATTTTGCCACAATTCACTTATGTCCAGTTTTTTCATCTTGTTTTTAATCTGTGTGTTTAAGTCTACTGCTACATCTTCAAGTTCATCAGTCTTTTTTTTCTGCCATGTCTAATGTGCTTTAATCCACATTCAGTGTATTTTTAATCTTAGCTATTTTACTTGTTCATGTCTAGAACTTCCATTTGCCTAAATTTCTTTTTCCATTTGACTCATGTGTTGCTTCTCACTGTAGCCCACATGGACCATGTGGAACATACTTAGATATGTCTTAACATCTTTGTCTGATACTTTCATCATCTTGTTTCTGGGCCCCTTTCTATGATTGATAGATTTTATCCTATGTGTAAGACATTTTTATGCTTCTCCCAATGTTTTATAATTTATTTGAGCCCCTTTCTATTGATTGATTTTTATCCTATGTGTATGCTGCTGCTTCTCCCTATGTCTTATAATTTATTTGGTAGCCATATATTACAAATTTAACATTATTGGGCACTCAGTGTTCTATTCCTTTAACTATCATTGGGTTTATTTTAGAGTACAGCTGTGCTACCTGGAATTAATTAAATCCTTTTCAGGCTTGATGTTAAGTTTTAGTAGGGAATGTCCAGAATAACTCTATTCCAAGGCTCACTCAACCCCAGTACTAGGGCAGATCTCTCCTGAGGATTGTATATAAGGCCCTGATACTACAAAGCATTAACTTGCTGACTGCTGGGAAAACACACTATCCTGTTTTGAGA
Source organism: Tragulus kanchil (assembly GCA_022376925.1). Taxonomy (NCBI): domain Eukaryota; kingdom Metazoa; phylum Chordata; class Mammalia; order Artiodactyla; family Tragulidae; genus Tragulus; species Tragulus kanchil. Next base: position 148,424,877 of record JAIOJX010000024.1, read on the forward strand.
GCCTTGGAGATTTTTTGGCCTGCTGCTTCTGTTGGTTAATGTCTACTTGCATAGAAGTGCTTAGCTCAAGGGCCCCATCAGGACCCTTTCTGAACTTGTTCTCTCTCTCCCTGTCTCTGAACAACTCCTTCATCTCTAGTTCTGTGCTACACAAATTGATCTCCCAAACTCTAAGTCTGTCCTCCGTTTAGCCACCACCCCATAACTTGTTTAGGTTCTCTTTCTCTGCACTGCTAACTGGAGCCTGTTCCTAGGCAGTAAGTTATAGTGATCACAGGCTCACTTTGTCTGGTTTTCCTTCTTTCCTGGAGTGCAGTCCTGAGCTGCCTGCTACCCAATAGCTGAGAATAGTGTTTCATATATTTTTTGCAGTTTTCTAATTTGTAAGTGGAAGAGTAAATTCTGTTTTTCCTATTTCACCATGGCTTAAAGCATAAATTCTTATCACAGAATTTATAGAAAATTATACTAAGAACGATTTGTGATATAAATGTTCTAATTAAATAACTGGTGATGAAATGACTAGCTGAATGTCTGAATGACTGAGTTGGCATGATCTCTCCCATCATGAATGTAAACTCTATGTTTTAAATCTCCTGTGGTGGAAACAAATATAAGACCACCTGAAAAGAAATACAGTAACCAGGAGAAGCTAGAGAGACCCATGTTTAGAAGTGAGTCAAAAAAGAAAACAATCAGATAGATGTTAGAGTTTACCAGTTTACAAAATGTACTATGTACACTGTCTCATTTGTATTCTAAGGGGAGGTAAAGGGGTCCTGACTTCCTGCAGGAAGAAAGAATACTTTGGATAAGTTTAATTTTTCCATTGAGTGTCACTATAAATTAAAAGTTTGGGCATATGGTTTCTGAGGTTTTGAGGGTTTAAATCCTTTATGTACAACACTTATGAGTCTGCCAAAATGAATGGTGAACAAAGCAAATCGAAAAAAGGTGCTGACCATGCTCTTTCTATTCTGGTTTATAATTTATGAGTATTTTTCTTTCTGGTTAAATTCCCTAGATTGCAGCCTTATAACTTGTCAAATCCCAACCACAGCTCTATTTATCTCTCAAAGCCTCACAATCAGCATATAGAAATAAAGTCCAGGGAATAAAGAATGGTTCTGAAATAACACCTGAATATCACAGACTGTACCCACTATACACAGTGAGATAGGCATCGTATTTAAATACGATTCATATCAAAGTGGATTAAAGCGATAAAGACAGGTGATCACATATGCATAGGTGCTGCTATAAAATCAAAAAGTAAGATTTATATGTAATTTTTCAACTATTAATTTATTATGGGTCAGGAAACTAATCAAACTTGTTACAAACACACAAAATAAAATTAAAGGAACTTCTATGCATGGATTTACTGATATCTGAGGTTTTTAAAACTTGTGTTTTTCTTAATTTTTTTTTATACCTTTTCACCCCCTTTACCCATTTTTTCCCACTCCTCCACCCTTGTCTCTAGCAATCTTCAATCTGTTCTCTGTACCTTAAGCTTCATTTTTTTATTCCATATATGACAGATCATAAGATAAATCTGTCTTTCTCCATCTGACATATCTAATTTGCTTCACTTCACATAATTCCCTAAAGGTCCATCCATCTTGTCATAAATGGTAAAATTTCACTAATTTTATGGATAAATAAAATATTCTGCTGTACAAATACCACAATTTTTTACTTACTCACCCACTGATGGACACTTAGGCTGTCTCCATATCTTGGGTATTTTATTTTATTTTTTGGGGGAAAGGCAGGTTGGGGAGGGAGGGGGGCAGGCGGGCCACTTCTATGGGTCTTTCATTTATCTATTTTCATCCATCTTTGTTCTTTGGCCCATGTGGGACTCCCATCACAGTGGCCTCTCTTGTCGCAGAGCTCCGGCTCTGTAATTGGACACATCAGTCCAGCCGCTCCGCGGCACATGGGATCTTCCCAGGCCAGGGATCGAACCAGCGCCTCCTGTACTGCAAGGCGGTGTCCTTACCCACTGGACCACCAGGGAAGCCCTCTTGGCTATTTTATATAATACTGCATCAAACATAGAATCCATGAGCAAGAAATATCTTTCAATTTATTTGTGTTTTCTTCCACTTGATTGGTTCGAGTCTTGTAATGGTCAATATGTATGTCTTTCACTTCTTTGGTTAAACTTATTCCTAAATATTTTATTCCTTTTGAGGAAATTATTTAGTTAAACTTATTCCTAAATATTGTATTCCTTTTGAGGAAATTATAAATGAATTTTTTGCTTTATTTCTTCTTCTGATATGCATTATAATTTTCAGATAATATAAATATAATAATATATTAAGTAAATATATAATTCATATACTATATGTATGCTATAAAGATACATAAAATATATAGGTGCTAATAAAAAGTCAGTTTACAATTACTCTGCCAGAAACATTGCACTCACATGTTTTACCTAAATTCCAAATAATTCTAAGTAGCTTGCATTTTTCTAGATATATTGTATTGGTATGCACTGCTAATTCACTATTCCTTCACCAATAAAAGAACTCCTCATGAGCAGAGACAGAGTCAAACCAGTAGCTCTACAAAGATTCCAGATCAGGACTTTTTGCTAGGAGGCCTATGTCACAATGATGAGTTAAGTTCATAAGGCAGAAACTAAATTTTGAGAGAATATTTTATTTCTTCCCTTAGTAAATTGTGATTCCCTTGTAGCTCAGCTGGTAAAGACTCTCTCTGCCTGCAATGCAGGAGACCCCAGTTCAATTTCTGGGTCCTGAAGTTCCCCTGGAGAAGGGACAGGCTAGCTGCTCCAGTATTCTTGGGCTTCCTTGATGGCTCAGATGGTAAAGAATCTGCGTATAATACAAGATCCCTGGGTTTGATGCCCTGAAGATCTCCTGAAGAAAGAAAAGGCTACCCACTCTAGTATTCTTGCCTAGAGAATTCCATGGTTTGTGCATGGGCAGCAAAGAGTGGGACATGACTGAGCAACTTTGATTTTCATAGTAAACTGTATTTGATTTTCAGGCAAATAAGTAATAAGCTAGCAGCTACTCTGTTAAACATAGTCCATGAGGTATTATGTTTAATCTGTGTAGAAAATAGAGAGGTATAAATACTATTCTGTCCACTTACTATCTTGAATTCAATAAGCTTATGGAATATTTACTAGTCAGTTTAATTAAATCACTCTAAACAATAGCATTTGTAAATATAATGACCATATTCTTAAAAATAGACTCTTGAGGACAGAACTTCCTGTATACCTTATGGTACCTGGTATCTTAAGCATACTTGTCAACTATATTACTTTTCAAGAAGAGAAAGGTTTTATTGAACATTAATGCACATTAAAATTTCTGAATGTTTATATGCTACAAAAAAATCACATTCTGGATCCCTTGAATTAATCTAGTTTGACTCTAGATAGCAATAAACTAATGCACTAACCTTAGTAATAGGCCAAACTTACCAGGGTAGATAGTTTAAAACCCATAATTGATACTTAAATTTTAAAAACTGTGAAGGACAGATGTTACCTGTTTGAGCAAATATATACAATGACGAACTGAAATAGAAAAGGGACTACCAGGGAGAGAGATTGTTATAAAACTAATAAAAGATAATTTCAGTAAAAATCATTTTGAAAAAGAACAGTCAAATAAATAAATAAGCACATTAAAAATGCAACTACTGAATTAGAGAAACACAAGCACTGTTAGTACAACCACAGATTCCTCATACATAAAATGGATATTGAGGAAAACATGATTTTCTTGGGATTGAAAATGACTCTTTAAAGACAAAACAAAAACTACTTGAAATCAGATGTCTAAAGTTAAAAATGCTGCAAAACAAATAAAGAGGATATATAAATTATTTAAACAAAGGAAAATAGTAGAAAAGATCATTGATTTTTCTTTCTATTTTGGGACTTTGGGAGTTTAACTATTGGACTTTTATTCCAACTCATGGCATCAGTCATACTGTCTCTTAAAAAGTGTGTATAGAATGCATTTTTTTCCATATCCAATGCAATTTCAAAATATATTAGCCCTTAAAAGTTAAATGTAGATGTTAAATTGGAAAATGATGCCTTCTCTCATGGGAATTTGAACACAAGATATTTAAAATTTTAAAACAATTAGGCTTGAATCCTCACTGTGTCACTTACTACCAATGTGACTGTCAGTCATGCACCATTCTGAATCTTTGCTTCAAAGTGTGTAATATATGTGGCATCTAGCAGCTTGCTACACTGACTATTTGAGAGAACATTCACAAGGCACTTAGTGTTGTGACTGGTACTGAGAAGTCCTCAGGAAAGAACTGTGTTTGGTTACCACTTGTGGCAATCATTCCCAACAAATATTACTTTATATAACTTATTTTCATTAACTTTCCTTCTTTTTAGTCCAACTGTACTTCAAAATAGAATGCTATTTTTTAAATGAGAAAAATGTTCAAGAAAAAAAAAATCAAAAACTGTAGCTCTTTGTAACATCCTCAAAAAATATACCAGATCCTTATATGTACAGATACCAGTGATATGCCAAGAGTCAATGTCTTCCAACTCATGCTATATAATTCCTGAATAAGTCTTGAGAGGAATGGGAGTTGGATGTGGGGGATGTAAGGGGATCAAGATCATTCAGTTTTTAGAATCTAACAGTCTGGGAGTTGTAGAAGAACAAATCTGGTTTATTATAGACAAGCAATCTTTAACCTATGAAGAAACACAGAAATTACTGATTGTGATCGTCTCATACTCTTTTCAAAATTAATACTTTCTGCACAAATCAGTGACGATTTCCACAAAGATGTGTGTGTCAAAAAAACACAGCTTCATAAAGCAACATGGCTTTATGACTAATTGCTAATTGTCCTTGCTAATTTCACACTACATACCAAAGAGTAATGAAAACTGTGGGATCAGCACCAATTAACATGCACCTTTATTTTCTGAAAATCAGAGTTTATTAATTTTTTTCATCCAGTTGGCATCCCTCTACATGGGAACAACTCCTAATTGAGTTTTTTGTGTCCTTTCTTTTCTAAGTAGTTTTTTTAGGTAATTGAAGACTTATGAAACAAGGAAAAAAATAAAGTATTAAAAATCATGCCCTCTCACCACAAAACAGAAACAGAAAGCTCTCTAGCTTTCTTCAAATCACACCAAAGTGCTACTAAAGCTGCTGAGAAATAGGCAGTCACACACTTTGCTGGTGGGAGCCTAAATCAGTAAAATATGTGTTTGCAAAGCAATATGTTTTTAAAACTCTAAACATGTGTATAGCTTTGACACATTAAATTCACCTTAATAATTTATTCTAAAATACCATAAGAAAAGTGGAAACAGTTTTTGTCTCATATTTTTGTTGACATAATATTTGTAGCAGTGGCAAATTGAAAATAGTCTAAATAATAAAATAATTACTATGGGGCAAGTTATATATTTTCAGTAATACAGTATACTATACCAAATACACCAAAAATATTTTTAAAACATTCTAAAAGTTGTTTAAATACAGGCAATACGATATACATATAAATGGCATCTCTGTGCTCAGGTTCTTGAGTGGGAAATGTAATGTTTAATTATCATTTAAGATTAAACAAAAATTAAATGTCCCTGAAAATTTTTATAGACAATCTCTACTTCTGAAACAGTATCTGCGTCAATAGAAAAATACCAACTGTGTTGCTCAATCACAGGTTAAAGCTACAGGTTGTATCAATCACAGTTTGTTATTAGATTCCCATATACTTCCAAAAGCAATGACAGAGACACAGTTTAACATCCTCAGATGCCCTTAATTAGTTCAATAGCTCGCTCATGCTCTTGACTAAAAGTATATGTCTACATGACTCATCATATAATATTCTACTTGCCACTATTTAAAGACTACATTTCACAATAAATCAGCATTAATGGAAGAGGAATTCAAGTACAGAATGACTTGTTACACTAAGTCTATATTATGCTCTGTGCTACTCTGCTGGTCATTAGATTTCTTTTTTCTTGGACTTTGTCATTTCATATCTATTTCTAGTATCATTTGTAAGTCTGAATCTAAACTGTAACTAGGGTTTCCAGCTTATTTGGCCCACAGCAAGACTGTTCACTGTAATTATGCTAGACACCATCAACAAGTAATCATTATAATTTTAGCATCAATGGCAAATTTCATAGGCATAAGCCAAATGGTTTATAATAGTACTTAATTTTCAGAATGCAGAGTTGTAAAAAAAAGTAGAGGGAAAGCAATAGTATATATTATATGTACTAGGTAATATTCTTTTTATTTTAATACTTCATTTTATGTGATACTAACAGGATACTGACATAATGATTCTCAATTCTACCCTAAAACACACACAAGGAAAACAAAACATAATGCTCCAAAAAATTCAAATTTGTGGAAGTCCTAAGATTCTAGAAGTGATACTGATATTGGCAAAGCTTCCCCAGTATCATGAGATGCACTGACTTCCATAAGCCTGCAGTCTCTTTAAGGAACTCCTGATAGACTAAATAATTCTATTCACCTGACAGAACATCAAGCTTTCAGCCCAGCATGTTTTGTCCTTCAGGGCACATATGTTAAAATCTGAAGCCATTTTTTTTAAAAAAAACTTTTATTTTACTTTAAACTTTTACAGAGTTTTGTTGTTTACAGACATGTATGTTCCCAGATTAGTCATATTGACTGTCACTTCTGGAAGGTTACTGCTGGTATTTAGGAGGTAAATACCAAGGATGCTGCTAAACATCTTCCAATGTATGGACAAACTCCACATGATAAAGAATTAACTGGCCTCAAATGTCAATAATGCTGTAATTGAGAAACCCTGTATGGAACTGGCATCCCCTAGTCTATGCTGATTTAGCACCTAGCACTAATGAATTATATTTATCACATTCTTATTTCTCCCAAGGGCTCAGAGACAGAAGGAGAGAACATGAGAGCAAAAGAGCAAAAGAAAGTCAGAATATATCTCTGGCTATCGCATTAGATTTCTTTTCTTGGAAGAGGAATTCAAGTACAGAATGACTTGTTACACTAAGTCTATATTATGCTCTGTGCTACTCTGCTGGTCATTAGATTTCTTTTTTCTTGGACTTTGTCATTTCATATCTATTTCTAGTATCATTTGTAAGTCTGAATCTAAACTGTAACTAGGGTTTCCAGCTTATTTGGCCCACAGCAAGACTGTTCACTGTAATTATGCTAGACACCATCAACAAGTAATCATTATAATTTTAGCATCAATGGCAAATTTCATAGGCATAAGCCAAATGGTTTATAATAGTACTTAATTTTCAGAATGCAGAGTTGTAAAAAAAAGTAGAGGGAAAGCAATAGTATATATTATATGTACTAGGTAATATTCTTTTTATTTTAATACTTCATTTTATGTGATACTAACAGGATACTGACATAATGATTCTCAATTCTACCCTAAAACACACACAAGGAAAACAAAACATAATGCTCCAAAAAATTCAAATTTGTGGAAGTCCTAAGATTCTAGAAGTGATACTGATATTGGCAAAGCTTCCCCAGTATCATGAGATGCACTGACTTCCATAAGCCTGCAGTCTCTTTAAGGAACTCCTGATAGACTAAATAATTCTATTCACCTGACAGAACATCAAGCTTTCAGCCCAGCATGTTTTGTCCTTCAGGGCACATATGTTAAAATCTGAAGCCATTTTTTTTAAAAAAAACTTTTATTTTACTTTAAACTTTTACAGAGTTTTGTTGTTTACAGACATGTATGTTCCCAGATTAGTCATATTGACTGTCACTTCTGGAAGGTTACTGCTGGTATTTAGGAGGTAAATACCAAGGATGCTGCTAAACATCTTCCAATGTATGGACAAACTCCACATGATAAAGAATTAACTGGCCTCAAATGTCAATAATGCTGTAATTGAGAAACCCTGTATGGAACTGGCATCCCCTAGTCTATGCTGATTTAGCACCTAGCACTAATGAATTATATTTATCACATTCTTATTTCTCCCAAGGGCTCAGAGACAGAAGGAGAGAACATGAGAGCAAAAGAGCAAAAAGAAAGTCAGAATATATCTGGTACTGGGTTTCTACAGCAGTACCCCATCATTTGTACCATTTTCTATTTATCAGAAGCAAGTTACTAGACCCAGCCCATACAAGCGAGAAGGGGATTATACAAGGTTGTGAACACCAGCAAGTTAAGATCATTAGGGGCTGTTTCATAGGTTGTCTGCCTTTCCTTCTCCTTTAATGATTCAATCCTTTCCTCAAACCAAATACATTCACTTTCCATAAATCCCCAAAACTCATCCCATCATAGCATCAGTTCAAGGTCTAACAACATAAATCAGATTCAAGTATACCTCTTGAGATGTTATTCTTAAGCCCTCATGTATAGCTAAGCACATTCATGCCACACTACTTGGAAAGGGCACACACGGAAGCTAGTACATGGTTTCTCCTGGATTCTTGATTTTTTTTTTCTCAGATGTTAATCTGAATCGTTTAGCTGCAAAAAATTGCAACTGTGAGTATAAAAGCTTTTTCTGAGTCCTGTAAGCCCTTTCATTGAATCATCAAACCTGGGTGGTCTCGTGGACCTCAACACCTACCCTCAACTCTGCTTGAAAATCTCCATAGTGGTATCATCCAACTCATTACACACATTTTCCACTTTTCATGTTCAATAAGTAGACACTATTTTAAGTTTCTACCACTTCATAACAAGTTATTTCCCTAGCTCCAATTTCTAAGAACACACTTCTCATTTCATGTTCTTCCTGGAAAGGCTCTCAATCTCCATATGTTAAAATCTGAAGCCATTTTTTTTAAAAAAAACTTTTATTTTACTTTTAACTTTTACAGAGTTTTGTTGTTTACAGACATGTATGTTCCCAGATTAGTCATATTGACTGTCACTTCTGGAAGGTTACTGCTGGTATTTAGGAGGTAAATACCAAGGATGCTGCTAAACATCTTCCAATGTATGGACAAACTCCACATGATAAAGAATTAACTGGCCTCAAATGTCAATAATGCTGTAATTGAGAAACCCTGTATGGAACTGGCATCCCCTAGTCTATGCTGATTTAGCACCTAGCACTAATGAATTATATTTATCACATTCTTATTTCTCCCAAGGGCTCAGAGACAGAAGGAGAGAACATGAGAGCAAAAGAGCAAAAAGAAAGTCAGAATATATCTGGTACTGGGTTTCTACAGCAGTACCCCATCATTTGTACCATTTTCTATTTATCAGAAGCAAGTTACTAGACCCAGCCCATACAAGCGAGAAGGGGATTATACAAGGTTGTGAACACCAGCAAGTTAAGATCATTAGGGGCTGTTTCATAGGTTGTCTGCCTTTCCTTCTCCTTTAATGATTCAATCCTTTCCTCAAACCAAATACATTCACTTTCCATAAATCCCCAAAACTCATCCCATCATAGCATCAGTTCAAGGTCTAACAACATAAATCAGATTCAAGTATACCTCTTGAGATGTTATTCTTAAGCCCTCATGTATAGCTAAGCACATTCATGCCACACTACTTGGAAAGGGCACACACGGAAGCTAGTACATGGTTTCTCCTGGATTCTTGATTTTTTTTTTCTCAGATGTTAATCTGAATCGTTTAGCTGCAAAAAATTGCAACTGTGAGTATAAAAGCTTTTTCTGAGTCCTGTAAGCCCTTTCATTGAATCATCAAACCTGGGTGGTCTCGTGGACCTCAACACCTACCCTCAACTCTGCTTGAAAATCTCCATAGTGGTATCATCCAACTCATTACACACATTTTCCACTTTTCATGTTCAATAAGTAGACACTATTTTAAGTTTCTACCACTTCATAACAAGTTATTTCCCTAGCTCCAATTTCTAAGAACACACTTCTCATTTCATGTTCTTCCTGGAAAGGCTCTCAATCTCCATATTTTGACTAAGTCATTTAGTAAGGAAAATTTAGGATTTCTCTAACACTAGGCTTTAGCAGCACCTTTACCCATCTATCCTCCCCCACCTTCACCCACTACCAGCTTCCTAAGCTGCCGTACACACGTAGATCTTTGATAAAGCATCATCCTACTCCCAGTGCAAAAATCTGTACTAGTTATATACATGGATCTCTCCACAACTTAGCATCTTAAAACAAGAAACATTTTTATTCCCTAGTTTCTATGGGTCAGGAATCCAGTCATAGTTTAACAAAGGTCTTCTAGCTCAGGGTTTCTCACAAAACTATAGTCAAGGTGTTGGCTAATGTGCAGTGTCCTCAGAGTTTGATGTGTGTGCAAAATGTGCTTTTAAGTCTCTCATGTGGTGGTTGACAAGCCTCACATCCTCACTGGCTATAGGTCAAAGACACTGGTTCCTTGCCATGTGGACCTCCCTCTATAAGCTGTCCAAATATGGCATCTTGTTTCTTCCAATATGTAGCCTGAAAAAGAGACAGAACAGAAGAAAGGTGGCAGAAAAGAAGAGAAAGAAAGAAACAAAGAAGTGAAAAGAAAGGGAGAGCAGGACAGAACCCAGAGTCATTTTTTAATATAATCTTAGAAGTGATGTCTCATCGCACTGGCTGTACACTCTTCATCATTAAAAGAAAGAAGTCATTAGGCCCACCCACACTCAATGGGAGAAAAAAGTTGATGCATCGCCCCCACACTGGAGGGGGCCCTAGTACATGGTTTCTCCTGGATTCTTGATTTTTTTTCTCAGATGTTAATCTGAATCGTTTAGCTGCAAAAAATTGCAACTGTGAGTATAAAAGCTTTTTCTGAGTCCTGTAAGCCCTTTCATTGAATCATCAAACCTGGGTGGTCTCGTGGACCTCAACACCTACCCTCAACTCTGCTTGAAAATCTCCATAGTGGTATCATCCAACTCATTACACACATTTTCCACTTTTCATGTTCAATAAGTAGACACTATTTTAAGTTTCTACCACTTCATAACAAGTTATTTCCCTAGCTCCAATTTCTAAGAACACACTTCTCATTTCATGTTCTTCCTGGAAAGGCTCTCAATCTCCATATTTTGACTAAGTCATTTAGTAAGGAAAATTTAGGATTTCTCTAACACTAGGCTTTAGCAGCACCTTTACCCATCTATCCTCCCCCACCTTCACCCACTACCAGCTTCCTAAGCTGCCGTACACACGTAGATCTTTGATAAAGCATCATCCTACTCCCAGTGCAAAAATCTGTACTAGTTATATACATGGATCTCTCCACAACTTAGCATCTTAAAACAAGAAACATTTTTATTCCCTAGTTTCTATGGGTCAGGAATCCAGTCATAGTTTAACAAAGGTCTTCTAGCTCAGGGTTTCTCACAAAACTATAGTCAAGGTGTTGGCTAATGTGCAGTGTCCTCAGAGTTTGATGTGTGTGCAAAATGTGCTTTTAAGTCTCTCATGTGGTGGTTGACAAGCCTCACATCCTCACTGGCTATAGGTCAAAGACACTGGTTCCTTGCCATGTGGACCTCCCTCTATAAGCTGTCCAAATATGGCATCTTGTTTCTTCCAATATGTAGCCTGAAAAAGAGACAGAACAGAAGAAAGGTGGCAGAAAAGAAGAGAAAGAAAGAAACAAAGAAGTGAAAAGAAAGGGAGAGCAGGACAGAACCCAGAGTCATTTTTTAATATAATCTTAGAAGTGATGTCTCATCGCACTGGCTGTACACTCTTCATCATTAAAAGAAAGAAGTCATTAGGCCCACCCCACACTCAATGGGAGAAAATAACACAAATCTGTGTATTCCAGGAGTTGCAGATCAATGGAGCTATCTGCCACCACTAACCAGACCAGGAAAAATGAGAGGAGACACATTTACAATATCAGGATTGAAAAACTACTATTTCAATACCTATAGAATGGTAATAAGAGAAGAGTATGAAGAAGGTTATGCTACTACATTTGACAACAAATTCCTTGAAAGACACAAACTTCTAAAGCTCCCTGTGTTTATTTTTTGTTGTTGCATTACAAATTACCACAAATTTAGCTTCATCATTTATTAGGCTACAGTTCTGTGTAAGAAATCTAAGCAGACTCAGCTAGCCCCTCTGATTAGGCACTCAAAAGGTCAAAATTAAGGTATTCATTTGGTGGGGCTCTTATATGTAAATTCCAGGGAAGAATGTACTTTGAAGTGCATTTCGGCTGTTGGCTTGAAAATTTTCCTGTAATTTTAAGACAGATTCTTCGTTCCTTTATGGCTGTCAACCAGGAGCAACTCTTAGCTCTTTGAGACTGCTTTCTCATTCATTTCTGTGTCTGCCCCCATCACCCTCCATCTCTGATCCAGTAGCACACTTTGTATCCTACTCAAGCTTTAATCTCTCTGATTTTACCTTCTGCTGCCAGTTGGAGAACACACTGCCATCAAAAGGATGATGTGCTTAGTGTGTTCTTTTAATTAACTCAAAGTATTAAGTAACTTTAATTACATTTGCAAAAGTTTTGCCATGCAGCATGATAAAATTTAGGCTTCCAAGGTGGCTCATGGGGTAAAAGAGTTTGACTGCAATGCAGGAGACACAGGAGACATGGGTTCGATCCCTGGGATGGGAAGATCTCCTAGAAGAGGGAATGACAACACACTACAGTATTCTTGCCTGGAGAATCCCATTGTCAGAGGAGCCTGGTGAGCTATACAGTCCACAGGGTCACATAGAGTCAGACAGGACTGAAGCAACAGAGCAAACACAGGTGTGCATGACATAATTATGGGCTTGATAGCTCATCATATTCATAGTCACAGATATTAGTGTAGAATCTGGCTTAGGATTTATAAAATTTTCTCCACCACATTAACTCAAGATGAAGCCGATAACATGGATAACCCTGTAGCTATTAAACAAATAGGACATAGGGTCAAAAACCTCCCCATATGGAAATCACTAGGCTCAAAGGACTAGACTGATAAATTCTGCCAAATTTTTAAGAAAGAAAATATACCAAATATATACAAACACTTCCAGAAAACTGAATAGGAGAAAATATTTCTTAATTTATTCTTTGAGGTCAGTCACCAAAATCAATGACATTAAAAGAAAAAAGAACAAAGTAAGACAATAAATCTCATGAACATTGATGCAGAAATTATAAATTCATTTTAATGGATGGAATGAAACAATAAATAGATCCTAAGTGGAGTTTTCTGAGGAATATAAGATTGGTTCAACATCTGAAAATTAGTAAATATAATGTAAAAATTAATAAATGTCTATATAAAAGAATCCAATGGAGTCTTCAAAAAAAGACAATGGCCAAAATCAAAAATTGAATACAGCAAGGTTGCTGGATAAAATGTCAATAAGGAAACACGCATCATATGTACCAGTGATGAATAACTGCACATTGAATACTAGAAGAAACAATATTTAAAATACCAACAAAATATGAAATATTTAGAAACATGCCTGGCAAGTGACATGACAAAAACTGTACAATGGTATTTATAAAAAATTGTTGAGATATTTAAAGATCTAAATAAATGTAAAGATACGTATCACTCATAAAAAAAAGGTATGTATCACTCATGTATGTAATTCAATAATACTAAGATTTCATTTCTCCCCAAATTGCATAAACACAGAGAGATAGATATATGAAAGTTACCTTAATCAAAGTCACAGTAGTTTACTTTGTAAAAACATTTACGAGATGGTTCTAAAAATGATAAGGAAATACAAAGCACCTAAAATTTACAAAAAAAAAAAAAATCTGAAAAACACAAAACTGAATGACTATCTGCTTTCAATAGTTATTTTAAAGCATTAGTAATCCAGACAGAGTGGTATATGAACAAAGATAGACCAATAGAACAGAAAAGAACGACTAGAAATAGACCCATATCTACACAGAGAACTGATTTTTGACAAAAGTATTTCAATGGAAAAAGAATGAAGACTTTTAAGTAAATAATGCTGGAATAAATTCATATCTTCACAAATGTACAAATTAATATTATTGAAACTAAAATATCTACTCTGCTAAAGACAATGTTAAGGAAAAGAAAAAGATAAACTAATAATCAGAAGAAAATGTTTTAAAACTTCTATCTGATTTTAAAATGTACCCAGAATATATAAATAATACTCAAAACTCAATAAAAAAAGTAATAGCCACCACAATTAAAGACTTGGTAAAAGGTTTGGACACTACACCAAAGAATATATGTAGTTGCAAACTTCCCTGGAGGCTCAGCAATAAAGAATTTTCCTGCCAATGCAGGAGATGTAGGTTCAATCTCTGGGTTGGGAAGATTCCCCTGGAGTAGGAAATGGCAACCTACTCCAGTATTCTTGCCTGGATAAACCCATGGACAGATGAGCCTGATGGGCTACTACAGTCCATGTGGTCATAAAGAGTCAGGTACAATTGAGTAACTAAACAATAAGAATGCGTTTTTATGAAAAGCCTCTAGACAGTGATGAATAACTGCACATTGAATACTAGAAGAAACAATATTTAAAATACCAACAAAATATGAAATATTTAGAAACATGCCTGGCAAGTGACATGACAAAAACTGTACAATGGTATTTATAAAAAATTGTTGAGATATTTAAAGATCTAAATAAATGTAAAGATACGTATCACTCATAAAAAAAAGGTATGTATCACTCATGTATGTAATTCAATAATACTAAGATTTCATTTCTCCCCAAATTGCATAAACACAGAGAGATAGATATATGAAAGTTACCTTAATCAAAGTCACAGTAGTTTACTTTGTAAAAACATTTACGAGATGGTTCTAAAAATGATAAGGAAATACAAAGCACCTAAAATTTACAAAAAAAAAAAAAATCTGAAAAACACAAAACTGAATGACTATCTGCTTTCAATAGTTATTTTAAAGCATTAGTAATCCAGACAGAGTGGTATATGAACAAAGATAGACCAATAGAACAGAAAAGAACGACTAGAAATAGACCCATATCTACACAGAGAACTGATTTTTGACAAAAGTATTTCAATGGAAAAAGAATGAAGACTTTTAAGTAAATAATGCTGGAATAAATTCATATCTTCACAAATGTACAAATTAATATTATTGAAACTAAAATATCTACTCTGCTAAAGACAATGTTAAGGAAAAGAAAAAGATAAACTAATAATCAGAAGAAAATGTTTTAAAACTTCTATCTGATTTTAAAATGTACCCAGAATATATAAATAATACTCAAAACTCAATAAAAAAAGTAATAGCCACCACAATTAAAGACTTGGTAAAAGGTTTGGACACTACACCAAAGAATATATGTAGTTGCAAACTTCCCTGGAGGCTCAGCAATAAAGAATTTTCCTGCCAATGCAGGAGATGTAGGTTCAATCTCTGGGTTGGGAAGATTCCCCTGGAGTAGGAAATGGCAACCTACTCCAGTATTCTTGCCTGGATAAACCCATGGACAGATGAGCCTGATGGGCTACTACAGTCCATGTGGTCATAAAGAGTCAGGTACAATTGAGTAACTAAACAATAAGAATGCGTTTTTATGAAAAGCCTCTAGACATGATTAATCATGAGAGAAATACAATTTAAAACCATAATGAGACAGAAGTACATATTTAATAAAATGTGCAAAATTTTAAGTATCTGACCACACTAAGTGTTTCTGCTAATGTGGAGGAACTGGAACTTTCATAGAAGTAATGGAAGAAATAGTAGAATCATTTTGGAATAGTTTTAAAAAGTTTAAAAATGTTTTTAAAAAGTTAACCATAAGCATACCACATTATCCAGACATCTTATGTATGTCCTCAGTGAAATAAAGGCACGTGTCTATTCAAAGACTCATGCACAGATGTCAGCAGATGTATCCCTGGTAACAGACAAAAGTGGTAACAACCCAAGTGCCCAGCAACAAGTGAATGGATAAACAAAGAGTTTTAACCATGCAACTGCACACTATTCAGCAATACAATGGAATAAGCTACTGAAGCATATCACGACACGTATATATTTTCAAATACCCAAGCCGAATGAAAGGATGCAGACAGAAGAGAGCACACGTTCTATGATTCCACTTATATGAGATGTCAGCATATTCACATTAAGGTTCAGTGAAGCTTATCAATGGCTATATGTGAAATTAAGGGAAATAAGAGGTGGCCTGTTGGGATTACAAAAGTGCCTGATACAAACTTTGGGGGGTGATGAATATGTTTACTATCATGTCTGTGCTGATGGTATCATAAATATATGCCAAAATAGCAAATTGTACCCTTAAAGTGTATAGTTTAATACACGCTACTTACTCCTAAATAAAGCTATTTTTACAAATTACTTAAAAACACACAATATTAACACTATTTTATACATATCATATTGGCAAAAAGTAAAGACACAGACAATTCCATAATAAGAGAAACACATACAGTATTATCGGTCAACAGAATGTAAGTTCCAATGAGAACAAGAATATTTTTGTTTTGTTTCGCTCACTGATTTATTCCTAGGTCCTAGAAAAGTGTCTAACACATAATTTATGCTTCACAAATATTAACACTTGAATAAATGAATGAAGCATTTATCAGCACATTTTGGAGTTGACAGTATTCATTTCACAAGATCCAGTAATTTCATTTATTTTGTACTTGCACAAAGACACCAAGAGACACATACAAAATCATCCATTAGCCATATTGTAATAACAAAAATCTCAAAAAGACAAATGTCTGTGATAGGTAAATGGCAACTTGACAACATATTCATGCAATGGAATTCCATAATTCATATTAAAGGAATTATTACAGAACCATGTAGCAGTAGGGCTGAATCTCAAAAATATGTATGAGTAACTCGTATATATGGGATCTAGTAAGATGGTCATGATAACATACGTAGCGAACTTTTGAAAAAACAGAGAATAGACATAAAGACATTGTGGAGACCGAACAGTGGGAGGGAGGTATGGAGGGAGTAACATGGAAACCTATACTGTCATGTGTGGAAAAGATAGCTATTGTCATGGTGCTAGGGGAATAGGGGTACCTACAACCACTTGGAGCGATGGTCTGGAGGGATGGGAGGGGGGGAACTGGGTGGGGGGAGGGTCCAAGGATATGCATATGAATGATCTGGGAACATACATGTAAAAAAATAAATAAATAAATAAATTCAATAAAAAAAAAATATGTATGAGTGAAAAAGGTGGTAAGAAAAGGAAATTTACAGTATGATGCAAAAAGTGCCAATGACATAAAGTTAAGAATTCCTGATACACTGGTTTCACTATTAAGGTAGCAAAACAACTGTGAAACTGATACATAACAAGTTAAAATTCAGAACTGTGACTATTCTTAGGGCAGAAAGGAATAGCACAGTCATGGTCTATGTAACTGTGTGTTTTTGACTTCTGTTATTATTTTGTCATACCTTAGTTATCTGCATTGTAATCATTATTGTGTACATACAAGATATTCCATTAAGGTAAAATCATTTTGAAAAATAGTAAGGAAATGGGAAAACTGGTGGGAAGAACTAAACTGAGGAGGACTTAATTGCTCAGCCAACACTCACATGAACTTCTCTCTTTTCCCCAAGATGCTTTTGGGATGTTTAAGAGAACATTCTTTTCTGTTCAATTTTTTCCTGAGGGTAATTATCAGGTTCCTTTGCTCTGCCGGCCAGGGATGTGTGAGAGGAATAGGAAGCATGCTATCCTCTATACAGGTCTTTAATTAATCCCTCTGTATTCATACACTGCTTGAGTTTCCACAGAAAGAGGAGCTCAGTCAACACAAGAATGTTTCTGGTTCCCTCTCTTGAAAGGCTGCAGTTTTCTCTCCCATATTTTCCACCATTAACTCTCTTTTCCCACACAATTGTATGGAAATCTCATGTTCTTTGATATTTCTGCTCTATTTTCTATAATATCCTTAAAAAATTCATACCCTATATATTTAAGAGAATCATTAGTGAGAGAAGTGACAAACACATATGTTCAGGTTGCCATCTTGAACTGAATTTCTATGCTTATTTTCCATTGTAAACACATATAAGAAAAAAACTGTCAAATATAAATAGGCATATTTTTTTGAATAACTAGGTGTTTTGAATTATCTCATTTTTCTCTTCACTAGACTAGTGCAAAACTGACCATATAAAGCAGCTATTTTTAGCTATTGCTTTTTACTCTGTAACTTACCATAAGATGACACTAAAATCAGCTCTGGTTTCTTAAATTCATGATTCAAATAGTTTATTTCTTGATATTTTATGAAAAGTATCTCTGACCAAACACAGCATGTGAGAAAAACTTAATCTTTACCAACGGAGGTGAGAGTGAGAAAATACATAAACCAAGTTTACACAAACATCTAGCAGCTTAAGATTCGTAAATGACCAGAATGACTGCCACCTGATAAAGAGATGACATTCTACATTCATTTTCAGTGAAGCACCTACATTTTGACTGAGTCGCTTTGGATTTAATCACTCAGTAAATCTCACAGTTAAGTAAATTATCCCAAGCAAGACATGAATGGCACCATGCCCTAAAAAGAAGCATAAACACATTATGGTGGAAATGATGTTAAAGACATGGTTCTCTTTAGTTTCTAAATTAATTTTAAACATTTCATTAAGGCATCTTTTTATATAAAGTAGGGGCCTTTGTTACCCAGGTTATTCATTTATAGGTATAATCAATTGATTTACTTTCTTGGCAATTGTGTGACCAATAATACAGGTATCGTTATTTTTGATTTTTAAATTCAAATTAAAATCATAATCACATATATAATCCCCTGAACCTGCCAGACAAAGTCTCCTTAAAAGTTGGGATAACAGAATGGCACAATGCCACGGTACTTATGAAAATATGCATTTTGAGATATAAGAACTGAATTCGAGATCTGAATTCGACCTTAAGCTATTAAAACTCATTCAAAATGAAGTTCTTAATTTAGGTTGAGTTACAGATTCACATTTATAGCTGTATCCCTATAAGTTATTTGAAATTTGTCATCAATATAAAGGTTAGTCTTGAACTGAATTTCTATGCTTATTTTCCATTGTAAACACATATAAGAAAAAAACTGTCAAATATAAATAGGCATATTTTTTTGAATAACTAGGTGTTTTGAATTATCTCATTTTTCTCTTCACTAGACTAGTGCAAAACTGACCATATAAAGCAGCTATTTTTAGCTATTGCTTTTTACTCTGTAACTTACCATAAGATGACACTAAAATCAGCTCTGGTTTCTTAAATTCATGATTCAAATAGTTTATTTCTTGATATTTTATGAAAAGTATCTCTGACCAAACACAGCATGTGAGAAAAACTTAATCTTTACCAACGGAGGTGAGAGTGAGAAAATACATAAACCAAGTTTACACAAACATCTAGCAGCTTAAGATTCGTAAATGACCAGAATGACTGCCACCTGATAAAGAGATGACATTCTACATTCATTTTCAGTGAAGCACCTACATTTTGACTGAGTCGCTTTGGATTTAATCACTCAGTAAATCTCACAGTTAAGTAAATTATCCCAAGCAAGACATGAATGGCACCATGCCCTAAAAAGAAGCATAAACACATTATGGTGGAAATGATGTTAAAGACATGGTTCTCTTTAGTTTCTAAATTAATTTTAAACATTTCATTAAGGCATCTTTTTATATAAAGTAGGGGCCTTTGTTACCCAGGTTATTCATTTATAGGTATAATCAATTGATTTACTTTCTTGGCAATTGTGTGACCAATAATACAGGTATCGTTATTTTTGATTTTTAAATTCAAATTAAAATCATAATCACATATATAATCCCCTGAACCTGCCAGACAAAGTCTCCTTAAAAGTTGGGATAACAGAATGGCACAATGCCACGGTACTTATGAAAATATGCATTTTGAGATATAAGAACTGAATTCGAGATCTGAATTCGACCTTAAGCTATTAAAACTCATTCAAAATGAAGTTCTTAATTTAGGTTGAGTTACAGATTCACATTTATAGCTGTATCCCTATAAGTTATTTGAACTTTGTATCTTAATTTTGTCATCAATATAAAGGTTAGTCCCTTAAACAGAACACCTACGTGCTTGTATTACTATGAGGATCAAATTAAACACATAGAAAAGTAGTCTGCAAACTTCATAAATGTTGTATATGTAATAAGATATATTGCTTGATAAACGTTTGCTCATTCTGATGGAAGATACTTGATTGTTTGTATAGCATGAAGGTTTCCTAAGTACATAGTAACTATAAAAGTATGATATTTCTTGGTAGTTCTCTCACACTTCAAAGCTAACATAGCACTTTTACACTCATTTGATCTTCCCATTCTCTCGAAACTTTTCTGTGCCTACCAGGCATCCTCTATAGTTCTTTTCTCTCATCACAACCAAATAATAATAACTGGGTTAGTGAATGCCTTCTTATAATCTCTATATTCTCTACATTCTTTCTGATATAGTTCCAGAAAATGTAAGTTCCACATAAACTCTCCTGAAAATAATTGGAGTAGTCCAAATAAATGCCTACAATGAAGAGGGCAATTGCATTAGTTTTCTAATGATACATATACAAATAACCACAAGTTTATATTATTACAAATTTATAATTTATAAAACATGAATTTATTATCTCACAGTTGTTCAGGTTAAAAATTCAGAAGTGTCTTGTACATGCTCACTCAATCATGTCTGACTCTTTGCAACCCCGTGGATGACAGCCCACCAGGCTCCCCTGTCCATTGGCTTTTCCAGGTAGGAATACTTAATTAGGTGGGATGCCATTTCCTTCTTAGGGGTTCTTCCCTTTCCAGGGATTGAACCTGTATGTCTTGCATCTCCTACACTGGCAAATGAATTCTTTACCACCTAGGAAGCTCCAAAAATGTCTTTCTGGCTTCAAATCAAAGTGAAAGCGGGGCTGCTTTCCTGACTGGTGGCTCTGGTAAAGAAACTACTTTCAAATTTATGCAGACTGCTGGCACAATTTAGCTCCATGAAGTCGGAGGACTGAGGTTCCCTGTCACCTTGCTGGCTGTACCCTGGGTCATTCTCAGCTTTTAGATACTGAATCCTTGGCTCATGGCCCCCTTAATCTTCAAAACCAGCAACAGAGGGTTAAGTACTTTCCATAGCTCATCTCTCCTATTTCTGTTCTTTACTACATCTCTCACTGACTCTTCTGCCTCTTCTTTCATTTGTAAAGGATCTCATAGCAATCCATGATAATCTTTATATTGTAAAGTCTATCTATTAGAACCATAATTTTACCTGCAAAGTCCATTTTATCATATACCATAATATATGCATAGGCATTTAACATAAATGGGTTAAATATTATGGTCTATTTTAGCCAAAAATTAGACAACCTAATAGATAAATGCCCATTTCTAAGACAGGAATATATTTTCAAAATTTTAATATTCTACATAATATTCATATGAACACCAGTATGTACTCCGAATTTAAAAAAAATATTTGTTCAAGAAAATAAAAAAAATGGTAATTCTGAAGGCCAATAAATATAATTTTTTTACTCCTAGGATTTATGAAAACAACACTTTTCAATACAGTTATGTTCCTATACTGTTCTTTTTTGTGGTCTACCTTTTGCCTCTTTCATCACATTCTAAAGAATTTATTTTCAGTTTTAGTCTTTTTGTTAATATGACTTAGGTCAAACTCTGGCAGAATTCAAAAGATGCCTTAGACCTTACTTTTGTTTTCAAACAATATGTCAACTACACATACAACAGATTATTAATATACCATAAAAAGGATGAAATTTTGCCATTTGCAACAACATAGATGGACCTTGATGATATCATGCTTTGTGAAATAAGTCAAAAAGAGAAAGACAAAAAATGCAATGTTATCACTTATATGTGAAAACTAAAAAATAAAACAAACACATGAATAAAACAAGACAAACATACCAATATAGACAACGGATTAGTTGTTACCAGTGGGGAGAGGGGAGAAGGGAGCAAGAAAGGAATGGTCAAAGATGAAGAGGACAAAGAGCTACACATAGAATAAACTACAAGGTTAGACTGTACAGAACGCAGAATATAACCAATACTTTAAAATAACTTTAAATGGAGTATAATCTATGGAAACTTTGAATTACTATGTTGTACACCTGAAACTGGGGCTTCCTTGGTGGTTCAGACGATAAAAATCTGCCTACAGTACAGGAGATGCAGGAGACACTGGTTCCATCCCTGGCTCAGGAAGAGTCCCTCGAGAAGGGAATGGGAACTCACTCGAGTATCCTTCCCTGGAGAATCCCATGGAGAAAGGAGCCTGGGGGGGTACAGTCCGTGATGTTGCATAGTGTCGGGCATGTCTGAGTGACTGAGCACGCACACACACACCAGAAACTAACAATGCAAATAAACTGTACATCAATAAAACTGTAAATAAAGTACAATCAACCCATTCCCTTATTATAAGTAATGAGGGATAGATATTAATATTAGGATATATGAAGTATCATCTGTAGGAGGGCTGACTAACACTGGATTTGCAATAAAGAATTAACCTCTAAACTAAGTCCAGCAATACCTTGCCAAGTCACTATGGGTAGGTCATCTATTTTCTCCACATGTACATATTATTTCATATGCTTTATCAAATGTTGCTGAATGAGCTATCTTTATGCTTTACATATTCTGGGCTAACTTCTTTAATCATAGAAATATAGTGTTCTGGTTAAAAGGAACAATTCAAGATAAGCACAACCTGATTCAAATACTAGAGTTACCATTTATGAACTACATGACCTTGGATAAGTTACTCAAGATCCAGATGCTTCAGACTCTTTATATTGTGTCTGTTCAATCACTCAGTCATGTCCAGTTCATTGCATCCCCATGGACTATAGAACACCAGGCTTCCCTGTCCTTCACTACCTCTCGGAGCTTGCTCAAAATCATGTCCATTGAGTCAGTGATGCCATTCAACCATCTCATCCTCTGTCATCTCCTTCTTCTCCTGCCTTCATACTGGCATATGATTCCCTGTAAGTTTCAAATGTCTTAGTGTACTATTCACGATCTTCCATACTTTGACTGTATCTTACTTTTCAGACTTAATATTTCACTCATCTGGCAAAGAGCTACACATAGAATAAACTACAAGGTTAGACTGTACAGAACGCAGAATATAACCAATACTTTAAAATAACTTTAAATGGAGTATAATCTATGGAAACTTTGAATTACTATGTTGTACACCTGAAACTGGGGCTTCCTTGGTGGTTCAGACGATAAAAATCTGCCTACAGTACAGGAGATGCAGGAGACACTGGTTCCATCCCTGGCTCAGGAAGAGTCCCTCGAGAAGGGAATGGGAACTCACTCGAGTATCCTTCCCTGGAGAATCCCATGGAGAAAGGAGCCTGGGGGGGTACAGTCCGTGATGTTGCAAAGTGTTGGGCATGTCTGAGTGACTAAGCACGCACACACACACACCAGAAACTAACAATGCAAATAAACTGTACATCAATAAAACTGTAAATAAAGTACAATCAACCCATTCCCTTAGTATAAGTAATGAGGGATAGATATTAATATTAGGATATATGAAGTATCATCTGTAGGAGGGCTGACTAACACTGGATTTGCAATAAAGAATTAACCTCTAAACTAAGTCCAGCAATACCTTGCCAAGTCACTATGGGTAGGTCATCTATTTTCTCCACATGTACATATTATTTCATATGCTTTATCAAATGTTGCTGAATGAGCTATCTTTATGCTTTACATATTCTGGGCTAACTTCTTTAATCATAGAAATATAGTGTTCTGGTTAAAAGGAACAATTCAAGATAAGCACAACCTGATTCAAATACTAGAGTTACCATTTATGAACTACATGACCTTGGATAAGTTACTCAAGATCCAGATGCTTCAGACTCTTTATATTGTGTCTGTTCAATCACTCAGTCATGTCCAGTTCATTGCATCCCCATGGACTATAGAACACCAGGCTTCCCTGTCCTTCACTACCTCTCGGAGCTTGCTCAAAATCATGTCCATTGAGTCAGTGATGCCATTCAACCATCTCATCCTCTGTCATCTCCTTCTTCTCCTGCCTTCATACTGGCATATGATTCCCTGTAAGTTTCAAATGTCTTAGTGTACTATTCACGATCTTCCATACTTTGACTGTATCTTACTTTTCAGACTTAATATTTCACTCATCTGGCCTCCTTCTTCCTATACACACATATCTCTGCTGAAACAATTTTTTTGGTAACAAAGAGGTTTACTTTTTACCTAAAATCACCCTTAAAATGTCTGGTTTCTTTTTCATTACCTACACTACCACCATGGATTGCCCTCTCTCAACCTTTCTCCCTGCTCAGCTGTTCTCATCCTGCAAAGTCCTATTCATATTAATAACACAGGTTTATTACCTCTGGATGCCTAATATTTATGTCTACAATTCATATGACAAATGTATTTTGCATTACATTCAGTATGGTTGTAGTTTCTTAAAGGTAATGTTTCCAGCTTCTGCATATACCATTATTTACAATAAAATTGCTTGCTTATTTATTGCGCACACATGATAACTTAATTAAAAACTAAAATTACACTCACTGAATTTGATCCCATGCTACAAATTAAATGAAAATATAATAGGAATTGGTAGTTCTCTATTATTTCTTCCTAATTTTACAGAGCAAAAGCATGAGTATTCAATGTAATCATGGCAGAGGCACTTCAAGGTAATAACATTACACTGTGATTTAATTTGAAAATAAGGAATACATAATGCTTCCTGGAACTTTTTTACATAACAAAAATACAATGAAAAGTTCAAAATAGCATTAAAAGGAATAAAAATGCATTCTGTAAGAGAGTTTGTAGTCTCTGTGTGTTTTTTAATTCTAGTTTTACTAAATAGCTGAAGAACTGAAAATGGAAACATTTTTCTCTTCCCTATAGCAAAGACTTTTAACGTAACTATGAGGTTGTATCATAGTCATTTTACTAGGAGTTATATCATAATAAGAAAAAGTAACTGAGCAAGTGAAAAAGGAAATCTACAATTTGTTTAAAGATTTATAAATATAACATAATAAAAAGAAAATGAGAGGTATAAGATTTTATATTACTATGGAATTTCAGTTAATCATAAAGATAGTTTTAAGAATTCAAGTGGAAAGCATTCCCTCTAAGATAGGAACAAGACAGGTTCTGCCTTTTTAAATCCTTCTTCTCCTGCCTTCATACTGGCATATGATTCCCTGTAAGTTTCAAATGTCTTAGTGTACTATTCACGATCTTCCATACTTTGACTGTATCTTACTTTTCAGACTTAATATTTCACTCATCTGGCCTCCTTCTTCCTATACACACATATCTCTGCTGAAACAATTTTTTTGGTAACAAAGAGGTTTACTTTTTACCTAAAATCACCCTTAAAATGTCTGGTTTCTTTTTCATTACCTACACTACCACCATGGATTGCCCTCTCTCAACCTTTCTCCCTGCTCAGCTGTTCTCATCCTGCAAAGTCCTATTCATATTAATAACACAGGTTTATTACCTCTGGATGCCTAATATTTATGTCTACAATTCATATGACAAATGTATTTTGCATTACATTCAGTATGGTTGTAGTTTCTTAAAGGTAATGTTTCCAGCTTCTGCATATACCATTATTTACAATAAAATTGCTTGCTTATTTATTGCGCACACATGATAACTTAATTAAAAACTAAAATTACACTCACTGAATTTGATCCCATGCTACAAATTAAATGAAAATATAATAGGAATTGGTAGTTCTCTATTATTTCTTCCTAATTTTACAGAGCAAAAGCATGAGTATTCAATGTAATCATGGCAGAGGCACTTCAAGGTAATAACATTACACTGTGATTTAATTTGAAAATAAGGAATACATAATGCTTCCTGGAACTTTTTTACATAACAAAAATACAATGAAAAGTTCAAAATAGCATTAAAAGGAATAAAAATGCATTCTGTAAGAGAGTTTGTAGTCTCTGTGTGTTTTTTAATTCTAGTTTTACTAAATAGCTGAAGAACTGAAAATGGAAACATTTTTCTCTTCCCTATAGCAAAGACTTTTAACGTAACTATGAGGTTGTATCATAGTCATTTTTACTAGGAGTTATATCATAATAAGAAAAAGTAACTGAGCAAGTGAAAAAGGAAATCTACAATTTGTTTAAAGATTTATAAATATAACATAATAAAAAGAAAATGAGAGGTATAAGATTTTATATTACTATGGAATTTCAGTTAATCATAAAGAAGTACACCTGTTTCCCTTTAAGAATTTACAAGTGGAAAGCATTCCCTCTAAGATCAGGAACAAGACAGGGGTGTCCACTTTCACCACTGCTATTCAACATAGTCCTGGAAGTCCTAGCAGCAGCAATAAGACAAGAGAAAGAAATCAAAGGAATCCAGATTGGAAAGGAAGAAGTCAAGCTCTCTCTTTTTGCAGACGACATGATATTATACATAGAAAATCCCAAAGACACGGTTACAAAGCTACTAGAGCTAATCAATGAATTCAGCAAAGTTGCAGGATATAAAGTCAACACACAGAAGTCACTGGCATTCCTATACACAAACAATGAAAAATCAGAAAATGAAATCAAAGAGGCAATCCCCTTCACCATTGCAACCAAAAGAATCAAATATCTAGGAATAAACCTACCCAAAGAAACAAAAGAATTGTACACAGAAAATTACAAGACACTCATGAGAGACATTAAAGAAGACTTAAACAGATGGAGAGATATTCCATGTTCCTGGATTGGAAGAATCAATATTGTGAAAATGACCATACTACCAAATATCATCTACAGATTCAATGCAATACCTATTCAACTACCACTGACATTTTTCACAGAACTAGACCAAATAATAACACAGTTCATATGGAAACACAGAAGACCTCGAATAGCCAAAGCAATCCTGAGGAAGAAGAATGGAGTTGGAGGGATCAGCCTCCCTAACTTCAGACTCTACTACAAAGCAACAGTTATCAAGACAGTATGGTACTGGCACAAAAACAGAACTGTAGATCAATGGAACAAGATCGAGAACCCAGAGATCAACCCACGCACCTATGGGTACCTTATTTTTGATAAAGGAGGAGAAACTATAAAATGGGATAAAGACAGCCTCTTTAACAAGTGGTGCTGGGAGAATTGGACAGCTACATGCAAAAAAATGAAATTGGAACATTCCCTGACACCATACACTAAGATCAACTCAAAATGGATTAAAGACCTCAATGTAAGACCAGAAACCATCAAACTCTTAGAGGAGAATGTAGGCAAAACCCTCAAGGACATCAATCAAAGCAAGATCTTCACTGACCCACCAACTAAAATAGCAGAACTGAAAAGAAAAATGAACATATGGGACCTTATGAAACTTAAAAGCTTTTGTACAGCAAAAGAAATTACAAAAAAGTTCAACAGACACCCCACAGAGTGGGAGAAAATCATAGCAAATGAAACAACAGACAAAGAATTAATCTCCAAAATCTACAAGCAACTCAGACAACTCAGCACAGGGAAAATGAGCAGCCCAATCAAAAAATGGGAAAAAGATCTAAAGAGACGCCTCTCCAAAGAGGACATACAAATGGTCCAAAAATACATGAAACGATGCTCAACCTTGCTTATTATTAGAGATATGCAAATTAAAACCACAATGAGATACCACCTCACCCCTGTCAGAATGGCCATCATCAACAAATCAACAGACAACAAATGCTGGAGAGGGTGTGGAGAAAAGGGAACCCTCTTGCATTGCTGGTGGGAATGTAAATTAATACAACCTCTATGGGAGACAATATGGAGATTCCTTAAAAAACTAAAAATAGACGCACCCTATGACCCAGCAATCCCACTATTAGGCCTATATCCTGATGAAATCAAAACTGAAAGAAGCACCTGTACCCCAATGTTCATTGCAGCTCTCTATACAATAGCCAGAACATGGAAGCAACCTAGATGTCCATCGACAAATGAATGGATACAGAAGCTCTGGTACATATATACAATGGAATACTACTCAGCTGTTAAAAGAAATGCAGAAGACTCAGTCCTAATGAGGTGGCTGGCTCTAGAACCTATCATAAAAAGTGAAGTAAGTCAAAAAGAGAAAGACAAGTATAGTATACTAACTCATATATATGGGATCTAGTAAGATGGTCATGATAACACACGCAGTGAACTCATGAAAAAACAGAGAATAGACATAAAGACATTGTGGAGACCGAACAGTGGGAGGGAGTAACATGGGAACCTATACTGTCATGTGTAGAAAAGATAGCTGTTGTCATTGTGCTAGGGGAATAGGAGTACCTACAACCACTTGGAGCGATGGTCTGGAGGGATGGGAGGGGGGGATATGGGTGGGGGGAGGGTCAAGGGATATGCATCTGATTGATCTGGGAACATACATGCACAAAAATAAATAAATAAATAAATAAATAAATTAATTAAAAAAAATAAAATAAAACTAATACAGAGAAAAAAAAAAAAAAAAAGAATTTACAAGTGCTTCCTAAAACTAAACTGATAAAACATTAAATAGTTTGCTAATATGGAAGAAAACTTTAGGAAATAAGTAACTATAAAGGATGAAAATGTCATCTAATCATAGTGCTTTAATAATGACAATTTGATAAACCAACTGAATTTTTTAAAGATTTCTCTTAGATAAGCTAATGATTCAAAGTCTCTATAAACAGTGCTTACTGCCATGGGTTATCAGCAATAAATAGAAATAGTAATTTGAAAAGTAAAGCAAAGAATAACTACCTACTTAATCAAAATTATTTCTGAGGCAATATCAGCACATGTTTCATATTGCGTATCTCTGATAACACTATTAAAATGTTAAAACATTTTAAATAGCAGTAAGTATCATAATAACTTTATATTTAGATTTATTAACTATTACTAACAGAATACATACATAATATGTCAGTAGGTAAAAGTTTGTGGCAATATACTGATTGGCTGTTTTTATTTGTGTTAGTACTTTGTTTCTATAGCAATAAAAATCCATTAAAAGAATGTACAGATGGTGATTAAGGATTTCACTTAAGACCCTGAAGATATGAAATCAAAACTGAAAGAAGCACCTGTACCCCAATGTTCATTGCAGCTCTCTATACAATAGCCAGAACATGGAAGCAACCTAGATGTCCATCGACAAATGAATGGATACAGAAGCTCTGGTACATATATACAATGGAATACTACTCAGCTGTTAAAAGAAATGCAGAAGACTCAGTCCTAATGAGGTGGCTGGCTCTAGAACCTATCATAAAAAGTGAAGTAAGTCAAAAAGAGAAAGACAAGTATAGTATACTAACTCATATATATGGGATCTAGTAAGATGGTCATGATAACACACGCAGTGAACTCATGAAAAACAGAGAATAGACATAAAGACATTGTGGAGACCGAACAGTGGGAGGGAGTAACATGGGAACCTATACTGTCATGTGTAGAAAAGATAGCTGTTGTCATTGTGCTAGGGGAATAGGAGTACCTACAACCACTTGGAGCGATGGTCTGGAGGGATGGGAGGGGGGGATATGGGTGGGGGGAGGGTCAAGGGATATGCATCTGATTGATCTGGGAACATACATGCACAAAAATAAATAAATAAATAAATAAATTAATTAATTAAAAAAAATAAAATAAAACTAATACAGAGAAAAAAAAAAAAAAAAAGAATTTACAAGTGCTTCCTAAAACTAAACTGATAAAACATTAAATAGTTTGCTAATATGGAAGAAAACTTTAGGAAATAAGTAACTATAAAGGATGAAAATGTCATCTAATCATAGTGCTTTAATAATGACAATTTGATAAACCAACTGAATTTTTTAAAGATTTCTCTTAGATAAGCTAATGATTCAAAGTCTCTATAAACAGTGCTTACTGCCATGGGTTATCAGCAATAAATAGAAATAGTAATTTGAAAAGTAAAGCAAAGAATAACTACCTACTTAATCAAAATTATTTCTGAGGCAATATCAGCACATGTTTCATATTGCGTATCTCTGATAACACTATTAAAATGTTAAAACATTTTAAATAGCAGTAAGTATCATAATAACTTTATATTTAGATTTATTAACTATTACTAACAGAATACATACATAATATGTCAGTAGGTAAAAGTTTGTGGCAATATACTGATTGGCTGTTTTTATTTGTGTTAGTACTTTGTTTCTATAGCAATAAAAATCCATTAAAAGAATGTACAGATGGTGATTAAGGATTTCACTTAAGACCCTGAAGATATGAAAAAAAAAATCATAAGATATATAATTTTAGATATCAAACAATAAGAATTTATAAAAGAAAATAAATGTATATGTAATGTTTCAATTACCTTGGATATTATAATAGCATCTGTTGATAGTGTATTTTATTATATTTTTGTTGTTGTTTTCATTTTTTCCCCCTTTGGTCTGCTCTTTTGGCTTTTTCTTCTTTAGGAAATCTTAAAAACAAATTGCTTTTTATTTATTCAATATGTGATTGAATATATGGGACTTGATTATTGTCATTATTACTTAAATTCCTCAAATTGCTCAAAGTCTGTGAACTGTGATGCCATTTTGACAAGGCCCTATTAGTTTGAAAATTTTTTTCTCATTGGCATAAGACATTCTTGGTTCCTTTTGAGTATTCTTTACCCAAGATCTAGAATTAGTGATTGTTTCAAGGAGTCCAAATTGTTTTAAGCGGTGAAGACACACTCACACACACACAAACATGAAATCTGTTTCTAGTTTTCTAAAATGCTAATGCTCCTTGAAGGGAAAACTGCAAGAGCAGTCTATTATTCTCATTGCTCTCCTTTGTTTTCAGGAGGATAATGAGAAGATTCAATAAGGATCTGCCAATATTGTCCTGATAGAACCTTGGAAGTTTAGTCAAAAGAGATGACAAATCGTGAAACCATTGAGAAACAAAAAATGCAGAATGTATAGGAACTATATAGGTCAAAATAACAGGATATTTTGAAGACAATCTCAAGCCAGAAATACCTACACACCAAAGAGGAAAGCAAAGCAAATGGCTGAAGATAGGGAGTGGTTGGAAGCAGCAAAAAAGGATAAAACACACCAGACATACATACAACTGTGAGGCAGCACTACCAAGAAGATCTGAAATCTGAAGTTAATTCTTTTCCTGAAAATATCTTCCTTATATGCATTCTGTTGAAGTAAAGTTACATCTTTGGATTGGGCAGCCACCGTATAGATAAGAGAAAAATAAGCTTCTAGAAAAAAAAGCATAATTAAAAATTTGTATAATCTTTGAAATCCTCTCAAAAGGCACACATAAATTCACAAGTTAATGAATTAACTTCCTAAAGAAAATTCAACAATGTCTATAGTAAAGCTACAAAATCCAGACATTCAACTACATGCAGACAAAATGGCCAAATCTAATATTAAACTATGTCAGATGAGGAATCTGACCCGTAACTAGGAGAAAAGTCAATCAATAAACAAACCAAAATGTTACATATGATATAATTAGTAGTCAAGGACCTTGAAAGAACTCTTTGACGCATTTGATTTTTTAGGGAAAAGTATCAATGACATGAAGACAGGCTTGGAGACTCCTAACTTCCAAAGTCAAAAAATATGCAATAATCAGAATAAAATATCATTGGCTGGGCTTTTGAAAATTAGAAAAGGGTGAAAAAACATTGGTAAAATTGAAGACAGGAAACAGTACCACCAAAACTGAAGAAGAGCAAAACAGACTTGAAAAAAATAAACAGATGCCCAGTGCCTGTGGGGCAATATCAGTCTAACATAAGTGTAACTGGAGACATTTGTCAAAGACATAGAGAAAAGAGATAGGATGGGAGAACAAAGATAAGAAATAACACGAATTTATTATCAAAATGCAATTCAGAAGACAATGTAACATCCTTAAAGTGCTGAAGGAAAAAAACCAGATTGTCAACCTAAATGCCATTTCCAACAAAGCACTTATGAAAAATAAAGACAAAATTCTCACATTTTCAGATAAGCAAAAGGTGAGTGAATTTTGAGCCATCAGATCAGCACTACATGAAATGTTAAAGGAAAGTACTCAGGTTGAATATCACTTCAGAAATAATACAGATGTGGATGAATAACACAATAGTTAATAGAAAAAATCTATATACTATGATAATGATAGTTTAACTGTGTAAAGAAAAAAAAAAAACACAGCAATATATTGAAAGTTTATAATGTACAGAAAAATACACGATAATAAGAACAGTCCAAAGACAGGAAGGGGGAAATGCAGGTATACTAGATTATTTCATTATATGTAATGCTATAATATATTTTAAAGGTAGATAGTCATATTATAAGGATACATATGTACATACACATATAGATTTATGTGTGTATATATAAGCATACACACACATACACATGTATTTCTACTATATAGTAACTCTGGTGGTCTGGTCACTAAGTCCAGTCCAACTCTTGCTATTCCATGGCCTGCCAGGCTCCTCTGTCCATGAGATTTCTAGGCAAGAATACTGGAGTGGGTGCCATTTCCTTCTCCAGGGGATCTTCTCAATCCAGGAATAGAATCTGGGTCTCCTACATTGTAAGCAGACTTGTGTTTTGCAGGTGGATTCTTTACTGACTGAGCTACAAGTCAACTCCAGCAACTACTAAATCATAAGGCA
The DNA here is from genome assembly GCA_022376925.1 of Tragulus kanchil. NCBI lineage: Eukaryota > Metazoa > Chordata > Mammalia > Artiodactyla > Tragulidae > Tragulus > Tragulus kanchil. The sequence continues at coordinate 148,457,626 of JAIOJX010000024.1, forward strand.
CTGAAGTAGAGCTAATAAGTTAATAGATGGGATGTGTCTCACAGATTTCATTTTACTTTCTATATTCCTTCTACCTGGAATGAATTTTCCTGCTGGTTTCTTTTGCCCACCACTTCTGTACTTTTCACCTTAGTTTGGAATTTTCAGTTATTTTATTATCCATCAAATGTTTCATATATCACAATCCTCAGTTATGTGGCCCACCATACTTAGGGCACAGACTTATTTAAGGGAATACAATATTTCTGTTTATGTGCTAGACACTAAAATAGGTACTGGGGTTGTGGCAGTGGACAAGTTCAAAAGCATTTCTGTTCTCAAAAAGCTTGTATTCTATGAATAAAGACAAATATTAAATGTGTGGTAAGTACAATCAGAGGTTAACAATGCAACTAGTTCTTACTCATCTTTGTTTCTATATTGCCTAGTTCATTTTGAATCACAGAAAGCACTCAATAAATAATTGTTGACTGAATAAAGGAATGTAGTCATGATTTATATGCAGTTCTCTGATAATGTCTTTTCCAATTTCTGCAAGAAATATAAGCTACCATAGCTCTCTGTTCTCATCAGTTCTTAAAACACCTACCATCATATTGACAACAGTCTGTTTAAATAACTGTAGACTATAGGAGGGCAATTCCTCACACTTCTATGAATAATCTAAATATTTCAAAATTAATAAATCTTTTGAGGTCACTTTTTTATTATTGTTTAAACAGCTTTGACTGATTTTTCATATAGATAACCACCTTGCATTACTGACAGAAATTTCACTTGTGCACTCTCTATTATGCTGTCCATATACTGTTGGATTCCACTGTGAGTCAGGGAACTTCTCTATATGCTAAGGAAGACTATTTCAGATTGGTGTTATTTCTTAAATATTTGGAAGAATCACTATATAAGACATATGTAACTGGAATTTCCTTTCATTGAATGCTTTTAAAATATTATTTAAACAGATATGAGACTAATCATATTTCTTAATTCATATTCTAAAATTTTTTGAAAAACTTTTTTAAAGAATGTATCCACTTCACTAAATATATGGCATAAAGTTGTTCATATCACCTTCTACTCAGTATTTTAATGATTGCAAATACTATGTAGAAGTTATCTTTATATTTCTAATCTTCAAAATGTCTGCTTTTTTCCTTAATCAGTCTTAAAGTGTTTATAAATGCATTAATCATTTCAAAGAACATTAGTTAGGCTTGAATATATTCTTTATTAGACATTCATTCTCTATTCCATGGATTTCTACTTTACTGTTATTATTACTTTATTCTATTTCTTTTCCTTTCATTTACTTTGCTTTTTCTAATTTGGGCGACATAGAAATTTATCATCGGTTTTAGCCTTTTTCCAACTAATATGTGCATTTCATTTTTATATTTTTGCTGTCATAAATTGGATATATATTTCATTCTAATTAGGCTCAAAATATTTTCTAATTTTCATTGTAAATTTTTTGACCCATGGACTATTTAGAAGTGCAACTTAATATTCAAGAAGTTTGGCACTCTTATTGATGTCTATACCATTCCACTAAGGTCAGAGAATATCTTCTGAAATACTTAGACTTTCTTTATGACTTAGAATATAACAAATTTTGATAAAAGTTTCACATGCATTTGAAAATAATAAAGTCTTTGTCATTAGTAAACTGATTTTCTGAATGTCAGTTGGGTCAGTTTACAAATAGTGCTTACATTTTGTCATTTTATTCTATCAGTAATTGCTACAGATACCAAATTCTCCCTTGCCAATGATGTTTTTATATATTTCTGCTTCTAAATCTCTTCATTTTTTTGCTTTATTTATTTAGAACATGTTATTGAGTGATACAGGTTAAGAATTGTTTCCTTATTGACAGGTCAATGAATAAAAACCAACTCCTGTACATTTGCTGTGATTCATTTTAACAGTTGCTTAGTCTGATAACAATATATATACATGACCCTAGTGGTTAAGGTGTGAATAGTAAATTCTTTCTTTTTCCTTCAAACATTTGAGTGTTTTTTTTGGAGGGTGTGTGTGTGTATGGATTTGTAATATCATCTAAATTATCTTTTATAATTTAAAGATATAATTTCACTGCTAAATGACATCAATCCTTAATGATGAGAAACATGGCTGTTCTTTGAAAATAATTTCCCACCTTTGGCTAATTTTAAGATTCTTTGTCTTTAGTTTTCACCAGTTTTATTATGATGTGCTTTATACTGAGTTTCTTAAATTTGTTGATTTGTATCTTCCTTCAGTTTTTATATAATTTTCATCATTGTTTCAAATATTACACACCACATTTTTTCTTTCCTATCCTCCTGAGACTCCAACAACATATATGTTAGGGATTCTGTTTGAATGTGTCCCACGTAAGTCTTATGATCTCTTTTTTCTCAATTCTTTTTATTTTTTACTTCTATCTTGGAAAGTAGATTTCCTTTTGAAATGCCTATTGATCTATTGACAAGATTTCTACTGTTTCCAGCTTACTGTTAATCTCAATTATTAAGATAACAATTTTGGATATTATAATTTTATACTCAAACAATGTCCATTTGATTTTCTTAACAATCTGTTTTACTGTTGAAATTTTGTCTCTTCCATTCTTCTAATACCACTTTCTCAGTATTTTCCACAAAAATGGATTCAATGTGGAGTGACGTTGAGGATTATTGCTTTCATTCTCCTGTATCTACCTACAATCTCTTCAAATTCCTGCTTTCTTAGCTCTATTTCTATCTTCTGTTGTTAGCTTCCTATGATCTTGTCTGCTCCTTTCTCTGGCTGACTTTTGGCTAAAACATTAAAATTATAAAACACAAAAACTAAATTTTCACTAACAAAGCTGGACAATATAAAGAGAATTTATAATTTTTCAGGCATGATAAAATGAAATTATAAAATTTAATTTATTCTATTATGTAAAATGATATAACATCCCTCATCACAGTCTAACCTGGACCCAGCATTTCTTAATCAAAAGGGTCAATAATATACCAAGGTAAAGATGTTTTCTCCCACTGTTTGCTTTGAATAAATAGAAGCTAATATTTAAATCAGTACTTTTGGTGATACCTTTATATTAGTTCAAATACTAATTAATATAAAAATTTAACCATAACTCTGTCTGAGATTTGGTAGATTTCTGGTGCTATTTATAAGGAATAAATGACATATTTTTCTCAAGTATAGTTCTATTCACCAAACATAAACAGTGTTTTTTTGTTTTTTTTTTTTCTTTTCCGTAGCAAATATTCTTCAAATGGCAAAAATTTGGCCTTGAGAAATTTATGCAAACCTATTTTTCTTTTTTTTTTTTTTAAGATTTATTTATTTATTCATTTTTGGGTGGGGATGGGGTGGGGAGGGAGGGGAGCGGGCGGGCCACTTCTATTGGTCTTTCATTTCTCCATTTTCATCCGTCTTTGTTCTTTGGCTCCTGTGGGCCTCCCATCGTGGTGTCGTCTGTTGTCTCTGAGCACTGGCTCTGGGCGCATGCGCTCCAGAGCTCCGGCTCGGTAATTGGACACATCGGTCCAGCCGCTCCGCGGCACGTGGGATCTTCCCAGGCCAGGGATCGAACCGGCACCCCTTGCCCTGTAAGTCAGCGTCCTTACCCACTGGACCACCAGGGGAAGCCCCCAAACCTATTTTTCTTAGGCACACAGCTGAAGGAATTATTTGTATGGTGGCATTATTTGAAGATAGAGAGTGTGTGTTGAGTTGTGATTCTGCAGTTCATTCACCTATGTCACTTTAGGTAACACATTACCTTAGAGTATTCATTAGTTCTTTTTGAGCCTATCTCTTCAAAAGTAATATAAGGAAAAACTATCTACCCTGCAGGGTTGTTGTGAGGTATAAATGCAAAGCATGTAATCATTTACCTTTTATTTAGTGCCTATTATGAGCACTATGTTGAAAGTTGTGGAAAGAAATGTAAAACATACATTTCTGGCTCTGAAAGTGTTCACTGTCGACTGAGGAAAAGAGAAAGACATATACATAATTAGAATTAAATGTGATAAACGATATTACAGAATCAGCTTAGGAAATGGAAATCAAGCCAAAGGCTAGTTTCAGCCTGGGGCAGGGGAGTGCAGTATGCTAAAAAGTACACCGAGATGGGAAATCAAATAAGGAAGTTGGAGAAAGATATTCAAGGTAGAAGGAACTGTTTTTCTAGACAACTGTTGTGAGAGAGTGTATGGCATTTGGGGAAAGTTAAAAGTAAATCAATATAACTTGATTATTTTCACCTAACAATTAGGAGAGTTGATTACAGAGAGTAAGGTTGTGTACAGATGCTAAAAACCTGTGTGTCACCCTAAAGGATTTATATTTTTGTCTGGAGTCGATGGAGAGACGCCAAAGGATTTTCAGAAGAGTCAGATTTGCATTTTGGAAAAATATATACATTCTTATTAAATGACCAATCATGATTATATAAATGATAATCTCTTTGCTGAACTTCATTGACTTGCAAAAAATTAAAGTTAATTAAAGAATAGACCCATGACACTGCCCCATTAGCCTAAAAATTTACCAGTCACATTTTGTCATGTTTGACTAACTACTAAGGGACAAACATTAAGCTCTATGAACCATAAAAAATCAAAGAAGCTTTATGACATGCCTATGGCAAGCTTCAGGATCTATCCAAAAGCTTCAGCATATTTTGTCTTCTTTATACTTGGGTTTTTCATCTTTTTTCTATCATAAAGAATGTTACTATAAACATTTGTGTGCAAATGTCTGCTTCAGTCCCCGGTTTCAATTCTTTGAGGTACACACAAATAAGTGGAGTTGTTGGATATTATGGTGATTCTTTGTTTAACATTTTGTGTTCCACAATGCTGAATCATTTTACATCCCCACCAGCAGTGAACTAGGATTTTGATTTTTCTACATCCTCACAATATTTGCAATTTTCTATATTTTTGATAAACCATCTTAGTGCATGTGAAGTGATACTTCATAATATTAATAGTTGATTTTCATGTCCCTAGTGATTAGTGCCATTAAGCATCCCTTTATATGTTTGTTGACCATTTGTATATCTTCTTTGCAGATGTCTATTTAGATTCTGTACCCATTTTTCCTCAGGCTGGTTTTTATTGTTATTCTTACTAAGCTGTAGGAGTTCTTTCTATGGATATTAATCTCCTCCAAGCTAGGTTTCAACAATACATGAACTGAGAACTTCTGGAGGTACAAGCTGGATATAGAAAAGGCAGAGGAACCATAGATCAAATTGCCAATAGCTGCTGGATTATAGAAAAAGCAAAGGAATTCCAGAAAATCCACTTCTGCCATGTGGATCACAAAAAACTGAAAAAATCCAAAAGAGGTGGGAATAATAGACCACCTTACATGCTTTCTGTGAAAACTGTATGCAGGACAAGAAACAGCAGTTGATTACAGAGAGTAAGGTTGTGTACAGATGCTAAAACCTGTGTGTCACCCTAAAGGATTTATATTTTTGTCTGGAGTCGATGGAGAGACGCCAAAGGATTTTCAGAAGAGTCAGATTTGCATTTTGGAAAAATATATACATTCTTATTAAATGACCAATCATGATTATATAAATGATAATCTCTTTGCTGAACTTCATTGACTTGCAAAAAATTAAAGTTAATTAAAGAATAGACCCATGACACTGCCCCATTAGCCTAAAAATTTACCAGTCACATTTTGTCATGTTTGACTAACTACTAAGGGACAAACATTAAGCTCTATGAACCATAAAAAATCAAAGAAGCTTTATGACATGCCTATGGCAAGCTTCAGGATCTATCCAAAAGCTTCAGCATATTTTGTCTTCTTTATATTTGGGGTTTTTTCATCTTTTTTCTATCATAAAGAATGTTACTATAAACATTTGTGTGCAAATGTCTGCTTCAGTCCCCGGTTTCAATTCTTTGAGGTACACACAAATAAGTGGAGTTGTTGGATATTATGGTGATTCTTTGTTTAACATTTTGTGTTCCACAATGCTGAATCATTTTACATCCCCACCAGCAGTGAACTAGGATTTTGATTTTTCTACATCCTCACAATATTTGCAATTTTCTATATTTTTGATAAACCATCTTAGTGCATGTGAAGTGATACTTCATAATATTAATAGTTGATTTTCATGTCCCTAGTGATTAGTGCCATTAAGCATCCCTTTATATGTTTGTTGACCATTTGTATATCTTCTTTGCAGATGTCTATTTAGATTCTGTACCCATTTTTACTCAGGCTGGTTTTTATTGTTATTCTTACTAAGCTGTAGGAGTTCTTTCTATGGATATTAATCTCCTCCAAGCTAGGTTTCAACAATACATGAACTGAGAACTTCTGGAGGTACAAGCTGGATATAGAAAAGGCAGAGGAACCATAGATCAAATTGCCAATAGCTGCTGGATTATAGAAAAAGCAAAGGAATTCCAGAAAATCCACTTCTGCCATGTGGATCACAAAAAACTGAAAAAATCCAAAAGAGGTGGGAATAATAGACCACCTTACATGCTTTCTGTGAAAACTGTATGCAGGACAAGAAACAGCAGCTAGAATCTGACATGGAAGAATGGACTGGTTCTGAATTGGGAAAGGAATACATCAAGACTTTATCTTGTCACCCTGCTTATTGAATTTATATACAGAGTACATCATGTGAAATGCCCGTCTGAAAGAAGCACTGGAATCGAGACTGCAGGGAGAAATATCAACAGCCTCACATATGCAGATGATATCATTCTAATGGTAGAAAGCAAAGAGGAACAAAAGAGCCTCTTAATGAAGGTGAAAGAAGAAGGTGAAAAAGCTGACCTAAAACTCAACATTCAAAAAATGAGGATCAACCGGTTTCATCACTTCATGGCAAATGGATAGACAAACAATGGAAACAGTGACAGACTATTTTCTTGAGCTCCAAGATCACTGTGATGTTGACTGTAGCCATGAAATTAAATGACACTTGCTCCTTGGAAGAAAAGCTATGACAAACATAAACAGCATGTTCAAAAGCAGAGATACCACTTTGCTGACAAAAGTCTGCATAGTCAAAGCTATGGTTTTCCCAGTAATAATGTATGGATGTGAGACTTGGACCATTCAGAAGTCTGGGAGCTGAAGAACTGATACCTTTGAACTGTGGTGTTCAAGAAAACTCCTGAGAGGTACTTGGACTACAAGGAGATCCAACCAGCCAATCCTAAAGAAATCAACTCTGAATTTTCTTTAGAAGGACAAATGCTGAAGCTGAAACTCCAGTACTTTGGCCACCTGATGTGAAGAGACAACTCATTGGAAAAGAACCTGATGTTGGGAAAAATAGAAGACAGAAGCAAAAGTGGATGACAGAGAATGAGATGGTTGGATGGCATCACTGGGTCAATGGTCATGAGTTTGAGCAAGCTCCAGAAGATGGTGAAGGACAGGAAAGCCTGGTTTGCTGCAGTCATTGGGGTCACAAATGCCAGACAGGACTGAGTGACTGAACTGAACTGAAGTGAATCTCCCATCCGGTATGTGATTTGCATTTTCTTTTCTCATTCTACAGTGTGCCTTTTCACCCTCTTAATAGTATTCTTTGAAGGACAGTTTAAATTTTGACAAAGTCCAACTTGCCTAATTATGGTCGTTGTTGCTTGTGCTTCTGGTATATTATCCAAATAGTTTTGCTTACAGAAAAACACATAGTTTTGTACAACTGTATACTCTCAAAGGAGAAGAATAAGTTTACTTAATGGAAATCACTGTATACTTCAAAAGCCACAAATGTTATTGATTGTTATTTAATTACTCTTAGGTCTAGGTATCTGAGATTCTGTGTCTTAAAGTCACCCACTAAGTAGCTAGAAGTACTCCCAGAAATTATTACACCCTTCCTCTCACAGGGCATATCTGGGAGCATTTATTCTAAAATATATTTCAGGACCTAAACTGAAAAGCTTTAAAAATCAGTCTGGAAATTATTGAATTTGCATTTAGATTAAGCTTTAAAAACTTAAAAGATAATTTCCCTCTTGCTTTGTAAAGAAATCTTAGGACAAATTTCTAGTCAAACTTCCAGATTATTTTTGCCTTTTGTTGTTTTGATTAGGTTATTTTATATCCTAGAGATATGGCCAAAAATCTATAGAAAAAAAATTGAGAACTATGCAGATAATTTTTATCCAAAGAAACAGAAAATCTCTCTAATGGAAGTTCAGTTGATTTCCTTTGTCCACTGTAGATAAAATCAGTTTGCATCTATTAAGAAAACTCATTTCAGGATTTCTAATGGCCTATAAAAGTGTCTACTTTGTGGAATCTCCATAAAACCAGTTATAACATTTTTCTGCTTCCTTTATTAATTAATGACTTAGATAAAATCTTTGACACATATTTATTTTACATTTTTATGAGAGCCATGACTTGGAACATTTACTGAAATACTATTTAATAACCTGTATGCCTAAAACAGTTATTTAAAAAAAATACTCAGGGTGATTTTTTTAGAGAAGAAATACATCCTTTAAAAATCAACTTGTTTTAATTTTTTTTCTGTGCCATAAAAATTCCTGTCCATAGTCTATATATATGTATATTTAAGCCCAAGTCAAGTCTCTTCAAGATCAATTTAAAAATTTTGCATTATCCTGAACTCAGAGGCATTTTTCAATAATTTATTTTATATAACATTGGGATATATTTGTCTTCACACAATGTTTAACTTTTCAAATATTAACATCTGTTTTCTCAATAGGAAGTCTATGGTTCTTAAATATTGAGACTTTGTAATATCCACAAGATAAGACTTTATACAGAATAAGATTTTTATACATTGATTTAATTTGCTGATTTAATTCTCACAATGTTTGATGAAGTCTATAGGTATACTCCATTATCATATTAATCAAAATTTATCTATTAATTTTTCTATTAACTAATGACATAAACACTGAGGGTTCAATAACTAGTACTAACACTTTTATCACTCTGCCTATCAAGGGTATATGAATGGACCTCAGGAGATGACAAAGAATGTCTTCTTGTTTTTCCTTAGTATAGTATAGTCTTAGTAAAATTTATTTTATTATTCCATCAGTTCTCCACAGTCTATAGATTCTAAGTTTGACTATAAATCAGTTTTTCTCAACCTTTTCATTTTCGCTTCCCAAGAGAAAATTTCAACTTAATTTAAGTTCTCATTTAGTGTAGTAACATACTGAGACATGATTTAAAAATTGAGAACTATGCAGATAATTTTTATCCAAAGAAACAGAAAATCTCTCTAATGGAAGTTCAGTTGATTTCCTTTGTCCACTGTAGATAAAATCAGTTTGCATCTATTAAGAAAACTCATTTCAGGATTTCTAATGGCCTATAAAAGTGTCTACTTTGTGGAATCTCCATAAAACCAGTTATAACATTTTTCTGCTTCCTTTATTAATTAATGACTTAGATAAAATCTTTGACACATATTTATTTTACATTTTTATGAGAGCCATGACTTGGAACATTTACTGAAATACTATTTAATAACCTGTATGCCTAAAACAGTTATTTAAAAAAAATACTCAGGGTGATTTTTTTAGAGAAGAAATACATCCTTTAAAAATCAACTTGTTTTAATTTTTTTTCTGTGCCATAAAAATTCCTGTCCATAGTCTATATATATGTATATTTAAGCCCAAGTCAAGTCTCTTCAAGATCAATTTAAAAATTTTGCATTATCCTGAACTCAGAGGCATTTTTCAATAATTTATTTTATATAACATTGGGATATATTTGTCTTCACACAATGTTTAACTTTTCAAATATTAACATCTGTTTTCTCAATAGGAAGTCTATGGTTCTTAAATATTGAGACTTTGTAATATCCACAAGATAAGACTTTATACAGAATAAGATTTTTATACATTGATTTAATTTGCTGATTTAATTCTCACAATGTTTGATGAAGTCTATAGGTATACTCCATTATCATATTAATCAAAATTTATCTATTAATTTTTCTATTAACTAATGACATAAACACTGAGGGTTCAATAACTAGTACTAACACTTTTATCACTCTGCCTATCAAGGGTATATGAATGGACCTCAGGAGATGACAAAGAATGTCTTCTTGTTTTTCCTTAGTATAGTATAGTCTTAGTAAAATTTATTTTATTATTCCATCAGTTCTCCACAGTCTATAGATTCTAAGTTTGACTATAAATCAGTTTTTCTCAACCTTTTCATTTTCGCTTCCCAAGAGAAAATTTCAACTTAATTTAAGTTCTCATTTAGTGTAGTAACATACTGAGACATGAGATTTTGTCATGTAATGTTGAAAACTTTGGAGGACCAAAATATATTGCAATATCTAATTTTTTTTTTTCCCTCAAAGCCAGATTTTACCCTCTTGGGGGAAATACTACCTCCACTAGAGTGTATGTTATATATTTTTTCAAGGTTCCGGGAATTTCTAATGTTAGGACTTAAGCTTTTTTAAAAAATGGAGTTTTCATGAGGACCTAAACCTCCACCATATGTATCACTTAAATCTGATACATCATTATGCTAACGGAACCTTCTCCTTTTATCTTGTTTCAAGGACCCTCAATCCAATCTGATAGAGGTGACAGAGGTGAGAAAGAAAGGGAATAAAAAGAAAAAAGTTGTTCTTTAACATTGTCTTTTTTATTATTTCACTACATATTTTAAACATTTATATAAGCATTTCTAAAGGAGTTATTTATTTGTAAAGTTCCATTCTCAGGGAACATGTAGAGTATAGATAGTCCTATCTTCCCATGGTTCTCTGTGCACAAATGTCAGTGACCACAGTTTAGTTAAAAAAAGAAAAAAAAAAAGTCATCCAAAAACATGGTTCAAATTTCCTTTACCCCACTGTAACAGCTCTGAGGAATTACATAAAGCAAAACTCAGTTCTGGGGGTGGGATAGGAAGGAGACGGGTAGGCAGGGGAGGTTCAGGAGGAGGGAGCATGTGTACACCTATGGCGATTCAGGCTGATGTGTGGCAGTAAACGACAAAACTCTGCTAAAAATAAATAAAATAAAAGAAAAAACCCTCAATTATGGCTCTTGTATCCACAACTCACTATTAAATGATACATGCACATCACGATTACTGATCAATCACATCATTTCTTTTAAAGTCTATCAAGAGCTGGTCACTGTGCAGCTGTTATTCCAGGAGATGACAAAGAATGTCTTCTTGTTTTTCCTTAGTATAGTATAGTCTTAGTAAAATTTATTTTATTATTCCATCAGTTCTCCACAGTCTATAGATTCTAAGTTTGACTATAAATCAGTTTTTCTCAACCTTTTCATTTTCGCTTCCCAAGAGAAAATTTCAACTTAATTTAAGTTCTCATTTAGTGTAGTAACATACTGAGACATGAGATTTTGTCATGTAATGTTGAAAACTTTGGAGGACCAAAATATATTGCAATATCTAATTTTTTTTTTTCCCTCAAAGCCAGATTTTACCCTCTTGGGGGAAATACTACCTCCACTAGAGTGTATGTTATATATTTTTTCAAGGTTCCGGGAATTTCTAATGTTAGGACTTAAGCTTTTTTAAAAAATGGAGTTTTCATGAGGACCTAAACCTCCACCATATGTATCACTTAAATCTGATACATCATTATGCTAACGGAACCTTCTCCTTTTATCTTGTTTCAAGGACCCTCAATCCAATCTGATAGAGGTGACAGAGGTGAGAAAGAAAGGGAATAAAAAGAAAAAAGTTGTTCTTTAACATTGTCTTTTTTATTATTTCACTACATATTTTAAACATTTATATAAGCATTTCTAAAGGAGTTATTTATTTGTAAAGTTCCATTCTCAGGGAACATGTAGAGTATAGATAGTCCTATCTTCCCATGGTTCTCTGTGCACAAATGTCAGTGACCACAGTTTAGTTAAAAAAAGAAAAAAAAAAAGTCATCCAAAAACATGGTTCAAATTTCCTTTACCCCACTGTAACAGCTCTGAGGAATTACATAAAGCAAAACTCAGTTCTGGGGGTGGGATAGGAAGGGAGACGGGGTAGGCAGGGGGAGGTTCAGGAGGAGGGAGCATGTGTACACCTATGGCGAATTCAGGCTGATGTGTGGCAGTAAACGACAAAACTCTGCTAAAAATAAATAAAAGAAAAAGAAAAAACCCTCAATTATGGCTCTTGTATCCACAACTCACTATTAAATGATACATGCACATCACGATTACTGATCAATCACATCATTTCTTTTAAAGTCTATCAAGAGCTGGTCACTGTGCAGCTGTTATTCAGTTCACAGTAAAAGTATAGCTACGCTGCCTCCTTTTTCCCAGTGATGAACTCACAAGACTTTTCACAAAATGAATAATCCAAAGAGGGAACCAGTCAGTAAAGGTGAAAGTACAGCAAAGAAAGGAAAAGCGCTAACGCTGGAAGTGAAACTGAGATCCAAAGTCACTGGAGTGACAAGAAATGTCTGCCTGGGTGGGCTGTAGACACCATCACAGTTCAAGAGATTCTAGAAAAGCGACCCGGGAAACTCAGTGAAGGTGAACTTAGGGACCTAATGGAAGAAAATGATTGTGAACTTAGGAAAAGACTTTGAGAGGAAGTGACAATGTCAAAAAACTTCAAATGAAGGCAAATCAGAGATATTTCAGGACACTGAATGTGCAAATGTCTCCCAAAACTTTGGAGGTGGCTTCAGACTTAGAACAGAGTACGACAGTCCTCCAGGGCATGTGCCAGAGGAAGAAGCAAACACTGCTCACAGCACTCTTGCCAATATTTTATAAACATAAAATCCTTTAAGTCTCATTTAAAAATTACACTGTACCAAATATGTACTAGTTTTACTATATTTTTATTTCCATGTGCATTTACAGCCATCAGTAAGAAAGTTTTAATGTTCTGACAGAAATATTTAGACGTCATAGAATAACAGTATTTTCCCCTATTGATTATTTTGATTGATTTGCAGCGATCTACTTTTCATGCCATTTTTACCTTTATACATGACCCAACAAAGCCGAGAACTGCCTGTTCTCAAACTTGATACTTGTTCCTTCACCGTTTCAAAATCTGATCCCATAACTTACTTTATATAATTTAGTGTAAATGAGTCTTGCTGATTGCATGTCAGTGGACCCCAGATCTTTTTTAAGCTGTCGGTTAGGTACCAATATGCTGATCTCTGAAAGAGATGGAGTTACTGTAAGTGTTTTCTCAATTTTTGTTCCCATTTACTTCCTTTGCATGTGAATGGGCACTAAAATATGGTTAGCTACCTACAGTGGCAGGGGAATTGCTTTTCTTTCCTTCTTTCTCTTGACCTACTAGTCAATTGGTTATTATGATTTCCTTCTCAAGGCATCTCACGCTTTTCCCTGCACTGAGGCTGGATGATAGAACTTATACAAGCAAAAACAGCAGCTGTAAGAAAAGAAACAAAAGAGAGTGTCAGGTACTAGAAACAGAAATGCCTAAAACCTCCTGTTCCATGAGCTATTTTCCAAGTAGAGCTTTTGACCTATTTCTCACCTCAGCACTTGTTATAAAATATTTGACATAATCTGGGATTTTGTTTCTAAAATATAGATGACTTTTGTATATAGCTTTTATGTGAAAAGACAACTGATTAAAATGTACATGCAATTTTTTCTTTCCCTGCAGGATCAAAGATAAAAAGGAGAATTCTTTTAGTAGGCAAGAAATATTTTAGCTCTCAATCTCTATCCCCTTGGATAATTTATAGTAAAATGATTTAAAAGATTTCAAAAGAATTTTGTGTCTCTGTACCTGAACACATGGGACTTGTAAAAACTAAATTTACATAAAGTTGCCTAAACTCACTTTCATGATAGTACTATTCTATTTATACTTAGTAAATCATCTCCTAAAATATTAATAACAGGAATTAGAATTATTATAATATCTTCATTAGCTATATTGGAATCTTTAATCAGAATTCACTTAAATGAATTTTAGTCATTTAAGTATGGATGATCATAGTATAGATGATCAATGTATAAGCAATCTGTTAAAAACTAAAGATCTAAGTCAGAAGGAGTTGAGTAGAACTGAAGAATGTACCATTTAAATAACTTTCTTGAATAATTCTGATATTGGTACAATGAGGACTGAACTTTAAGAAGTGTGTAAAAGCAGGTCAGTCATTAATCTAGTGCAATATTGTTATAAACAGGCTTCAGGAAACAACTCATGCAGAGTGACAAAAGTAAACAGTGGAGGGGATTTATTACACCAGCGGGTCCAAGGCCTCACTTTAGCCAAGGACCCTGGGCAGAACTTGTGGCTCACATTTATACCTAAAGCCTACGTGCACAAACCCACATCCCAAACACCTGAGGCTGCTTCGGAAACATCAAAGGAAAAAATATGATTTGGCTGCCATCACAAAGGTATAATCAAAAATTATAGCTTGTCTACAACAAGGATTAATTAACTAAGATCACAAATGGTGATCTATCATATGGTGGACATTTCATTTTCATGGCCGAGGGAAGGCTTGGTTATGAGGTTTCCTTGGTCAGGTTCTCATCAGCCTGGGAGGCCTAGTCAACATTTAATTTTTCATCTCCATAGCTACACAGTCCAAGCACAGTACAGAGTTCACTGAAAGTGGAGGATGGAGTTCTCTTCCTCAATATGGAGTCAGTTCAGTCAGGGTAGCCTGTTCCTTTCCCCCTTCAATATGAGTCAAAGACAGACTAATGAAGGCAGAGCTGTATAGTTTGTGGAGTGAAACTGTTTAACTTCAACATTAACTCCTTCACTTATAAAATGTGTGATCTTGGCTAAGCCAGAACTTTTCTCTATGCCTCAAGTTCCTCAATTGTCAAACGGGAAGTAGAAGGGAACAAGGTTTGTAAGGATGATGTGAAATAACTCTAAGGACTTAACACTATGACCGACACACAGGAAGTGCTTAAAAACAGTTGATTCACATTGATTTTTCTCTCTCTTTCCTCCACAGGTTCTATAGACCTCTTTGTGGTTCACCAACGTTCTAACCTCATGTGAGAATGCACTGTAAAATATCCTTGTGTCACAGTCAATCCTTCTATATTTATTGTTTGAATTTTAAGATAATTTTGAAATCTAGACTTTTTCTAACATACCCTTTTAAACATATCCTTGGTTGACTATTATGTAGGAAAGCTGCCTTTATCTGAGTATCTGTGCATCTCCTTGTGGACCTGACTGCTTGCTCAGTTCTGCCAAAGATGTGTCTATGGGGTAGGAAGATAGTCCTCTCATTAGGGTCAGGGTTGAAAGGTTTTTGCATTAAACTAATTTAACACTATTAAATAGTTCCATCATTGAAAAAAAACTGTAATTACACTGCCACACTACAGATGTCTAGACTGCTTATTGTTTCTTCTTGATTGATTTTTTCGGTGCTTAAGTTTATATGTGACGTGTACTTCCAAAAAAGAGAAGAAAGAGCTTAAATGATTATGACCAGTGACATTCTCCTAATTCAGTAATCTGATACTTCACCTTCTATCCTATAGACATAATGAATAAGGAAAGGCAGAAGAAACAGACACTATTTTTCTGGGTTCTCTGGCAAGGCCCTTCTTCATGGAAATGCAAGGAGATAGGAATGAATAGGACTAATCAATATTCATCTTGCTAATACAGAGCAAGTGCACTGGCAAGGCCCATCAGGTACTTAAATATAGAAATAAAATGCAAATTTGAATGCAGTTTATCTAGTCCTTTTTACCTCCCTGAGGGGCTCTGAATTGAAAGAGGACCCTTGCAAGCATAAGGAAGCTTAAGCACATTGTTTCAGTTTGGAGCTAAGATGGCGCCTACAGGAAGGGACGTGGGAGTGAAAGGAAGCTTAAGCACATTGCTTAAAGAAGCTTAAGCACATGCTTGCAGTTTGGAGTTAAGATGGCGCCTACAGGAAGAGACGAGGGCATGATCTAAATTGTTAAGTGATGGTCAAAATTTCTGATTGGTTCCCCTGGTTTCCATGCTCATGGATGATTGCTTGACCTTTAGCTTGATTGGTGTAATCTATAGGAAGTTCCGTGCAAAACCCCCTTCACTTACCTATAAAAGCTGTGGATCTACACTAATAAAGCGGAACCGCCTCGCCAGAACCCCTGCCATGTCTGATTGTCCCCGGCATGCTCCGGCAGGCTGAGGGGCCGGCAGAAAGGCTTGCCCCTCTCCGAGATCTCCTGGTTCAGCCGGGGGCAATCCCGCTGCCTTCCTTTCTGCGGAAGGCCCCCACACCTCCCCATTACCGGCAGGCTATACCTGCTACTTTCTAAAAATGGAATGATGCAAGTTTGCATCTTTGACAACTGAAACTTTAGAGTCCTTGTTGCAGTATGATTGAGTTTTGCTATCCTTTCCTACCAATTGGTGAATGGTTGAGCAACTGGCAATATACAGTAAATAAAGCATAATAATGGGGTAAATAATCAGTATTTAATATTGTAAATACTATTTACAAAGTCAAAAGTAATAATGCAAAGGATATCTGGATTTTCCTACAGCCACTTTAAACGTAGGCTACCTCAGTACCTCCACTCGGACATCTGTCTTCCCTCCAACCCTCAGGATATCTGCCAACAAGTATGCATGATACATTTGCTACATATTTTGATTATTCCTTCTGAAAATCAGTTTTTTCTTCCTAATAAGTACCATTGTAGGATAAAATCTTAACTAGCTACAACAGTCCATTACAGTGAAATTCCACAAACCAAATTCAAGGAGCTCACCAAAGAAATGAAAATGATGACTGGGAAAATATCTAATTAGCAATGCTTATCAACAGGCTTCCCTGGGGGATCAGAGGGTAAACAATTTGCCTGCAATGCAGGAGACCTGGATTCAGTCCCTGGGTCGGGAAAATTCCCTGGAGATCCTGACAACACACTCCAGAATTCCTGCCTGAAAAATTTCATGGACTGAGAAGCCTACCGGGCTACAGGCCATGAGTTACAAAGAGTTGGACATAACTGAGCAACTAACAGGCAGTACTCTACTCAGTACATGTCAACAGAAGGTATGATACGTATTTTCTGCCATGTCCGTCTACTAGACTTCTAGCCCTTTGCCCACGGGTGTCAACTGATTCTAGACAAAGGAACCACTTCCCAATACTTAAAGTTCATGGCTGAGATGAAAAGAAGAAGCAGCCTCCTTCACACTGCCTCATGAAAACAAGTCTTCAGAATACAAAAAAGAAAAAAAATTAGGATACTCTTTCCCTAAGGTATGTGTGTGCATATGATGGTTTATGATGTTATTAGCACAGCACTGTGCTTTGGCAAGCTTGGATGATCTGAGATTCTAACACTTGAAAATCTATTTCTAAATGGAAAACTGACAGAGGATGAGATAGTTGGATGGCATCACTGACTCAGTGGAAAACAGTTTGAGCAAACTCTAGGAGATGGTGAAGAATACGGAAGCCTGGCGTGCTGTAGTCCATGGAGTCACAAAGAGTTGGACACGACTGAGCAACTGACCAACAACAATAATGATGTTGGGCATTCTAGTTATACGAAAGTTAGATAACTGCTATATATTTTTACCATCAGTGGTTACAAAATTTTACAAGATTATTAATTTAATTAGATCATGCCCTGAAATTCTTGACACTTACATTTACTTAATACATACAAATTTAATTGTCTTCTTCACACATTAATTTTGAAAATATTAAAAAATACATACAGAAGTATATGCCTAGCAATAATGTTAATGTACTATAGTTTGTGATTTGTATATATGTTTATCATAGGCAAAAAAAATCAAACATTACTAATCATGCAAACTGAAATCTTTATTACTTTCCTGTTTTCTCAGGGGTACCTACAATTGTAACTGTAGTCTCTTATTTTCCAAAATACATTATATTTTTCATATTTATTAGTCTACAGAAAATAATATTTGCATGTTTTATTTATATAAATTATGTCATACTTGATCTGTATTTTCAACTCAATTTTCATCCTCTTAATATGCTGATGTATTTAAATTGAGTTTATTTTAGAAATTGATAACAATAATTCATTTCTTCTTTTCCTATTAAGAAACATTTAGGCAGAAATGTTTCCTATTAAGAAACATTTCTGATTTTCCCATGAGTAGCATTTACATGAATAGTTCTTTCTAGGCACATATGTGACACATTCTCTAAAGAATCTATGGAGTATGAGTTCTATATTACAGGCTACATGATCTCGGTCTCATGAACTGTTGTTGTCACCATAATAAGCCAATGTCTTCAAGTAGCTATATTTATATTTCTTTGGCTCTCCCAGTCCTTCTCAGTGAAAGAGGAAGCCTAAATTATCCAGTCGTGCGTTACTGGAAGCAAAAGTCCTCTGTAATTCTAGCGTTTATCAATATTGACTCCTTCCTACTATATTTTGCTTGACATTGGGAGATGGAGCCTAGTCAACCTCCCTTTAAATCTAAGTCTAGTTAGCTGCTTAAGTAAAAGACACTGAGAGTATGACAGTGGTGCTTCAGAGTCTAGGCCATAAGAATCTTTCCAGTTCATGTCTAGGTCTTCAAGAATACTGGCTCTTGGGATGCTCCCTCAGAACTTAGCAGCCATGCTGTAAAAATGCAAGTCATACAGAGCAAAGACATGGAGTTAACAACCCCACCTGAGCACCCAGCTGAGGGAGCCATGTTGAATGTCTCGTCAAGACGAGCTGCAAGATGACTAGTCTCCATCTTATTGAGATGGACCAGAAACCTCAAGTGAGAAATATCATAGCGCCATGAGACGAAATGGTATGTTTTGATTATAAATTTCACTAAACTCCATTAAATTTCAGAAGAGTCAGTCAAATAGCAATTGATAACCTAAACATCCTGAAAAGCTTTACAACCAAGAGAAGAAAGACACAAAAATTGATTTTAACAACCAAGTATAGTAAATACAATGACAAAAGTGTTCATAAGAGGTTATGGGTGGGGAAAATGAGAAGAAAAACATGGAGAGAGGATACTGGGGGCCCAGGAAAAGATTTCTAGATTAAATAATGTTTTTGAAACTTAAAATAAAAATAAGAGTACTTCAGGGAAAAGGAATGCCATTAAAGATGTTTGATGTTCTTCTCTGTCCTCCTTAAGAGAGGAACAATGTGAAGGGTACTCCAAGCATTACATTTTTTACTGGATTCAACTTATTGGGAGACAATGGTTAGAAAAGACTAGAGAAAAAGACAAGAAACCATATTATGCTGGGCCCTGGATTAGTCATTTTAAGGAGTCCACATTTGATTATATAGAAGACAGGGAGACACTGAAGGCCTTAATCTGAGAAAGAACATGGCCAAATTAGTCTATAATCAACCAACTCAGATGCTGAGTGAATAATAAGCTGCAAATTGAAAGTAGAAGACAAATAATGCCAGTGGCAGAATTAAGTCCTTGCAAGAAGATCATTTGGCAGATACAAGAAGATGCTCATCTGTATGATGCCCAGGAAGAAGACCCTCACCTGACACCAAATCTGGACTTCCAACCTTCAGAGCTAATAACAGAATGCCCAGTCTTTATTTGATTCATGACTATGCAGAAGAAAGACTAAAAATCAAGATTTCTTCAGAGAACTATGGCCAAGTGGCTAAATTTTGGTTACTGGGAGGAGAGAAAAAACCATGCTCCAAAAGTTAAACAACCCAAAAAACCCCTGAGCACCCAGCTGAGGGAGCCATGTTGAATGTCTCGTCAAGACGAGCTGCAAGATGACTAGTCTCCATCTTATTGAGATGGACCAGAAACCTCAAGTGAGAAATATCATAGCGCCATGAGACGAAATGGTATGTTTTGATTATAAATTTCACTAAACTCCATTAAATTTCAGAAGAGTCAGTCAAATAGCAATTGATAACCTAAACATCCTGAAAAGCTTTACAACCAAGAGAAGAAAGACACAAAAATTGATTTTAACAACCAAGTATAGTAAATACAATGACAAAAGTGTTCATAAGAGGTTATGGGTGGGGAAAATGAGAAGAAAAACATGGAGAGAGGATACTGGGGGCCCAGGAAAAGATTTCTAGATTAAATAATGTTTTTGAAACTTAAAATAAAAATAAGAGTACTTCAGGGAAAAGGAATGCCATTAAAGATGTTTGATGTTCTTCTCTGTCCTCCTTAAGAGAGGAACAATGTGAAGGGTACTCAAGCATTACATTTTTTACTGGATTCAACTTATTGGGAGACAATGGTTAGAAAAGACTAGAGAAAAAGACAAGAAACCATATTATGCTGGGCCCTGGATTAGTCATTTTAAGGAGTCCACATTTGATTATATAGAAGACAGGGAGACACTGAAGGCCTTAATCTGAGAAAGAACATGGCCAAATTAGTCTATAATCAACCAACTCAGATGCTGAGTGAATAATAAGCTGCAAATTGAAAGTAGAAGACAAATAATGCCAGTGGCAGAATTAAGTCCTTGCAAGAAGATCATTTGGCAGATACAAGAAGATGCTCATCTGTATGATGCCCAGGAAGAAGACCCTCACCTGACACCAAATCTGGACTTCCAACCTTCAGAGCTAATAACAGAATGCCCAGTCTTTATTTGATTCATGACTATGCAGAAGAAAGACTAAAAATCAAGATTTCTTCAGAGAACTATGGCCAAGTGGCTAAATTTTGGTTACTGGGAGGAGAGAAGAAATGATGCTCCTTAAAAGAGAAACGCTTGCCTCATTGTCTTCCTTTGCCACACAGGCACAGGAAACAAACTAAGGCCACGGAGTGACCGGAGTAGACTTGATTCTTAATGTGCAGAGCTGCTGGGAGAGAGAAAGCAACCCCTAAATCACGGCTGTATGGATTTAATAAAAAGTGTAGAAGACAAAGAAATACTTAAGTAAAGCAAGGGAAAAAACCACTGTAATAATTAAGATAATATAAAATAAGATCCTGACCTAAGAATATCTGGAGAAACAGGAAGCTCTTAAGAGATATTATGGAGAAAATTTAACAGCATTTTTGATGGATTGAACACAGGGATAAAGATGAAGGAGAAATCAAGTGTCACTTCCATGCTTCTTGTTATGACATGGAGAGAAAATTGTGCTACAAATTAATATGATTGAGGAAAATACAGGTTTGACTTACCATGTTTGAAGTTCCTGTAAGAAATTCAGTTAGTGACATCTAGTAAATCTTGGGTATATCAATAATGTGCACGGAGGAATTAGGGTTGGAAATGCACTCATTCACTACCACTACTGATTAAGGGGCTACGGGTCCCAAAACAAACAACGACCCTTCCTTGTGAAAGAACATATTAAAAAGAGATAGTCAGTAAATATTAATAATAATAAAAAGAGAAAAGGTACTATTTTGATAGACTAGTTAGGAGAGGTAGGGGATCTAGATGAAAATGACTTAGAAAAAAATAATAATTTTCTGCAAATTGAAAGTAGAAGACAAATAATGCCAGTGGCAGAATTAAGTCCTTGCAAGAAGATCATTTGGCAGATACAAGAAGATGCTCATCTGTATGATGCCCAGGAAGAAGACCCTCACCTGACACCAAATCTGGACTTCCAACCTTCAGAGCTAATAACAGAATGCCCAGTCTTTATTTGATTCATGACTATGCAGAAGAAAGACTAAAAATCAAGATTTCTTCAGAGAACTATGGCCAAGTGGCTAAATTTTGGTTACTGGGAGGAGAGAAGAAATGATGCTCCTTAAAAGAGAAACGCTTGCCTCATTGTCTTCCTTTGCCACACAGGCACAGGAAACAAACTAAGGCCACGGAGTGACCGGAGTAGACTTGATTCTTAATGTGCAGAGCTGCTGGGAGAGAGAAAGCAACCCCTAAATCACGGCTGTATGGATTTAATAAAAAGTGTAGAAGACAAAGAAATACTTAAGTAAAGCAAGGGAAAAAACCACTGTAATAATTAAGATAATATAAAATAAGATCCTGACCTAAGAATATCTGGAGAAACAGGAAGCTCTTAAGAGATATTATGGAGAAAATTTAACAGCATTTTTGATGGATTGAACACAGGGATAAAGATGAAGGAGAAATCAAGTGTCACTTCCATGCTTCTTGTTATGACATGGAGAGAAAATTGTGCTACAAATTAATATGATTGAGGAAAATACAGGTTTGACTTACCATGTTTGAAGTTCCTGTAAGAAATTCAGTTAGTGACATCTAGTAAATCTTGGGTATATCAATAATGTGCACGGAGGAATTAGGGTTGGAAATGCACTCATTCACTACCACTACTGATTAAGGGGCTACCGGGTCCCAAAACAAACAACGACCCTTCCTTGTGAAAGAACATATTAAAAAGAGATAGTCAGTAAATATTAATAATAATAAAAAAGAGAGAAAAGGTACTATTTTGATAGACTAGTTAGGAGAGGTAGGGGATCTAGATGAAAATGACTTAGAAGCAAGAATGGGAGAAAACCATCTCAAGAAAGAATAAAAGAGAAGAGATCAAAAACTACAAATATGGCAGTGCTCTGATAGGTCAAGCACCTTAGGAAATGAATCAAAGATTTTTTTCATTTACACAATGAGAGGAGAAAATTTCCTCATGGGTTTATATAACCTAATAGATAATCCTTTTTAAAAGTGCTTTTTTTCTGAATTAACTAAGTTCATCAATATTAAATGACAGATAAAAATCAAAGCAACAGCATTTCTTAAGAGTAATGGAACATCTCTAGAAAGCTGAAATAGTATGATCATGTATGAAGGAAGTATATCATACAGTTTTCTTATCCAAAGAAGACTAACATACATAAAATAGTCAGGTAACAATATAATACATATGATTAAAAACATACATTTATAACATTAGATGTAAAATTTTTAAGTTTCATTCTTTATTCCACATGTTCTACGTGCAAAATATAAGCTTAATTTTATGTGTGCCTTTGGAGACAAAAGAGAAAGTGTTACTTGCTCAGTTGTATCTGACTGGTGCACTCCCATGAACTGTAACCCACCAGGCTCCGCTGTCTGTGGAATTCTCCAGGCAAGAAAACTGGATTGGGTAGCCATTCTCTTCTCCAAGGGATCCTCCCAAGCCAGGGATTGAACTCAAGTATCCTGCATTGCAGCTGGACTTTTAATCATCTGAGCCAGCAGGAAGCTCCATAGATAGTAATGGCCAAAAATTTTTGAAGTGCTTTATAAATTTCAAAACAATTTTATACTCATTGTAAATACAGAAGATCAACTTCAATTAGATACATAAATATAACAGATTTTTTCATGTAGGACACAATATACAAAGGGTTTCATACACTTTCTAAAAAGGAGGAATGCTGTGTGAATTGCTATGAACAGATGATGTGGTCTACAATATTATCAAACTGATCGTATGGAAATGTAATAAAGCTTTACTATAAAACAAATGACTAACCAAAACAATAGAATTATGTTAGAAAAAATATGCAGTTTTATTTAGCTATATTTTTCAAAGACAGAAGTAGCAGTAGGATACTGATTATGTTTAGCTACAGTTTTGCTTTTCAGTGGCATGTTCAATAGTTTTGGTTGATTACTAAACTTGAGTACTACAAATGAATAAGCTTCTATTATAGACTATATGTTTTATATATGCTAAAACCATGGGTTTATATAACCTAATAGATAATCCTTTTAAAAGTTCTTTTTTTCTGAATTAACTAAGTTCATCAATATTAAATGACAGATAAAAATCAAAGCAACAGCATTTCTTAAGAGTAATGGAACATCTCTAGAAAGCTGAAATAGTATGATCATGTATGAAGGAAGTATATCATACAGTTTTCTTATCCAAAGAAGACTAACATACATAAAATAGTCAGGTAACAATATAATACATATGATTAAAAACATACATTTATAACATTAGATGTAAAATTTTTAAGTTTCATTCTTTATTCCACATGTTCTACGTGCAAAATATAAGCTTAATTTTATGTGTGCCTTTGGAGACAAAAGAGAAAGTGTTACTTGCTCAGTTGTATCTGACTGGTGCACTCCCATGAACTGTAACCCACCAGGCTCCGCTGTCTGTGGAATTCTCCAGGCAAGAAAACTGGATTGGGTAGCCATTCTCTTCTCCAAGGGATCCTCCCAAGCCAGGGATTGAACTCAAGTATCCTGCATTGCAGCTGGACTTTTAATCATCTGAGCCAGCAGGGAAGCTCCATAGATAGTACTGGCCAAAAATTTTTGAAGTGCTTTATAAATTTCAAAACAATTTTATACTCATTGTAAATACAGAAGATCAACTTCAATTAGATACATAAATATAACAGATTTTTTCATGTAGGACACAATATACAAAGGGTTTCATACACTTTCTAAAAAGGAGGAATGCTGTGTGAATTGCTATGAACAGATGATGTGGTCTACAATATTATCAAACTGATCGTATGGAAATGTAATAAAGCTTTACTATAAAACAAATGACTAACCAAAACAATAGAATTATGTTAGAAAAAATATGCAGTTTTATTTAGCTATATTTTTCAAAGACAGAAGTAGCAGTAGGATACTGATTATGTTTAGCTACAGTTTTGCTTTTCAGTGGCATGTTCAATAGTTTTGGTTGATTACTAAACTTGAGTACTACAAATGAATAAGCTTCTATTATAGACTATATGTTTTATATATGCTAAAACCATCTGTTTTTCATTTGTAATACAAATATCATCCATTGCTTACTTCAGATCTTAAATTATGATCATATTGTGTCACACTTTCACTGTCTTCTCATTAACTGTTTGTTACAAATGAGCTTCTAGTTCCCTGTGGCTCAGATGGTAAAGAATCTGCCTGTGATACAGGAGACCCAGTTTCAGTCCCTCAGTTGGGAATATCCTCTGAACAAGGGAATGGCCTGAAGAATTCCAGTATTCTTCTCCGAAGAATCCCATGGATGGAGGAGCCTAGCAGGCTATGGGATCACAAAGAGTTGGACACGAGTGAGAGGCTAACAATTCCATTTCCAGAGTTGAAAGGAAAAAGGTACTTATGTAGGAGTTTTTGTCTAATCATTAATATTGTGAACTACGTATGAGATCAGAATAATTTTTACTCCCTCCCCCAAAAACATTATTAAAAGCCTAGCAGTTGGTTTTGAAGTGATAACTGCTATGACTGTTTTCATATTTTATATGTCTGTTAAATACAACTTCCTATACTCAAAATAATCATGCTTCACTGCCTGATGAGAGGTGGAGATGGAAAAATACTGTAGAATAAATTTTTAGAAGAGAGAAAAGCATGTGCAACAACAAATAATTAAACTATCATGATGTATTAAGTATAGGTAATAAAACTGCACTATTATAACCACCCAGCTACTGCATCTTGATAAGCTCATTTTCAAATTGTGCAATTTTTTGAAAGGTTTGAAAATAGTGCAGAATAAAACTTCCAACAATTTTTATGTGTGCACCACTGAAAAATAGTGTATATTGATTAACTCTTGATAGATGGATAAAGGAACAAATGTAAACAAAGAAAAACAATTAGCCTCTAACATGCTCTACAAAGTTATCCAAAAAAGGGTCAAAAATAACTCTGAAGCTTTATCTATTATCTCAATAGAAAAGTTCAGTTTCCTCTTTGTGCTTGGAAATAATGGAAATTTGAAACCATTGTTATGATTGTCAGGGTTATTATTACAGAAAAGCCCCTCAAATAATTCAACCTTGTTTCTAGTATTTTTCAATTTCTGTCTTATTCATGATTCATCTCTTCTAAGAAAATTTCAAATTTATCTTTCTCATTTATTTTCATAGGAAAAAAAAGGCCTCAACACAGTCATACACACATGCACACATATTCATGATGTCAGGATAAAAACAGATGCAATGATGCAAATCCTTGGGGATTATAACTTTCAAAAGTATTTGAATTCTAATTGAGATTTCTTTGATCCAAACTGAGATATTTTGAATCCTAATTGAGATTACTTGAGAGTGTTTTCAGTAGATGATTGTAGAGATTTATACATAGTATGTGTCTGACATCTCAAACAATTTATCATCTTTTTAATACAGCAGAAATGCCCAGATCTCCAGTTCACATACTGCAATTCTTAGGAAATGTAACTTCTAGAAAAATCAATAGAATACATAACTCAAACTGTATTAAAGACATAATTGTATGAGAGACTGGTTCCCAACTCTTCCCCCATCTTTTCATCTTACTGAAAAGACTTTTTGAGCTACAAAAGTGAAGTTTCTTAAGTACAGTTAAATGACACAGGGTATCATGAGAGTAAGCTTGTCATTTACTTCCTGTGTGCTCTGTGAGACTGCTATTCTGCCTGTTTTCTTGAGTTCTAGAAAACAAATATTTGGAAGCTATTTGGAATAATGCTTTTCCCATCTCACTGTCTATCCATCACTGAATTCTACCTCAGGCATAAGCACAGGTCAGATTGACAAGGATATTATATTTCTGGGTGTGGCTGTGCATGAAGGGCAGAAATTTCAGCTCTATGGGGTCACTGGTGGAATATCCCATTTATAAGTTAAAAAAAAAAAAAAAAGGCCTCTTCATTTATTTATGCATCGTGTTTTCAGATGACCAAAATCCCTAGATAGATTAAAAATACATGAACACCTAACCAAATAAGATTATTTCAATAGGCCGGTTAAAATGACAGTGCATATATGCATCTATAATAGCTAAAGACCTTGTGCTTTGAGCAGGAAATACACACTGATCGTCTGCATGGCAAACTTTCTTTAAAACACTAAATATGGTATCAGGTCCTCTGTCAATGACAGAAGACGATTCTACGCACTACTTGTTTCATAATCCTATATCTAGCTGGCTCTTTACTTCTCTGCAGATGAAGATGCCAGCAAAATGCTGAACTGGAATGCAAAAGTCAAACCTTCTTTGGTTAACAAATTCCTCGCAAAATATCTCCCCAAGCCCTCAAGAGCTGTAGTGATGTCATATCCGTTGTCCAGGTCTCCACACCTCTCTCAGCAGTTACTCCCTTTATCTTTTTCTTAGGTCAAAACTTTTGAGGTGGGCTGTCTAGATAGCGGCGGGAGAGGGTAAATCTGGGTGCGCAGCTTGGAGGCGCTTCAGCACCTCGGTCAGCTCCCGCTGCAGCTCAGCCCACCCCTAGAGCTCCCCGACTCCCAGCTCTGAGAATGCCTGCGGAATGATCGCCCCCCAGGGCGGCTGCTGCTACCGCCGCTCCTGCTTTCGCTGTTGCTGCTGCTGCTATTGCCTACTGCTACCGCTCCTGCTACCGCCTGTGTCTCCAACTCCACTCTGCTCTGACTGGCAGGCAGAAAGTGCAACTGACGAAGGAGGTCTCTGCAGTGAGAGTCGAGTGGCTACATAAAAGACAGTAAAGAGGGGGCAAAAACGCAGATCAGAATGCAGGCGGCGTCCAAGCTACTCAATCTCCTGCTGCTGTCTTTGCTTGCTGGATTAGATCCTTCCAAGGTACGGGCAATATTTTAACTCTTGTTTGAAATAAATGTACAAAATGCAACGGACCGGCCAAAAATGCATTTAATTGTGCCCCCAAATACCCCACCCCCAACAAAAAAAGAAGCATGAAAGGCAGCTTTTCTAGCTCTCCTGCGGTGCCTGGCGTATCCCCACGGCTTGGAAGCTAACAAGGTGAACTACCAGGGGGATAGCTCCTCAAGGTAGAGTCCTGGAGAGAGGGGGGAGGGACCAGGAGCGAATATAACGTGTTTGGGCAGCGGGCAATGCGGCTCTCCGGAGAATTTGGCTTATTTGATATCCAAGTGCTTAACGTTCTCTTCTGAAGTCGGACGGGTAATGCCAAGGAGTTAGCAGTTAAAATAATAAGGTTTATAATCATGTTTAGGAGATGGTGAACCGTTTCTTTGTTGAAAGCTGGGAAGCGTTTCCCAGCTGATTCTGGTCAATAATACTCTCGTCGCAGACGTGCTGCGGTTTGTGTCCAAAACATTTGGGATGCTGCTTGTAACACACGCACGGCAGAGCAGCAGAGCTCTACTCTCTGCCATGGCTGAGAGGCACTGGTGAAAGGGGCTTGTGTTTGTTTCTTTTTTTCATTAAGGAAATTAGAGAGCACTGAGGAAGTTCTGATTACCAGTGTTAAGAAACAGGAAGTGAGAACCCTTTCAAACTAAGAAGGACAATGGGAAGGATGAGCTGTCTGATAGATGTTGAACTCTGAAGATTATCCAGTACTGGCAATTAAAGTGAACCCTGACCTCTTTGGATAAAGAGTCAAAAAACATGGAGAAATATTTTCAGCAGTATATAAGAAAAGTCTTGAAGATAAAGTGAGATAATTTGAGAGCATCAGCCTTCTAAGAAAATCTCAATTATCTAGAATAAGATATAAGGCATCTACTAAAAAGAGTAAGGAAACAACAATTTCAAATATTATTTTATCTACTTAACTGGTCAAGAGTGATTTGACACAGTGGGAAAAATGATGTCATGTTATAAAGCTATAAATTGGAATATAGTAAAGTTATTTTAAAATAACTGTGTAGAGAAATTGTTTCTTTTTATAACTGAATAGAACTAAGCATAGCCTAATACTGTGGTTGACTGAATATTTCTAGGCCTAATATAGTACATAGTAAAAACTCAGAATCATGTCATACACACTTATTATTATTTCTGTGCACTTTTCATATTTAAAGACCTGATGAGAATAAAATCATTTTCTTTTTTAAAGGTATGGTTGTGCTGATATTGACACTGAAATTTTCACATAGTGTGCTGTCTCAGTGATTTTAATGGAATATTTTATACACTAAGGTATGGCTTTAAAGCATTTTTACATCCAGATACAAAGTGTCAATTTTGCTTTCATATATTTTATCTTTTTGTTTTCATTGTTTTTTTTCCTCTGGATCTACGGTAACACATTAATTACATTGCCACTCTCAATATATTATGTTCATTGCAACTTTGAACACATTCTATTATTTATCTCATTTGTATTACTCTTGGCAATGCACTTTAAAAAAAAAAAAAAGCTAATCACTGAGTTACTACACACAAAAAAATCTCTAGACTTAAAGTGGGCTTTATCGTTCCTAATGAATTCAGAAATGCAGATCTTTTACTGACAACTGCATGTTCATGTGATGTTTCTCCTATCTTTAATGCATACATATCTTCATTTCTTGTATCCCATTCTTTCCCAAATTAAACATATATAAACAAGAACTTCTAATAAGCACTGAGATAAGTCCTCCAAATAAATGATCCATTTTTGGTCAAGGTGATCTTCTAGTATTGATAAGTTTATTTTCATGAATTCAACATCAGAAAACTTTCCTTCAGACTTAACTTGGGCTGTTTGATACAGCAGAGCTAAGAAATCCAGGAAAGAAAAGGCATTAACTTTTCAAACTGTCCTTTTCAGTGTCTAGACACTGCAACACAGTATGCAAAGAACACTAGATGTTACTTGTTCTACATCACATGTGACAACATAGAGAATATGAAAATGTTCATAGCGGGTGATTTTAATGTTGTTAAAAGTCTGTGGACTAGCAGACAAATTTTGCTTTAAAAAGGTGAATATGTTATGTTTTATCAAGCTACTGAGAATCACCAAACTATATCATCTCTCCTCTCCCAAATCACAAATGATGCCACTAAACTCTCCAAATGACTGTCAGTTAGGTTATGAAATAGAAATTTTCACGTATTTTATATTTTTACTAACTGCTTAAGGGTATAGATAATGAAATTAGCATCCATAAGGCAAATTGGTAAAACTGAAATTAAATTCTAATAATACAGTAGCATACAAGACCACTTTGTGGACAAGTAAGTGATAATTAAGTGATGATACTTAAATACACCAAAAGTATAAACAGCTATTCTTTTATATACTAAATGTCAAGAATGATATATTTGAAAATCCTATTTTTAAATAAATTCATTTAAGTATTCTTCTATATTATTACATTTTACCTTTATACTACACATAAATCATGCATGGATACACACAAACTAGCAAAACAGGAGCGCTATTAAATTGAATGGACTCCTCTAAGTATAGGATTATTACATATTCAAATGTTGGAGAACTAAATTTTAGAGCATTTTTGTTATATTTTAATTTATCTGAAACAAAAAGGCTTTCTAACAATAGTGCCAATTCAATTTCATGGAAGACTATATAATATTTATGTTTTGATCATTTTTCCTGAGATTGAAACTTACAGATCATATATGATATTCTATAAAGTACTTAGGTATCACCATCTCATGGTACGATAAATTACTTGAAAGTAAATTTTATTTTTAAATTAAAAATAAATCCAAACATTTATATTCATAGGATGAACTTACTTTCAGCATGCATTTACTTTCCTTCCTGTCATGTAACATACCAGAAAATTGGTAAGATTAGTATTTTCTTTCAGTAAAGGAAGATAATTCAACACTAATTAATTATTTGCATTTTATATAGACAGATTACCAATTTTCCTCTCCATAAAATCATGAGAATTATTCTTAATTAAAATCTTATTAACAACTTTCCAGTTCCACTTATAAAAACTCATGGGTATATCACTTTGCCTATTTTAAGAGATATCTAATTTCACTTGTAATGGAGTATCTGAACTACAGGCAATATGCCAAATCATCATTCATTCAATAAGTAAATTAAGAAAAACCAAAATCTTGTAAGAATTGGACTATTGCAGATAAAGGACCATTTCTCGGTAGGAAATTCCTGAGGGTGGCTGCTAGATGGCATCTCTGTACTTTAAAACGGAAGGCGAAGAATTTAATGACCTTGGTAGTAGGAGAGTACACCTTTTATTTCAGTAAGATCTTTAGCAGACCGTTATCTGAACATTATAACAAAAGAGTAATCCTTGAAACAGAACCATGAATTTATTTGTTCTGCAATGCAGAATTATAAAGAAAGGAGGTAGTAGGAGAGTAAGACCTATTTCAGTAAGATCTTTAGCATGCATATAAAAAAAACTAAAATGTCAAGAATGATATATTTGAAAATCCTATTTTTAAATAAATTCATTTAAGTATTCTTCTATATTATTACATTTTACCTTTATACTACACATAAATCATGCATGGATACACACAAACTAGCAAAACAGGAGCGCTATTAAATTGAATGGACTCCTCTAAGTATAGGATTATTACATATTCAAATGTTGGAGAACTAAATTTTAGAGCATTTTTGTTATATTTTAATTTATCTGAAACAAAAAGGCTTTCTAACAATAGTGCCAATTCAATTTCATGGAAGACTATATAATATTTATGTTTTGATCATTTTTCCTGAGATTGAAACTTACAGATCATATATGATATTCTATAAAGTACTTAGGTATCACCATCTCATGGTACGATAAATTACTTGAAAGTAAATTTTATTTTTAAATTAAAAATAAATCCAAACATTTATATTCATAGGATGAACTTACTTTCAGCATGCATTTACTTTCCTTCCTGTCATGTAACATACCAGAAAATTGGTAAGATTAGTATTTTCTTTCAGTAAAGGAAGATAATTCAACACTAATTAATTATTTGCATTTTATATAGACAGATTACCAATTTTCCTCTCCATAAAATCATGAGAATTATTCTTAATTAAAATCTTATTAACAACTTTCCAGTTCCACTTATAAAAACTCATGGGTATATCACTTTGCCTATTTTAAGAGATATCTAATTTCACTTGTAATGGAGTATCTGAACTACAGGCAATATGCCAAATCATCATTCATTCAATAAGTAAATTAAGAAAAACCAAAATCTTGTAAGAATTGGACTATTGCAGATAAAGGACCATTTCTCGGTAGGAAATTCCTGAGGGTGGCTGCTAGATGGCATCTCTGTACTTTAAAACGGAAGGCGAAGAATTTAATGACCTTGGTAGTAGGAGAGTAAACCTTTTTTTATTTCAGTAAGATCTTTAGCAGACCGTTATCTGAACATTATAACAAAAGAGTAATCCCTTGAAACAGAACCATGAATTTATTTGTTCTGCAATGCAGAATTATAAAGAAAGGAGGTATAAATGTGACTGTGCAGATTTCAAACACAGCATTTATACCAGGGTCAGACACTTGGGGAACAGTTCAAAAGAGGTGGCATAGGCACAGCCACATACTGCTGTGACTGTTACGCTTTTAAGAAATCCTACTTGTATGATAAATGTACTGTAAAATGCCCTAGCATGTTTCGATTGAGAGAGCATTCACTATGTCCTCACTCAGAAATATTTTAAAGAACTTATCACCATGGGATTTGTTGACACCACAGACATAAAACGAAACAATGATTCAGCAATAATCTTCAACACCAAACTGTTTTTTTTTTTCCGTCTCCAAAACAACTCAGCTAATTAGAATCTTTGCCTTAAATAAGACAGTTGTGTTAAGCCATATAAACATGACAGGAAGTAAGAGATTTCAATAATTATATTGTTATATGCTTCATAACTTAATATACCATGGAAAAGTGCCTTTGTATTTTGGTACTGCGAAAGAAAATGATCAAATACCTAAATTGGCTAGAAGTGGCTTTAGTAAATAAATCCAATTAAAGTTCACACTCTTATAACCATTGAATACAAATTATAAAAAGCAAAAATAGCAAGAGAAATCAACTGAGACCAGTATCCATTTGCTTTAAAATTCACCTTAAAAATCCATCTTCTCCTTTAACCCCTGTATGCCAGAGACATCCTCTATACAACAGGATCAACTCAAATTAGAACAGAAAACATGGATCAATTGCATCTGGCAAGGACCTGTAATTATATACCAATAAACCCTGACATGGTAAAGAGAGAAAAGTTCAACACAGCCCATTCCATGTTCTGAAAGAGTAAATGACATTCCTACTCCTATTTTACCCCATCCTTCTTGACACAATTAAATATTTATTTGGGAATGTAAATATTCTTTCCTACTCTTTCTCTTGGTAACTTTACAAGATGAAAATGATACTGCTCTTCTCTATTTTTCTTTGAAAATTCTTATTTCTTGTAATTTTCTAATTTTTCTTTGATCTTCACTGTTGGGAAGGAAAGAAGTTCCTGAGTGAGAAAGAAAGGGTCAGAATTCAGACAAAGCCTTGGTAGTAGGAGAGTAAACCTTTTTTAAGAATCTTTAGCAGACCGTTATCTGAACATTATAACAAAAGAGTAATACCTTGAAACAGAACCATGAATTTATTTGTTCTGCAATGCAGAATTATAAAGAAAGGAGGTATAAATGTGACTGTGCAGATTTCAAACACAGCATTTATACCAGGGTCAGACACTTGGGAACAGTTCAAAAGAGGTGGCATAGGCACAGCCACATACTGCTGTGACTGTTACGCTTTTAAGAAATCCTACTTGTATGATAAATGTACTGTAAAATCCCCTAGCATGTTTCGATTGAGAGAGCATTCACTATGTCCTCACTCAGAAATATTTTAAAGAACTTATCACCATGGGATTTGTTGACACCACAGACATAAAACGAAACAATGATTCAGCAATAATCTTCAACACCAAACTGTTTTTTTTTTTCCGTCTCCAAAACAACTCAGCTAATTAGAATCTTTGCCTTAAATAAGACAGTTGTGTTAAGCCATATAAACATGACAGGAAGTAAGAGATTTCAATAATTATATTGTTATATGCTTCATAACTTAATATACCATGGAAAAGTGCCTTTGTATTTTGGTACTGCGAAAGAAAATGATCAAATACCTAAATTGGCTAGAAGTGGCTTTAGTAAATAAATCCAATTAAAGTTCACACTCTTATAACCATTGAATACAAATTATAAAAAGCAAAAATAGCAAGAGAAATCAACTGAGACCAGTATCCATTTGCTTTAAAATTCACCTTAAAAATCCATCTTCTCCTTTAACCCCTGTATGCCAGAGACATCCTCTATACAACAGGATCAACTCAAATTAGAACAGAAAACATGGATCAATTGCATCTGGCAAGGACCTGTAATTATATACCAATAAACCCTGACATGGTAAAGAGAGAAAAGTTCAACACAGCCCATTCCATGTTCTGAAAGAGTAAATGACATTCCTACTCCTATTTTACCCCATCCTTCTTGACACAATTAAATATTTATTTGGGAATGTAAATATTCTTTCCTACTCTTTCTCTTGGTAACTTTACAAGATGAAAATGATACTGCTCTTCTCTATTTTTCTTTGAAAATTCTTATTTCTTGTAATTTTCTAATATTTCTCTTGAGAAAATGACTATTGTGATGATCCATTCACTGTTGGGAAGGAAAGAAGTTCCTGAGTGAGAAAGAAAGGGGTCAGAATTCAGACAAAGACCATCATTTTTCATCCTTACTTTGCCAGTAATGTGTATATATACATGTGTGTTTATTACATTTATGTGCTCATGCCAAGTAGGGTTGTACCCTATGTGACCCCATGAATTGCAGCCTGTCAGGCTCTTCTGCCCAGAGAATTTTCCATGCAAGAATACTGGAGTAGGTTACCATTTCCTACTCCAATTACGTGTGTGTGTGTGTGTGTGTGTGTGTGTGTGTGAGTAAATACGCACACATATATAACTTTGTGAAGATGTGATCTCAGTGCTCTCGCCTGCAAAATGAGAAACCTATATGTTCTTTTATAAATTTATATTAGAGTATAGTTGATTTATGGTGTTGAGTTTCTCTTTTGTGAATAAGTTCATTGGTATCATTTTTATAGATTCCACATATAATATTTGTTTTTGACTAATTTCATTCAGCACGACAATCCCTAGGTCCATCCATATTACTGCAAATGACACTATTACATTCTTTTTAACGGCTGAGTAAAAACCCATTATATATATATATATATATATATATATATATATATACACACACACACACACGCACACAGCACATCTTTATTCATTCCTCTCTTGATGGACATTTAAGTTACTTCCATGTCTCCGCTATTGTAAGTAGTGCTGCTATGAACTTTGGGGTGCATGTGTATTTTGAAATTATAGCTTTATATCTGGATATGGGACAAGGAGTGGGATTGCTGGATCATATGGGGACTCTGTTTTTAGTTATGTAAGGGACCACCATACTGTTCTCCACACTGACTATACCAATTTATATTGCCACCAAAAGTACAGAAGGGTTCTCTTTTCTTCACATCCTTCCAGCATCTACTGTTTGTAAATGTTTTGAGGATGACCATTCTGACCTCTGTGAAGTGATTCTCCACTGTAGTTTTAATTTGCATTTCTCTAATACTTAGGAATACTGAGCACATTAACATGTGCTTCTTGGCCATCTTTTCATGTCTTCTTTGGAAAAGTGTCTATGTAGATTTTTCTGCCAGTTTTTTGGATTGTGTTGTTTGTTTTTATATTGACCTGAATGTGGTGTTTGTTCTGGAACTTACACTCTTGTTGGTGGCTTCATTTGCAAATATTTTCTCCCATTCTGTAGGTTATCTTTTTATTTTGTTTATGGTTTCCTTTGCTGCACAAAAGCCCTTAAGTCTAATAAGACTCTATTTATCTTTGTTTCCATTACCCTAAGGTTGTTGTTCAGTTGCTTAGTCATGTCTGACTCTTTGTGACCCCATGGACTGAAGCATGCTAGGTTTCCCCGCCCTTCACTGTTTCTTAGAGTTTGCTCATACTCATGCTCATTGAGTCTATGATGCCATCCAAGCATCTCATTCTCTGCCATCCCCTTCTCCTTCTGTCTTCAAACTTTCACAGAATAAGGGTCTTTTCCAGTGAGTCAGCTCTTCACATCAGGTGGCCATAGTACTGGAGATTCAGCTTCAGCATCAATCCTTCCAATGAATATTTACAGTTGATTTCCTTTGTGACTGACTGGTTGGATCTCCTTGCAGTCCAAGGGACTCTCAAGAGTCTTCTCCAGGACCAGAGTTCAAAAGCATAAATTCTTCAGCACTCACCCTTCTTTATGGTCCAACTCTCACAGTCATACATGACTACTGAGAAAACCATAGCTTTCACCATATGGACCTCTGTTAGAAAAGTGATGTCTCTGCTTTTTATTTTAAAAAATACCATGCTGTCTAGGTGTGTCAAAGAATTTCATCCAAGGAGCAAGTGTTTTTTTTTAATTTCATGGCTGCAGTCACCATCTGCAGTGGTTTCTGTAGGCCCAAGAAAATAAAGTCTGCCATTGTTTCCATTGTTTCCCCATTTATTTGCCAGAATTGTGAGAAATAAGTATCTGTTTATAAGACATCCAGTCTGTTACAGTAGCCTGAACAGACTAAGATATTCTATTTAATAATATTTTGCCATTCATTAAAAATCAGAAGATTCTTTTGTAGAGGATAGCTAGTAAAATCACAAATTTTGTGAGACCTGAGGGTTCCACTCTCCTGACCTAATCACCTCCCAAAGGCCTCACTTCTTTATATCATCCTTTTGAGCATTAGGATTTCAACACATGAGTTTAGGAAGAGACAAGCATTCAGACCATAATATTAATGGAGAAATGATCACTTCTATGAACATAATTTATTTATCTTTTATTTTGGATTTCTTTCTCAGTTTCTCTGTTTATGCCAGTTTTCCTACTTTTCTCAATAGAGAATTCTATGAAGTCCTTAAAAAGACTTGACTCTTAATTAGACACAATAACATTTCTCCTGATGCTGCTCAGCCAAATGCAAGTCCATCTAAGTAGTTCAAGAACTGATTCTTTCATATGAAGGGTAAAATTAAATGAAAACAATTATATAATATCTAGGATAGACCCTACCCATGAAAAATTAATGTTTAAGAAAAATAGTATTTCAAAAATATCTGCACACATACCACACTGAGGTTTAAAATACTTGTTACTTACTCAAGGAACTGAACATTTTATAAAAAAGGGGGTCCAAGATACAGAAACAAAAGAAGACCAATTCTATCAATAATGACAATAAAGTAATTCATGCTAATACTAATAAAGATATTCAAAAATGTTGTTAAAACAATAAAATATAGTTTTATAAAAATAATTATCTTTTGTGCTCTAAAAACAAGGTTTTGTAAAAATGTATCACAAAATTATGCCTTCTGTCATTCTCTTAGCAAGTCTTCAGAAGAATAAAAATAATTTCAGAAAAATGGATCACAGATGCTGCTGCTTCATCCTTTTGCCACTCCCTGGAAAGCTCTTTCCTTCTTCCCCATATGTCAAAAATTTACCTATACTTTAAGATGCAACTTAAATGTCACTTCTTCCAGAAATCCTTTCCTGACACTCTCTGCATCCCAGGAAGAGGCAATCCTGATAAAGTAAGAACTACTATAAGAAAAGAATTATGTTTTCTTTATCTTTGGATCTACAGCCACTGGTACTGTATCTGACACAGATAAGCATTCAGTGAACACAGGCTAAACTGGCTTTCTTCCCCACCAAGATTTGTAGAACACATTTTTTTTTTCAATCACCCATTATACTTATCACTTTCATTTTTTTTTAAAAAAAAAAAAGGTATTTACTATAGTGTGTCTCCCTTACTAAATTATAATGTAGCTGAGGGCAGGTTTTGTGTTGTGGTCATGATCTTATTCTTTCCTATCTATCAAGTAGCACAGTCTCTATTCAGATATGATATTTATCAACATTTGCTGAATGAATACATAGAGATAAAGAAAAAACATCCTTGAAGTGCTAGGTCAATTGACTCATAGATACAATCTTGTGTTTTTCATCCCTGCTTTCATCAGATAATATATTCGGGGTAGGGAAGTAAGACTAATTTTAAGAACCTTGTTTTTTAAGGGCTTGGACCTCATATCAGGTTATTTATCTTGAAGAATGCTTCTATGTTTTTATTTTTTTTCATCCCCTCCTAGTTCTATGTGAAGGGAAAAATTGAACATTATATAATATCTAGGATAGCCCAATAAATATTTTTCAAAATATCTGCACACATACCACACTGAGGTTTAAAATACTTGTTACTTACTCAAGGAACTGAACATTTTATAAAAAAGGGGGTCCAAGATACAGAAACAAAGAAGACCAATTCTATCAATAATGACAATAAAGTAATTCATGCTAATACTAATAAAGATATTCAAAAATGTTGTTAAAACAATAAAATATAGTTTTATAAAAATAATTATCTTTTGTGCTCTAAAAACAAGGTTTTGTAAAAATGTATCACAAAATTATGCCTTCTGTCATTCTCTTAGCAAGTCTTCAGAAGAATAAAAATAATTTCAGAAAAATGGATCACAGATGCTGCTGCTTCATCCTTTTGCCACTCCCTGGAAAGCTCTTTCCTTCTTCCCCATATGTCAAAAATTTACCTATACTTTAAGATGCAACTTAAATGTCACTTCTTCCAGAAATCCTTTCCTGACACTCTCTGCATCCCAGGAAGAGGCAATCCTGATAAAGTAAGAACTACTATAAGAAAAGAATTATGTTTTCTTTATCTTTGGATCTACAGCCACTGGTACTGTATCTGACACAGATAAGCATTCAGTGAACACAGGCTAAACTGGCTTTCTTCCCACCAAGATTTGTAGAACACATTTTTTTCAATCACCCATTATACTTATCACTTTCTTTTTTTTAAAAAAAAAAAGGTATTTACTATAGTGTGTCTCCCTTACTAAATTATAATGTAGCTGAGGGCAGGTTTTGTGTTGTGGTCATGATCTTATTCTTTCCTATCTATCAAGTAGCACAGTCTCTATTCAGATATGATATTTATCAACATTTGCTGAATGAATACATAGAGATAAAGAAAAAACATCCTTGAAGTGCTAGGTCAATTGACTCATAGATACAATCTTGTGTTTTTCATCCCTGCTTTCATCAGATAATATATTCGGGGTAGGGAAGTAAGACTAATTTTAAGAACCTTGTTTTTTAAGGGCTTGGACCTCATATCAGGTTATTTATCTTGAAGAATGCTTCTAGATTATGTCTTTTTGAATTTTTTTATTAATTTCCTGTCCTACCTCCCCATCCTTAGTTCTATGTTTTCACTACTGGGAACTCTGCGATGCTACAGACTCAATATTCTTGTGAATTATTTGCATGGTTTCTGATGATTGTTGGCAAATCCTCTTATTCCTGGTGTATGTATAAGAGTCTTTCATTTGCATAAGTTTATGAATCTAAACATGTTATTGTTTTGACTACCTTTATTTTATGTAATGTCTTACTTTACTGGATAAGTTAGTATATTATATATATTTTGCCATTTCTTTTATGGAATGAGTTATTTTTTAAGGATATAAAATATTTTGTTGAAATTATTACCTTACTATATATTCTAATAGTAGCCTATAGACAGAGAAGTAATGGGCTTCATATTTGTACTGTATCACTATATGAGCAAACTGCCACCAAAAAGAATACAATTACATGATTAAAAGCAAACAGAAGTAGAGTTAGATTTACCCAAATTAAATATAATCAGAAATTCAAATTTTTATATTTAATTTTGTAGGTTAAAATACTCTAAAAAGAAATATTGGTAATAAAATAGTTTCAACAGCACAAATAGTTATCTAGATAACCCCATAGGCATGACATAAATTAAATACATGATCCTTTTCATTTTTCCAACTAAACTAAACTGACTAAGAAGTATTATCCCATGATGATTTAAATAGCATTGTGAGAGCAATCAAATCCAAAAGCCAGGATTTCTTCAATGAGAG
Organism: Tragulus kanchil; assembly: GCA_022376925.1. Taxonomy (NCBI): domain Eukaryota; kingdom Metazoa; phylum Chordata; class Mammalia; order Artiodactyla; family Tragulidae; genus Tragulus; species Tragulus kanchil. The sequence goes on from JAIOJX010000024.1 coordinate 148,497,318, forward strand.
ATCAGTCATGGAAATGCTGATTCACTGGTTATTTACTTTTTCCAATTATAATGTAGCTGAGGGCAGGTTTTGTGTTGTGGTCATGATCTTATTCTTTCCTATCTATCAAGTAGCACAGTCTCTATTCAGATATGATATTTATCAACATTTGCTGAATGAATACATAGAGATAAAGAAAAAACATCCTTGAAGTGCTAGGTCAATTGACTCATAGATACAATCTTGTGTTTTTCATCCCTGCTTTCATCAGATAATATATTCGGGGTAGGGAAGTAAGACTAATTTTAAGAACCTTGTTTTTTAAGGGCTTGGACCTCATATCAGGTTATTTATCTTGAAGAATGCTTCTAGATTATGTCTTTTTGAATTTTTTTATTAATTTCCTGTCCTACCTCCCCATCCTTAGTTCTATGTTTTCACTACTGGGAACTCTGCGATGCTACAGACTCAATATTCTTGTGAATTATTTGCATGGTTTCTGATGATTGTTGGCAAATCCTCTTATTCCTGGTGTATGTATAAGAGTCTTTCATTTGCATAAGTTTATGAATCTAAACATGTTATTGTTTTGACTACCTTTATTTTATGTAATGTCTTACTTTACTGGATAAGTTAGTATATTATATATATTTTGCCATTTCTTTTATGGAATGAGTTATTTTTTAAGGATATAAAATATTTTGTTGAAATTATTACCTTACTATATATTCTAATAGTAGCCTATAGACAGAGAAGTAATGGGCTTCATATTTGTACTGTATCACTATATGAGCAAACTGCCACCAAAAAGAATACAATTACATGATTAAAAGCAAACAGAAGTAGAGTTAGATTTACCCAAATTAAATATAATCAGAAATTCAAATTTTTATATTTAATTTTGTAGGTTAAAATACTCTAAAAAGAAATATTGGTAATAAAATAGTTTCAACAGCACAAATAGTTATCTAGATAACCCCATAGGCATGACATAAATTAAATACATGATCCTTTTCATTTTTCCAACTAAACTAAACTGACTAAGAAGTATTATCCCATGATGATTTAAATAGCATTGTGAGAGCAATCAAATCCAAAAGCCAGGATTTCTTCAATGAGAGATCAGTCATGGAAATGCTGATTCACTGGCACCAAAATGTCACTGTTGAATTGTTGCCTTACACTTCCAGGAATGATCTACATCTATGGCTTCTTATGGAATTGTTTACCTGGTAAGTATTTTCACATCTACATGTATCTTCTGGCACCATGACTTTGTGCATATTTTGTAGTACTTAACAAACTAAAATATAATCCAGCCCAACACACACTAAACACTTTTTACTATGCATATTATTTATTTTATATTTTGCTACAGATATATTCTTCTCTTTACAATAATCTGAATGCTAGACAAAGTCAGGGAGTAAAATGATTCTACTTTATTTCCATACACCTTAAAAGACTTTAGGGATAAATAGGGCAAAATGTACAGGTTTATGAAGCTCATGGCAAACAGGTAGTTATTATAATATATATAGTGACTCAAAACAGGGCACAAAGTACCCTGAGAGTAAGGAAACAAGTGGGTTGAAGGAAGTTAGTATTTACTAGTGGTATTCCCATTGGTGCCAAAGCATCATGACTTCACTGTCTGTCAAAGCAAGACTCTAAATTTAAATATTTTTCCTAAAATAAAAATAGATTTAAGAAGTGATGACGTTAGAAATGGAACATGGAGTTGAAACACATTCAAATATAGTTAAAAGAGCTAAGGAGAGGTATTTATTCATATATCAGAGATGATGCAGATTTTATTTTTGCCAATGCTTATTTAAGCATTTTGAGTGAAGTTTGTTGCCCCCTACTGACAGCCCCCCCCCACCACACACCCTACACAATGGCTGCATTCATTAAACTGAGACCTGCCTGAATACAATTACATGATTAAAAGCAAACAGAAGTAGAGTTAGATTTACCCAAATTAAATATAATCAGAAATTCAAATTTTTATATTTAATTTTGTAGGTTAAAATACTCTAAAAAGAAATATTGGTAATAAAATAGTTTCAACAGCACAAATAGTTATCTAGATAACCCCATAGGCATGACATAAATTAAATACATGATCCTTTTCATTTTTCCAACTAAACTAAACTGACTAAGAAGTATTATCCCATGATGATTTAAATAGCATTGTGAGAGCAATCAAATCCAAAAGCCAGGATTTCTTCAATGAGAGATCAGTCATGGAAATGCTGATTCACTGGCACCAAAATGTCACTGTTGAATTGTTGCCTTACACTTCCAGGAATGATCTACATCTATGGCTTCTTATGGAATTGTTTACCTGGTAAGTATTTTCACATCTACATGTATCTTCTGGCACCATGACTTTGTGCATATTTTGTAGTACTTAACAAACTAAAATATAATCCAGCCCAACACACACTAAACACTTTTTACTATGCATATTATTTATTTTATATTTTGCTACAGATATATTCTTCTCTTTACAATAATCTGAATGCTAGACAAAGTCAGGGAGTAAAATGATTCTACTTTATTTCCATACACCTTAAAAGACTTTAGGGATAAATAGGGCAAAATGTACAGGTTTATGAAGCTCATGGCAAACAGGTAGTTATTATAATATATATAGTGACTCAAAACAGGGCACAAAGTACCCTGAGAGTAAGGAAACAAGTGGGTTGAAGGAAGTTAGTATTTACTAGTGGTATTCCCATTGGTGCCAAAGCATCATGACTTCACTGTCTGTCAAAGCAAGACTCTAAATTTAAATATTTTTCCTAAAATAAAAATAGATTTAAGAAGTGATGACGTTAGAAATGGAACATGGAGTTGAAACACATTCAAATATAGTTAAAAGAGCTAAGGAGAGGTATTTATTCATATATCAGAGATGATGCAGATTTTATTTTTGCCAATGCTTATTTAAGCATTTTGAGTGAAGTTTGTTGCCCCCTACTGACAGCCCCCCCCCACCCCCCCCCACACACCCTACACAATGGCTGCATTCATTAAACTGAGACCTGCCTGTCTTTCTGCTACTATTTAGAATAGGGTCTCTAATTTAGTTCAATTAATATTTAATATTTACTTCTTGGTAAGAAGAAATAGCAGGAAGAAAAAGCCATGAAAGCGTTCTTAAATTCCTTTTCCTTTCTGTGCATCTGAACACTGCAGACAGAAATATTAATGCAATAGAAACTTCATTTGTACACAGTTGAAAAGATACTTCTCAAAGGACTCAACCTAATTAGTATTAAACATATTAAATGAAGATAAAGTAAGAGAAAAACCATTATCAAATTCAGAGTAAATTATATAATAACTAGGAAATTATAAAGTTCATGGTGGTGTGAAACGAGCACCTAAATAAGGAGATAGAAAATCTGAGGCATAATGTCAACTCTGAAACTATTTAGTTGTGTGGCTTTAGGCAACTCACTAAATCTTTCTGGTTTTCATTTCCTCATGTAAAATAATAGTGAACTTGGACCAAACCTCATGTAAAATAATAAAGAACTTGGACCAAATGCTCTTTTGTACTGATAGGTCATTCTACAATGGGGCACATTCATTTCTAAATGTAGTAATCACCCTTTCATAGCCCTTCCTTCTGCTTAACCACTCACAGATTCCTTCTACCTTTCTGCTAAAAATCAGTTATATCACTGAGAATACTGTAACAATTCATTTGTGTACATACAATGACACACACAAAAAATGTAAAAACGCATAAGCTCATGTCATAGCCCATGCATGACAGAATAGTTTATGTTTATTCTGTATCATTCCCTTTCACTAATTTCTGAGGATTTAATGAAAAATAAGTGAGAGACATTGTGTTTCTACTGTCTTTATCTGATAACATTTAAAACTAAAGGGACTCAGAGTTATAGGAAATATAAAGGCCATCTGTTTTAATTATGTATAAAGGCAAAAATATTCTCCACATAACTAGTGGAGGGTTAGCTAGCTTATGTCAATGTTTCTAATATTTGGGAGTAGGATAGTATTCAAGTAATTAGACTATTGTTAATTGAAAATAATTCTTAGACATTTTTATTGAGTTATGACTCCCAATAATATTTTCTAATACTTAGTTACTATTCTTTATGTGGCTAAATATAGTAGGAAAAAAAATACATGAACTGCAGTAGACAGAATAATGTCCTTTCAACGATGATCATATCCTACGCCACAGATCTTGTGAGAATGTCACCTTACATGGCCAAAGGGAATTTGCAGATTTGACTAAATAAAGAATCTTGAAATGGGAAGATTATCCTGGATTTTCTGATGGGTTCATGTCATCATAAGGCCCTTCTTTGCCCAGCAAAAGAAACCATAAACAAAAAGACGGGCTTCCTTGTGGTCCATTGGGTAAGGACAACACCTTGCAGTGCAAGGGGCGCTGGTTTGATCCCCGGCCTGGGAGGATCCCACGTGCCATGGAGCGGCTGGACCAATGTGTCCAGCTACCGAGCCGGAGTCTGGAGCGCATGCGCCCAGAGCCGGTGCTCTGTGACAACAGAGGCCACGGTGATGGGAGGCCCACACAGGACAAAGAACAAAGATGGATGAAAATGGATAAATGAAAGACCAACAGAAGTGGCCAAAAACAAACAAACAAACAAAAACAAAAAAACCCACAGAATGGGAGAAAATGTTTGCAAATGAAACCATCAACAAGCGATTAAGCTCCAAAATTCACAGTCCATGAAGCTCAATATCAAGCAAACAACCAATCAGATACATGTACCCCAATGTTAATTGCAGCACTGTTTTCAAGAGCCAGGACATGGAAGTAACCTAAATGTCCATTGAGAAAGGAAAGAATAAAGAAGACGTGGGGGCTTCCCTGGTGGTCCAGTGTGTAAGGACACCACCTTGCAGTGCAAGGGGCGCCAGTTCCATCCCTGGCCTGGGAAGATCCCACGTGTCGCGGAGCGTCTGGACTGATGTGTCCAATTACCGAGCCAGACCTCTGGGGTGCATGTGCCCAGAGCTGGTACTCTGCGACGACAGAGGCCACCGCGATGGGAGGCCCACAGGAGCCAAAGAACAAAGACGGATGCAAATAGAGAAATGAAAGATGGATAGAAGTGGCCTGCCCATTCCCCTCCCTCCCCATCCCACCCCTGAAAAGATAAATAAATAAATAATAAATAAATAAATAATAAATGTTATAAAGATGTGGTACATATATACAATGGAGTCTTACTTAGCCACAAAAAGGAATGGATTAAGGGCAGCTGCCCAGGTGGTGCTAGCATAAAGAACCAGCCTGCCAATGCAGGAGACACGGGTTCAATCCCTGGATATAAGCTTCCCTGGGGAGGTGGGGCACGGCAACCAACTCCAGTATTCTCACCTGGAGAATCCCATGCATTGACAGAGAAGCCTGGAGGGCTATAGTCGAGAGGGTCACAAAGAGTCCGACATGACTGAAGCATCTTAGCATGCACATGCAGTAACAAGAATGGACCTGGGTATTATCATGGTAAGTGAAAAGAGTCAGACAGAGGAAGATAAATATCATATGATATCACTTACAAGTAAAATCTAATATGTGATGCAAATTATTTTATTTACAAAACAGAAACAGACTCATAGAAATGGTTACTAAAGGGAAAAAATAGAGAAGAGGGATATATTGGGAGTTTGGGAGTGACCTATACATGTTACTATATCCAAAATAGATAGCCAACACAGGGAACTCTGCTCAATATGCTTTAATAACCTAAATGGGAAAAGAATTTGAAAAAAAAATAGATACAAGCATGTATATATACATACATATATAATTGAATCACTTTGCTTTATAGATCAAACTAACACAACATTGTTAATCAACTATATACTAATATAAAATATTTTTAAGAAAAAACACAAAAAATAGTTTTTATAAAAAAGGCCCTTATAAGATGAAGGATGGCTTCTCAGAGTCAGAAAAGAAGAGAAGATAGCTGAAGCAGAAAGAAGCACTTTAAAAATGGAAGGAGGGGCCAAGAGTCAAGCAAAGTAAGCCATCTCTAGAAACTAGGAAGCCAATTTTTCTCTAGAGCTTCCATAAAGAAATACATCCTTGCCGTATTCCTTTCATAAGTCAAATCTTATTTTTAACCTCGTAAGACTTATTTCGGACTTCTGCCCTCCAGAACAATAGTACACTAAATTTACGTGTTTAAAATCACAAAGTTTTGGTAATGGTAATTTGTTATAGCAGCAACAGGAAAATAATACATTATTCTAAATGATAAAAATTAATATGTAAATACAAAATGTAAGTTACCAAATAATGCTACAGTCTGTACTAATGAATAATAAGATTAGACATCATAAATACCAAATTACAGTGCGGTCTGAAAATTATAAACTAAAATAATATATAAATTAAAAATTATTTATTAAAGAAGACTAGATTACATATAACTCTAACTGAATTATTTGTTAGGTTACTGTGTCCTTTAGCTGATACTTACAAGGTACAAAGCAATGTTTGTTGCTATTGTTGTTAGGTAAAACCTGACTAAAGAATCTCACCCCCAATCTCAGAATTAAGTGGTATTCATTTCATGTCTTTTCTGACAAAGGACTCTTTAAAAGCGTTTGATTCCAGATTCTTTGCACTAGATTTGCAGTCTACAGTGAAAATACAAATTGCTTGCCAATGATTCCCTAAAATGAGGGTGACAGCTCCTTATTTTCCTAAGTCAAATCTGATCTACCAAAAGCACTGGCACATCTTCAGTGCTGATTTTGAAAGCAATTTAGTTTAAAGAACCAATGCATCTTACACAAATAAAGGCACAGTCAAATGTCATGATTGTTTAGTGACATTCCACATAACATAAGCTGGATCCACTCCTTTTATATGCAGGTGAAAAAAACACTGTTGTTGAATTTACTTACTTAATTTTAAATAACTGATTTATTTTCAGCTTTAAGGAAATTTGGAATATGAGAAAATAATTAGTCCAGAAATGAATGCTGTTCAATGATCTTAAATATCACATGCAACAAAGTAGTTCATTGGCATTCATATTATAATAATTTTTTAAACCAATACTCATATCTGACTTTATTCTAGGAGTTGGAAGTAAAAGAAGTTTTAAAATGGTATAGTTACTATACTCAAAGAGCTCTTAATATTCCCACTGGAGAACTCCTATTAATAATTGCACTATTGTAACATTTCCTATAACAGAGACTTGTTGGGACAGAAGTAGGGCACAGAGAATGGATGTGTACAGCAGAGTAGGGCATAAGAGAAATTTTCCTGAGAGAAATGATACTTAAAGGAAGATCAGCAGGACAATGAAGGGAAAAAGGTGAGTATTCCATGAAAAGGTCTATATGAAGCATGGAGATGAAGAAGAGCATGTGATTCCTAAAGACTGTTTTTATGTGACTTCATTCTTTTGCTGCTAATCATATGGAAAGTAAGAGAAGCTGATGCAGTAGCATTCAATTCTTAGAGAAATGATTATCTACAGGGTCTAAGAGTTAAGCTGACCATATTTTAAAATATTTCTGGATTTTAATTATCTTAACCCCAAAAATAAAACAACAAAAAAAAAAATGGAGTAATATTAGAGTCCTGCAGAAACAAAACAACAGGTTGTATGTGTGTATACACAAACATATAAACATATGAAATAAATGTAAGTGTATATATCATATGTAAAATCATATGTATATATCATATGTATAAAGATGTATTATAGGAAATTGACTCATGTGATTATGGTGGCTAACAATTCCTAAAACCTGCAGCCAACAAGCTGGAGACCCAGGGCAACAGTGTAATTCCAGTCAAAAAAGACTATAGAGTTAATATGTAGAATGAGCCAATGTTTTAGTTTGAATCCAAGGACAGGAAAAATTGATATCCTGACTCAAAGGCAGTTAGGCAGTAGGAATTTTCTCTTATTCAGCTTTTTTGTTCTCCTTAAGACTTCAACTGATTGGACAAGGCTCACCTGCATCAGGGAAAACAATCTGCTTTACTCAGTCTACCAATTCAATTCTGAGTCTCATCCAGAAACACCCTCACAAGCACACCTAAAGTAACGTCTGATGAGATAAAGCTGCACCCAAAGGCCTAGTGAAGTTTATACTTAAAATTAGTTATCACAGTGGTAAAATATTTAAAAATTGATATAGCTATATATCTAATTATCTCTGTATTATATCAATCAATCTCTCTTATCTCATCTCTAGCTAGCTTTGCAACTATCTATTTGAATTATCAAAACAGAAATTACCGAAAATCCCAACACATATCTTAACCCAAGATCTCTACAATTTTATTTTGATTATCTGTCTCTAACTAAACATACCATATTGATTAGGCTCTTAGGAAAGTCATACTGAAGATTCTTTGACTCATGGATTGAATCACCATGATCATGCATGAAAATTATTATTGCTCAATTATTAATTATCATTTGTTAATTATCAATTATTATAATAAATACTTTGATTACAAATCTGTTGTCAGGATAGTTTCCCTAAAATAAATGATATATTATATTTTCATCTGGTAACTAGATGATTTTGAGTTAATTAAACTAGCCTGGAATTTACCTTAAACCTTTATTCAAATGATACACTGATTTCAAATTCTCTTGACCATTTTTTTTTCACCATGATCCAAAGTCTACTTATCCTAGACTAAGGGAAATTTTGTCTTTTGTCTTTCTTATTTTTCCTTTTACAACTTTCCCTTTTCCTTCTTTTCACTTAATTTCTTTCATATTTTCTTCTATTCATTCTAAACATACAATAAAATCCTAACATAAGATTACAATTGAAGCCTCAAAGTTCAAACCATGTAAATGGGCTGCCATGTTGAAACAAAGGTAACAAAATGACTAAGGCAAGCCTTCTATAGAAATTTGTGTAGTCAATCACTAATTACCTGATATATGCATCACTAGGGACTTTCTGAAATATTTTCACTGTATTTGTAGAATGTTTGCCATGTACCAACAGCTATCTGGAGCCTAAGGATATAGCAGTGACCAATAAGACAAAATCTCTGCCCCCATAAAATCACAGTCTAGTCAAAAATAATAAACAAACAAATAAGCAAATATATGTTACAAAGTAATACATTATGTGGAAGGAAAACAAAACAAATGACAGTGATAAGCAGAGGTATGCTGTTGGCGAGTGACTAACAGAACAGGTTACACAGTACACATGATATTGGAGCAAAAGCACAAAGAAGGGGAGAGAGTAAACTACAGATAGCTGTGAGAAGAGAGTCTTAAGCAGAGAAAGTTGTATTCATTAAAGAGCATATGTGGCAATTTGGGGGAAAAGCAAGGAGACCAGCAGTCAAGGGAATTGGAGCAAGTGAAACACTAACAGAAAATGAACCATATCTCTTTATCTCATCTCTAGCTAGCAACTATCTATTTGAATTATCAAAACAGAAATTACCGAAAATCCCAACACATATCTTAACCCAAGATCTCTACAATTTTATTTTGATTATCTGTCTCTAACTAAACATACCATATTGATTAGGCTCTTAGGAAAGTCATACTGAAGATTCTTTGACTCATGGATTGAATCACCATGATCATGCATGAAAATTATTATTGCTCAATTATTAATTATCATTTGTTAATTATCAATTATTATAATAAATACTTTGATTACAAATCTGTTGTCAGGATAGTTTCCCTAAAATAAATGATATATTATATTTTCATCTGGTAACTAGATGATTTTGAGTTAATTAAACTAGCCTGGAATTTACCTTAAACCTTTATTCAAATGATACACTGATTTCAAATTCTCTTGACCATTTTTTTTTCACCATGATCCAAAGTCTACTTATCCTAGACTAAGGGAAATTTTGTCTTTTGTCTTTCTTATTTTTCCTTTTACAACTTTCCCTTTTCCTTCTTTTCACTTAATTTCTTTCATATTTTCTTCTATTCATTCTAAACATACAATAAAATCCTAACATAAGATTACAATTGAAGCCTCAAAGTTCAAACCATGTAAATGGGCTGCCATGTTGAAACAAAGGTAACAAAATGACTAAGGCAAGCCTTCTATAGAAATTTGTGTAGTCAATCACTAATTACCTGATATATGCATCACTAGGGACTTTCTGAAATATTTTCACTGTATTTGTAGAATGTTTGCCATGTACCAACAGCTATCTGGAGCCTAAGGATATAGCAGTGACCAATAAGACAAAATCTCTGCCCCCATAAAATCACAGTCTAGTCAAAAATAATAAACAAACAAATAAGCAAATATATGTTACAAAGTAATACATTATGTGGAAGGAAAACAAAACAAATGACAGTGATAAGCAGAGGTATGCTGTTGGCGAGTGACTAACAGAACAGGTTACACAGTACACATGATATTGGAGCAAAAGCACAAAGAAGGGGAGAGAGTAAACTACAGATAGCTGTGAGAAGAGAGTCTTAAGCAGAGAAAGTTGTATTCATTAAAGAGCATATGTGGCAATTTGGGGGAAAAGCAAGGAGACCAGCAGTCAAGGGAATTGGAGCAAGTGAAACACTAACAGAAAATGAAGCATGATTGTATACATCCCTGTAAGTGGCTTCATGGATTCTGAGTGGGATGGGAAGATTTTAGTGGGTTTTGAGCATAGATGGGCATGAAATGTATTTCTCTTAAAAGGATCGCTTTGGCTGCTGCATAGAGGATTTACTTCTAGTGTTAAAGGAAAAAGTAGAGAGACCATGTGATATAAAACATTCATGCTTATGGGTGGTTAGAATTTATGAATGCAATGGAAATTGGTTATGAAAGGCTTTTGGCTTAATCCACTAGAAAAAAATATGTTTCCTGAGATTAAAATTTAAAAAAATACTGGTAGAAGAGATCACACATTTGATTTTGGGCATGATAAGTTTGGATGTCTGTTATACATCCAAGTAGAATATATGAGTATCAGAGTTGATATTTGGAATCCAGTGGAGATGCCTTGACTGAACATATCATCTGGGGAATCATCACTATCTAGACAATATTTAAGCCTGTGAAACTGGAGTGTATCACCAATAGAGGTAGCCAGACTACTATGCTTCAAATATTTAGGGTTCAAAAGCTGAGGGACAGCAGCAATATAAACTGAGCAGTCCATGAGATATGGAGAAAACTAGAAGATTTTGTCCTGAAAAACAATGTGAAGAAAATATCTCAAGGAGACAGATGTATTAAATTACTAAATTACCATATGCTTCCTATGGGCTAAGTAATATGAAAACTGAAAATTATTTATAGTCTTTAGAAAAGGAAAGCATTGATGACACTGATAAGTGGTTTCAGTAGACAGATGGTGGCAAAAGTCTCATCTTGATGGATTCAATAATGTATGGAAGAAGAGCAATTTGAGACACACAAAAACAAGACTTCCTATGAGCTTTGCTACATAGGGAAGAAACATTGGGTGTACCCAGAGGAGGATATACCATCAGACATATTTGGTTTTTTCTGGTGTCTAAAATTAGAAAACTAGCATCAAATTATAATTCTGACTGCAATAATCTATGAGAGGTTGGTTAAACAGGAATAAAGAGAATTCTGGGGGAAGAAGTGGAAAGGCAAAGTACGTGTTGTGTACAAATGATTTTGGCAGTTTAGATAAAGAAGTGCAAGCATGTGGAGGCTCTCTTGTCACTGCTTTCATCTCAGGGAAAAATAAAGCATGGTCATCAGCTGAAGGTGATTGAGAGTGAATTATAGGCAGAGAGATAAAAAGAATACCCTGAAGAACGCAATTAGGAGCAAAGAGCTACTCCAGACTTAGTGATAGAGAAGTGTGGCAAAGGTCTTACTTTAGAAGTAGCTGTGTACTCAGGGGAAAACCTGAGATTTCAATAAAAGTAAAAAGGTGAAAGAAATGTTTAGGCAAGTGAGTAGACATGAAGAAATGGCACAGCTGATGGATTGTGAGTTTCTTACATGTTGCTGTCTGCATTAAATCAATAATGAATCTTTCATGTACACTGAAAGACAGAAAGTCTGAGTTTTCCCCAGGAAAAAGTTATTTTTTCATTCACTTTATGAAAAGGTTTAGCAAGTTCAAATATCACCAGATATGGAAAACGCATAAAGCCAGAAACTAGTTGGAGGGCATTCAACAAAGATTATAGTAGAAAGACGTATCACTCCCTCCTGCTTTACTCTAGGCCAGATTTATGTTAGATGTCACATCATACTCGAAGGAAGATTCATCCATTGAGTCTTAGAAGTTGATATGATATAACCAGGAAAGAACTGCAGAGCTAACAGCAAGCAGAGTTATATGTTTTAACTATAACAGGTCAAAATTCTATCCTGAAAACTACCTTGGAATATCTTTAAAGCAATACAAGAAAGGTGTATTACTGATTAAGACGAGGGCAACTGGTTCTAAACAGCAAGATTCTTATGTCTAAGAAGGCGTATTGTTTCAGCCTCAAACATATAGGAAAACAGAGTTCACTTTTGTTTCCTCCATAAATCCTGCAACCAAAATAAAATCTTACATCAATGTACTGTATTAATGGAAAGAAATCTGTAGTTGGGTATATCTATCAGTCTACTTCTGCTCTAGTGTATACTTATGGAGACAAGCCTCACATAGGGCTTTTAATCAGTTATATGATATCCTTCTAATTATCCAACAAACATAAAAGAACAATGCTAAGTTTAGTTTTATGTGACTAAAGCAAAAGGAAAAAAGATCTATGTGATGTTCTTCTCAATTTCTCTTGCTATTGGCTGACATTAGAATAGTAAAAAGAATGTGCAAGGCAATGCCATGATTTTAGACTAAGAAATGAGAAATGGAATAATAAAGCAGGTGTGTTTGAACATGTGTAATTGTGTATAAAAGAGGATGTTTTATCTGGGAACTACTAGAGTAAAACCACAACAATCCAAACTAATTGCATCAGTTATGAAAGTGAACAGCACAAATTACAAAACATTTATAAATATAGCTTGATTATTCCCAAATCACATAATAATCTAAGTTAGTCCTACAAATTGTGTTTGAATTCTTGCCTAATAGAGATCTTTAGAACTCATTATAAAAACAGATGGGATGACTTTCAAGTTAGCCTATCAACAGATAATCATGAGTAATTTGAATTTCCTATCAATATTCTGTTTACATTTTTGAAAAACCTGTTTGCTTCATTCCTTGTTTCTCTTCTTCTTTTTACCTTTATGCAAAGAAAATGTCACCTTTAAACTGTCACAATTATCACACTGTGCAAATGATAGGAAATGGCAAAATAATATTTATTGATTGAAAATGTAATAAATTGCTTGTGTTCTTTGAAGCATACTACTCATCTCTAAGTCATACATATTTTCAGTAATTTGGTGGGGAAATAATACTTCTCTTATGGGACTAAATGGAGGTTAAATAAGATAACCTATTGAAGCACCAAGTCCATGGCCTCACGTTTAGTAAGTGCTACATAAATAGCAGCTTATTTTTTAGTACGTCAGTGTTCAAAAACATTGCTTGTGCTATGTGTCATACTTAATTAAATGTGCTAAATTTGTTACCTGACATTACTCATTCAGTTTCTCTTATTCAACTTTACATTATTTCCAGTATATCTTCTGAAAACAGAAAATATATATCTCTTCTTTCAGAAACTCTCCAGCTGCCCCTGTCCCCACTACCATAAAGTTTACATTATCTTTTTGAAACAGTGGTATGCAATTGTTTATATACAAATCAAAAGAGAAAAAAGAAAGCAACATTCTTCAAAGCACAAAAGGGTATGTCTATAGGAACAAATCAAGAGCACAGTTATATTAAAAGAAAATTTGCCATCTATGTGATGTTCTTCTCAATTTCTCTTGCTATTGGCTGACATTAGAATAGTAAAAAGAATGTGCAAGGCAATGCCATGATTTTAGACTAAGAAATGAGAAATGGAATAATAAAGCAGGTGTGTTTGAACATGTGTAATTGTGTATAAAAGAGGATGTTTTATCTGGGAACTACTAGAGTAAAACCACAACAATCCAAACTAATTGCATCAGTTATGAAAGTGAACAGCACAAATTACAAAACATTTATAAATATAGCTTGATTATTCCCAAATCACATAATAATCTAAGTTAGTCCTACAAATTGTGTTTGAATTCTTGCCTAATAGAGATCTTTAGAACTCATTATAAAAACAGATGGGATGACTTTCAAGTTAGCCTATCAACAGATAATCATGAGTAATTTGAATTTCCTATCAATATTCTGTTTACATTTTTGAAAAACCTGTTTGCTTCATTCCTTGTTTCTCTTCTTCTTTTTACCTTTATGCAAAGAAAATGTCACCTTTAAACTGTCACAATTATCACACTGTGCAAATGATAGGAAATGGCAAAATAATATTTATTGATTGAAAATGTAATAAATTGCTTGTGTTCTTTGAAGCATACTACTCATCTCTAAGTCATACATATTTTCAGTAATTTGGTGGGGAAATAATACTTCTCTTATGGGACTAAATGGAGGTTAAATAAGATAACCTATTGAAGCACCAAGTCCATGGCCTCACGTTTAGTAAGTGCTACATAAATAGCAGCTTATTTTTTAGTACGTCAGTGTTCAAAAACATTGCTTGTGCTATGTGTCATACTTAATTAAATGTGCTAAATTTGTTACCTGACATTACTCATTCAGTTTCTCTTATTCAACTTTACATTATTTCCAGTATATCTTCTGAAAACAGAAAATATATATCTCTTCTTTCAGAAACTCTCCAGCTGCCCCTGTCCCCACTACCATAAAGTTTACATTATCTTTTTGAAACAGTGGTATGCAATTGTTTATATACAAATCAAAAGAGAAAAAAGAAAGCAACATTCTTCAAAGCACAAAAGGGTATGTCTATAGGAACAAATCAAGAGCACAGTTATATTAAAAAGTAATAACCATGATTTGCCATAATGGTTGACAAAAGAGGCGTGAAAGGAAGCAATTTTATGTGTTGTTTTTCTTTTTTTATTCTTTATTTTAAAGGTTTTACAGAGTTTTGTTGTTCACAGACATGTATGTTCCCAGATCAGTCATATGCATATCCCTGGTCCCCACCCCCCCAGTTCCCCCGCTCCCACCCCTCCGGACCATCACCACATGCCATTATAAGCACTCCTATTCCCTTAGCACAATGACAATAGCTATCTTTTCCACACATGACAGTATAGGTTTCCATGTTACTCCCTCCATGCCTCCCCCTCCCTATTTCTTCCCCACAATGTCCCTATGTCCATGCTTTGTCTGTTTTTCCATGAGTTCACTGCATGTGTTATCAAGATCATCCCACTAGATTCCATATATGTGTGTTAGTATACTGTATTTGTCCTCCTGTTTTTGACTGACTTACTTCACTTTTTATGATAGGTTCCAGAGCCAGCCACTTCATTAGGACTGAGTCTTCTGCATTTCTTTTAACAGCTGAGTAGTATTCCACTGTATATATGTACCAGGGCTTCTGGATCCAGTCATTCGTCAATGGACATCTAGGTTGCTTCCATGTTCTAGCTATTGTATAGAGAGCTGCAATGAACATTGGGTACAGGTGCTTCTTTCAGATTTGATTTCATCAAGGTATAAGCCTAAGAGTGGGATTGCTGGGTCGTACGGTGCTTCTATTTTTAGTTTTTAAAGGAATCTCCATACTGTCTTCCATAGAGGCTGTATCAGTTTACATTCCCACCAGCAATGCAAGAGGGTTTCCTTTTCTCCACACCCTCTCCAGCATTTATTGTCTGCAGATTTTTTGAAGATGGCCATTCTGATGGCTGTGAGGAGATATCTCACTGTAGTTTTAATTTACATATCTCTAATAATAAGTGAGGTTGAGCATCATTTCATGTGTTTCTGGGCCATCTGTATGTCCTCTTTGGAGAGGCGTCCCTTTAGATCTTTTTCCCATTTTTTGATTGGGTTGTTTGTTTTTCCTGTGCTGAGTTGTCTGAGTTGCTTGTAGATTTTGGAGATGAATTCTTTGTCTGTTGTTTCATTTGCTATGATTTTCTCCCACTCTCTGGGGTGTCTGCTGAGCTTTTTTGTAATTTCTTTTGCTGTAGAAAAGCTTTTAGGTTTCATTAGGTCCCGCATGTTCATTTTTCTTTTCAGTTCCGCTATTTTAGTAGGTGGGTCAGAGAAGATCTTGCTTTGATTTATGTCCTTGAGGATTTTGCCTATATTCTCCTCTAAGAGTTTGATGGTTTCTGGTCTTATATTTAGGTCTTTAATCCATTTTGAGTTGATCTTAGTGTATGGTGTTAGAGAATGTCCCAACTTCATTTTTTTGAATGTAGCTGTCCAATTCTCCCAGCACCACTTGTTGAAGGGGCTGTCTTTGTCCCATTTTATAATTTTTTGCCTCCTTTGTCAAAAATAAGGTACCCATAGGTGCCTGGGTGTGTCTCTGGGTTCTCGACCTTGTTGCATTGGTCTATAGTTCTGTTTTAGTGCCAATTCCATACTGTCTTGAAGACTATTGCTTTGTAGTAGAGTCTGAAGTTAGGGAGGCTGATTCCTCCAGCTCCATTTTTCTTTCTCAGGATTGCTTTGGCTATTCGAGGTCTTTTGTGTTTCCATATGAACTGTGTGATTCTTTGGTCTAGTTCTGTGAAAAATGTCAATGGTAGTTGAATACATATTGCATTGAATCTGTAGATGATATTTGGTAGTATGGTCATTTTCACAATATTGATTCTTCCGACCCAGGAACATGGAATATCTCTCCATCTGTTTAAGTCTTCTTTAATGTCTCTCATGAGTGTCTTGTAATTTTCTGTGTACAATTCTTTTGTTTCTTTGGGTAGGTTTATTCCTAGATATTTGATTCTTTTGGTTGCAATGGTGAAGGGGATTGCCTCTTTGAATCATTTTCTGATTTTTCGTTGTTTGTGTATAGGAATGCCAGTGATTTCCGTGTGTTGACTTTGTATCCTGCGGCTTTGCTGAATTCGCTGATTAGCTCTAGTAGCTTTGTAACCGTGTCTTTGGGATTTTCTATGTATAATATCATGTCATCTGCAAAAAGAGACAGCTTGACTTCTTCCTTTCCAATCTGGATTCCTTTGATTTCTTTCTCTTCTCTTATTGCTGTTGCTAGGACTTCCAGGACTATGTTGATTAGTAGTGGTGAAAGTGGACACCTCTGTCTTGTTCCTGATCTTAGAGGGAAAGCTTTCAGTTTTTCACCATTGAGGATAATGTTCGCTGTGGGCTTATCATATATGGCTTTCACTATGTTGAGATAGGTTCCTTCTATGCCCATTTTTTGAAGAGTTTTTATCATAAGTGGATGTTGTACTTTGTCAAAGGCTTTTTCTGCATCTATTGTGATGATCATGTGACTTTTGTCTCTCAATTTGTTGATATGGTGTATCACATTGATTGATTTGCAGATATTGAAGACTCCTTGTGTGGGGACCTTCCGCAGAAAGGGAAGGCAGCGGGATTACCCCTGGCTGAACCGGGAGATCTCGAAGAGGCGAGACTTTGCTGCCGTGCCTCCTAGCCCGTCGGCATGCGCCGGGGACAATCAGACACGGCAGGGGTTTTGTCGAGGCAGTTTTACTTTATTAATGTAAACCAACAGTTTTTACAGGCAAACGAAGGGGGGTTTGCAAGGGACTTCCTATAGTTACAGTAATCAAGCTAAAGGTCAAGCAGCTATGTATTTACATTGTAATAGGAACTCATGGTGAGCCTGTTTTGCCCAAAGGGCAGAAACTAGGGGGATCAATCAGAAGTTTTGACAATGGACCTTAGATCATGCCCTGTCTCTTTAGGCATCTTTTTAGCACGAAACTGTAAATATTCTTCCGCCCAATTCTTATTGTTTCTTTGGGGTTTCTTGTAATTTTCTGTGTACAATTCTTTTGTTTCTTTGGGTAGGTTTATTCCTAGATATTTGATTCTTTTGGTTGCAATGGTGAAGGGGATTGCCTCTTTGAATCATTTTCTGATTTTTCGTTGTTTGTGTATAGGAATGCCAGTGATTTCCGTGTGTTGACTTTGTATCCTGCGGCTTTGCTGAATTCGCTGATTAGCTCTAGTAGCTTTGTAACCGTGTCTTTGGGATTTTCTATGTATAATATCATGTCATCTGCAAAAAGAGACAGCTTGACTTCTTCCTTTCCAATCTGGATTCCTTTGATTTCTTTCTCTTCTCTTATTGCTGTTGCTAGAACTTCCAGGACTATGTTGAATAGTAGTGGTGAAAGTGGACACCTCTGTCTTGTTCCTGATCTTGGAGGGAATGCTTTCAGTTTTTCACCATTGAGGATAATGTTCGCTGTGGGCTTCTCATATATGGCTTTTATTATGTTGAGATAGGTTCCTTCTATGCCCATTTTTTGAAGAGTTTTTATCATAAGTGGATGTTGTACTTTGTCAAAGGCTTTTTCTGCATCTATTGTGATGATCATGTGACTTTTGTCTCTCAATTTGTTGATATGGTGTATCACATTGATTGATTTGCAGATATTGAAGACTCCTTGTGTGGGGACCTTCCGCAGAAAGGGAAGGCAGCGGGATTACCCCTGGCTGAACCGGGAGATCTCGAAGAGAGGCGAGACTTTGCTGCCGTGCCTCCTAGCCCGTCGGCATGCGCCGGGGACAATCAGACACGGCAGGGGTTTTGTCGAGGCAGTTTTACTTTATTAATGTAAACCAACAGTTTTTACAGGCAAACGAAGGGGGGTTTGCAAGGGACTTCCTATAGTTACAGTAATCAAGCTAAAGGTCAAGCAGCTATGTATTTACATTGTAATAGGAACTCATGGTGAGCCTGTTTTGCCCAAAGGGCAGAAACTAGGGGGATCAATCAGAAGTTTTGACAATGGACCTTAGATCATGCCCTGTCTCTTTAGGCATCTTTTTAGCACGAAACTGTAAATATGTGCTTAAGTTTTCTTATGTTTGTAAAGGCCCTCTTTCTTTTAGGGCCCCACATCTTGCATGCCTGGGATGAACCCGACTTGATCATGATGTATGAGTTTTTTGATGTGTCATTGAATTCTG
Source organism: Tragulus kanchil (assembly GCA_022376925.1). Classification (NCBI taxonomy): domain Eukaryota; kingdom Metazoa; phylum Chordata; class Mammalia; order Artiodactyla; family Tragulidae; genus Tragulus; species Tragulus kanchil. The sequence goes on from JAIOJX010000024.1 coordinate 148,516,378, forward strand.
TTTGCTAGGATTTTGTTGAGGATCTTGGCTTCTAAGTTCATCAGAGAAATTGGTCTGTAATTTTCCTTTTGTGTATTGTCTTTGATTGGTTTGGGTATCAGGGTGATGGTGGCCTCATAGAATGTGTTTGGAAGTTTTCCTTCCTGTGCAATATTTTCAAAGAGTTTTAAAAGGACAGGCATTAGCTCTTCTTTAAATGTTTGGGAGAATTTGCCTGTGAAGCCATCTGACCATGGGCTTTTATTTTTGGGTAGATTTTTAATCACAGTTTCGATTTCTGAGCTTGTGATTGGGTTGTTCAAATTTCTGTTTCTTCCTGGCTCAGTCTTGGTAGATTAATCTTCTCCAAGAAACTGTCCATTTCTTCCAGGTTGTCCAGTTTGTTGCCATAGAGTTGCTCATAATAGTCCCTTAGAATCCTTTGGATTTCTGCATTATCTGTTGTAATCTCTCCTTTTTCGTTTTTGATTTTGTTGATCTGGTTCTTCTCTCTCTTTCTCTTGATGAGTCTGGCCAGGGGCTTGTCAGTTTTGTTTATCTTTTCAAAGAACCAGCTTTTTGTTTTATTTATCCGTACTATAGTTTCTTTCATTTCTTTCTGATTTATTTCTGCTCTAGTCTTTGTAATTTCTCTTCTTCTTCTGGCCTTGGGATGTTTGTGTTCTTCTTTCTCCAATTGTTTTAAGCAGAGGGTTAGGTCATCTGCTTCATATTTTCCTAGTTTCTTGAGGGGATTGTATTGCTATAAATTTCCCTCTTAGAACTGCTTTTGCAGTATCCCATAGGTTTTGCACGGTCGTATGTTCATTATTATTTTCTTCTAGGAATTTTTAAATTTCTCCTTTGATTTCCTCAGTAATCACTTGGTTTTTTAGGTTTGTGTTGTTCAATCGCCATGTGTTTGTATTTACATTGTAATAGGAACTCATGGTGAGCCTGTTTTGCCCAAAGGGCAGAAACTAGGGGGATCAATCAGAAGTTTTGACAATGGACCTTAGATCATGCCCTGTCTCTTTAGGCATCTTTTTAGCACGAAACTGTAAATATGTGCTTAAGTTTTCTTATGTTTGTAAAGGCCCTCTTTCTTTTAGGGCCCCACATCTTGCATGCCTGGGATGAACCCGACTTGATCATGATGTATGAGTTTTTTGATGTGTCATTGAATTCTGTTTGCTAGGATTTTGTTGAGGATCTTGGCTTCTAAGTTCATCAGAGAAATTGGTCTGTAATTTTCCTTTTGTGTATTGTCTTTGATTGGTTTGGGTATCAGGGTGATGGTGGCCTCATAGAATGTGTTTGGAAGTTTTCCTTCCTGTGCAATATTTTCAAAGAGTTTTAAAAGGACAGGCATTAGCTCTTCTTTAAATGTTTGGGAGAATTTGCCTGTGAAGCCATCTGACCATGGGCTTTTATTTTTGGGTAGATTTTTAATCACAGTTTCGATTTCTGAGCTTGTGATTGGGTTGTTCAAATTTCTGTTTCTTCCTGGCTCAGTCTTGGTAGATTAATCTTCTCCAAGAAACTGTCCATTTCTTCCAGGTTGTCCAGTTTGTTGCCATAGAGTTGCTCATAATAGTCCCTTAGAATCCTTTGGATTTCTGCATTATCTGTTGTAATCTCTCCTTTTTCGTTTTTGATTTTGTTGATCTGGTTCTTCTCTCTCTTTCTCTTGATGAGTCTGGCCAGGGGCTTGTCAGTTTTGTTTATCTTTTCAAAGAACCAGCTTTTTGTTTTATTTATCCGTACTATAGTTTCTTTCATTTCTTTCTGATTTATTTCTGCTCTAGTCTTTGTAATTTCTCTTCTTCTTCTGGCCTTGGGATGTTTGTGTTCTTCTTTCTCCAATTGTTTTAAGCAGAGGGTTAGGTCATCTGCTTCATATTTTCCTAGTTTCTTGAGGTGGGATTGTATTGCTATAAATTTCCCTCTTAGAACTGCTTTTGCAGTATCCCATAGGTTTTGCACGGTCGTATGTTCATTATCATTTTCTTCTAGGAATTTTTAAATTTCTCCTTTGATTTCCTCAGTAATCAGTTGGTTCTTTAGGTATGTGTTGTTTAATCTCCATGTGCTTCTGTTTATAGCATTTTTTTTCCTGTAGTTGATCTCTAGTCTCATTGCATTGTGGTCCGAGAAGATGGTTGATATAATAACTTCAGTTTTCTTGAATTGACTGAGGTTTGATTTGTGGCCCAAATGTGGTCTATCCTGGAGAATGTTCCATGAGCACTTGAGAAGAAAGTATATTCTTCTGCTTTTGGATGGAACGTCCTAAAGATATCGATGAGGACCAGCTTTTCCAGTGTGGCATTTAAGGCTTGTGTTTCTTTATTAATTTTCTGTTTGGATGATCTATCCATTGGTGTGAGAGGAGTGTTAAAGTCTTCTACTATTATTGTGTTATTATTGATTTCTTCTTTTAAGGTCTGAAAGCATCTGTCTTATGTATTGAGGTGCCCCTGTGTTGGGTGCGTAGATATTCATGACTGTTATGTCTTCCTCTTGGATAGATCCCTTAATCATGATGTAGTGACCTGCCTTGTCTCTTAGAATCTTCTTTACTTTAAAATCTATTTTGTCTGATATGAGGATTGCTATTCCAGCTTTCTTTTGACTTCCATTTGCATGGAATATCTTTTTCCAGCCTCTCACTTTCAGTCTATGAGTGTCTCTAGGTCTGAAGTGGGTCTCTTGTAAACAGCATATATATGGGTCATGTTTCTGAATCCATTCAGCCAGCCTGTGTCGTTTGGTTGGAGCATTTAATCCATTTACATTCAAAGTAATTATTGATATGAATGTTCCTATTGTCATCTTCTTAGAAGTTTGGGGTTTGATGTGTAGGACTTCTCCTACTCTTGTATTTATTGGCTATATCAGGCCCTTTAGCACTTGTTGTGGGGCTGGTTTTGTGGTACTGAATTCTTTTAGTTTTTGCTTGTCTGAGAAGCTTTTGACTTCTCCATCAATTCTGAATGAGATTCTTGCTGGGTAGAGAATTAGGTCGTCTGTTTGAGATTTTCCTAGTTTCTTGAGGTGGGATTGTATTGCTATAAATTTCCCTCTTAGAACTGCTTTTGCAGTATCCCATAGGTTTTGCAGTCGTATGTTCATTATCATTTTCTTCTAGGAATTTTTAAATTTCTCCTTTGATTTCCTCAGTAATCAGTTGGTTCTTTAGGTATGTGTTGTTTAATCTCCATGTGCTTCTGTTTATAGCATTTTTTTTCCTGTAGTTGATCTCTAGTCTCATTGCATTGTGGTCCGAGAAGATGGTTGATATAATAACTTCAGTTTTCTTGAATTGACTGAGGTTTGATTTGTGGCCCAAATGTGGTCTATCCTGGAGAATGTTCCATGAGCACTTGAGAAGAAAGTATATTCTTCTGCTTTTGGATGGAACGTCCTAAAGATATCGATGAGGACCAGCTTTTCCAGTGTGGCATTTAAGGCTTGTGTTTCTTTATTAATTTTCTGTTTGGATGATCTATCCATTGGTGTGAGAGGAGTGTTAAAGTCTTCTACTATTATTGTGTTATTATTGATTTCTTCTTTTAAGGTCTGAAAGCATCTGTCTTATGTATTGAGGTGCCCCTGTGTTGGGTGCGTAGATATTCATGACTGTTATGTCTTCCTCTTGGATAGATCCCTTAATCATGATGTAGTGACCTGCCTTGTCTCTTAGAATCTTCTTTACTTTAAAATCTATTTTGTCTGATATGAGGATTGCTATTCCAGCTTTCTTTTGACTTCCATTTGCATGGAATATCTTTTTCCAGCCTCTCACTTTCAGTCTATGAGTGTCTCTAGGTCTGAAGTGGGTCTCTTGTAAACAGCATATATATGGGTCATGTTTCTGAATCCATTCAGCCAGCCTGTGTCGTTTGGTTGGAGCATTTAATCCATTTACATTCAAAGTAATTATTGATATGAATGTTCCTATTGTCATCTTCTTAGAAGTTTGGGGTTTGATGTGTAGGACTTCTCCTACTCTTGTATTTATTGGCTATATCAGGCCCTTTAGCACTTGTTGTGGGGCTGGTTTTGTGGTACTGAATTCTTTTAGTTTTTGCTTGTCTGAGAAGCTTTTGACTTCTCCATCAATTCTGAATGAGATTCTTGCTGGGTAGAGAATTCTTGGTTAGAGGTTATTCTCTTTTAGCCGTTTAAATGTGTCTTGCCATTCTCTTCTGGCCTGCAGGCTTTCTGTTGAGAGATCCGCAGTTAGACATATGGGGTTTCCTTTATATGTTATTTGTTGTTTGCTCCTAGTTGCTTTTAGTAATCTGTCTTTATATTTAGTCTGTGTTAGTTTGGTTAGAATGTGCCCTGGTGTGTTTCTTCTGGGGTTTATCCTGTATGGAACTCTTTGTACTTCTTGGACGTGGTTGCCTATTTCCTTTCCCATGTTGGGGAAGTTTTCAACTATAACCCCTTCAAGAATTTTTTCGTAGCCTTTCTTCCCCCCTTCTTCCTCTGGAACCCCTATAATTCTAATGTTGGTGTGTTTGATATTATCCCATAGGTCTCTGATGCTATCCTCAGTTCTTTTAATTCTTTCAGCTTTGTTCTGTTCTTCAGCACTTATTTCCATCATTCTATCTTCCAACTCACTTATCCGTTCTTCACCCTCCGATACTCTACTGTTGAGACCTTCTATAGTATTTTTGAGTTCAGCAATGGTGTTGGTGGTCTCCATTTGCTTATTTTTCATTTCCTGCATGTCTTTTCTCAATGCACTAATTTCCTCTAATATTCTGTTTTCGGTGTTTTGCATCCTCATTAGTATACCTTTTCTGAATTCTCTTTCAGATAATTTGTCTATCTCCTCCTCTGTCATTTGAAGCTGTGTTTCTCTAGGTTGGTCCTTCATTTGTGCAGTGTTTTTCTGTCGTTTCATTATTAGATTAGTTTTTGTTTCTTTGTGTGTGTCTGTGTGTACGGAGTTCTTTTCTCCACCAGGCTTCTTGGTTGAATTCTCCCTTCCTTTGTGTTTCTGTCCTTGTAGAAGGGTTCAATGATTTAGGCTTGGCATTACGTTCTGTAGCATTTAATCCATTTACATTCAAAGTAATTATTGATATGAATGTTCCTATTGTCATCTTCTTAGAAGTTTGGGGTTTGATGTGTAGGACTTCTCCTACTCTTGTATTTATTGGCTATATCAGGCCCTTTAGCACTTGTTGTGGGGCTGGTTTTGTGGTACTGAATTCTTTTAGTTTTTGCTTGTCTGAGAAGCTTTTGACTTCTCCATCAATTCTGAATGAGATTCTTGCTGGGTAGAGAATTCTTGGTTAGAGGTTATTCTCTTTTAGCCGTTTAAATGTGTCTTGCCATTCTCTTCTGGCCTGCAGGCTTTCTGTTGAGAGATCCGCAGTTAGACATATGGGGTTTCCTTTATATGTTATTTGTTGTTTGCTCCTAGTTGCTTTTAGTAATCTGTCTTTATATTTAGTCTGTGTTAGTTTGGTTAGAATGTGCCCTGGTGTGTTTCTTCTGGGGTTTATCCTGTATGGAACTCTTTGTACTTCTTGGACGTGGTTGCCTATTTCCTTTCCCATGTTGGGGAAGTTTTCAACTATAACCCCTTCAAGAATTTTTTCGTAGCCTTTCTTCCCCCCTTCTTCCTCTGGAACCCCTATAATTCTAATGTTGGTGTGTTTGATATTATCCCATAGGTCTCTGATGCTATCCTCAGTTCTTTTAATTCTTTCAGCTTTGTTCTGTTCTTCAGCACTTATTTCCATCATTCTATCTTCCAACTCACTTATCCGTTCTTCACCCTCCGATACTCTACTGTTGAGACCTTCTATAGTATTTTTGAGTTCAGCAATGGTGTTGGTGGTCTCCATTTGCTTATTTTTCATTTCCTGCATGTCTTTTCTCAATGCACTAATTTCCTCTAATATTCTGTTTTCGGTGTTTTGCATCCTCATTAGTATACCTTTTCTGAATTCTCTTTCAGATAATTTGTCTATCTCCTCCTCTGTCATTTGAAGCTGTGTTTCTCTAGGTTGGTCCTTCATTTGTGCAGTGTTTTTCTGTCGTTTCATTATTAGATTAGTTTTGTTTCTTTGTGTGTGTCTGTGTGTACGGAGTTCTTTTCTCCACCAGGCTTCTTGGTTGAATTCTCCCTTCCTTTGTGTTTCTGTCCTTGTAGAAGGGTTCAATGATTTGTGACTTGGGTGGTGTTAGGTCTTGTTTACAGGTGAATAATCTCTAGTGTTGTATGTTCTTTGATAATCAGTGTGGGGTCTTGGAATCTGGGCTTCCGCTCTGAGGATCCTTGGTTTGATGATTGGTCAGGGGGTGTAGGCTCTATGTCTGGTTTGCTATGTTGTTCTGTGATATTAGTTCACATACTAGCATCTGAGGAACAAGAGGTGTATCCCTGATGGGTGACAGTCATAAAAGCATGCAGATGTTTTCTAACATAGTCATAAGATATACATATATTCAGAGCAATAACCACATCTAACTAGTATTACAGAGAATAGAATAAAATTGTTTACTGACACATTGGAGAATTTAACCCAAATGCTACAATGAAAATGTTGAGAATGAGAAAAAGTATAAATGAAACCCCTAAATAAATATTACTTAATTACAAATCCTTTTGGACTCTTCAGTTTTAATAGAGCATGTTAAATCTACCCTCAGTACCAATGTTAATACACACAGCTCATATAACTACCACTGACATTTCCAGAGTAAAATTTCTAGTTTACTATTACCCAATTTCTATTTAAAGCATTTTTGACAGCAAATAATTCAGGAAAAGTTGTTTGATTATACCAGTGTGACACAAAGTTGTCCATGTACTTTTTTGTTTTAAAATACCCTATGTCCGTTCTTCACCCTCCGATACTCTACTGTTGAGACCTTCTATAGTATTTTTGAGTTCAGCAATGGTGTTGGTGGTCTCCATTTGCTTATTTTTCATTTCCTGCATGTCTTTTCTCAATGCACTAATTTCCTCTAATATTCTGTTTTCGGTGTTTTGCATCCTCATTAGTATACCTTTTCTGAATTCTCTTTCAGATAATTTGTCTATCTCCTCCTCTGTCATTTGAAGCTGTGTTTCTCTAGGTTGGTCCTTCATTTGTGCAGTGTTTTTCTGTCGTTTCATTATTAGATTAGTTTTTGTTTCTTTGTGTGTGTCTGTGTGTACGGAGTTCTTTTCTCCACCAGGCTTCTTGGTTGAATTCTCCCTTCCTTTGTGTTTCTGTCCTTGTAGAAGGGTTCAATGATTTGTGACTTGGGTGGTGTTAGGTCTTGTTTACAGGTGAATAATCTCTAGTGTTGTATGTTCTTTGATAATCAGTGTGGGGTCTTGGAATCTGGGCTTCCGCTCTGAGGATCCTTGGTTTGATGATTGGTCAGGGGGTGTAGGCTCTATGTCTGGTTTGCTATGTTGTTCTGTGATATTAGTTCACATACTAGCATCTGAGGAACAAGAGGTGTATCCCTGATGGGTGACAGTCATAAAAGCATGCAGATGTTTTCTAACATAGTCATAAGATATACATATATTCAGAGCAATAACCACATCTAACTAGTATTACAGAGAATAGAATAAAATTGTTTACTGACACATTGGAGAATTTAACCCAAATGCTACAATGAAAATGTTGAGAATGAGAAAAAGTATAAATGAAACCCCTAAATAAATATTACTTAATTACAAATCCTTTTGGACTCTTCAGTTTTAATAGAGCATGTTAAATCTACCCTCAGTACCAATGTTAATACACACAGCTCATATAACTACCACTGACATTTCCAGAGTAAAATTTCTAGTTTACTATTACCCAATTTCTATTTAAAGCATTTTTGACAGCAAATAATTCAGGAAAAGTTGTTTGATTATACCAGTGTGACACAAAGTTGTCCATGTACTAGGAAGGTATATTGTAATATACTCTACCTGACTATATTACCTCTACTAAACTATTATTTTATCATGTGAAGTAAATTTATTAATGAATATATAAATATATTTTATGATTCTCAATAAAGACAAGGATAAAATGTTACCATTTTTGGAGTCTCGCATAAAGCCTTGACATATATATATATATAAATATATATATATATATTTTTTTTTTTTAATTTAGGGAAAAGGGCATAGTTATTAAAAGCTTATGATATAGAACTGGATTTTATTCAGGGTTACTACTTATTAGCTGTGGAACTTCAACATTGTTTTTTAACTTCTAAAAGCCTCAGTATGTTTGTGTGCATGCATGTATATATAAACATATAAATTCAGAGTAAAATAAAACATTTATCACAGGATGTTGTGGGACGTATAGAAGATAATATTTTCTAGGAATATCTTGGAACACAGTAACAAACAGACAATAAAGATACCAATAGTTATGATAGCCTGATAGCTAGTTCTACTATTTATATTAGTACTTTTGTCTGAATATAACGTCTCTTTTTAGGTTACCAATTATGCAAACCTTCACCAATTGTGCTTTTTACAAGTGGAAACAGTGTGAGTGCAGCTAGAAATGAGCAATAATCTGTTCAGTCTTGGACATCGATCCAGTGACCAGATGGTCACTATAATCCACCTGGATACACACAATTGTCCTACAAATAATACCATATCAGAGTTCCTTAAGTGGAATTTAACCATAAAGTAGGGTAATTTGAAATTACCTAATTCTATATTATGTAAATTTATTTGAAAAGGCTAATGATAAAGCTAAACAAGCACAATCTGCTAATTACAGATTGACTATATTGTGTTCTACCATTTGGGGAACTCCATCTCTTAATCTTCTTTCCTTTCTATTCACTCCCTATTAGTTTTTCAAAGAACTTAAAATGCCCCACTGAAACTTAATAATATTCACTAGAATATAACTATGACTATGCTTTTGGTAACTTGCAGTAAATTCTTCAAACCAGCTTCTCATTCCCTGTACAAAAAGCATTTTTGACAGCAAATAATTCAGGAAAAGTTGTTTGATTATACCAGTGTGACACAAAGTTGTCCATGTACTAGGAAGGTATATTGTAATATACTCTACCTGACTATATTACCTCTACTAAACTATTATTTTATCATGTGAAGTAAATTTATTAATGAATATATAAATATATTTTATGATTCTCAATAAAGACAAGGATAAAATGTTACCATTTTTGGAGTCTCGCATAAAGCCTTGACATATATATATATATAAATATATATATATATATTTTTTTTTTTTAATTTAGGGAAAAGGGCATAGTTATTAAAAGCTTATGATATAGAACTGGATTTTATTCAGGGTTACTACTTATTAGCTGTGGAACTTCAACATTGTTTTTTAACTTCTAAAAGCCTCAGTATGTTTGTGTGCATGCATGTATATATAAACATATAAATTCAGAGTAAAATAAAACATTTATCACAGGATGTTGTGGGACGTATAGAAGATAATATTTTCTAGGAATATCTTGGAACACAGTAACAAACAGACAATAAAGATACCAATAGTTATGATAGCCTGATAGCTAGTTCTACTATTTATATTAGTACTTTTGTCTGAATATAACGTCTCTTTTTAGGTTACCAATTATGCAAACCTTCACCAATTGTGCTTTTTACAAGTGGAAACAGTGTGAGTGCAGCTAGAAATGAGCAATAATCTGTTCAGTCTTGGACATCGATCCAGTGACCAGATGGTCACTATAATCCACCTGGATACACACAATTGTCCTACAAATAATACCATATCAGAGTTCCTTAAGTGGAATTTAACCATAAAGTAGGGTAATTTGAAATTACCTAATTCTATATTATGTAAATTTATTTGAAAAGGCTAATGATAAAGCTAAACAAGCACAATCTGCTAATTACAGATTGACTATATTGTGTTCTACCATTTGGGGAACTCCATCTCTTAATCTTCTTTCCCTTTCTATTCACTCCCTATTAGTTTTTCAAAGAACTTAAAATGCCCCACTGAAACTTAATAATATTCACTAGAATATAACTATGACTATGCTTTTGGTAACTTGCAGTAAATTCTTCAAACCAGCTTCTCATTCCCGCTGTACTTTCCTCCCTTCATTTATTTGGTTCTTTATGTGATTCTTTTTTTTTTTTTTTAAAGATTTATTTATTTATTTTGGGCGGGGGTCGGGTTGGGGAGGAAGGGGAGCAGGCGGGCCACCTCTATCGGTCTTTAGTTTCTCTATGTTCATCCGTCTCTGTTCTTTGGCTCCTGTGGGCCTCCCAACGCAGTGGCATCTGTCGTTGCAGAGCGCCGGCTCTGGGCGCATGCACTCCAGAGCTCTGGCTTGGTAATTGGACACATCAGTCCAGCCGCTCTGAGGCACATGGATCTTTCCAGGCCAGGGCTCGAACCGGCGCCCCTTGCACTGCAAGGCAGTGTCCCTACCCACTGGGCCACCAGGGGAAGCCCTATGTGATTCTTATATACAATTTTCCCCTCCTTTTCCAACTCTCTGTATATGTATATTGTGTTCTCCTAAAATATATTTTTTTTTTCCTAAAGACTGTACCTTCTATGCACTGACATTCTCCTGCCTTCATTTCACTTTTGCTGTCTCATTTTATTATCTTCCAGCTGTAGAAAAACAAAAATCTCATGAAATCATTGTGTTACTTGTTGTGTTACAAGCATTATCAGGTTGTTTATTCTCTGGTAATGGTCACTTGCAGTTCCAAATGATATTTCTGCTGACTGAAATGAGACTACTTTTGTCTTCAAGAAACACTGATATTTTCGCAAGAAAATAACTGTCTATGAGTCAGAAAGTCACCAGAATAATGCTCCCCTTGAGAAACAAAGCAATGAGTTCAGATATTCTGTGAACTCCTTTAGCTATGAAAAAAAAAATTTAAAAAAAGCCCCAAATAATCCACTCACTCTTTCTATTACCTATAGTTTTTCAAAGAACTTAAAATTTGGCCCCACTGCAATACTTGAAATGTTCTACCATTTGGGAACTCCATCTCTTAATCTTCTTTCTTTCTATTCACTCCCTATTAGTTTTTCAAAGAACTTAAAATGCCCCACTGAAACTTAATAATATTCACTAGAATATAACTATGACTATGCTTTTGGTAACTTGCAGTAAATTCTTCAAACCAGCTTCTCATTCCCGCTGTACTTTCCTCCCTTCATTTATTTGGTTCTTTATGTGATTCTTTTTTTTTTTTTTTTAAAGATTTATTTATTTATTTTGGGCGGGGGTCGGGTTGGGGAGGAAGGGGAGCAGGCGGGCCACCTCTATCGGTCTTTAGTTTCTCTATGTTCATCCGTCTCTGTTCTTTGGCTCCTGTGGGCCTCCCAACGCAGTGGCATCTGTCGTTGCAGAGCGCCGGCTCTGGGCGCATGCACTCCAGAGCTCTGGCTTGGTAATTGGACACATCAGTCCAGCCGCTCTGAGGCACATGGATCTTTCCAGGCCAGGGCTCGAACCGGCGCCCCTTGCACTGCAAGGCAGTGTCCCTACCCACTGGGCCACCAGGGGAAGCCCTATGTGATTCTTATATACAATTTTCCCCTCCTTTTCCAACTCTCTGTATATGTATATTGTGTTCTCCTAAAATATATTTTTTTTTTCCTAAAGACTGTACCTTCTATGCACTGACATTCTCCTGCCTTCATTTCACTTTTGCTGTCTCATTTTATTATCTTCCAGCTGTAGAAAAACAAAAATCTCATGAAATCATTGTGTTACTTGTTGTGTTACAAGCATTATCAGGTTGTTTATTCTCTGGTAATGGTCACTTGCAGTTCCAAATGATATTTCTGCTGACTGAAATGAGACTACTTTTGTCTTCAAGAAACACTGATATTTTCGCAAGAAAATAACTGTCTATGAGTCAGAAAGTCACCAGAATAATGCTCCCCTTGAGAAACAAAGCAATGAGTTCAGATATTCTGTGAACTCCTTTAGCTATAGCAAATAAATTCCATATTTAAAAAACAGAAAACCTTTCAAAAATGTTTCTACTACTAATTCTTTAATGTCCTACCAAACTGCTATGGTTCCTTGCAGATAAAATCATGAGTGCATAGCTCAAAACCATTTTGTAAACTAAAGGCATGTGTGTGATTTAGCGTTCATAATTACTTTCTGGACATGGGACTGTGCAGGTAAATTGTTGTGCCACTTTAAATGTTAATCCAAAAGTTGTCTGACATTATCTACACTACTGTCCCCAGATAACATCTATTTCTCTGGAAGAAACCTGGACATGGAGTTGATTCAAACAATTGAAATTGTCTGAAGCCCTGAGGCACTATCTCAGTACTTCTGAAATTATTGAGCTGGGAGCTGATTCCAAAATATTTACAATCTAGTTATAGCTCCTTAAAATAGTTAGTTATGAGCAAACTGATTTTAAACAGTGTACTTTGTATGGAAACACTCAGAACCATAGAAGATCCATTTATTCACTTATAAAGTCATGTGTTCATGCACTAATTTATTCTATAAACTGTTAATGAGTAAAATGGGAAGTTGCCAGTCCTTGGAAAAGCAGTATAACACACTGACCCTGCAGTGGGTAAAAATAATCTGAGCAATAACTGCTAATTTCGATATATACTTTCTGAATAACGATCAGGTAGCTAAGCATGTTCCAGTTACTAAATTCTTTGTTAGAGGTGTATAGAAATGAGAAGCACTGACTCTCAGGGGATCAAAGAAAACATCAGATACATGAAATACAAACTGACTTACATCTGAGTAGAAAAGGATTTAGCAAGTGAACCAAAAAACCTGGGACTGTACCTTCTATGCACTGACATTCTCCTGCCTTCATTTCACTTTTGCTGTCTCATTTTATTATCTTCCAGCTGTAGAAAAACAAAAATCTCATGAAATCATTGTGTTACTTGTTGTGTTACAAGCATTATCAGGTTGTTTATTCTCTGGTAATGGTCACTTGCAGTTCCAAATGATATTTCTGCTGACTGAAATGAGACTACTTTTGTCTTCAAGAAACACTGATATTTTCGCAAGAAAATAACTGTCTATGAGTCAGAAAGTCACCAGAATAATGCTCCCCTTGAGAAACAAAGCAATGAGTTCAGATATTCTGTGAACTCCTTTAGCTATAGCAAATAAATTCCATATTTAAAAAACAGAAAACCTTTCAAAAATGTTTCTACTACTAATTCTTTAATGTCCTACCAAACTGCTATGGTTCCTTGCAGATAAAATCATGAGTGCATAGCTCAAAACCATTTTGTAAACTAAAGGCATGTGTGTGATTTAGCGTTCATAATTACTTTCTGGACATGGGACTGTGCAGGTAAATTGTTGTGCCACTTTAAATGTTAATCCAAAAGTTGTCTGACATTATCTACACTACTGTCCCCAGATAACATCTATTTCTCTGGAAGAAACCTGGACATGGAGTTGATTCAAACAATTGAAATTGTCTGAAGCCCTGAGGCACTATCTCAGTACTTCTGAAATTATTGAGCTGGGAGCTGATTCCAAAATATTTACAATCTAGTTATAGCTCCTTAAAATAGTTAGTTATGAGCAAACTGATTTTAAACAGTGTACTTTGTATGGAAACACTCAGAACCATAGAAGATCCATTTATTCACTTATAAAGTCATGTGTTCATGCACTAATTTATTCTATAAACTGTTAATGAGTAAAATGGGAAGTTGCCAGTCCTTGGAAAAGCAGTATAACACACTGACCCTGCAGTGGGTAAAAATAATCTGAGCAATAACTGCTAATTTCGATATATACTTTCTGAATAACGATCAGGTAGCTAAGCATGTTCCAGTTACTAAATTCTTTGTTAGAGGTGTATAGAAATGAGAAGCACTGACTCTCAGGGGATCAAAGAAAACATCAGATACATGAAATACAAACTGACTTACATCTGAGTAGAAAAGGATTTAGCAAGTGAACCAAAAAACCTGGGACTGCAGTGATCTTTTGTAAAGGTGGATAGTTTAGGCTATATGATTTCAAAAACCTTGGGAAAACATTAAATCAAATCAAGTTGATTTTTCATCTGTTTTTCTTATCAAAACCTTCAATAATCTCCTATTTTCCTTACACACACGCACACAAAGTAGCATTCCATGTAAAATTCTTCACACTGTCACCTTATCTCTCTTTCTACTACCTGGACACTTTTTGACAAAGCTCTTTCAAAAAGCTACTATTTCAAAATACATCTATGCCTTTTGAAATCTCTATTCCTTTGTTTTATGATATTTATTTTCCTTAGAAGACCAATATTTCTACTCTGTAACTTGGGAAACCAACTGATCTTTCACGGTCTACCTCTACACAGACTGAATTAGCTTTTTATTCCATGGGACCATAACACTATTTTTAATTTCTGATATAATTTTAGACAGCCTATTCTTTCAGAAGCATTTGTATTTGTGTCAGATTCCCTCATGAACAGCTCAAAACCAGAAATTCAATCTTCTTCATATTTGCAACTGCCTCAGCAGAGGCACACAGTAGCTTCTCAATAAGTGCCTGTTGAAGGAACTGAGACTGACAGATGAGTAGACTCACATTTTGTAGTACATGTAGCTTAGTTAGTCTATCCAGCTTGCTCTCCAAGCCTAGAGATCATTTGAGAAAATCATTAAGTTCAAAACACAGAATGGAGATCTCCCTATTCCTAATAGTTGTAGAGCTTTTATATCAAGGACCCAACCTGACAAAAGTACTGGATTGTGCTCCAGAGCACTGAAGCCCTAGCTCTGGGTCAACAACGCTGACTAAGAAATAAAACTTCACTAAGCATTCTAGATCCCAGTGACTTCCAAGAGGTTGAATTCCAAGAGGTTGGACACAGTCATCTCTAAAATGTCTTCAATAGATCCTACTCAGCCATAAAAATGAAAGAAATTGAGTCATTTGTAGATGGATGGACCTAGAAGCTGTCAGAGTGAAGTAAGTCAGAAGGAGAAAAACAAATACCACACATTAATCCATATATGCAGAATCTGAAAATACTGGTATGGGTGATCTTATTTACAAAGCAGAAATAGAGCCGCAGAAAGGTGGGTCAGTTGCTCAGCCTTGTCAAACTCTTTGCAGCCCCATGGACTCTAGTCTGCCAGGCTCCTTTGTCCATGGGATTCTCCCAGCAAGAATACCAGAATGGGTTGCCATTTCCTTTTCCAGGGGATTTTCTTGACCAGGGAACACAGTCTTCTTCTTTGCAGGCAGATTCTTTACCATCTGAACTACCTAGAAAGCCCCAGAGACACAGACGTAGAGAGCAAATGTATGAATACTAAGGGAGAAAGGGTGGATAGGATGAATTGAGAGATAGGAAGTATTATTTATAAAATAGATAACTGATATGAACCTATTGTATAGCAAAGGGTATGTAGTATGTGTGTGTTAGTTGCTCAGTTGTGTCTGACTCTTTGAAAGCCCATGTACTGTACCCTGTCAAACTTCTCTGTCGATGGAATTCTCCAGCCAAGAATACTGGAGTAGGTTGCCATTCCCTTCTCCAGGGGATTTCCCCAACCCACAGATCAAATCCGGCTCTCCCACACTGTAGGCAGAGTCTTTACTGTCTGAGCACCAGGGAAGCCCATAGTAAAGAGAAATCTACTCAGTGCTCTGTGGTGACTTAAATAGAGAGGAAATCCAAAAGAGTGGGGATATATGCATACATATAGCTGATTCACTTTGTTGGGCGTAGGAACTAATGCAGCACTGTTAAACAACTACATTTCAATAAAAATATTTAGAACAACAAATGAAGATAAGATGTTTTCCAGACCAACATCCTAAGTCTAATCTCAAGAATTAACCAATGAAAGATAACAAACATTTCAACCAGCAGAGATAATCCACTGGAAAATATCAAGTAGCAAAAGAAATGCATTTTTAAGGTCAAGATCAATGCACTAAGTTTTCCATTTTTTGCACTAAAATGTCTGAAGAATAGCAGAGCCTACAGGATTATCATAATTGGTATTTAAAAAGGCATAATTTCCAACATAAACTGATGTTTTTAATATTCTCTTGAAAATATCACAGGACTGTCCTCTAATAAGACAAATATTCAATCTGCCCAAGAAACAGTAGGTGCCATATCACCATTAATTTCTCAAAGATAAAGGAGAGCAGTAAAATTAAAGGTCAGGGATCTGAAACAAATGGAACAATAACTTTAAAAAAAATTAATTACAGGGGCTCCCTTGGTGGTCCAGTGGGTAAGAACACCGCCTTGCAGTGCAAGGGGCAGCAGTTCGATCCCTGGCCTGGGAAGATCCCATGTGCTGTGGAGCGGCTGGACCAATGTGTCTAACTACCAAACTGGAGCTCTGGAACGCGTGCACCTAGAGCCGGTGCTCTGCGGCAAGAGCAGCCACTGCAGTGGGAGGCCAAAGAACAAAGATGGAAATGAAAGACCAATAGAAGTGGCTCCCTCCCAAAAAAATATATATACATATATATATATATACATATATTAATTATGCCACACTATTATGGCTCTGCAAAGAGAGACAGTACAATCTGAATAAATTTACTAAATTCATAATGTTGATTTTTTTTAATTACCTTAAAAATAGAGTTTTGAAATATACACACATACATATATGCATGCATGCTCCTACAAACAAACTCTAAGCTTATGCCATCCGAAACTCTAATGCGAGGGTTATCCCATATCCCACCTTGCTCTCTAATTCCACACTTAAGTGATCACCAGTCCCTGTCATATCAGCATGACTCATGCTCCTGCTTAGTCGCTCAGCTGTGCCCAACTCCTTTGTGACCGCATATACTGTAACCCACCAGGCTTCTCTGTACATGGATTTTCAAGACAATACTGGAGTGGGTTGCCATTTCCTCCTCCAGGGGGTCTTCCCAATCCAGGGATAGAACTCACATCTCCTGGTTGGCAGGCAGATTCATTACACTGAGCCACCAAAGAAGCCCATCTGCATCATTAGTCTGATTTATAATCGGTCCTTCCACTGCAATTCTCCTGTGAGTGAAATTAGTCAGGACCTCATTTTCTCTTACCTGAACCAGAACAATGAATTCCTACTTGTCTCCCATATTCTATTTTCTCAATACATCCTCAAAATTGCTCTCAGCACAATCTTTTCAATAATGGCTGAAAATAATTATTTCAGGATTCTATTCAAAACTCTTCAAAACATTTTCTAAACACATTTACATGCATACAAAAGCCTTCACATCTGGCTATGCACTGTTGATCTCCTATCACTAAGTTTCCCCAAATATTTTGCCCAGCAGTAATGTGCTGTAAAATTCAATATGTGATTTTATGTTATGTCCAGTGGGTAAGAACACCGCCTTGCAGTGCAAGGGGCAGCAGTTCGATCCCTGGCCTGGGAAGATCCCATGTGCTGTGGAGCGGCTGGACCAATGTGTCTAACTACCAAACTGGAGCTCTGGAACGCGTGCACCTAGAGCCGGTGCTCTGCGGCAAGAGCAGCCACTGCAGTGGGAGGCCAAAGAACAAAGATGGAAATGAAAGACCAATAGAAGTGGCTCCCTCCCAAAAAAATATATATACATATATATATATATACATATATTAATTATGCCACACTATTATGGCTCTGCAAAGAGAGACAGTACAATCTGAATAAATTTACTAAATTCATAATGTTGATTTTTTTTAATTACCTTAAAAATAGAGTTTTGAAATATACACACATACATATATGCATGCATGCTCCTACAAACAAACTCTAAGCTTATGCCATCCGAAACTCTAATGCGAGGGTTATCCCATATCCCACCTTGCTCTCTAATTCCACACTTAAGTGATCACCAGTCCCTGTCATATCAGCATGACTCATGCTCCTGCTTAGTCGCTCAGCTGTGCCCAACTCCTTTGTGACCGCATATACTGTAACCCACCAGGCTTCTCTGTACATGGATTTTCAAGACAATACTGGAGTGGGTTGCCATTTCCTCCTCCAGGGGGTCTTCCCAATCCAGGGATAGAACTCACATCTCCTGGTTGGCAGGCAGATTCATTACACTGAGCCACCAAAGAAGCCCATCTGCATCATTAGTCTGATTTATAATCGGTCCTTCCACTGCAATTCTCCTGTGAGTGAAATTAGTCAGGACCTCATTTTCTCTTACCTGAACCAGAACAATGAATTCCTACTTGTCTCCCATATTCTATTTTCTCAATACATCCTCAAAATTGCTCTCAGCACAATCTTTTCAATAATGGCTGAAAATAATTATTTCAGGATTCTATTCAAAACTCTTCAAAACATTTTCTAAACACATTTACATGCATACAAAAGCCTTCACATCTGGCTATGCACTGTTGATCTCCTATCACTAAGTTTCCCCAAATATTTTGCCCAGCAGTAATGTGCTGTAAAATTCAATATGTGATTTTATGTTATGCCACCTTTTATACTTACATGCATAAGCTATTCTTTGTGATGGGACTATCTCCCAAAGTTACTCCACCTAGCAAATTCCTATCCATGCTTCAGTTTAAACTGTTCTTGTGTGAGACTTACTTAAGCTAAGAGTAAGAAATAAAATATGAAGAATCTTCTATGACAAAACCTGCAGTCTGAAGTGTGCATGAGGGGACCCTGAGAGAACTCAGGCATCAGATAACACCAGAGCTCCCTCCCTCACCAGCTGATAGGGATAAGAAACTTTCATTTCTATTTAATTCTCCATCTAGAAATGATACTTCTTTACCCTATAGTCCCAATACTTTCTCATTTATTTTCACCATTTCATTTTGAGATGACACAACCCCGTTTCCTGACTTCTACACAGGGATATTCTAGTTGGTACAGAGACAAAAACAGTCCAAAGGGCAAAATAAATATGAAGGCAAATTCAACGAAAATTAATGCTCAAGGATGACATTATGGATTGCTGAACCTAGAAACAGAAAATCCCATGCAAGATGTTAGAACTGGCTGCATAATACTGAAGTTTGAATAAGACAGGAAGGAAGTCGACCATTTAAATTAGGGGGAAAAAAAAAAGAGCCTATGTATTTTGACCCAAGCATTCCATAAACCTTTATTGAAGTACCTCCTTATACAGCTATTGTACTTAGCCTTTTTTGAGAATAATAAGAAATGTGAGGCATGGTTTAGCTCATTTACAATCCAGGTAACTAAAACAATAACATAAATAGTCCTACCATACAAAGGCTGCTCACTCTTGTCCAGTAATGCCATTATTAAGAGAGAAATTGAAAACCTGAGAGAATCTTTGAGTTTTGAAGTAGAAATAGGAGAAGCAATAAAAAGGGAAAAAAAAGTTCAAAGGAGTTTTCTCAACTAGTAGTGTTTCCATTTTTAATTTCTGGTCTTCATGCTTCTTGATTTCACTTGACCTCCTTGCTTTTTAAAAATCTTCCAAATTTTTAAAAAACTTATCATAATTTAATTTTGCCCAGCAGTAATGTGCTGTAAAATTCAATATGTGATTTTATGTTATGCCACCTTTTATACTTACATGCATAAGCTATTCTTTGTGATGGGACTATCTCCCAAAGTTACTCCACCTAGCAAATTCCTATCCATGCTTCAGTTTAAACTGTTCTTGTGTGAGACTTACTTAAGCTAAGAGTAAGAAATAAAATATGAAGAATCTTCTATGACAAAACCTGCAGTCTGAAGTGTGCATGAGGGGACCCTGAGAGAACTCAGGCATCAGATAACACCAGAGCTCCCTCCCTCACCAGCTGATAGGGATAAGAAACTTTCATTTCTATTTAATTCTCCATCTAGAAATGATACTTCTTTACCCTATAGTCCCAATACTTTCTCATTTATTTTCACCATTTCATTTTGAGATGACACAACCCCGTTTCCTGACTTCTACACAGGGATATTCTAGTTGGTACAGAGACAAAAACAGTCCAAAGGGCAAAATAAATATGAAGGCAAATTCAACGAAAATTAATGCTCAAGGATGACATTATGGATTGCTGAACCTAGAAACAGAAAATCCCATGCAAGATGTTAGAACTGGCTGCATAATACTGAAGTTTGAATAAGACAGGAAGGAAGTCGACCATTTAAATTAGGGGGAAAAAAAAAAGAGCCTATGTATTTTGACCCAAGCATTCCATAAACCTTTATTGAAGTACCTCCTTATACAGCTATTGTACTTAGTCTTTTTGAGAATAATAAGAAATGTGAGGCATGGTTTAGCTCATTTACAATCCAGGTAACTAAAACAATAACATAAATAGTCCTACCATACAAAGGCTGCTCACTCTTGTCCAGTAATGCCATTATTAAGAGAGAAATTGAAAACCTGAGAGAATCTTTGAGTTTTGAAGTAGAAATAGGAGAAGCAATAAAAAGGGAAAAAAAAGTTCAAAGGAGTTTTCTCAACTAGTAGTGTTTCCATTTTTAATTTCTGGTCTTCATGCTTCTTGATTTCACTTGACCTCCTTGTTCTTCTTACTTAAAATTCTACTACTTAAGAAATCCATGATAAAGTTATCTTTTTAAAGAAATATACATTTATTTCCAATAATGTTAACAACCTACTGCTTTCTGTTTACACATCAGTGGCATTTATTCAAACATACAACACTCTTCCTATCAGACTGAAGTCACCTAGAGATTGGTCTAGTTTGATTCAGGTGGAATAGCTAATTTGAGGGGAATGCAAAGACTCAGGAGTGGGGTAAGAGGTAGTTTTACTGTTGCCTTAGGACATGAACAAATGGAACACATGTAGGATACATGTGACGATGGGGAAAGAAGTTCTAATATCACTTTATTTCTTGAACAATAAGGGGAGAAAGTCCTCTTTCAACTCATTAAGTTTCTTTCACTCACTGACCTTCTACTCCTAACTACTGAAGTTAGTGTTATACATTCGCTATGCTGTGGATTTAATATAATTCTCTGTGTTAATCTGAAAACCTAAGCTCCCTTTGGCTTTGGATCATATGAAAGTTACATTCTCTGAGTCACAAGCAACCAAGCTGGAAATTTCTTGAAACACATTTCTTTATAATGTGGTGTGAGGAAAGCAATTGTAAAAAAGACCATTTAAACTGGTACCAGATATATAATGTAGAGGCAGTATGAACTCATAGGAAGAAGAGGTTCTTTTTAATTTTAAGTAGAGTTGACTTACATTATATTAATTTCAGGTGTACAAAAATAGTAACTTGATATTTTTATAGCTTGTACTTCATGCAAGGTTATTATAGAATATTGGTTATATTCTCTGAGTTGTACATGACATCCTTGTGACTTATTTATTTTATACTTAGTAGTCTGTACTTCTTAATCCACTTCACCCATTTTGCCCATACTCCTACCCCTTCTGTATTGTTATATTTGTTTATATCTAATCCACTTTCACCCATTTTTTCCCCGTCAAATAAATAGTCTTACTTAAAATTCAAAACTTGAGTTTTGAAGTAGAAATAGGAGAAGCAATAAAAGGAAAAAGTTCAAAGGAGTTTTCTCAACTAGTAGTGTTTCCATTTTTAATTTCTGGTCTTCATGCTTCTTGATTTCACTTGACCTCCTTGTTCTTCTTACTTAAAATTCTACTACTTAAGAAATCCATGATAAAGTTATCTTTTTAAAGAAATATACATTTATTTCCAATAATGTTAACAACCTACTGCTTTCTGTTTACACATCAGTGGCATTTATTCAAACATACAACACTCTTCCTATCAGACTGAAGTCACCTAGAGATTGGTCTAGTTTGATTCAGGTGGAATAGCTAATTTGAGGGGAATGCAAAGACTCAGGAGTGGGGTAAGAGGTAGTTTTACTGTTGCCTTAGGACATGAACAAATGGAACACATGTAGGATACATGTGACGATGGGGAAAGAAGTTCTAATATCACTTTATTTCTTGAACAATAAGGGGAGAAAGTCCTCTTTCAACTCATTAAGTTTCTTTCACTCACTGACCTTCTACTCCTAACTACTGAAGTTAGTGTTATACATTCGCTATGCTGTGGATTTAATATAATTCTCTGTGTTAATCTGAAAACCTAAGCTCCCTTTGGCTTTGGATCATATGAAAGTTACATTCTCTGAGTCACAAGCAACCAAGCTGGAAATTTCTTGAAACACATTTCTTTATAATGTGGTGTGAGGAAAGCAATTGTAAAAAAGACCATTTAAACTGGTACCAGATATATAATGTAGAGGCAGTATGAACTCATAGGAAGAAGAGGTTCTTTTTAATTTTAAGTAGAGTTGACTTACATTATATTAATTTCAGGTGTACAAAAATAGTAACTTGATATTTTTATAGCTTGTACTTCATGCAAGGTTATTATAGAATATTGGTTATATTCTCTGAGTTGTACATGACATCCTTGTGACTTATTTATTTTATACTTAGTAGTCTGTACTTCTTAATCCACTTCACCCATTTTGCCCATACTCCTACTTCTCTCTTTCTGTATTGTTATATTTGTTTATATTCTACATTCCACATATAAGTAAAAACATACAGCATGTATTTTTCTCTGTCTGACTCATTTCGCTAATGGTAATATCCTCCAGGTCCATCCAAGGTGTCATGAAAGGCAAAATTTCATTCATTTTTTTTATATTCATTTCAACTTTATTCCTTTTTAAAAAATTTTATTGGAGTACAGTTGATTTAAAATGTTGTATTGACTTCTACTGTACAGTAAGGTAAAAAAGGGCTCCAAAATCACAATAGAGGTGATGGTGGATGATGTAGATGTGACAGTGAATGGTGGGTGGTGGACAGTGAACTGTGGACGGTGACTGCAACTTTGAAATTAAAAGACACTTGTTCTTGGGAGGAAAGCTATGAAAAACCTAGACAGTGCATTAAAAGGCAGAGACATCACTTTGCTAACAAAGGTTCATCTAGTCAAAGCTATGGTTTTTCCCGATGTGAGCACTGGACCATAAAGAAGACTGAGCACCAAAGAATTGATGCTTTCAAACTCTGGTGCTGGAGAAGACTTTTTAGAATCCCTTGGACTGCAAGGAGATCTAACCAGTCAATCCAAAAGGAAATCAATCTCGAATATTCATTGACAAAAATGATTCTGAAGTTGAAGCTCCAATACTTTGGCCACCTAATGTGAAAAACAAAATCAGTGGAAAAGACCTTAATGCTGGGAAAGTTTGAGGGCAAGAGGAGAAAGAGGAGATGGGATGAGATAGTTGGATGGCATCATGGACTCAATGGACAGAGTTTGAACAGTCTTTGGGAGATAATGAAAGATAGGGAAGCCTGGCATGCTACAGTCCATGGGTTACGAAGAGTCCAACCTGACAAACATCTGAATAGCAAATGAGTTTAACAATAAAACAAGAAACATATTTGAAATATACATATGTTTCTCAAATATCAGAAGTTCACTCCAAAATCAAGCCCTCATATTAGAACATTAACCTGAAATATGAGAACACCGGGACTTCCCTGGTGGAGCGAGTGGTAAAGAATCTGCCTGCCATTGCAGGCAATGCAAGAGAGGTGAGCTCAATCCCTGGATCAGGAAGATTCCCTGGAGTGGGAAATGGCATTCTACTCCAGTATTCTTGCCTGGAAAACCCTATGGGCAGAGGAGCCCTACAGAGCATGGGGCCACAAAGAGTTAGAGATGACTCAGCACACACAGCACACACACATGAGAACACCAAATCAACCTCACCGTAAAGAATTCCAGATGCTTTGTCAAGTGTAACATAGAAATTCAGGACTTACTATCTGTCCCTTGCACTAACTAGTCAATTTTCTATCATATTTTACATTTTCCCCACGCAGATGAGTACACCTCACAAAAAGTATTTCCTCACAAGCTAAGCCTTTTATCTTTTAATAATTGGATATCTGTCAATCTGATTTCTGGCAGAAAATGGATAGCCAATTCAAATGAGGAACTTTAAAGATTTATTTACCAAAGAACGACAAGATTAAGGAGAACTGACAAGAGATAGAGCAGGCCTTGGAACTAACAGCAGAAGAAAGGAACTACTACCCTGAAGCTAAAGGGAGAAGGAGAGTTAGTGATTACCTGAACAGGACAGAAACACATCTGTGGGAGAAGTTACCCAAATAAACCAGGAGTCAGGGTGAAAGCAGGGCATCAGAGGAATAAGTCCATCAACTTCACTTTCCTTCTGCCTTCTGATGTCTGGCCACTACTTCCTATTGGCCAAATCCAATCAGAAGCCAACTATCTACTGCCCTTCTCTTATATTGCAGCAGGAATGTGATAAAGAGTGGATCAGGAGGTACAAATTGGACATAGGTTCTTCTTTAATATATGAAGATTTGGGTTACAGTAGAGTGGGTATCATGTTATTGGAATTAATGATAGAGTAGAATAAGTTGCAAACATGAACAGTATCTTCACTTTTCTCCTGAATGCCATATTTATAGTTTTGCATATGAACCCAGTGACCCTAAACTGTATAAAGATATAGGACATCTGGCTTGCACATGTCTGCCAGATGGTGTCGGATGTGCAAAGATCTGGGGAGCTAATTTTACACAATAACCACTTCTGACAGGAGTTCTGTATGGAAACCTCTGACATGCTTTTAACAATAGTTGTAATGCCAAGTCTGGTTACAATAAATGTGCATGATTTAATAGATGACTCTCCAGAAATGCCCACATTTTTATTTATTTATTTTTGCTTTCTTTCAAAATCTTTGCCCCATTCAGCAACTCATATTTTAATTTCACAATATTCATATTTCATTTGATCCTTTTCTGAGAAATAGTAGTTTCCATTATCATGGGCATATGCATATATATACACATACACACATACACATATATATACACGCACATATAAATATATAAAACCAAAAGTGACAAAGGCTCTGTTTCCTAAGTACTAAGGAAATTCCAATTACTACTTGCATTTTCCTGAGGTCCTTTAATGATCTTTAAGAAAATGTTACTCTCCCCCTAAAAGAGTTGCTGTCTGTGCAATTTTCTTGGCTTTTAAACCTCATCACAATTTAAACAGGTTCTATTTACCAAAGAACGACAAGATTAAGGAGAACTGACAAGAGATAGAGCAGGCCTTGGAACTAACAGCAGAAGAAAGGAACTACTACCCTGAAGCTAAAGGGAGAAGGAGAGTTAGTGATTACCTGAACAGGACAGAAACACATCTGTGGGAGAAGTTACCCAAATAAACCAGGAGTCAGGGTGAAAGCAGGGCATCAGAGGAATAAGTCCATCAACTTCACTTTCCTTCTGCCTTCTGATGTCTGGCCACTACTTCCTATTGGCCAAATCCAATCAGAAGCCAACTATCTACTGCCCTTCTCTTATATTGCAGCAGGAATGTGATAAAGAGTGGATCAGGAGGTACAAATTGGACATAGGTTCTTCTTTAATATATGAAGATTTGGGTTACAGTAGAGTGGGTATCATGTTATTGGAATTAATGATAGAGTAGAATAAGTTGCAAACATGAACAGTATCTTCACTTTTCTCCTGAATGCCATATTTATAGTTTTGCATATGAACCCAGTGACCCTAAACTGTATAAAGATATAGGACATCTGGCTTGCACATGTCTGCCAGATGGTGTCGGATGTGCAAAGATCTGGGGAGCTAATTTTACACAATAACCACTTCTGACAGGAGTTCTGTATGGAAACCTCTGACATGCTTTTAACAATAGTTGTAATGCCAAGTCTGGTTACAATAAATGTGCATGATTTAATAGATGACTCTCCAGAAATGCCCACATTTTTATTTATTTATTTTTGCTTTCTTTCAAAATCTTTGCCCCATTCAGCAACTCATATTTTAATTTCACAATATTCATATTTCATTTGATCCTTTTCTGAGAAATAGTAGTTTCCATTATCATGGGCATATGCATATATATACACATACACACATACACATATATATACACGCACATATAAATATATAAAACCAAAAGTGACAAAGGCTCTGTTTCCTAAGTACTAAGGAAATTCCAATTACTACTTGCATTTTCCTGAGGTCCTTTAATGATCTTTAAGAAAATGTTACTCTCCCCCTAAAAGAGTTGCTGTCTGTGCAATTTTCTTGGCTTTTAAACCTCATCACAATTTAAACAGGTTCTGAATGATCTTCTCTTTTTGAGCCAGAAAAGAGATTTGAGTTTTTTGTACTGTCTAATTTGCTATCTCAGAAACTCTTCCTGATATGAATGATAGGGGGACATGGCCAAACACCAGTCTCCATGTGGTTTTGCTTTTCATCTTATTCAGTTTCTATTTTCCTCCACTGGCATCTACCAATTTGTATAAAATAAAAATGCACTTCTCTTGAACATTAGCACCTTCATGTTCCTGTATTGAATTTTGTTTCCTTTTACTTGAATTAAATCAGTGCTTGTGGAAAGGTTCAGTTTGCAAAAATTGAAAAGCAAAATTCCCAGTTTCTTCCCTTTATAATTATAAAGTGAAAATAGAAAGTACTTGCTTATCTTAAGCAAAAATTTCATTTTTTTTAACTAAAACTAAAGGTCAGAAAATTATAATTCCTTGATAATGGTGAAGGTCTGTTCAAAACTCTACGTATGTAACAAGACAAATACAAATCTTGATGATGACTGTTTCAAAATATACTGTACTTTCAAGTAATGGATCATCTTCAAATTCTTCATTTGTAAATTGATGAAAACATACTTTCCTCTCAATTAACATGTTTTCTACTTATATTTCTTCAAAAGCCCTTCATTATCCTAAAGATTAGATGCATACTCTTCGATGTGGCACATAAAATCCCCACAGCATTATCTGATCTTACCCCTTGCCTTTCTCCTTCTGCCATATACTCTAAAATCCAAGGATAACCAATGATCCCCAACGTGTTCTTCCCATGTTCCTTCACTTGCTGATCTCTTGGTCTGAAATGCATCCCATGTGGCTCCCAAACCTGCTTTCACATAAATTTACCACCACAACACTGACAATCTGCATTAAGACCAACTGAGGAATCCTTCTATAAAATCATGCTTAATGTTAGCTGAAATTAGAAGAGTATACACTGATGAGACATATCAAGTACTAAGGAAATTCCAATTACTACTTGCATTTTCCTGAGGTCCTTTAATGATCTTTAAGAAAATGTTACTCTCCCCCTAAAAGAGTTGCTGTCTGTGCAATTTTCTTGGCTTTTAAACCTCATCACAATTTAAACAGGTTCTGAATGATCTTCTCTTTTGAGCCAGAAAAGAGATTTGAGTTTTGTACTGTCTAATTTGCTATCTCAGAAACTCTTCCTGATATGAATGATAGGGGGACATGGCCAAACACCAGTCTCCATGTGGTTTTGCTTTTCATCTTATTCAGTTTCTATTTTCCTCCACTGGCATCTACCAATTTGTATAAAATAAAAATGCACTTCTCTTGAACATTAGCACCTTCATGTTCCTGTATTGAATTTTGTTTCCTTTTACTTGAATTAAATCAGTGCTTGTGGAAAGGTTCAGTTTGCAAAAATTGAAAAGCAAAATTCCCAGTTTCTTCCCTTTATAATTATAAAGTGAAAATAGAAAGTACTTGCTTATCTTAAGCAAAAATTTCATTTTTTAACTAAAACTAAAGGTCAGAAAATTATAATTCCTTGATAATGGTGAAGGTCTGTTCAAAACTCTACGTATGTAACAAGACAAATACAAATCTTGATGATGACTGTTTCAAAATATACTGTACTTTCAAGTAATGGATCATCTTCAAATTCTTCATTTGTAAATTGATGAAAACATACTTTCCTCTCAATTAACATGTTTTCTACTTATATTTCTTCAAAAGCCCTTCATTATCCTAAAGATTAGATGCATACTCTTCGATGTGGCACATAAAATCCCCACAGCATTATCTGATCTTACCCCTTGCCTTTCTCCTTCTGCCATATACTCTAAAATCCAAGGATAACCAATGATCCCCAACGTGTTCTTCCCATGTTCCTTCACTTGCTGATCTCTTGGTCTGAAATGCATCCCATGTGGCTCCCAAACCTGCTTTCACATAAATTTACCACCACAACACTGACAATCTGCATTAAGACCAACTGAGGAATCCCTTCTATAAAATCATGCTTAATGTTAGCTGAAATTAGAAGAGATAATAATCACTGATGAGACATATCAATGAAAGTGATAGCCACAAAATATGGGCAGAAATTTTGTTTTTGCTATAATTTTTGAATATTCATACATTCCAGGCACAATACTAGCCGGGATATATAACAGTGAGTAAGAAGAGCCCATGACCTTTAGGACATGGTTATCCTTGACTGAGGAAACTCATTTGTAAATCAGTATTTAAAACACACTTAATAATTGCTATGTTTACCGTGTTAAAAAAATACTAGAATGAATCTCTTTCCTCAATTTCAACAGAGAAACCAGGAAGAAAGATGACAGAGTATACCTCCAACCCCGTGTGAGGAATTTACATAAGTGCATGAATTAAAATTTCTTCCCATTTTTTGGGCCCTTCATCAAAACCAAGGATATAAAAAAAGATGTGAAATACCGACAAAGTGCATGAAGAGAAACATGTTTACATTTCTTGGATCCTTCATTAAGCTCAACAGCATGAGTTAGGTGTCTCAGAAAGGAAAGAAAAAACAACAACAAAACCGAAAACTAGTGGACAGATTTCTTCTGAATTATGTCTTCCTCTTCAGATACATATGATGCTACCTTCTAAAAAAATTCTGGTAAAGGGAACTTCCAAAGGACCACCTACAAAGCTCTGAGATAGATTTTCTGCAGTTAAACACATAAAACTGGCATACAGCCCTCTTGAGGCTAACTATGGACTGGGGTTGGCCTATCTAGAAAGAATCTAAAAAAAGGGGAAACAGAAGGGGAAGACTTTCGGATCTCATGTTTTCTACTTATATTTCTTCAAAAGCCCTTCATTATCCTAAAGATTAGATGCATACTCTTCGATGTGGCACATAAAATCCCCACAGCATTATCTGATCTTACCCCTTGCCTTTCTCCTTCTGCCATATACTCTAAAATCCAAGGATAACCAATGATCCCCAACGTGTTCTTCCCATGTTCCTTCACTTGCTGATCTCTTGGTCTGAAATGCATCCCATGTGGCTCCCAAACCTGCTTTCACATAAATTTACCACCACAACACTGACAATCTGCATTAAGACCAACTGAGGAATCCCTTCTATAAAATCATGCTTAATGTTAGCTGAAATTAGAAGAGATAATAATCACTGATGAGACATATCAATGAAAGTGATAGCCACAAAATATGGGCAGAAATTTTGTTTTTGCTATAATTTTTGAATATTCATACATTCCAGGCACAATACTAGCCGGGATATATAACAGTGAGTAAGAAGAGCCCATGACCTTTAGGACATGGTTATCCTTGACTGAGGAAACTCATTTGTAAATCAGTATTTAAAACACACTTAATAATTGCTATGTTTACCGTGTTAAAAAAATACTAGAATGAATCTCTTTCCTCAATTTCAACAGAGAAACCAGGAAGAAAGATGACAGAGTATACCTCCAACCCCGTGTGAGGAATTTACATAAGTGCATGAATTAAAATTTCTTCCCATTTTTTGGGCCCTTCATCAAAACCAAGGATATAAAAAAAGATGTGAAATACCGACAAAGTGCATGAAGAGAAACATGTTTACATTTCTTGGATCCTTCATTAAGCTCAACAGCATGAGTTAGGTGTCTCAGAAAGGAAAGAAAAAACAACAACAAAACCGAAAACTAGTGGACAGATTTCTTCTGAATTATGTCTTCCTCTTCAGATACATATGATGCTACCTTCTAAAAAAATTCTGGTAAAGGGAACTTCCAAAGGACCACCTACAAAGCTCTGAGATAGATTTTCTGCAGTTAAACACATAAAACTGGCATACAGCCCTCTTGAGGCTAACTATGGACTGGGGTTGGCCTAATCTAGAAAGAATCTAGAGGACAAGAGAAGACTACCTGCTCTGGAAGCAGGCCAAGGAGAGGGATAATGAATCTGTACCCCTAGAGTTTGTCAGGAAAAGGGATACGTGGAAATTTTCCACATACTGTTTGGCAATGGGGAAAATATTCATTATGAGACCTTTGGGTTCAGGCAATAGGGTGGCCCTCCACATGAGGAGACTTCAACAGAAAGAGTATGAAATTGTCCTGCTGGATGTCCAGACAAAGAAATGGGCTCTGTTCTGGATATGATGCATCCACTAATGTCAACTGAATTTCAAGAAAAAAAAAAAAAACCCATTGGGGAACCTGTAAAAATCCCAAGTCATACAATGAGACAGTCAACTTTAATCAATTGCATCCCCACATAGTAGTATCAAATGTAACTAGCAGCCCAATGAGTATAAAGACACCTAGCTAAAAAGATCTGGCATATCCCCTACCTCTGCTCCCTCTCTATGCACCACCCTCAAACTTCAACTTTGGCAGAGAGTTGGTCATTTCAGAAGGATGGAGACAAACAACTTGGAAGGATAATGAGGAGCTACTAAGAGCTACCTATAGACTCCCTGCCTGAAGCCAGCTGGAGAAGGAGGAGGAGAGAATATTTAACATAGAGAAGCTTCTGTCCTTTGATCATTACAAAGTTCACACTGATTTCTGAATCAGATGGCTTGTCACTGAAGTAACTTTAGAGCTGTTATTTTTATCAAAATCTAAAATCTCTGTGTCCTGCTGGAACTTTCATTCTGGAACAGAGAAGTTCATCCTCACTGGAAAAAGGAATGAGGGTCAATAAAAAGTAAAAAAAGAAATGCATTTTGATGATAATTTACAAGCCATTTAGCTCAACAAACCAGTTATAGAATGAAGTATAATTTATTCTCCAAAAATCAATATAGGAAAATTTTTTATTTGATTTGATATTTCTCTGTGTTTTCAAAAAAGGAAAGAAAATAACACAGCTGGTTTCATACTTATCACCTACGTTAATCAATCATCTGTTAAAGTCCCCACTAAAAGAAAAGTTCTTTGCTAGGTACAGCAGTTCAAAACATGTGGAAGGACAGTTGCATAACATCTAGTCAATAGTAAATCTCTGCAAACTTTCCAGTCCCTATAGTTCAAGCTATCACCCTCCCACTTCCAACAGTGACCTTTCAAAAATAAGAATATGCTGATAACAAAGAGAAGTGACTAACAGTAAACTTGTTTTATTAATAGTAAACTTTTTATTTAATTTCAGAAAATACTTCTATGCCTATTTCATATAATCTGCTAAAAAAAAGTCAGCAATTTGATAATCTGGGGAATAAATGAAAAAATCAACAGGAGTATTATTAGATAAAAGTGAGCTTATGATGAGTGTTAGTAAAGAAGCCAAGGAAAAGGTTGAAGAAAGCTGAGCAATTGAATCTAGAGGTCTTCAGAGAACTTCCCACACTCCTCAAGATGTATATTGCTATATAGTTTTCTTACTTAAGAATTTTTTTTTAACATATTAGCTCAAAAGCCTAACTCTTGTATGAAGAAGTTTTATGCCCACTTTCCTAGATTATTTTGTAAGTTGTATCTTTCAGTCATAAAAATATATTGGTTATTTACCTTCTAACACATGATGGGAATTTGCTTTTTAACTAAGGCATGGTCTCCCCAACTGTCTGCAGTAAATCTTTATCTACTCTTTTGTGAAGCACTGCAATATTACAAATCAGAACCATACTAGTGGCTTTTTATTACATAGTCCATTAGCCTGTCAGGGACCAGCCTCATGAGGAAAAGTACTCCTGTAGGTATCAGATGCAAATATTTTTAAATTTGGTTTTCAGTAAAAATATTTTCCAATGCTAAAAATTATTACTTACAGCTCTGTTCTTTTTTGATTAAAAAAAGAAGGCTTGACAAGTGGTATTTAAGAGGGCCAAGGAACCGAGTCATTGAAAGTAAAATTACATATATTATAAAATATAGTATGCATTTTAAAAATGTTAATAAAATTTTTAAAAGACTTAAATTATAAGGTTTAGTCAACTTAAATTTCTCCATATGTAAATCAGCTGTAAAATTACATCAAACAAAAATTAGCTTCTTTTTAAGATTCTCCACAAAACAATTAACTATTAACTGCTTGAGAAATTTACAAGACATGAATTTTACAAAAATACATTTCAGTGAAATTGTCATTACCCCAACATCCTCCTTCGCCAGTTCTGTAGATGAGTCTTCCTGATGATAAACTGAATGTCTCCTAGAGCCACAGACCATTCTACATATATTATCCAGATAGATTTCATCCTATTAATGTATCCCAATACTTAGAATTAGACTTTTCTTCCCATTCAATTTATTCTTAAGTTAAAGATGCATTTAAATATAGTATGTCTTTTCCAAATACTCAAAAGTTTAGAAACAGCATATGTGGTTTCTGTAAGTAGATGAAATATTAGACCATTGAAGGAGGCAGTGACCTCTCTATTGCTATGAGGTGACAAATACAGGGATGCTAACATAATAGAAATGGGATGCCTTACAGATACTTTTTTTCTTGGCAATGTGGAGCTGGAATTAAGAGAGTAGAATGATAATCAGCCCATGTACCCAGGTCACCTTCCCCAATGAGATGCACCACCGCTCTTGCTCCAGGCTTATGGAAGCGTAACTCTGAGTTACGCTTCCATCTGCACTATGCCAGGCCCACAAGTCAGCACTTACACTGAATTGCTTTTTTGCAGGTATAGTATCTCATGGTGTAAACTAAAGCTTCTGTGAGCTGCCTCCCCAAGTTATCCAAGTAATCTCTCAAGAGACCAAGTAATTGTTTTTGTTCCTGTTCTAGAGACACAGCTACGTAGGTTTTTGGTGATCTATCTCAACCTAATTTTTTCCCAGAATCCTACAATTTTTAGTATACAGCTCTTCAGGATACAAAGTTTTCAACAGTCCAAGTATCATTTTACAAAAGAAACATGTACACATCTACAGAGAGACTTAAGGGTGTCCGACAGTGGTGTTATTTGAATGATATGACTGCATCATCTTACTTTGATTTCATTTGCTGGAAGCAACTTCTGACCATTACCAGTCTCTCCAATATAAATATCCAATCGACCTGTCACACTTCACACGTATAAATTATAAATCTGCATTTCTATTACCTATGTCAATCTCATGTGAATTGGTTAGCATTTATCAGCAAACAACCATTCAGTCAAGTCCAAGGACTTAACAAAATTCACTTTATGAGCCTAAAATGCTAAAGGTCAGGCTCTGAACTCCTAGGAACTGACAGAGATTAATGCCACCCTCTAAGGTCTTAACTGAGTCACCATCTAGTCAGCATCATCCAAGATTAGCTCATCTTTCTATCTTACTGTGCAGCCTTTTAAAATGTCTTCTAATTTCTCACTGCAACACAATGGAGGCCAGTTGTGAGTCAACATTCCACTCTGAATCAACCTCACTAACTCTAACTCTCGACATTAAGAAACGATGATATTGATACACAGAATGCACAGGGCTGCTGTGAATGTTCTACAAGTATAGGATAGAGCTTAGAATGTAGAAATACTTCTTAAAGCATACCATAGTCATTATAATTCATGGTGAGTGGTACATCCCATTTGTGCCAGTCCTTTCCCACCATGATGTCTCTAAATTTAACAGCCATTAAAAAGTAACAGGAAGGGGAAAAAGGAAAAATGAGGAAAAGAAGAATGTATTGGAAATTTACAAATATGTGATTTTGAGATCTTGAGACGTATCTAATTCAGTTTTATAAATCCTGGCATATTAAACAGTAAAGGAAATTTATTTCTGTAGTACTGATAAAAAGAAAAAAAGTACAAATTTGGTCTAAATATAAAATTATAGCCTCAGAGACCAAGTAATTGTTTTTGTTCCTGTTCTAGAGACACAGCTACGTAGGTTTTTGGTGATCTATCTCAACCTAATTTTTTCCCAGAATCCTACAATTTTTAGTATACAGCTCTTCAGGATACAAAGTTTTCAACAGTCCAAGTATCATTTTACAAAAGAAACATGTACACATCTACAGAGAGACTTAAGGGTGTCCGACAGTGGTGTTATTTGAATGATATGACTGCATCATCTTACTTTGATTTCATTTGCTGGAAGCAACTTCTGACCATTACCAGTCTCTCCAATATAAATATCCAATCGACCTGTCACACTTCACACGTATAAATTATAAATCTGCATTTCTATTACCTATGTCAATCTCATGTGAATTGGTTAGCATTTATCAGCAAACAACCATTCAGTCAAGTCCAAGGACTTAACAAAATTCACTTTATGAGCCTAAAATGCTAAAGGTCAGGCTCTGAACTCCTAGGAACTGACAGAGATTAATGCCACCCTCTAAGGTCTTAACTGAGTCACCATCTAGTCAGCATCATCCAAGATTAGCTCATCTTTCTATCTTACTGTGCAGCCTTTTAAAATGTCTTCTAATTTCTCACTGCAACACAATGGAGGCCAGTTGTGAGTCAACATTCCACTCTGAATCAACCTCACTAACTCTAACTCTCGACATTAAGAAACGATGATATTGATACACAGAATGCACAGGGCTGCTGTGAATGTTCTACAAGTATAGGATAGAGCTTAGAATGTAGAAATACTTCTTAAAGCATACCATAGTCATTATAATTCATGGTGAGTGGTACATCCCATTTGTGCCAGTCCTTTCCCACCATGATGTCTCTAAATTTAACAGCCATTAAAAAGTAACAGGAAGGGAAAATGGAAAAATGAGGAAAAGAAGAATGTATTGGAAATTTACAAATATGTGATTTTGAGATCTTGAGACGTATCTAATTCAGTTTTATAAATCCTGGCATATTAAACAGTAAAGGAAATTTATTTCTGTAGTACTGATAAAAAGAAAAAAAGTACAAATTTGGTCTAAATATAAAATTATAGCCTCAGACAGATGCAGATCTTATAGGGTCCAGAACACTTCTTGGGCCATATTATTGGCAGAAAATTCTATAACTATCCTACCCAAAACTGTATTCTCAAGTCAGTTTAAAGACTATGCATGAATGCTCTATTTGAGGAAAAAATTAATGTCTCTCAAGATTCCATTCTCACAAAGTTTAGCTAGGAAATTCTCTCTATGTCTTCTCCAATCTTCATTGCTATAATCAGAGAGAGCAAATGTAGCCACATACTAAAATTAAAACTAAGCCACATACTAAAATGTAGCCACATACTAAAATGACAAAAAAACTTATATGCCCTAAAGAAAACTTAAAATACATCCAATATTTATACTCTTCTGACCCCCAAATCTATAAAGCAGTCCTATAAAAAGGACTCTGAATTGGTGAATAATCTTGACTGCTACTAATAAATTGTTTGAGATAGGAAAACCGTTAAACCTAAGACTATTTTTTTTCTGGGGCGATCAATAATGTCAGTCATGTCTACCACTTCACAGTGTAGCAAAAAAACACTATGAAAAATTTAATCGATTACAATGGCTACATAAATGAAAGAATATATCACCATACTAAAATTGCGAAGATATTAAAATACAGAATTCAATTAAAAAAAATTCCAAGGTAATAAAAACAGTAGATATAATTAACATGTATTTCAAATTATTGGTATTAAACTAAGCATAAAGTCTGTTTTTCCCAACAAACTTTTAAAAGTTTAAGTGTTTCAAAGGAATTGGGTTGGCTACTGCAGGGACAAAAACTAGAGAGAGAACAGGTCATTGAAATCATTCACCCAGCAATGCTGTCTCCTGAATACAATAGCACCTCCAAAGTTCATTCACTTAGCTAATTAAGTTATTGCTTAATCAAATAGTTACTGCCTACCTTTCTGCTCTGAACTTATATTTTTCTCTCCTTATAAGTTAAATGCAAGCATTGTATGACCATCTTTCTTTTCTCCTCTGTTATATTTCCTGAATTAAACACACTTAAGAAGAAAGTGTTATCTGAAATTTCTCTAATTTCCATGCTCACTTCCTTACCATGTCTTGATACATGATCCTTGGAGCTGGTGATCTGTCAATCTTAATAGTTTCTAGCCTTTTAAGAACCCACAATGTTATTCTTTCATTCAGTTTCTTCATAAAGAGATCTTATTCATGTAATATCTAGTTTTTATAATTTTCTGAAATTTCAAAGGCAGAAAGAGAAAGTACAAGTAACTTAAGCATTAGTTATTATATTATTTAATCTCAGTAGTCATTCCTTGGCACAATAAGCTAATCATACATTTTAATATTTCAGTCATATTTGGCAATAAAATTAGTAACAATCAGATTTTTAGATAATGTTTTAACAAAGATTAAGATTTTAAAATGGTTAACGTATGAATTCCTCTGTATAGTTCACTGTGAAGGCGAAGATGATTTTTGTTTGTATTCAGTTTCCTATGTAGGCTCTCATACTGTCCCTTTGGTGTTTCTTAATCTACTTGCCTTCTGATTTTCATTGTTTCTGACACTCTGATAGAATATATTACATGAACATTCAGTCTAAGTGCTCTTCAAACATGTCGCATTTTCAGCAATCAAAACACCAAGTAAAAGGGTTTACTCACTAAACTCTGGTAGAATCTCTGAGTCTGACACAACAACTATAAAATTCCTTGTTCTTTGGGAGAAGTAATGATTTATGGAACTGTCCTTGGGATGTGCATGTATACTTTTTATATTATCAGGAGTACATGATTCTTCTACTGGAAATCAAACACTAAGATAACAAGCCTCCCAAAGCACTACAGGGCCATTTTATACCAGAAACTGCCTAAAGGCATAGACGATTTACATGATACAAGTATAGGCAAAAATGTCTACAAGTTTATTATACAACTTTGTTAAAATGAGAATTGGCTGAATTACAAAATGGTAAGACCGTTGGAAAGAGAAGAATTGATGAACAGCACTTTTTTTGAGGGGGGGTAAGAAGGGAGGGGGCAGGTGGGTCACTTCTATTGGTCTTTCATTTATCTATTTTCATCCATCTTTTTTGTTCCTTGGCCCGTGTGGGCCTCCCATCACAGTGGACTCTCTTGTCACAGAGCACCGGCTCTGGGCGCATGCGCCCCAGAGCCCGGGCTCGGTAATTGGACACATCCGTCCAGCCGCTCCACAGCAAATGGGGTCTTCCCAGGTTAGGGATCAAACTGGCGCCCCTTGTACTGCAAGGCAGCGTCCTTACCCACTGGACCACCAGGGAAGCCCAATGGCACTTTTAAAGATTCCTCTTTGCAGCTTTTAGAGACACAGGAAAAGTGTCTCTTTCCTGATTCTATTCCTCCCAAAAGGACTGTTTGCAGATCCTCAAGTATGCCATGAGTTTAATGCCTCTGAGAATGTACTGTCCACACAGTTAAGAATGACACTGTTCAATGTTCTATCAAGATCTAGCTAAAAGTTCATAATTTCTGTTACATTTTTTCATCATTACACTCCAGACTCATCACTTAACAGAATTACTTGCTTCCTTTATATTGCCTCATGACGGCTTATTCCTCTATTATAACACACATGATGGCTAAGTAACTACTTGTGTATATTTTCAGTATACTAATATATGCTGTCTCTCTGAATAGATTGTGAGCTCTTATCAGTAAATTAATTCAAATGCCATAATGTTATTTTTAATTACCTAGCTAGCTAGATAATTAATTACTTATATTTACTGGCCCTACTCTGAGCTCTAAACCAATATTTACAATAGCTATTTGATATCTCCTTGTAGATGTGTTGGAAGTGCTTCACATTTAACATGTACAAAAATAAATTCATGGACCTTCAATCCCTAACATGAATTTGGCTTAATATCTCCTGCCCCAGTATTACCATCCATCCAGCTGTGTGAGCCTGAAATCCAGAAGTCACTCTTTACACCTTCTACACTATCTCCTTCATTTCCACCCCTCTTAATTTTACCTGCTCAATGTTTTTGGGTCATTCCAGCTATTGCCATTTTCACCACCCCACCGTAGTCCAAACAAGAGCACTACACATGGGTTTAGGAGAGGTGAACTAAAGACAATAATTAAAAAGTAACATATAAATATAGTTATAGGGATTGCTGGTGAAAAATTTAAAAAAAGATATTAATCACAGAAACCTTCCTCATTATGATTAATCCATAAAGATATGAGACTGGCCCCCTAAACTGCATCCCTCATGAAAGTCCCTCCCAAAAAAATGTCTTTAGAAGGACAGCTATGCAATGGGCTGTATTCGGCCTGTTAATGAACATTTAATTCCAATGCTAGGACGGACTACTATATGGAAGGACAGAGGGAATCCTCTGCACCTCATAACAGGAGAGGTTTTGTGAGAAGAAAAGAAATATTGAGACAAACATTCCTAAGTTTTTTCTTTAATGAGTCTTCTTTGATATTATTGAATTCTCTTACCTGCAACTTGAACTTCTTCCTTTTTTAGCCAGAGGTCGTGGGATGTATAACATGTCGTGCAGGAGCTCACCATCTAATGGGGAAGAGAGGCATATGAAGCATTTGCTATAATACAATATGATATGGTTAAGTATAGGCAATGCCTTAACATCGTCAAAGACTAAAAATATGCAAACTATGTCCTCATTTTTCCCTCCATTTCCTGTAAAGTATATTAATTCTGTTTGACAAAATCTGTCCACTTGTAATCACACACTCTTTTCTTTCTTTTTTACTAAAAGACCAAAACAGATATTTGAAGAAATATAAATGACCCTTCAAAATGTAAGGGTCTTCACTGATATTAGTTGTCCAGGTTAAATAAACTACCACCAACAGACTCAAAAAGTTCCAAAACTAAATTTGTATGTAATGTTGAATGGGTTCACTAGCTAAAGAAGGTAGATCTCTGGCAAGGGTTTCAAAGGAAATAGAAAGAATATTTAAATATTGACAGGCAAAAAATATTTCCCAAGAATTGAAGGCAAGGGTGAAGTATTACTCATAGGAGAAGAACATGGAAAAGGCATGGAATTTTAAAACAGCTAATGTATGAGGACCTACTGGGAAGTGTGGTCAAGCTGAAAGTAGATAAATGGTCTATCAGTCGGAGTGATGAGAAATGAGATGGACTAATTCTGTAGGTCCAAAAAAAAACTGCCCAAAAAAAATAAAAAAAAAGTTATAGGGATTGCTGGTGAAAAATTTAAAAAAGATATTAATCACAGAAACCTTCCTCATTATGATTAATCCATAAAGATATGAGACTGGCCCCCTAAACTGCATCCCTCATGAAAGTCCCTCCCAAAAAAATGTCTTTAGAAGGACAGCTATGCAATGGGCTGTATTCGGCCTGTTAATGAACATTTAATTCCAATGCTAGGACGGACTACTATATGGAAGGACAGAGGGAATCCTCTGCACCTCATAACAGGAGAGGTTTTGTGAGAAGAAAAGAAATATTGAGACAAACATTCCTAAGTTTTTTCTTTAATGAGTCTTCTTTGATATTATTGAATTCTCTTACCTGCAACTTGAACTTCTTCCTTTTTTAGCCAGAGGTCGTGGGATGTATAACATGTCGTGCAGGAGCTCACCATCTAATGGGGAAGAGAGGCATATGAAGCATTTGCTATAATACAATATGATATGGTTAAGTATAGGCAATGCCTTAACATCGTCAAAGACTAAAAATATGCAAACTATGTCCTCATTTTTCCCTCCATTTCCTGTAAAGTATATTAATTCTGTTTGACAAAATCTGTCCACTTGTAATCACACACTCTTTTCTTTCTTTTTTACTAAAAGACCAAAACAGATATTTGAAGAAATATAAATGACCCTTCAAAATGTAAGGGTCTTCACTGATATTAGTTGTCCAGGTTAAATAAACTACCACCAACAGACTCAAAAAGTTCCAAAACTAAATTTGTATGTAATGTTGAATGGGTTCACTAGCTAAAGAAGGTAGATCTCTGGCAAGGGTTTCAAAGGAAATAGAAAGAATATTTAAATATTGACAGGCAAAAAATATTTCCCAAGAATTGAAGGCAAGGGTGAAGTATTACTCATAGGAGAAGAACATGGAAAAGGCATGGAATTTTAAAACAGCTAATGTATGAGGACCTACTGGGAAGTGTGGTCAAGCTGAAAGTAGATAAATGGTCTATCAGTCGGAGTGATGAGAAATGAGATGGACTAATTCTGTAGGTCAAAACCAAATAATATAGATTTATATGATACATTAGCAACTTTAAATTTCATCTTATAATCAAAGAGCTAAAGGAGGAATTTACAAACATTTTTGATTAGTAACATTACTATGGTAGCAATGTGGAATTTAGATGGAATGTAAAAAGTATGGTAACAGGAGATTTCAAGAAAAGTCCTGATAAGTTTTTATGTAAAACTAGGATTAGATTGAATTGAGAGACAACAGATATAAAAAAGAACCATGATGTAAAGTAAACCAAGTTTGGTGGCTGGTATAATAAATATAAAAGTTTGATATCTGTGATTTATAGCTTGAAGGTAGTCAGTGATACCCTTAACTGATATAAAGAGTACAAGAATAGGAACATACTTTGGAAGTGGTGGTAATGAGAAATTATGAAAAGTTCAACTTGATACCTGTAGTTTTTGAGGAACCTGAGATATATTCAAGAATCACTTAGATGTTAAATATACAGAGTTCAAGATTAAAGACATGGATTTGCAAGACATCAATACTTTGAAGACAGGGCACTGGGTAATGAGAATCTTTCTACATATACACATTTATAAAAGATCAAAACCTGTGGAACACCACTGGGTAAGGAAACACCTCCAGCAAGATGAACAGAGCACTCTAGGAACAAAGCCATAAATCTCAGAAATCAAGCATGAAACAAATTTCAAGCAAGGAAAGGGTAACAGTAGTTAAAAGTGTACCTGGAAGCCAAGTAGTGCTAAAGACAAGTCATCAAAAATGTAGTCATGAGTTTAAAAAAAAAAAAAAAAAAATATATATATATATATATATAGTATTTTTACAAAGTAGACTATTTAGGGGGGTTAAATAAAAAACAGATGTCAAGTGGGTGTAACAATTCAACAGAATCTTACCTGTATATGAAATAAGAGAACGGTGTTACAACTTGATAAGAGATAACCTCGGGCAATACTGTTTTGGATGAGAATTTTTTTTTTTTAGGTTGTTTTAGTCTTCTACCCACTTTTTCTTTCTTTCTTTTTTTTTTTTATTCTTTATTTTAAAGGTTTTACAGAGTTTTGTTGTTCACAGACATGTATGTTCCCAGATCAGTCATATGCATAACCCTGGTCCCCAACCCCCCAGTTCCCCCCATCCCACCCCTTCGGACCATCACCCCAAGCCATTGTGAGCACTCCTGTTCCCTTAGCACAGTGACAATAGCTATCTTTTCCACACATAACACTATAGGTTTCCATGTTACTCCCTCCATGCCTCCCCCTCTTTTTTTTTTAAGAATTATTTTTTTTAATTTTTATTCTTACTTTTACAGAGTTTTGTTGTTTACAGATATGTATAATCCCAGATTAGTCATATGTATATATCCCTGACCCCTCCCTCCTCCACCTCCCTCCCAGTTCCTCCCATCCCACCCCTCCAGACCATCACACCGCGCGCCTGCAGGACCCCCCATTCCCACAGTGCAATGACAAAAGCTATCTTTTTCACACATGATAGTATAGGTTTCCATGTTACTCCCTCTATGCCTCCCACCCACTGTTCATTGGGTTGGTCTCTTCCTAGTTACAGAACAGCTGAAGTGACATCATTATGGTATTCAGCAGACCTACAGATGCATGAATTCTGCTGCTTTTTCTCTTTGAATCCCCAGTGGAGATACAGGGATCCCAGACACAAAATAATGTAACATTCTTCTTATAAACTAAGATTTCAATCTTAGATGCTTAGAATTTTAACATGCTAAAATGAGCCAAATGGAGAATTTATTTTATATATTATTTGGTCTAATTGAGACAGCTTCATAATGAGAATCTTTCTACATATACACATTTATAAAAGATCAAAACCTGTGGAACACCACTGGGTAAGGAAACACCTCCAGCAAGATGAACAGAGCACTCTAGGAACAAAGCCATAAATCTCAGAAATCAAGCATGAAACAAATTTCAAGCAAGGAAAGGGTAACAGTAGTTAAAAGTGTACCTGGAAGCCAAGTAGTGCTAAAGACAAGTCATCAAAAATGTAGTCATGAGTTTAAAAAAAAAAAAAAAAAATATATATATATATATAGTATTTTTACAAAGTAGACTATTTAGGGGGGTTAAATAAAAAACAGATGTCAAGTGGGTGTAACAATTCAACAGAATCTTACCTGTATATGAAATAAGAGAACGGTGTTACAACTTGATAAGAGATAACCTCGGGCAATACTGTTTTGGATGAGAATTGTTTTTAGGTTGTTTTAGTCTTCTACCCACTTTTTCTTTCTTTCTTTTTTTTTTTTATTCTTTATTTTAAAGGTTTTACAGAGTTTTGTTGTTCACAGACATGTATGTTCCCAGATCAGTCATATGCATAACCCTGGTCCCCAACCCCCCAGTTCCCCCCATCCCACCCCTTCGGACCATCACCCCAAGCCATTGTGAGCACTCCTGTTCCCTTAGCACAGTGACAATAGCTATCTTTTCCACACATAACACTATAGGTTTCCATGTTACTCCCTCCATGCCTCCCCCTCTTTTTTAAGAATTATTTTTTTTAATTTTTATTCTTACTTTTACAGAGTTTTGTTGTTTACAGATATGTACAATCCCAGCTCAGTCATATGTATATATCCCTGCCCCCTCCCTCCTCCCCCTCCCTCCCAGTTCCTCCCATCCCACCCCTCCAGACCATCACACCGCGCGCCTGCAGGACCCCCCATTCCCACAGTGCAATGACAAAAGCTATCTTTTTCACACATGATAGTATAGGTTTCCATGTTACTCCCTCTATGCCTCCCACCCACTGTTCATTGGGTTGGTCTCTTCCTAGTTACAGAACAGCTGAAGTGACATCATTATGGTATTCAGCAGACCTACAGATGCATGAATTCTGCTGCTTTTTCTCTTTGAATCCCCAGTGGAGATACAGGGATCCCAGACACAAAATAATGTAACATTCTTCTTATAAACTAAGATTTCAATCTTAGATGCTTAGAATTTTAACATGCTAAAATGAGCCAAATGGAGAATTTATTTTATATATTATTTGGTCTAATTGAGACAGCTTCATAATGAAGCAGGTTCTATGGTCAGTTCAGTCTTCCTTACCTTGCCTCCACCTCCAACAGTCAAATAGAGGTTGGTATGCAGTAAGGTTATACATTCCCACAACAGAGTGTATTTTGACCCAAAACAGACAAAAATGTAGGAGACAGCAACTCCCATAAATGAACGTCTTTGAAAATAATCATAATTAGATACATGACACAACCTGAAAATACCACTTACCAGTACAGTACCCAATAAAATGTTCTAAGTTTTGACTAATCTGTTTTACCACTCTTCCTCCTTTAGGATGGAATAAGATCATGGACTTCCTCACTGAGAAAGTCAGTTGTTATCTACTAACTAAACTTTAGAAATGTTATTTATCTTGTCTTTAGTTTACCTTTATGCTAGGACACATCTTGTTTGAAATATTTAGAGCTGTTGCTTTTAGATAAAAGTCATTACTGACATTCAAAGTAAGAATTCATCTTAGGAAAGCTATCAAATTATTAAGAGAAGTTTTAAACCTAATTAAAACATTTTTGTATGCATGTTCTTTATAAGCAAGAAAATTTATTTCATGTCTCTAGAAATGGAATGAAATTCACTTTGATTTCACAGGTCATATATACCCATTGATATTATCAAATTTTGCACTTTTATTACATTTTTTTTCTGAAAATAA
This sequence comes from Tragulus kanchil, assembly GCA_022376925.1. Classification (NCBI taxonomy): domain Eukaryota; kingdom Metazoa; phylum Chordata; class Mammalia; order Artiodactyla; family Tragulidae; genus Tragulus; species Tragulus kanchil. Next base: position 148,560,198 of record JAIOJX010000024.1, read on the forward strand.
AAACCAGAGGTAGAAGCAATTACAGACTCCTCCATCTCAGTTGGAAGTAATATTTTTTTGCAATGAGAGTGGACAAGTTTATTTAATTCTGTCACATAAGACAGAAAAGCAATTTGTCTTTTGGTTACAATTCTATTCAAACGGGTAGGAGAGCTATCTTAATGATAGTATAGGTTTCCATGTTACTCCCTCTATGCCTCCCACCCACTGTTCATTGGGTTGGTCTCTTCCTAGTTACAGAACAGCTGAAGTGACATCATTATGGTATTCAGCAGACCTACAGATGCATGAATTCTGCTGCTTTTTCTCTTTGAATCCCCAGTGGAGATACAGGGATCCCAGACACAAAATAATGTAACATTCTTCTTATAAACTAAGATTTCAATCTTAGATGCTTAGAATTTTAACATGCTAAAATGAGCCAAATGGAGAATTTATTTTATATATTATTTGGTCTAATTGAGACAGCTTCATAATGAAGCAGGTTCTATGGTCAGTTCAGTCTTCCTTACCTTGCCTCCACCTCCAACAGTCAAATAGAGGTTGGTATGCAGTAAGGTTATACATTCCCACAACAGAGTGTATTTTGACCCAAAACAGACAAAAATGTAGGAGACAGCAACTCCCATAAATGAACGTCTTTGAAAATAATCATAATTAGATACATGACACAACCTGAAAATACCACTTACCAGTACAGTACCCAATAAAATGTTCTAAGTTTTGACTAATCTGTTTTACCACTCTTCCTCCTTTAGGATGGAATAAGATCATGGACTTCCTCACTGAGAAAGTCAGTTGTTATCTACTAACTAAACTTTAGAAATGTTATTTATCTTGTCTTTAGTTTACCTTTATGCTAGGACACATCTTGTTTGAAATATTTAGAGCTGTTGCTTTTAGATAAAAGTCATTACTGACATTCAAAGTAAGAATTCATCTTAGGAAAGCTATCAAATTATTAAGAGAAGTTTTAAACCTAATTAAAACATTTTTGTATGCATGTTCTTTATAAGCAAGAAAATTTATTTCATGTCTCTAGAAATGGAATGAAATTCACTTTGATTTCACAGGTCATATATACCCATTGATATTATCAAATTTTGCACTTTTATTACATTTTTTTTCTGAAAATAAAAACCAGAGGTAGAAGCAATTACAGACTCCTCCATCTCAGTTGGAAGTAATATTTTTTTGCAATGAGAGTGGACAAGTTTATTTAATTCTGTCACATAAGACAGAAAAGCAATTTGTCTTTTGGTTACAATTCTATTCAAACGGGTAGGAGATTTTGCCAGTACTTAATCATAAAAAACACAGGGTTATCATTAAAATAATTTTAAATGGGTAATCCAAAATTTTAAAATTTATGCTAGAATATATATTTTAACAGTTATACTTAAATATGAATGTTTCCTAAGAATAAATCTCGTTTTAAAGAGAATAATGCTATAACGTCATGAAGATCAATGTAGGAGGAACCCCAAAACCTGAACAAGTTCCCCTGGTTTTTTCTTAAGGCTCCACTAATCCTTTGTCTTCCCTCAAAGCCTGCTCTTAAAGCTTCTCCCCAGGACCTAGAATCTGACCTGGTTGTTTTCTACTATCTGTATCTATATCTGTCACTTTCTAACTCATCTCACTTACCCAGGGACTAAAATAGGGCTAGACGTGTTAGACACACAGGTCACAGTGCCTGCTGGGCCCAGCATCCTCTTCTGCACTCTCACAGATGTCGGAGAAGGGTAAAAATATCCGGCTTAGTTTTTGCCTAGGGTTAGCCATGTATTGGATTCAAATAAGTATCTGATCTCTTAGTTGGATGAAATGGCCTGGCCAAAAATGCTTTGACCAAATAGAACCAGTTGAAATTGGCTAAACCAACATGTTTGTTTTCTTCCAGAATTTAGACTAAAGGTATTTGACTAATTCACAGCAGGGAGAAGCAGGAGGAACATACAGGGAGAAGCAGAGATACCATGAAAAAAACAGTATTCTAGAATAGGAAGCTGCAATTATTTTTTGTATAAGGACAGAAAGTGAATTCTGTAGGCATTGCAGAACATACCATATCTGTTGCAAATAATCACTTCTGTAACTGTAGCAAGAATTCAGACACAAATAAATAGGTTAAGCAAATAAATTTGGCCGTGTTCCAGTAAAAATTTACAAAAAGAGGTGATGTGCCAAATTTGGGTAGTAAGTCATGGTTTGCCAGTTCCTGTCCGAGGGTATTACTGTCCATCAGGAATATTCAAATGTAAGTCACGTATCTTATTTGATATTTTCTACTGTGCTAAGTTGTTTCAGTCATGTCTGATATTTTGTGACCTTATGGACTGTAGTCCACCAGGCTCCTCTGTCCATGGGATCCTCCAGACAAGAAGACTACTGGAGTGGGCTGCCATGCCTTCCTCCAGGGGATCTTCCTGACCCAGTAATTGAACGCACACCTCCTACATCGCCTGCACTGGCAGCCAGGATCTTTACCACTAGTGCCACCTGGGAACTCCCTTTTTTTTTCTACTAGGCCACATTAAAAACTTAAAGTAGATGAAAATAATTTTATTAATATATTTTATTTAACCCAATGTGTCTAAAATGCTGTCATTTTAATATATTAATTATAAAAGTTATTGAGAAATTTTATATTTTTTAAATACTAAGTTTTGGAAACACAATATACCTTCCACACTGAGAGTATCTCTCAGTTTAGAGGATGCAGTTTAACTAAACATAATCTTTCAATTTAAACTAGACATGTTTCAAGTGCTAAACAGCCACAGCTGATTAGTGGCTATCATACTGAACTATGTACCTACAGACTATAAGACAGATTGGGAGTAACCAAACTCCTGTGAACCCCAGAGTCCTTATGGATTTCAGATGCAGCCTTTTAAAAAAAACAGCCTAGGAAAATCTTGTTGGCAGCTCAAAGAGCCTCACCTTGAGGCATGAATGAATGAACAATGGGGCAAATGCTGTTCAGTGCCTAGATCATCTCATCTTATATCTATTTCACACAATTTAGTGCTTTCATTGTTTTATACAGTGCAAATCTTCTGAGATAGAGGGTTTTGTACTGCATATGTTTGTGATTCAATAACTCTCATATATCCTTTTTCCTATTTTATTTCCATGGAGATGTTCAATAACTGGCTTTGATAAACAGTGAATGTGATAGTCATTATATTTACCATCTACCCACAAAAATGTGTATTACTTTAAAACAAATTATTGAGAAGAACAAATTGCTATAAGAAGAACTGTATTAAGTACTAGGTAACTAAATCAAGAAAAATTAAATAACTCAAGTATCCTATAAATTACAAGCTTTCTGAATGGCACTGACTAGATATATATACATACTTTTTTTTACTATAATTACCATCTACTCACAAAAAAACCAAATAACTCAAGCATTCCAAAAATTAACCAAAAGGTACCTATACGTCATCAAGTCAGTCCACTAAAACAGCAAGAAAGGAATCAGAGAGGCAATCTCTCCTGAGCTAAGTCCTAAAAACTAGGCAAGTGTTTCTTAGGCAGATCAACTGTTTATGGTGGTAAACAGTGCAGCCTGTGTGCTATTTAAGCAATGCTTCATCATTAAGAGAACCAAGAAGAAAACTATTTTTTAAAAAAAAGATAGTTATAACTAGATCAGTTTTGGGCATTTAAAATATTGTGCAAATTAAAGAAATTTAAATATCTACATATTTTATCTTTAAAGAAATAATTTTATTAATATATTTTATTTAACCCAATGTGTCTAAAATGCTGTCATTTTAATATATTAATTATAAAAGTTATTGAGAAATTTTATATTTTTTAAATACTAAGTTTTGGAAACACAATATACCTTCCACACTGAGAGTATCTCTCAGTTTAGAGGATGCAGTTTAACTAAACATAATCTTTCAATTTAAACTAGACATGTTTCAAGTGCTAAACAGCCACAGCTGATTAGTGGCTATCATACTGAACTATGTACCTACAGACCATAAGACAGATCGGGCCTAACCAAACTCCTTCGAACCCCAGAGCCCTTATGGATTTCAGATTCACCCTTTTAAAAAAAACAGCCTAGGAAAATCTTGTTGGCAGCTCAAAGAGCCTCACCTTGAGGCATGAATGAATGAACAATGGGGCAAATGCTGTTCAGTGCCTAGATCATCTCATCTTATATCTATTTCACACAATTTAGTGCTTTCATTGTTTTATACAGTGCAAATCTTCTGAGATAGAGGGTTTTGTACTGCATATGTTTGTGATTCAATAACTCTCATATATCCTTTTTCCTATTTTATTTCCATGGAGATGTTCAATAACTGGCTTTGATAAACAGTGAATGTGATAGTCATTATATTTACCATCTACCCACAAAAATGTGTATTACTTTAAAACAAATTATTGAGAAGAACAAATTGCTATAAGAAGAACTGTATTAAGTACTAGGTAACTAAATCAAGAAAAATTAAATAACTCAAGTATCCTATAAATTACAAGCTTTCTGAATGGCACTGACTAGATATATATACATACTTTTTTTTACTATAATTACCATCTACTCACAAAAAAACCAAATAACTCAAGCATTCCAAAAATTAACCAAAAGGTACCTATACGTCATCAAGTCAGTCCACTAAAACAGCAAGAAAGGAATCAGAGAGGCAATCTCTCCTGAGCTAAGTCCTAAAAACTAGGCAAGTGTTTCTTAGGCAGATCAACTGTTTATGGTGGTAAACAGTGCAGCCTGTGTGCTATTTAAGCAATGCTTCATCATTAAGAGAACCAAGAAGAAAACTATTTTTTAAAAAAAAGATAGTTATAACTAGATCAGTTTTGGGCATTTAAAATATTGTGCAAATTAAAGAAATTTAAATATCTACATATTTTAGCTTTAAAGAAACAATTATTCTAATTAATACCTCTCAATTTACCTTCTGTACAAGAACAGAAAAATGAAAACTACTGTCCACTTAAATCTTAGATATCAGTTTCAGCAAAGATTCTTTTCACTATGTGAGACAAAGAAAGTTGAGTTGAATGGTTTTGCTGACCCAAGCTCAAAACATAGCCTCACTTTAAAAACTGGAAGATCTCATAATTTATCATTCTGAATAAATCCTTTATAGATGTAGAGTATTTCAAAATCTATCAAGAAGAGAGCATGTTTGCGAAGGAAATGGCACCTTAGAAGTCTTGAGTCTGGCTGACCTTTCCTTCTTTCGGCTTATTCAAGATAAATGGCTGCAGAGAATGACTAAGCCTTGGGAAAAGAAAAGTAGCAGCAGCTAAGAACCTCCAGGATTCTGAGGCACTTGTGAACAGTAGATCATTTCCTTTCACGGCAGGAACCCCTGCCAATGTCTGATCATTCCAACAATTAGTTCCAGCTAATCGTGAATGATTCATTACGCCACTCTCTGGCTTTTTTTGAGGTCTAAGTACCACACACCTGGAATACTGAGATAGAAAAGAAACCATTTTGTTACATTTAAAATAATATTTCCACTAAAATGTAGACTAATACCTCAGTTTTCCTTGCATATCTTACTGCATAGAAAATAACCTTAAGTTAAAAATAAGTTTATACATTCTCACAGAGCATTTACAATGACAAATTCAAAGTCTATTTACTTGTCTCACATATCTCCCAAAGTACATTTGTGGTGGCTGCAATTGTAATTAATCAGATGCAACTGGATCCCAAGCAATTTAGAATAGGACAATTCAGGTACTAAAAGCTACCCTTACAGTTTCTGTCCACAATGTCATAGTCCACTAAAACAGCAAGAAAGGAATCAGAGAGGCAATCTCTCCTGAGCTAAGTCCTAAAAACTAGGCAAGTGTTTCTTAGGCAGATCAACTGTTTATGGTGGTAAACAGTGCAGCCTGTGTGCTATTTAAGCAATGCTTCATCATTAAGAGAACCAAGAAGAAAACTATTTTTTAAAAAAAAGATAGTTATAACTAGATCAGTTTTGGGCATTTAAAATATTGTGCAAATTAAAGAAATTTAAATATCTACATATTTTAGCTTTAAAGAAACAATTATTCTAATTAATACCTCTCAATTTACCTTCTGTACAAGAACAGAAAAATGAAAACTACTGTCCACTTAAATCTTAGATATCAGTTTCAGCAAAGATTCTTTTCACTATGTGAGACAAAGAAAGTTGAGTTGAATGGTTTTGCTGACCCAAGCTCAAAACATAGCCTCACTTTAAAAACTGGAAGATCTCATAATTTATCATTCTGAATAAATCCTTTATAGATGTAGAGTATTTCAAAATCTATCAAGAAGAGAGCATGTTTGCGAAGGAAATGGCACCTTAGAAGTCTTGAGTCTGGCTGACCTTTCCTTCTTTCGGCTTATTCAAGATAAATGGCTGCAGAGAATGACTAAGCCTTGGGAAAAGAAAAGTAGCAGCAGCTAAGAACCTCCAGGATTCTGAGGCACTTGTGAACAGTAGATCATTTCCTTTCACGGCAGGAACCCCTGCCAATGTCTGATCATTCCAACAATTAGTTCCAGCTAATCGTGAATGATTCATTACGCCACTCTCTGGCTTTTTATGAGGTCTAAGTACCACACACCTGGAATACTGAGATAGAAAAGAAACCATTTTGTTACATTTAAAATAATATTTCCACTAAAATGTAGACTAATACCTCAGTTTTCCTTGCATATCTTACTGCATAGAAAATAACCTTAAGTTAAAAATAAGTTTATACATTCTCACAAAGCATTTACAATGACAAATTCAAAGTCTATTTACTTGTCTCACATATCTCCCAAAGTACATTTGTGGTGGCTGCTATTGAATTTTATCAGATGAAACTGGCTCTCAAGCAATTTAGAATAGGAAAATTAAGGTACTAAAAGCTACACTTACAGTTTCTGTCCACAATGTCATAGTATTATAATCCATTTATTAAGATCTAACTACATGTTAAAGTATTTCCATAGTATATACTGTCATTTAGTCTAAAACAGACTCTAAAGAGCAGATGTTATATCTTCTTTTTGGGCAAATTAAGGAACTGGAATATAGAGTTTTACAGAACATTACTGAGTTGGAGTAAGTGGCATATTTGGAATTCATTTATTTGTTGAACCAATAAGCATTTACTGAGTTTCTTTTCTGAGCTTAGCTCTGTTCTAAGGGATACAGCAATGAACAAGCCAAACAAAGCCCTTGTTCTTGGAGGACACTCTAGTAGACAGTGGCTGTCAGTTAAAATATATATACAATTAAATAGTATCACTAGCAATACTGGTTGGTCAGGTGAGAAATCTATCTAGGTGGAGATAAATGGTAAAGGGTTCACGTGGCTTGTGATTTTTATCCACTGAGGTTATGTTGGGCTTCTCTGTTAAAACCATGTTTGAGCAGAAATGTGAAGCAAGCAAGAGAGTGCATGTACCAAAACAAAGAAAAAGGGTTTAATGGTGAATCCTGGTGGTATATTCAAGAAACGCCAAAAAGACAAGTATGCTTGAAAAGAATTCGGGAGTAAACAGAGATGATAAAGGTCTTTGAAATGAGATCCCAAACCATCTTAAACAAAGTAAGCACATTTTAGATCAAATCCTCAGTAAAACTGCAGCCAACAAAGGCTTTTAATAGAGTGACTGGATCTAAGCTTTTATTCTGAAAAGACTGCTCTGTCTTCTTTGTAAAGAATAGAGTATGACTGGAGATATAGAGGTCAAAAAAAAAAAGAAAAGAAATCTGTGTTAATGTGTGTGAACTTGTCTAGAAGGCTGACAGTCAAAATAAGACAAAGGTTCTGATATTGGAAATATTTTGAAAGTAGAGCCAATGCCATAAATAAGAATATATAACTAATCAAATCTGTATTGCCACTTAGAATCTTGTAACTTTTCCTTTCAAATGATAGCTTCGCTATAGGTTGAGTGAATCAAGTAATTTCAAAAGAAATGTTATTTGGGTTTTTTTTTGTTTATTTTTTTGGCTACTTCTGTCAGTCTTTCATTTCCATCTTTGTTCTTTGGCCTGTGTGGGCCTCCTATTGCAGTGGCTTCTCTCGCTGCAGAGCACCAGCTCTGGGCACATGCGCTCCAGAGCTCCTGCTCGGGTAGTTGGACACATCGGGTCCAGCCACTCTGCTGCACGTGGGACCTTCCCAGGCCAGGGATTGAACCAGCGCCAGTTGCACTGCAAGGCGATGTTCTTACCCACTGAAATACCACCAGGAAGTCCAAATAAATGTTTTTATTATTTATTTACTTACATGTTTACTGGCTTGATTGACTATAAATATGAAACCAAATGAAGTCCTAACATTAATGATTTGAACCAGCCAAACAAAGCCCTTGTTCTTGGAGGACACTCTAGTAGACAGTGGCTGTCAGTTAAAATATATATACAATTAAATAGTATCACTAGCAATACTGGTTGGTCAGGTGAGAAATCTATCTAGGTGGAGATAAATGGTAAAGGGTTCACGTGGCTTGTGATTTTTATCCACTGAGGTTATGTTGGGCTTCTCTGTTAAAACCATGTTTGAGCAGAAATGTGAAGCAAGCAAGAGAGTGCATGTACCAAAACAAAGAAAAAGGGTTTAATGGTGAATCCTGGTGGTATATTCAAGAAACGCCAAAAAGACAAGTATGCTTGAAAAGAATTCGGGAGTAAACAGAGATGATAAAGGTCTTTGAAATGAGATCCCAAACCATCTTAAACAAAGTAAGCACATTTTAGATCAAATCCTCAGTAAAACTGCAGCCAACAAAGGCTTTTAATAGAGTGACTGGATCTAAGCTTTTATTCTGAAAAGACTGCTCTGTCTTCTTTGTAAAGAATAGAGTATGACTGGAGATATAGAGGTCAAAAAAAAAAAGAAAAGAAATCTGTGTTAATGTGTGTGAACTTGTCTAGAAGGCTGACAGTCAAAATAAGACAAAGGTTCTGATATTGGAAATATTTTGAAAGTAGAGCCAATGCCATAAATAAGAATATATAACTAATCAAATCTGTATTGCCACTTAGAATCTTGTAACTTTTCCTTTCAAATGATAGCTTCGCTATAGGTTGAGTGAATCAAGTAATTTCAAAAGAAATGTTATTTGGGTTTTTTTTTGTTTATTTTTTTGGCTACTTCTGTCAGTCTTTCATTTCCATCTTTGTTCTTTGGCCTGTGTGGGCCTCCTATTGCAGTGGCTTCTCTCGCTGCAGAGCACCAGCTCTGGGCACATGCGCTCCAGAGCTCCTGCTCGGGTAGTTGGACACATCGGGTCCAGCCACTCTGCTGCACGTGGGACCTTCCCAGGCCAGGGATTGAACCAGCGCCAGTTGCACTGCAAGGCGATGTTCTTACCCACTGAAATACCACCAGGGAAGTCCAAATAAATGTTTTTATTATTTATTTACTTACATGTTTACTGGCTTGATTGACTATAAATATGAAACCAAATGAAGTCCTAACATTAATGATTTGCTTAACACCTTTGCAAACTGCTTTTGTTGTGTAAGTTTATTCCTTTGTCTCAGGATTTTCATTAGAAAACAAAACATGTATCTCCCTGCCTCCCTTATATTCATCACATTCACCAAATTCTCTCTCTGTGACAGTTATTTCAAGGAAACACATACTTTCATCCCGTTTTTCTTTCTGTCTGCTTCTTTTGCTACCTTTCTGTTTCTTTGGGAAGTCTGTTGACTACTCAAAATAACAATATCAAGTTAATTAACTTGTATGTAGCATAAAACAAAAAAAAACTTGGTAATTAACAATGAATATGGAGGTGGAAAGTCTAAGTTCAGTCCCCAAGTGTTTACAGGTTTTGAGACAATTGACAAGTTACCATATCTTTTCTGCCCCTCAGTTTCCTCATCTGTAAAATTTAGATGGTGTTAGTAGGGTTGATCTCAAAAGAGCGTTGTGAGAATCAAATATCACACTATATGTTAAGCAGTTAGAATTGTGCTCAATGTAACAGTATTGTGTCATGGCCATCTTCAAAATTGCAGGGGAAATTAATTCATCGTTTTTCAAATGACAGGAATTTGATAAATATCAAATCAAATTGGATTCTTGCTGACACTGATGTACTGCTTTTCTCTACACTTCTGGAATACTTGGGTGGCTTTCAAGGTTTAAGAATGATACTGAGCAAAGTACCAAATATTGACTGGATGATAAAACCAAGAATACACCTCAGCATTTTCTTAAAGAATAAGAGTATCAGAAGTGTAACTCCTATAATATTTAATTTTGTCAGATTTCATTTTTAGTAATTCCAGACTCTTGCCTGTCCCTGACTCAAAATTATCAACAGGAAGCACATTCCATTATAATCCATTCCATCACTATTGCAATCTTCTTTTATGCTATTTTTTTTAACTTTGTACTGTTATTTTTTTATTTTTAAATCACTTTATTAGGACAAAAGTAGCATAGAATAAAACACATTTTAAATGTACAGTTTTATAAATTATACCAGTTTTGACATGTGTATTCACAGATAAAACTATCACCACAATCAAGAGAAAGAATACATCTATCACCTTGCAAAATTTCCTCAGCCTCCTTAGTAAACTCGTTTCCCTTCTTTCCAGGCCTGTCCCCAAGAAACCAGTGACCTGCTTCCTATAACTTTAACTTACTTCATATTTTCTAGACTTGATATAAATAGGATCATATCATATATACTCTTTTGTCTCTTTTTTTAGTCAGCATTATTATTATTATTAGATTGATTCACACTATTGTGTATGTCAACAGTTGATTCCTTCTTATTAATAAATAGTACAGCATTCTAACAATATACTATAATTTATCCATTTACCTCTAGATGAAAATTTGGGATTCTAGTTATTGGCTATTTCAAATAAATCTGCTTTGAATATTAACGTACAAGTCTCTGTACTGGACACAGGCGTTCACTTCTCTTGCATAAATACCTAGCAGTAGAATGACTACCTATTACAATATGTATGTATATTTGTTTTTTTCTTTAAAGTGTTTTGCCATTTTAGATTTTCAACAGCCATGTATGAGTGTTTCAATTCTTCTATATCCTTGCCAATATTTGACATGTCAATCTTCATAATTTTAGACATTCTATTGATACCAGGTATGTAGTGATATCTCATTGTGGTTTTAATTTACACTTCTCAATGACTAATGATGCTGAGCATCTTCTCTGGCCTCTGATATTTCCTCATACACGTTGATGTAGTGCTGATCAATATTTGCCAAATATTGAGTTGCCCAAAAATTTCATACAAACTTCTTCTTGAGGTCCACTTTTGCAAATCTATACATTTCTCTCTCTGCACAACCCTCTCTTCTATGGAACTCAACTTGGCAAGCTCTAGCTTTCCAAGATTCTTAGTTTCCTCAACTCAGCACAAGGAGCCCATTTTTTTTTCCCGGAACTCCCTGGGTTTCCTCTCCTTTATAATCGCTATTTTTTTAACTTTGTACTGTTATTTTTTTATTTTTAAATCACTTTATTAGGACAAAAGTAGCATAGAATAAAACACATTTTAAATGTACAGTTTTATAAATTATACCAGTTTTGACATGTGTATTCACAGATAAAACTATCACCACAATCAAGAGAAAGAATACATCTATCACCTTGCAAAATTTCCTCAGCCTCCTTAGTAAACTCGTTTCCCTTCTTTCCAGGCCTGTCCCCAAGAAACCAGTGACCTGCTTCCTATAACTTTAACTTACTTCATATTTTCTAGACTTGATATAAATAGGATCATATCATATATACTCTTTTGTCTCTTTTTTCAGTCAGCATTATTATTATTATTAGATTGATTCACACTATTGTGTATGTCAACAGTTGATTCCTTCTTATTAATAAATAGTACAGCATTCTAACAATATACTATAATTTATCCATTTACCTCTAGATGAAAATTTGGGATTCTAGTTATTGGCTATTTCAAATAAATCTGCTTTGAATATTAACGTACAAGTCTCTGTACTGGACACAGGCGTTCACTTCTCTTGCATAAATACCTAGCAGTAGAATGACTACCTATTACAATATGTATGTATATTTGTTTTTTTCTTTAAAGTGTTTTGCCATTTTAGATTTTCAACAGCCATGTATGAGTGTTTCAATTCTTCTATATCCTTGCCAATATTTGACATGTCAATCTTCATAATTTTAGACATTCTATTGATACCAGGTATGTAGTGATATCTCATTGTGGTTTTAATTTACACTTCTCAATGACTAATGATGCTGAGCATCTTCTCTGGCCTCTGATATTTCCTCATACACGTTGATGTAGTGCTGATCAATATTTGCCAAATATTGAGTTGCCCAAAAATTTCATACAAACTTCTTCTTGAGGTCCACTTTTGCAAATCTATACATTTCTCTCTCTGCACAACCCTCTCTTCTATGGAACTCAACTTGGCAAGCTCTAGCTTTCCAAGATTCTTAGTTTCCTCAACTCAGCACAAGGAGCATCCTGGACTCCTGGGTTTCCTCTCCTTTATAATCTGGAAATTCTGACAACAATAAACTGGGTAATTTTAGTTTTCATTCTATTTCTTTCCTTTCATCTCTAAGATTATTATTCTTTTTTACCTGGTTCCAATGTTGTTAAATCATTGTTTTGAAATTTTATTTCCAACTTGAAAATATATCAGAAAAGAGAATAAGTCTATTCTGTTTGAATTTAAGTTAGTGAGAAACTGAAGTTCCCTTTTATGCTTTTATGGACTACTGTTATTAGTCTGTTAGACCCTATATCACAACCAGACTTGCATTATTGTATGTTTTTGTATTGTTTTCATTATGAGCACTGGAGTCACATGATGGTATAACACCAGGTAATCTATCAGCTATATGATTTCAGGCAAGTAACTTCTCTGAATCTCTAAATTTTAACTATAAAGTTAAGATAATCATATTTTATATAATATGTAATATCATATTATTAAGATAATCACTCTTAAGGTAGGGTGAAATTTAAGTTGTCTAATGCATATATGTGTTTTTCATAGTAACTGAAATATAGTTAACAATAGTAACTGGAATATAGTTTACAATTAATTATCATGTATTTTAATACAGCAGATGCCCCAGATACTACAAAGAATGGTATGTTGACCTGTCTCAGAATGAGGAACAGAGGAAAATGGACAGATGAATGGGTGAAATCAAACAAGGAGAGTTAATTTAATTCATCTCTTGATTAGAAATGATTCTCTCAATGGGCCAACCTCCTTCTTTAAATAGTGCTTGAGCGGGTACTACCTAAGTGTGTCTCTGATTCTTTCCTTTATTTCTTCTGACTTTCCATCAGCAACTTTCAATTACTGTATCTTTTTTTAGATTATTAATACAATAAATTTATAAGCAATTCTTATAGAATTAAGATTTTTTATGCATAAATTTCTATGTGAATGTTCTGATCCATGATAAATTGATATTAATATCTCATTCTCAGCTTATTTTTCTAGGCATTGACAGAAATTATATATAATTTGCATGCAGTAATGAAATGTAGAAATAACCAAAAATTCCTTAAAGACACTGACCTCAGAAATCCAGCCACTCTTTTCTTACTAAGAATAGTAGGAATATAACTTTCAATGAAATATTGTGTGGGTGTTACTTTACCATAAATTATTAGGCAATGCTGCAATAGCCAAAAATTTATCTTCACTGTAAGCTTAGATTAGTAATACGATCAAAATAAATTGTATTTTAAAAGTTTTATGAATTTCACCAGATGTGCATGTATGTGTGTGTATATGTCTGTGTGCATGCATGCATATGCATTCAGTCATGTCTGACTCTTTTGTGACCCCCTAGAGTATAGCACACCAGGATCCTCTGTCCATGGAATTTTCCAGGCAAGAATACTGGAGTGGATTGCCATTTACTACTCCAGAAGATCTTCTTGACCCAAAGATCAAGCCTGCATCTCTTGTGTCTCCTGCATTAGCAGGTGGATTCTTTACCACTACCACCACCCAAAAGCCATTATTAAATACACCAATATATGATATCACTGATACTTCTGTGGCTATCTCTATGCAAATACATGCTGAAGGGTATTAGATATACATACATAAATATACAATAGAGGATATATAGATACCTGTATCTATATAATTTTTATTTAAGGAAGCATTACTGCTAAGATTGATAAATAATACTTTACAAATCAAGTGAGAATAGTATCTACAATAGCAGTTAGTTGTCTAGAGACCCAGAACTATTTAATGTTCTGAAAACCACAAGGGAATCATCATGTTTATCTCTAACTCAGGGTCACTCTTTGTATGGAATTTATCTTTTCTGAGGACTTAAATCGATACCTGAGGTTACTGCTCTATATCAGTTGATATTTGTGTATGTGTTTTAGTGTGTTCAACCAGAGAAGCAGAACCAAAGTAGTTTAATTCTCTACACACAATCATGGGGTGGGCTGGTATGCCCATAATCGGTCAGACAGGTTATCAAGAAGAGTAAGCTGAAACTCACACTCAAGTTGTGGATAGGCTTGAAGAAACTATCCACAGATGGAATTTCCTCTCTTAGGGAAGACTCATGCTATTTTTAAGGTCTTTTAACTTATTGATTCAGGCTCACCCAGATTATTTGGGATACCCCCTTATTTAAATTCAACTGATTACAAGCTATAATCATGTATACTTTCACAGCCAACACCTAGATCTCTATCTGACTGAATAACTGGGAATTTATAGCCTAGTTAAGTCAACACATTCAAAAGACAATCATAATTTCCCTGTTAGGACACTTGGGACTAAAAAACTGAGGGTTTGTCAATCCTGTATGTTTCTGAGTTGAAGCTTAGATTAGTAATACGATCAAAATAAATTGTATTTTAAAAGTTTTATGAATTTCACCAGATGTGCATGTATGTGTGTGTATATGTCTGTGTGCATGCATGCATATGCATTCAGTCATGTCTGACTCTTTTGTGACCCCCTAGAGTATAGCACACCAGGATCCTCTGTCCATGGAATTTTCCAGGCAAGAATACTGGAGTGGATTGCCATTTACTACTCCAGAAGATCTTCTTGACCCAAAGATCAAGCCTGCATCTCTTGTGTCTCCTGCATTAGCAGGTGGATTCTTTACCACTACCACCACCCAAAAGCCATTATTAAATACACCAATATATGATATCACTGATACTTCTGTGGCTATCTCTATGCAAATACATGCTGAAGGGTATTAGATATACATACATAAATATACAATAGAGGATATATAGATACCTGTATCTATATAATTTTTATTTAAGGAAGCATTACTGCTAAGATTGATAAATAATACTTTACAAATCAAGTGAGAATAGTATCTACAATAGCAGTTAGTTGTCTAGAGACCCAGAACTATTTAATGTTCTGAAAACCACAAGGGAATCATCATGTTTATCTCTAACTCAGGGTCACTCTTTGTATGGAATTTATCTTTTCTGAGGACTTAAATCGATACCTGAGGTTACTGCTCTATATCAGTTGATATTTGTGTATGTGTTTTAGTGTGTTCAACCAGAGAAGCAGAACCAAAGTAGTTTAATTCTCTACACACAATCATGGGGTGGGCTGGTATGCCCATAATCGGTCAGACAGGTTATCAAGAAGAGTAAGCTGAAACTCACACTCAAGTTGTGGATAGGCTTGAAGAAACTATCCACAGATGGAATTTCCTCTCTTAGGGAAGACTCATGCTATTTTTAAGGTCTTTTAACTTATTGATTCAGGCTCACCCAGATTATTTGGGATACCCCCTTATTTAAATTCAACTGATTACAAGCTATAATCATGTATACTTTCACAGCCAACACCTAGATCTCTATCTGACTGAATAACTGGGAATTTATAGCCTAGTTAAGTCAACACATTCAAAAGACAATCATAATTTCCCTGTTAGGACACTTGGGACTAAAAAACTGAGGGTTTGTCAATCCTGTATGTTTCTGAGTTGAGACATCCATAGATAATTTCCATCCTAAGGTGTTGTAAGTATCCAAGTTCTAAGTAGTAGCTTTCATCAGTCACTGTTATTAACCAAAGAGGAAACTACGGTCTAACTGCTAAAAGAATAATGGTTATTCTTAACTATTTTCCTCTTTTTTCTAAGAACAAAGCTAGAATGGAAGTGTGTCTTCTTCTAATCCAATGCTATTATTCAAAGATGCCTCTCCAGTAATTTATTCATTAACTGTGAAGGAAAATAATTTCAGCATCCGCATACTGTACCACATGCATTAAAGAACAGTTCACCATATGGCTACCAATAATGACAGACAATTGTCTAGTAGTAATTGGAAAAATTCATAGAAGGTCCATAAAACAATTAACTGTTAATGTTCCATATAGCGATCATGTGGAAGACTGGCTACAGGAACAGAGGAAGATGAAAGATGTGTCATGGGGACACACAGAAGGAAATAACAGCTATAGAGAAACACTGCCCCAGCGTGAGTGTATAAATACATTAGGAGGAAATAGTAACATCTCCCTGGAACTCAAGAGATGACTTTAATTGAAAAAAATTCAATTCTTCAGTTCCAGCTATGCAGGGTAGGAGCAGGCTGAAGGCTTTAAATCATTCTTCCTTCTATGTTACTTTGTTTCTATTTGCCTTTTTGCTTGTTTGCTTGTTTGTTTTTACATAAGCTCTTCAATTATTAAACCAAAACAGTACTGTGCCACAACATACCACTAAGCCTGATCCAATTTTCTTATCCTAGTCTTTCAACACATAGGGTATCCCCAAATATGTCTCCAAAGTGTTTCTGAAAGAACATTCTAATTTTGTATACATGGATGTCAGCAAAGAAGTATAGTTCTTGTCTTCTATTTAGCTCTAACAGTCTAAAAAGAGTATTCAGGGTGATACGAATTCTCTACTTTGAACCAAATATATACTTCAATTTTAGCAAATGTTACTTATATTTTAACTTCTTGGTATTTTTTTTTAACTCTTGGTCAAGTATAGCTTCTGGAATATCACACATATATATTTTTTAAAGATTTTAACTATTCACCCTTTTGGTATTTTCCTTTTTTAATGTAACCTTGCCTTAATGAAAATACACTCAAGTTTTTAAACAAAGTGCTTAAAAAGAGAGTGACTTAGATCTTCAGTTGTGATTCCTGCAGGACTTGGACCGTGTATAACTATCTTTCAAAATATGTTTCTAATATAAATTACCTTTAATCATTTGCTTCTCTATATAATTTCTCCAATTTTAGTTTCAAAGAAGTATATAAACAAACATAAAAGAAAGGGAATTAATTTCCTGGAAAAAATGTTTAGGAGACTTAGTATATGAGCTACAATCTTTCTATTTACCTGGTCATAGTACTGGACAGTGTTTGTGGCAGTTATGAATTGGCTTATTTTCTAAAGAAATTTTTAGCTTTTTTTTTTAATCATGGCCAGAATTTTACAAAAGCAGGCCTACCTTTTGGCATTATAACTTATAGAAGAAATACTAAAACAAGGAAATAAACAAATCTCTCTCTCTCCAGTACCAACCTCTCAACAAGGATTCCAGGTAATTTACCCTAGATAGAAAGAGGCAAAACATCTTGGATTTACCCTGGCAAATACACGTATTCTAGCATGGGAGGATGATCTGGATGACTTCTTGACAGACACCAGAGTTCTTTCCAGCCTCAGGGGAATTTGTTACAGTGAGAGAGGCAAGTAAGCCCACTGTCTGGTGATTCAGATGGTAAAATATCTGCCTGCAATGTGGAAGGCCTGGATTCAACCCTTGAGTTGGGAGGATCCCAAGGAGAAGGGAATGGCTGGCTACCCACTCTACAATTCTTGCCTGGGAAAACCCATGGATGGGACGAATGACTGGGAAAACTCAGCAGCAATCCCAACAGCCTTTAATACAAGGCAGGTGGGGGGCGCAAAGCTTCAGTCTCTCTTTAGCAGAAGCAGCATGTGCTGTCATGTGGACAAGGAATGTGTGCTGATGCTATGGATGAGACTAGCAACAGTTAGGTCATCACTTAGTGGCCAGGTAAAGGTCAAAATACCAAACAGGCCGCTAAAAAAATAAAGATAATCAAAATAAAAACAGGTGTGGGAAACAGGCATGTAGAAATAAGTTAATAAAATTTCATAGTTCCAGAATCAGGTTTACTAAATTCAAATCATCTACTACTTACTAACTAGGCAGGATAAGGTCTTAATGTGCTGTTTACATTTCTTATGTATAAACTTGGATAATAATAACATCTATATCACAGTTTTGCTGTGAGTACTACCTAAGTTCATTTAAAGCATACAGTAGATATGCAATTAAAATATGACCATTACTAATATTATTATCATAAAGTAAAAATAACCCAAATCTTCCACTATAGGAGCTAAGCAAAAATGGCAATTTACTGTAATAATAAGCAGCCATTGGAATTATACATATAATAAAAAATAGTATAAAACAAGTGTTCATCCATCTACCTATCCATCTGTTCTCTCATTTTTACATCAGAATATCTATGATATATCAAATGCTGTTTAAAACTCTCCTTCGTAGCTTTCCTTAAATAAAAAACCCTGACTTTCTCTCACCTCTCCCACCTCCCCAGACTAAGGCAAGAATAGGCAAGAAGAGTAAAACAAAGAGAGACACTGCTCCATATAGACGGATGACGTGTATTTGAGAGTTGTTACCTGAATCCGAGTAGCATGAGAGAAGGCTTGAGAAACTAGAAGTGTGAGGAGTGATGCTCTAGAGAACAAAATCCAGGAAGGGAATAGGAAGCTGAAACTAAAAGAAGACCATGGAAAATAAAAATTCCCCCAGGAGAGGACATGGTTGATGAGAATTCAGACAGTAACAGTCAAATGTCATTCAGTTTCATTTCTTGTTTTGTGTTTTCCAGGGTGCATACTACATAACCTGCCTCTAAACAACATGGCTTTGTCTTAGTATTGCTTAGGGTAATTGGAGGAAATAGGAGTCTATTCCATGTTGGAATCAACTTGTCACAGAGAAGTGAATGCAATTATGAAGACAAAATATAAGGAGTCTCAGATTCAAGCAGTGTTGCAAAACTGGAGTAAATACTACACATACTAGATAATATGCACTGTGTCTGAAAAGCTACTGGCATTGCTACTCTCTGAGTAGTGCAACAGAACCATTTTATTACTAATGAATGTATATGATATTCCCACATAGATGGATGAGTTTAGTGGACATTTTTGAAAGTTCTTATGTGAGGGTGAGCATACAGAGGAAATGCTCCTGACTTTTCAGGAGAGATGATGAGTCTCAGTGAATGTGCACAAAGATCCAGGGGTATTTGAAATATTTCGCGAGATTGGTAGGAATTACTCTAGGGAGAAATACTATAAATAACATGAGCAAAAAACAGAAACATGAAAAAGCACAAAGAATGTTTTTTTAGGTTATGCTTTATATAAACAGAATACATGATTCCTGCTTGTTTTATAGGAAAACTGGAACACTATAATATTATTAGAACTTCATAAATAAAAACTACACATAGAAAAATATTTGGAAAAATGTTTGTGGGCATACTGGATTATATTATTTCTAAATTATTGCCATGCCAATTGAAAAGGAGTTTCTTTTACACTACGCCACATAAATTAAGGAGCCTTCAGATAATTCCATCTCCCAGTCTTTGGGCCTTCTAGCTGATAAGCCCAGACATTAAGGATCAGAAACAACCCATCCTTCCGGCAACCTGTCAAAATGCCTGACCTGTAACAACCATGAAAGATAATACATAGTGTGATTGTTTTAAGCCATTAAGTTCTACAGTAATTACTCAGGTAACCAGAGTAACCAGAAAAACATACTCAAACATCTAGAATTAGGACTAATCAACAAATCTACATGCGTGAATACATAGATTGCAAATATGGTACATGCAGTCACTGGATTTGCAAACTATATATCACAGTTATCATAGTTATATTAAAGTATGGAGGGGTGGGATTTGGGGGATATACATATGACTAATATGAGAACATACATATCTGTAAACAACAAAACTCTGTAAAAGTTAAAAGCAAAATAAAAGTTTAAAAAATACATAAAAAATACATAAATAAATAAATAAATAAGCAAGGTGACAAAAAAAATAGAGTTTACAATAGTTACATCTGTTGTCTCACTACAAGATTATAATGGGCTTCCCAGGTGGTGAAATGGTAAAGAATCCTTCCGCCAATGCAGGAGACGCAGGAGACCTGGATTCGATCCCTGGGTCAGGAAGACTCCCTGGAGGAGGCAATGGCAACCCACTCCAATATTCTTGCCTGGGAAATCCCATAGACAAAGGAACCCGGTGGGCTATAGTCTATGGGGTCACAGAGAGTTGGACACGACTCAGTGACTGAGCAAATGATTCCAGTACACCACACAAACTCCAGATCTGAAACCTGACTACCTGGGTATAGAAGCTAGCTTGCCACACACAAAGGACTTCAGAAGAATTAATTAGACATCATGTATCCCTAAGGCTGTATCAGAGGCACAAGTCAAGACACCTACTTCAGGTCTGGCCCACTTCTAGTAGCCTACACAACTTCTCTCAAGGAATGAAGCCCATAAATGCCATTTTGGCACACTTCTGCCTTGCTCCGTCTCTCCAGTATCCTCCAGAAAGGAGCTTCTACCTTCATCTGGAACCCCAACTTTTGCAACTTCTTATCAGAAGACACCTCCAGATTGCCTGGCTCTAATGGTCAGCAGGGCTCATGCTTATGGCCCCTGTGGACTGTTACTATTTGACTTTGAATAAACTGCTGCCTGAGAGTCTGGCTTCCACTCAGTCTGAAGCCGGGTGATGAAGTCATTCCCTTTGGGACATTGATAGGTACTGACACATTCCCAACTACTAGAAGCTTTTTAAAATATAATAAATAGGCTATACACACAATTACAGAGGTTTGAGAGACAACCAAGAGCTGGAACAAGGCTGAACAAAAGGATTCATCTCCTACCCAAAACCCTTCCTTCAAGACTGGAAGAGGTAGCTGTCTCATCTCCTGGATATAAAGAAAGCAACACAGAGGTAGGCAAAATAAGCCTCATGGTAACAACAAAGCAAAAATCTATAATAAACACACAAATGATATAAAGAAGGGAATATAAACATGCCACTAAGGAAACTCATCAAATCACAAAAGAAGAGAGTAAGAAGAAAGGAAAGAATATGTAATATGTTGTTTAGTATTTCCATATTTGTGAAATTTCCAATTTTGTTGGAGAACTACAAAAATAGCTAGAAAACAATTATCATAATGGCAATAAGTATACGTCTATTAAAGTAAAGTAACGAACCAAATGTCCCATATGTATACTTCTAACAAAATAAACACTTCACATGGAAGGACACACACAGACTGAAAGTGAAGGGATAAAAGAGGTATGCCATGCAATGTGAAACCTAAAGAAAGCTGGAGTTGCTAAACTCATATCTGACAAAAAGACTTTAAATCAAGGACTACAATAAGAGACAAGGGCATTATATAATGGTAAAGGAGTTAATCCAACAAGACGATATAATATGCACAATTATTTATGCATCTTGCATAGGTGTACATAAATATATAATGTACATATTAACAGACAAAAAGGGAAAAACAGAAATATAAAAACTATAGGAGATTCTAATACCTGACTTAAATTAATAGATAGATTATCTAGAAAGAAAATCAATAAGAAAACATCAGCCTTAAATGATATGTTAGGTCAGATGGATCCAAAACGCAACAGAATTCATATTCTTTTCAAATGTACATAGAACAACTTCCAAGGTAGATTCAAGGTGAGGCCACAAAGCATTTCATGATCATTTTAACAAAAAGAGAAATCATATCAGGCATCATTTCTGACCACAATGTTATTATACTAGAAACTACTTACATGAACAAAATTGGAAATTTCACAAATATGGTGATATTCCCTTTGGGACTAGGTACTGACACATTCCCAACTACTAGAAGCTTTTTAAAATATAATAAATAGGCTATACACACAATTACAGAGGTTTGAGAGACAACCAAGAGCTGGAACAAGGCTGAACAAAAGGATTCATCTCCTACCCAAAACCCTTCCTTCAAGACTGGAAGAGGTAGCTGTCTCATCTCCTGGATATAAAGAAAGCAACACAGAGGTAGGCAAAATAAGCCTCATGGTAACAACAAAGCAAAAATCTATAATAAACACACAAATGATATAAAGAAGGGAATATAAACATGCCACTAAGGAAACTCATCAAATCACAAAAGAAGAGAGTAAGAAGAAAGGAAAGAATATGTAATATGTTGTTTAGTATTTCCATATTTGTGAAATTTCCAATTTTGTTGGAGAACTACAAAAATAGCTAGAAAACAATTATCATAATGGCAATAAGTATACGTCTATTAAAGTAAAGTAACGAACCAAATGTCCCATATGTATACTTCTAACAAAATAAACACTTCACATGGAAGGACACACACAGACTGAAAGTGAAGGGATAAAAGAGGTATGCCATGCAATGTGAAACCTAAAGAAAGCTGGAGTTGCTAAACTCATATCTGACAAAAAGACTTTAAATCAAGGACTACAATAAGAGACAAGGGCATTATATAATGGTAAAGGAGTTAATCCAACAAGACGATATAATATGCACAATTATTTATGCATCTTGCATAGGTGTACATAAATATATAATGTACATATTAACAGACAAAAAGGGAAAAACAGAAATATAAAAACTATAGGAGATTCTAATACCTGACTTAAATTAATAGATAGATTATCTAGAAAGAAAATCAATAAGAAAACATCAGCCTTAAATGATATGTTAGGTCAGATGGATCCAAAACGCAACAGAATTCATATTCTTTTCAAATGTACATAGAACAACTTCCAAGGTAGATTCAAGGTGAGGCCACAAAGCATTTCATGATCATTTTAACAAAAAGAGAAATCATATCAGGCATCATTTCTGACCACAATGTTATTATACTAGAAACTACTTACATGAACAAAATTGGAAATTTCACAAATATGGTGATATTAAGCAACATATTACGGAACAATCAATGGGTCAAAGAATAAATCAAAAAAGAAATTTAAAAAAATCTTGAGACAGCAAAATGGAAATGTAATATACCAAAATTTATTGGATGTAACAAAAGCATTTCTAAGGATGAAATTTCATAGCAATAAATGCCTACCTTAGGAAACAAGAAAAGTCTCAACAAGTTTATACAGCAAGAAACATAAAAAGAAAACCAAATAAATAAATAAATCCTAAATAAGTAGAAGAAAGGAAATAACAAAGAGTGGAGAGAAAACAAATAAACTAGAAGTTAAAAAGACAAAAAGAAGAATGAATAAAATTAGAGCTGCTTCTTTGAAAGATAAATAACATTGACAAACAGCTAAATTCATAGAGAACAAAAGAGAGAAGACTCAGATACATAAATTATGAAAGAGGAATTATTATAACTGACAACATAAATACAAAAGAGACTATTATTAACCATTATATGTCAACAAACTATATCATAGTCACTTGAAAAATAAAGATGATTATTTTAATGGCATTGGAATACCAAGACCACAAAACTTTTGTTCAAAAATTGCATTCAGTGAAAAGCTTTAGGAAGCAAACTGTTTAGTAGCAGAACTTTTTTCCTGGTGGCTCAGACAGTAAAAAAACTGCCTGCAGGGCAAGAGAGTTTGGTTCGATCCCTGGATTAGGAACATCCCCCGGAAGAGGGCATGGCAACCTGCCCCAGTGTTCTTGCCTGGAGAATCCCCACGGACAGAGGAGCCTGGCTGGCTGCCATCCTTGGGGTTGCAAAGAGTCGAACATGACTGAGTGACTAAGCACAGCACAGTCAACAAGCTAGACAACCTTTAAGAAGTGAAAAATTTCCTAGAAACATGCAACCTATCATGACTAAGCCATGATGAAATAGGAAATCTGAACAGACTGATAACTAGTAAGAACACTGAAATAGTAATCAACAACTTTCCAGACTGACCACATTTTCTCTTTGTTATTTTTTTATCAGAGCATCTACTGTACCTTGTGCCCCCCACCCACACCATACACCATATAGTTGTACAATCAGACGAACAGCGAACTCTCAGTGCATATTTGTTTATGAATGAATAAATAAATGAAAAAAGTATTGTGTAAAACACTTAGGAAGTATATACCTTACTTGACAGAAAACAAATCTAAAGTTCCAAACGGTTAAAAAATTGGCCAAAAATCTATAATGAGAAGGTCAAAAAGCCAGAATTTAAACCTTAGTCTTATATCTCCTCACTCTGCCATGAAAATTTCAGCATGATGTAGTTTCCCTTCAGAAAACTCACAGAGCATTCTCTGCTTTGCCTCTGGCCACTATTATATTCTTCCTTACACTGTGAGGTGACAGCACTTGCCTTATCCATTAACTAAATTCAAGATTCCTTAAGGACAAAAGAGCACACTACAGATCATTGTATTTGAATTTATAACACCTAGTTAATAAATATTTGTGAAATTGAGAAATTTAGCTTTCTAAGGAGATGCCAGCAATCCCTCTGGGTGTTTTACTGTGGCCCTATCTGCAGCACTGGAATGGATGAGATGATTTTTCAACAATGGTATTATTATTCCTCTTCAGCAAATTCAAATTCTCTCCTCTTCTCTTACATCTATCATAGAACTTCATGTGGTTTCTAAACAAATATCCCTTTTCTTCCTCCACAGTCTATATATTCTATCTTATCTCAGAATTTTTGCAGTATTAGTAGGAACTACAAAACAATTTCTCATGTAAGTTTATCCTCTGCTGAAAGGTTTTTCTGTATGTACCTTATAACTTTTAAGCGACCTTGAAATATGATCTCTGAACATTTACAAGAAACCAAGCAAAAAAGCACTATTGGGATTATTTGTTTTTCAAGAGATATGTAAAAATGTATTCTCTCCAACCTTCTAATAATATTTGTATATTTCAGATGATCTTCAAATAAGCTACATATTTTATTTTTTAAGATTTTTTCCACCAATTATGCCTCTTTTTTGTTTTTATATTTCTTTTCATCCATCTTTTATTCTTTGGCATGTGGCCTCCCTAGGGATCTTGTTGCAGAACAACTTTCCAGACTGACCACCTTTGCTCTTTGTTATTTTTTTATCAGAGCATCTACTGTACCTTGTGCCCCCCACCCACACCATACACCATATAGTTGTACAATCAGACGAACAGCGAACTCTCAGTGCATATTTGTTTATGAATGAATAAATAAATGAAAAAAGTATTGTGTAAAACACTTAGGAAGTATATACCTTACTTGACAGAAAACAAATCTAAAGTTCCAAACGGTTAAAAAATTGGCCAAAAATCTATAATGAGAAGGTCAAAAAGCCAGAATTTAAACCTTAGTCTTATATCTCCTCACTCTGCCATGAAAATTTCAGCATGATGTAGTTTCCCTTCAGAAAACTCACAGAGCATTCTCTGCTTTGCCTCTGGCCACTATTATATTCTTCCTTACACTGTGAGGTGACAGCACTTGCCTTATCCATTAACTAAATTCAAGATTCCTTAAGGACAAAAGAGCACACTACAGATCATTGTATTTGAATTTATAACACCTAGTTAATAAATATTTGTGAAATTGAGAAATTTAGCTTTCTAAGGAGATGCCAGCAATCCCTCTGGGTGTTTTACTGTGGCCCTATCTGCAGCACTGGAATGGATGAGATGATTTTTCAACAATGGTATTATTATTCCTCTTCAGCAAATTCAAATTCTCTCCTCTTCTCTTACATCTATCATAGAACTTCATGTGGTTTCTAAACAAATATCCCTTTTCTTCCTCCACAGTCTATATATTCTATCTTATCTCAGAATTTTTGCAGTATTAGTAGGAACTACAAAACAATTTCTCATGTAAGTTTATCCTCTGCTGAAAGGTTTTTCTGTATGTACCTTATAACTTTTAAGCGACCTTGAAATATGATCTCTGAACATTTACAAGAAACCAAGCAAAAAAGCACTATTGGGATTATTTGTTTTTCAAGAGATATGTAAAAATGTATTCTCTCCAACCTTCTAATAATATTTGTATATTTCAGATGATCTTCAAATAAGCTACATATTTTATTTTTTAAGATTTTTTCCACCAATTATGCCTCTTTTTTGTTTTTATATTTCTTTTCATCCATCTTTTATTCTTTGGCATGTGTGGGCCTCCCATTGCAGTGGCATCTCTTGTTGCAGAGCACTGGCTCTGGAAGCATGCGCTCCAGAGCTCTGGCTCATAATTGGACACACTGGTAAAGCCGCTCCGCGGTATGTGGGATCTTCCTGAGTCAAGGATCAAACCGGTGCCCGTTGCACTGCAAGGCAGACTCTCTACCCACTGGACCACCAGGGAAGCCCAAATAAACTATTATTTTTGTGTGAAGTAGCAATGTCGAACTGTACTATTATGACCTCTGCATGTAGTGTTTTAAATTTGATTATATAGAGTCCTATATTATTTCCTAACTTATTTTTAATTCATGTAAATTACCTGAACTCAAGGTCCATTAACTTTCATTAGGCTTTCTGGAGTTGGCTGATGGCTAAGTGCCAAACTCCTGGAGCCTGAGGGGTAAAGACAGATGAGAGACCCACAGAATGGAGATACCAGGAATAACAGTGAGAGCCGAAGCACTTAGTCTTCTGCATTCAAATGAACAGGACTGCAGTTCAACCAGTACTTTTGTCGTTAAACAATCAGGATTCAATAAAGCTTAGTGGAATCCAGGAGGTGGATTTCCCAAGATGCCTCTATATTTGGACTATACTTTGGGTAGGGCTTGGTATTCCTCTGGGCTCCCCAGATGCCACTAGCGGTAAAGAACCCACCTGCCAATGCAGAAGACATAAGAAACACAGGTCTGATCCCTGGGTGGGGAAGATCCCCTGAAGAAGGAAATGGCAACCCACTCCAGTATTCTTGCCTTGAAAATCCCATGGACAGAGGAACCTGGTGCACTACCGTCCATGGGGTCACACAGAGTCAGACATGGCTGAAGTGACTTAGGGCGCACAGTGTTACTCTAAAACTTCCTGAAATTTTGGTCATCCAAATGTAACAAAGAAACAAAAAGATGATTACACTGAGAGTGCTTATGACATTTTACAGTGCCAGGATGATGAACTATCTGCTTAGTTAACAAGTTTTACCTACACAGTTGCTGCCACTGGAAATCCATCACTAATGAGTTCAGGCCCATATATCACAGCTAAAAAGCATGTGACAGCCTGAGTACAATTCAAGTCCTGGCATTTCAGGAGAGCACTCTAAATTCCATCCAAATGTTTTAGGGCATGCAAGATCTTTACAGTGAAGACATTAAGGACAATGCATCATAATCAAAACAACACACGAAATCATGCTTCAAGTAAGATCCTCCAGAATTTGAGTCCCAGGTCAGTCATTTCCAGCCAGATGCTATACGAGCAAATATCTCTGAGGCTTGGTTTTAACATCTAAAAATGGATGTGACAATGCTCACCTTTAGGGGTTTCTGCAAAAGGAATAAATTAGAAAATGAATATGATAATAAGCATAAAATAGGAACGAGGTATTTTCTGCTGCCTCTGTAGTCATAAATATACAAAGAGTTACCCTCTATCATATACTCTGAAACCCTGTGCCAGAAAAAACCATCAGAATGACAGTGAAATTAGATAGAAAAATAGATCTCTGTAAAGTTTTCTGTGTGAGAAAGTGGAAAAGTACTTACAAATTTAAGTAAAAGGAAACACACACATTGTGCACATACTCTGTGTAACTGTTACTGGCTAAAGTTCCCAGTAAATATTCTCCCAGAAAACAAAGACACAAGTAGATAAGCAGGAGTCAGGATCTTCTGTAGATCTTCCCAAATTCACTGTGTGCTTAGTCACGCACAATAAACCTGCCAACGAAAAGAGCATTCTATATCACATAATGAACACCCTTTTGTTTTCTCCACTGAATGACTATATTTCTGAAACAGGTCTGATCCCTGGGTGGGGAAGATCCCCTGAAGAAGGAAATGGCAACCCACTCCAGTATTCTTGCCTTGAAAATCCCATGGACAGAGGAACCTGGTGCACTACCGTCCATGGGGTCACACAGAGTCAGACATGGCTGAAGTGACTTAGGGCGCACAGTGTTACTCTAAAACTTCCTGAAATTTTGGTCATCCAAATGTAACAAAGAAACAAAAAGATGATTACACTGAGAGTGCTTATGACATTTTACAGTGCCAGGATGATGAACTATCTGCTTAGTTAACAAGTTTTACCTACACAGTTGCTGCCACTGGAAATCCATCACTAATGAGTTCAGGCCCATATATCACAGCTAAAAAGCATGTGACAGCCTGAGTACAATTCAAGTCCTGGCATTTCAGGAGAGCACTCTAAATTCCATCCAAATGTTTTAGGGCATGCAAGATCTTTACAGTGAAGACATTAAGGACAATGCATCATAATCAAAACAACACACGAAATCATGCTTCAAGTAAGATCCTCCAGAATTTGAGTCCCAGGTCAGTCATTTCCAGCCAGATGCTATACGAGCAAATATCTCTGAGGCTTGGTTTTAACATCTAAAAATGGATGTGACAATGCTCACCTTTAGGGGTTTCTGCAAAAGGAATAAATTAGAAAATGAATATGATAATAAGCATAAAATAGGAACGAGGTATTTTCTGCTGCCTCTGTAGTCATAAATATACAAAGAGTTACCCTCTATCATATACTCTGAAACCCTGTGCCAGAAAAAACCATCAGAATGACAGTGAAATTAGATAGAAAAATAGATCTCTGTAAAGTTTTCTGTGTGAGAAAGTGGAAAAGTACTTACAAATTTAAGTAAAAGGAAACACACACATTGTGCACATACTCTGTGTAACTGTTACTGGCTAAAGTTCCCAGTAAATATTCTCCCAGAAAACAAAGACACAAGTAGATAAGCAGGAGTCAGGATCTTCTGTAGATCTTCCCAAATTCACTGTGTGCTTAGTCACGCACAATAAACCTGCCAACGAAAAGAGCATTCTATATCACATAATGAACACCCTTTTTGTTTTTCTCCACTGAATGACTATATTTCTGAAAGCTTGCACCTGTAAGTATGTTGGACATGTTTATCTCCCATGGCAATGACCAAAGACTTGCTCTTCTAATCTAACAATGCAAATATGCCCATCAGAGAAAAGATTTCACGTGTTCTCTAAAGACAGACTCAAAATTGGTTGTGGCAACTTCCTTTAATTTCTCCATTAACTCAAGAAATATTTATTAATTGGTTTCTGTGAGGAAGACAATGTGAAACACAAGAGTAAACAAGATGAAACAGGGCCCGCTTTTATACCTTTTTCTTCACATCTCACTCTTCTTTTGATGGCCTACTGCTAATTTTTTAATGACATTATTTTCTACTTCCTGAAGACATTTATATTCTTAAACAAAACTCTTTTTCAAAAATGGCATTATATTATAAATCCTTAATATTTAGCAAGATGACTAAGTCATAGTAGTTAATATATTTCCTTTCAATAATGGTTGTTGGTTCTGAACTAATATGAATTTAAAACAACAAAGGAGTTTAGAAACAAAACTTTGGGCATCAAAGAAGACAAATAGTCCTCAAAGAATCATAAAAGGAAATTTTCCACAGAGCTGCCAGCCTTTAGCTGAGTATCCTCTTACCATATGGCCATCATGTCCAAATCTTAAAAGATGAACTGACTTTATCAGAAAATGCTTCTTAAAGAAAATTTCTGGTGATGTGATAAATCTTCCTCCATGTTGCCAAGAAATGTTTGAATGGATTATTTTTCAAAGAAGGATTTTTTAAAAACCCATTCCAGATTAATAGGAAGCTGGTTCTTTCTGTTTCATTAAAAAATATATTAAAGCTGAAAGACCAGTCACAACCCATTTTAGAAAAAAATGCATTTTCTATCAAACCATTTCAGGCAGCTTTTACTTCTTTTCTCACAATTCTTCTCTAGGCCTTTACAGCACAGGGTTATAGAGGACTGTCATTTTCAGTCCTTCTATCTATTTTATAAAAAGGAAACACACACATTGTGCACATACTCTGTGTAACTGTTACTGGCTAAAGTTCCCAGTAAATATTCTCCCAGAAAACAAAGACACAAGTAGATAAGCAGGAGTCAGGATCTTCTGTAGATCTTCCCAAATTCACTGTGTGCTTAGTCACGCACAATAAACCTGCCAACGAAAAGAGCATTCTATATCACATAATGAACACCCTTTTGTTTTCTCCACTGAATGACTATATTTCTGAAAGCTTGCACCTGTAAGTATGTTGGACATGTTTATCTCCCATGGCAATGACCAAAGACTTGCTCTTCTAATCTAACAATGCAAATATGCCCATCAGAGAAAAGATTTCACGTGTTCTCTAAAGACAGACTCAAAATTGGTTGTGGCAACTTCCTTTAATTTCTCCATTAACTCAAGAAATATTTATTAATTGGTTTCTGTGAGGAAGACAATGTGAAACACAAGAGTAAACAAGATGAAACAGGGCCCGCTTTTATACCTTTTTCTTCACATCTCACTCTTCTTTTGATGGCCTACTGCTAATTTTTTAATGACATTATTTTCTACTTCCTGAAGACATTTATATTCTTAAACAAAACTCTTTTTCAAAAATGGCATTATATTATAAATCCTTAATA
This sequence comes from Tragulus kanchil, assembly GCA_022376925.1. Lineage (NCBI taxonomy): Eukaryota > Metazoa > Chordata > Mammalia > Artiodactyla > Tragulidae > Tragulus > Tragulus kanchil. The sequence continues at coordinate 148,590,951 of JAIOJX010000024.1, forward strand.
TTTAGCAAGATGACTAAGTCATAGTAGTTAATATATTTCCTTTCAATAATGGTTGTTGGTTCTGAACTAATATGAATTTAAAACAACAAAGGAGTTTAGAAACAAAACTTTGGGCATCAAAGAAGACAAATAGTCCTCAAAGAATCATAAAAGGAAATTTTCCACAGAGCTGCCAGCCTTTAGCTGAGTATCCTCTTACCATATGGCCATCATGTCCAAATCTTAAAAGATGAACTGACTTTATCAGAAAATGCTTCTTAAAGAAAATTTCTGGTGATGTGATAAATCTTCCTCCATGTTGCCAAGAAATGTTTGAATGGATTATTTTTCAAAGAAGGATTTTTTAAAAACCCATTCCAGATTAATAGGAAGCTGGTTCTTTCTGTTTCATTAAAAAATATATTAAAGCTGAAAGACCAGTCACAACCCATTTTAGAAAAAAATGCATTTTCTATCAAACCATTTCAGGCAGCTTTTACTTCTTTTCTCACAATTCTTCTCTAGGCCTTTACAGCACAGGGTTATAGAGGACTGTCATTTTCAGTCCTTCTATCTATTTTTATAAAAAATGAAAGTGCTTATATGTAAAGAATGAAAGCCATCCTTCCTTTGAAATAAAATGAAATACATTTAAAAAGATTTCAAGCTAAGTGTGGCTCTCAAATGCTTTTCAGTCCCAAGAAATGTTGTGGCCTTCACTTATCAATAGGCAAAATGATTACATTATTTTTCCAATTCTCTTGTTATTTCTGTATCCGTTTTTCAGAGGTCAATGCTGGAATTAAAGAACTTCCTTTTTAAAAGGCTATGAAACAGTAAAGTTTCTTTTAAACCAAAATTGGAAAACTGTTCAGTTTCTACTTTTCATGTCCTACAATACTGAGAGACAATTATCTACTATATATATATGTGAAATGTAAACAGCTATTTGTAAAATCTATCATATAGACTTACAGATTCTTAAGACATCAGAAGCAGCCGCAGCTAATCCTCATATTGAAATAAGTGAAGAAACTCAGAGAGAAGACCAATACCTCCAATGTGCCAGTTACTCAACCTGGTGCTTCATCTGTTTCACCTCATTTAAATCTGATGTACAACTTGAAATCAGAGACATTAAGTCTAGTTTAGGATTAGTCCAAAGTCACAGAGTGATTTGACTTCAGAACTGAGACTTCTGTTGTAGATATTTGTCTTAAAACATAGCTCTTTCTGCTATTCCAGGCCACCAGGTACCATGGATTGATCAAAGGCTTACACGAATATAGTGACAGGCTGAAGAGAAATAAAATGGAAAACTGAACCTTACTGTAAAAGATAAGAGATTTAAGATGAGATACTATAAACATGATTTTCTCAGTGATAGAGACTACCTTGTTAGTTACAGATTAGCTAACACCTTTATATTAGTACCATCTCAATTGTCACAGAGATATATTTTATGACCAAATAGCTAAGTGTGGTTGAATACTATGCAACTTAGTTGGTGTTAACTTACAGCTAGAAATTTCTAAGTTTTTATGCTCCAGCTCAAGTAAGCTCGCCTAAGGCTTTAAATATTCAGCGATGTATTATGAGTAAGAGAACAGAATATTCATTACTTTAAAATAATTAGCCAGGCGCAAACCCAGACCGTGCCACTTCGTTGACTACTGTCTCACCTCACTTCTCTGCATCCTTGACACCTGGGTCAGAGTTACTATCATAAAGCAAGTGATTCAATATTTTTGCCAAATATTTACTGTCAAGCCATTTTAAGTAGAGAAGATCCAAATAAGTTCAAAAATTTTAGAGACTTAGGTCCTTCTAATAAATGACTCAACTTATCTGTATTCTTTTTGTGAATAATTTAAAAATATATAAATTTCATTTATTAGATTTTAAATAGGACCTGCCCCTGAAAGCTTTGCTAATTCTATAAACTTTAAACTGATTTTACCCACACCTGAATGACCTCACTCACAGGATGAGGCTGAGAATATATTTCACACATTCATGTTTCCAGGTTCTTCAGGATTCAGAAATGCTAAAGGGCTTTGATATCCCCATGGAGAATTTCATGCAAAAGTTAAAAATAAGTAATTGGTCTGAAATTATAAATACACAGCTTTAAAAGGACACGGCCACTGGAGAATTCTAAAATATTTACAAATTCTACCAAATCTTCTTATATTATATTCAGGAGCAAAATTGAAATAAGTGAAGAAACTCAGAGAGAAGACCAATACCTCCAATGTGCCAGTTACTCAACCTGGTGCTTCATCTGTTTCACCTCATTTAAATCTGATGTACAACTTGAAATCAGAGACATTAAGTCTAGTTTAGGATTAGTCCAAAGTCACAGAGTGATTTGACTTCAGAACTGAGACTTCTGTTGTAGATATTTGTCTTAAAACATAGCTCTTTCTGCTATTCCAGGCCACCAGGTACCATGGATTGATCAAAGGCTTACACGAATATAGTGACAGGCTGAAGAGAAATAAAATGGAAAACTGAACCTTACTGTAAAAGATAAGAGATTTAAGATGAGATACTATAAACATGATTTTCTCAGTGATAGAGACTACCTTGTTAGTTACAGATTAGCTAACACCTTTATATTAGTACCATCTCAATTGTCACAGAGATATATTTTATGACCAAATAGCTAAGTGTGGTTGAATACTATGCAACTTAGTTGGTGTTAACTTACAGCTAGAAATTTCTAAGTTTTTATGCTCCAGCTCAAGTAAGCTCGCCTAAGGCTTTAAATATTCAGCGATGTATTATGAGTAAGAGAACAGAATATTCATTACTTTAAAATAATTAGCCAGGCGCAAACCCAGACCGTGCCACTTCGTTGACTACTGTCTCACCTCACTTCTCTGCATCCTTGACACCTGGGTCAGAGTTACTATCATAAAGCAAGTGATTCAATATTTTTGCCAAATATTTACTGTCAAGCCATTTTAAGTAGAGAAGATCCAAATAAGTTCAAAAATTTTAGAGACTTAGGTCCTTCTAATAAATGACTCAACTTATCTGTATTCTTTTTGTGAATAATTTAAAAATATATAAATTTCATTTATTAGATTTTAAATAGGACCTGCCCCTGAAAGCTTTGCTAATTCTATAAACTTTAAACTGATTTTACCCACACCTGAATGACCTCACTCACAGGATGAGGCTGAGAATATATTTCACACATTCATGTTTCCAGGTTCTTCAGGAGTCAGAAATGCTAAAGGGCTTTGATATCCCCATGGAGAAGTTCATGCAAAAGTTAAAAAAAAGTAATTGGTCTGAAATTATAAATACACAGCTTTAAAAGGACACGGCCACTGGAGAATTCTAAAATATTTACAAATTCTACCAAATCTTCTTATATTATATTCAGGAGCAAACATTCAAATGCAAAAGAAATAGTCACCCAGGAAAGACTACATCCTTGTGTAAATTTTAAAATTAGCATTCATTGGGGGCAATCAAGTTAAAGTCAGTCATTCTACAGACTATGTCTAAGAAACAAAGGGCACAGTCTGATACATCAGACTACCGGCAGCCAGAAAATGCCTGCACAGAATTCTTAGAGACTCATGGTTAAGCCACTGGGGCCTGTCGGCAGATTGCCTGAATAACATTCAGACTTTATAACATACAAGTTTGGGCCAGTTACTTTTCGAGATGCAGTTTCATCAACTACAAGTTTGAAGAAATGCCAGTGACTATCTTAAAGGGTTTCTGTGAGGAGTAAGTGAGTTACTCAATGTCAGCTGCTTGCAACAGTGCCTCTCAAATCATAAGCTCTAAATATATACTAGGTATAATTTCATTTCATTTCACAAATTACTCTTCACGTTTTCATAGGTCTTGATTTAAAAGAACCATTTACATATCCACAGGCACATGTAACATATTGAGGGGAAAATAACCCAGGAGACAACCCATTCTTAGGGTGGAGTAGGGATTTCACCATAGGAATTTTAGTATCTCTTAACTTCTCTTACTTTATAGAAGACAAATAATAGTGATCCCTGACAGATATTCAATGAAGATAATTAGTTCTACCTAGTTCCAGGACAGCCTAAAGAAAAGATGAAGAAATGAGGAGGTGAAGTCAAGCAGAGTAATATTCTTAAGAAGGAAAAGCCTAACTTGCCATCATGGACCTCAGCCATCCCTGCTTAGTTAGTATCAGGAAGAAGTTGTTCTTCAAGGTCAATATCCAGTTTGATCCATTTCACTAGGACCTGCCCTGAAAGCTTTGCTAATTCTATAAACTTTAAACTGATTTTACCCACACCTGAATGACCTCACTCACAGGATGAGGCTGAGAATATATTTCACACATTCATGTTTCCAGGTTCTTCAGGATTCAGAAATGCTAAAGGGCTTTGATATCCCCATGGAGAATTTCATGCAAAAGTTAAAAATAAGTAATTGGTCTGAAATTATAAATACACAGCTTTAAAAGGACACGGCCACTGGAGAATTCTAAAATATTTACAAATTCTACCAAATCTTCTTATATTATATTCAGGAGCAAACATTCAAATGCAAAAGAAATAGTCACCCAGGAAAGACTACATCCTTGTGTAAATTTTAAAATTAGCATTCATTGGGGGCAATCAAGTTAAAGTCAGTCATTCTACAGACTATGTCTAAGAAACAAAGGGCACAGTCTGATACATCAGACTACCGGCAGCCAGAAAATGCCTGCACAGAATTCTTAGAGACTCATGGTTAAGCCACTGGGGCCTGTCGGCAGATTGCCTGAATAACATTCAGACTTTATAACATACAAGTTTGGGCCAGTTACTTTTCGAGATGCAGTTTCATCAACTACAAGTTTGAAGAAATGCCAGTGACTATCTTAAAGGGTTTCTGTGAGGAGTAAGTGAGTTACTCAATGTCAGCTGCTTGCAACAGTGCCTCTCAAATCATAAGCTCTAAATATATACTAGGTATAATTTCATTTCATTTCACAAATTACTCTTCACGTTTTCATAGGTCTTGATTTAAAAGAACCATTTACATATCCACAGGCACATGTAACATATTGAGGGGAAAATAACCCAGGAGACAACCCATTCTTAGGGTGGAGTAGGGATTTCACCATAGGAATTTTAGTATCTCTTAACTTCTCTTACTTTATAGAAGACAAATAATAGTGATCCCTGACAGATATTCAATGAAGATAATTAGTTCTACCTAGTTCCAGGACAGCCTAAAGAAAAGATGAAGAAATGAGGAGGTGAAGTCAAGCAGAGTAATATTCTTAAGAAGGAAAAGCCTAACTTGCCATCATGGACCTCAGCCATCCCTGCTTAGTTAGTATCAGGAAGAAGTTGTTCTTCAAGGTCAAGTCATCAAGTCAGATGAGTTCCAGTTTGACTCCTAACTCTTCTACACAATAAATTAAGAGCCAGCATTTATTAAGCACTTACTAATATTCAAGCACTTTACATATATTAACTCATTTTATCCTAATAAAAATATAAAACAGCAAATGAGGCATGAAGGCGTTAAGTAAGTTTCTCTAGGAACACAACTGGTAGGAAGTGGAACTTAGACCCACACTCAGGCAGTCTGAGTGTGGAGACCATGTCTTGTAGTACAAATTTAGGCAGGTTTCTTAAATTCTCTGAACATCAGTTTTCATTAGCTCATACAGACTTGTTGCAGAGATAAATTAGACAATGGGTCTAATTCATTTAAAATGATCAAGAAAATTGTGTTGTGTATCATTATTCTTTATGAAGGATTTACTCTACTGCTGTTAGACAGTAGAACTCTAAGGCTTGTTGACTCATTGGTCTCAAATGGAAATAAGTCCAAGTACCCTGTGTTCCAAGCCTCTGTAGAGATTCTAACATCACTCCTCCCCACAAAGGGCTCAGTTTAAGGGTTTGCTCAGAGACATCTGTTTTAACCACATTTCCCCACTGCGGTTCCCTTTTCCCCTGCTTGGGGAAACATTACATTGGAAAAGAACAAAGACACTTGCAGCAGCCTCTGTTCTTCCAAATATGTTTCCTTTCCATCTGGAATTTAGATTATGTAAGTCAGAGTCAAGCATCTGACTCTTTTAAATGCCTTTGCTATAAGAAAGTTGCTCTGAATCAAACAACCATTAAGTCTAATGGGCTCAAAATAAGTTGATGGAATAAAGGAAATATTAGTACATATAAAATTTTGACTAAGTAAAATAGATTATTATAAATTTATCTGATATCTTAATTATCGTGTACCTACGTTAAGGGTATCAAGCATTTTACTATTATGTCTTCTTATCAACTATTATTTTATACTTTTTACTCAACACTGAGCATCTCTGGTTCAATTCAGTTCAGTCGCTCAGTCGTATCTGACATTCTTCAACATCTCCCAGAGCTTGCTCAATGCATCTAAATGTCTAATCATTTAAGTGACATGATGAGAACAAGAAAAGAAGTACAGGAAATTTCTGTTTGGGTATATGGATAAAACTCAATGAGGGAAGAGGAAAGTAAATTATACGAAAAACTTGATTTACAGAATATTGTACAGATAACAGTAAAAGTAATGGAAGGAAAAAGAAGAAAACAAACTTCTGAGAAAAAAAAAAAAAACTGTGATGGTTTTTGATGTCTAAGAAACTAAATACACAACTAAAATATACACACAAAAAACAGTACTCACCTGGCTGCTGTCAGCAACAGCAAGACTAACTGAGAGTAAAGAAGGACTGCTAAAGGATCTCTTTGCTTTACTAAAGCACCACTGGCATCTAAGATTGGCTGGTGAAGAGAGCCTCAAGAGAAGCAGAAATTACTTAACCTCATAACTCAATCACCTGGCCAGTGGACCCTGATGGAAAAATACATGGAAATCATTGACTATCTACCAATAACTAGACTGTAAATCCCTTTATAATAAGAAGCTAAACATAAGCATAAAAAAGAATAAACCATCTGCATGTTTGCCTTCATTAGATATTTGAAGTAAAGAGTAGTAAACATTTTGACTTCACATTAAGGTTTGGGCTCAACATCTGTTTTAACCACATTCCCCACTGCGGTTCCCTTTTCCCCTGCTTGGGGAAACATTACATTGGAAAAGAACAAAGACACTTGCAGCAGCCTCTGTTCTTCCAAATATGTTTCCTTTCCATCTGGAATTTAGATTATGTAAGTCAGAGTCAAGCATCTGACTCTTTTAAATGCCTTTGCTATAAGAAAGTTGCTCTGAATCAAACAACCATTAAGTCTAATGGGCTCAAAATAAGTTGATGGAATAAAGGAAATATTAGTACATATAAAATTTTGACTAAGTAAAATAGATTATTATAAATTTATCTGATATCTTAATTATCGTGTACCTACGTTAAGGGTATCAAGCATTTTACTATTATGTCTTCTTATCAACTATTATTTTATACTTTTTACTCAACACTGAGCATCTCTGGTTCAATTCAGTTCAGTCGCTCAGTCGTATCTGACATTCTTCAACATCTCCCAGAGCTTGCTCAATGCATCTAAATGTCTAATCATTTAAGTGACATGATGAGAACAAGAAAAGAAGTACAGGAAATTTCTGTTTGGGTATATGGATAAAACTCAATGAGGGAAGAGGAAAGTAAATTATACGAAAAACTTGATTTACAGAATATTGTACAGATAACAGTAAAAGTAATGGAAGGAAAAAGAAGAAAACAAACTTCTGAGAAAAAAAAAAAAAACTGTGATGGTTTTTGATGTCTAAGAAACTAAATACACAACTAAAATATACACACAAAAAACAGTACTCACCTGGCTGCTGTCAGCAACAGCAAGACTAACTGAGAGTAAAGAAGGACTGCTAAAGGATCTCTTTGCTTTACTAAAGCACCACTGGCATCTAAGATTGGCTGGTGAAGAGAGCCTCAAGAGAAGCAGAAATTACTTAACCTCATAACTCAATCACCTGGCCAGTGGACCCTGATGGAAAAATACATGGAAATCATTGACTATCTACCAATAACTAGACTGTAAATCCCTTTATAATAAGAAGCTAAACATAAGCATAAAAAAGAATAAACCATCTGCATGTTTGCCTTCATTAGATATTTGAAGTAAAAGAGTAGTAAACATTTTTGACTTCACATTAAGTTTTGGACTAAATATATTTATCCATTTAACAAACATTCACCATATGCCTTCACTGTGCCAGTCTATTCTTAAAACTGGAACTCTAAAACATAAAAATATTTCTGGCCTCATAGACTGTACCTTCTAGAAAGGAAACAATGGAAAAAGTGACTCCAACAGATATACGATGCTCTACTGTGTTAATTATTATGAAGAAAATTGAAGCACAGATGACCAGGGGAAGCACAGGGGATACTAGACTAATAGATAAACGTCACCATTTTAAGTAGAATAGATAGAAAAGTTCTTTATTCAAGTATAGCTGATTTACCACATTGTATTCATTTTAGAGGCACCATATTGTGATTCAGTAATTTTTTCAGGTTATAATCCAATATACATTATTATAAGATACAAGGTATAATTCCCTGTGCTATACAATATAGCCTTAGTGCTTACCTATTTTTTATATAGTAGTCTGTATCTATGGAGGTTCTTAAAAAAACTAAACAACAGAACTCTATATCATCCAGCAATTGTATCCATTAGTATACACCAGAAAAAAGCAAAACCACTAATTTGAAAAGATAAACGTACCTCAATGATCACAGCACACTATTTTTTAAATTTGTTTTAATTTTTAATTCTTTATTTTAAAGATTTTACAGAGTTTTGTTGTTCACAGACATGTATGTCCCCAGATCATTCATACGCACATCCCTGGCCCCCTCAACCCAGTTCCCCCCCTCCCACCCCTCTGGACCATCAGCCCAGGTGATTATAGGCACTCCTATTCCCTTAGCACAATGACAATAGCTATCTTTTCCACACATGACAGTATAGGTTTCTATGTTACTATGCCTCCCTCCACTGTTCATTCTCCACAATGTCCTTTTAAAGGATCTCTTTGCTTTACTAACCCTGGCATCTAAGATTGGCTGGTGAAGAGAGCCTCAAGAGAAGCAGAAATTACTTAACCTCATAACTCAATCACCTGGCCAGTGGACCCTGATGGAAAAATACATGGAAATCATTGACTATCTACCAATAACTAGACTGTAAATCCCTTTATAATAAGAAGCTAAACATAAGCATAAAAAAGAATAAACCATCTGCATGTTTGCCTTCATTAGATATTTGAAGTAAAAGAGTAGTAAACATTTTTGACTTCACATTAAGTTTTGGACTAAATATATTTATCCATTTAACAAACATTCACCATATGCCTTCACTGTGCCAGTCTATTCTTAAAACTGGAACTCTAAAACATAAAAATATTTCTGGCCTCATAGACTGTACCTTCTAGAAAGGAAACAATGGAAAAAGTGACTCCAACAGATATACGATGCTCTACTGTGTTAATTATTATGAAGAAAATTGAAGCACAGATGACCAGGGGAAGCACAGGGGATACTAGACTAATAGATAAACGTCACCATTTTAAGTAGAATAGATAGAAAAGTTCTTTATTCAAGTATAGCTGATTTACCACATTGTATTCATTTTAGAGGCACCATATTGTGATTCAGTAATTTTTTCAGGTTATAATCCAATATACATTATTATAAGATACAAGGTATAATTCCCTGTGCTATACAATATAGCCTTAGTGCTTACCTATTTTTTATATAGTAGTCTGTATCTATGGAGGTTCTTAAAAAAACTAAACAACAGAACTCTATATCATCCAGCAATTGTATCCATTAGTATACACCAGAAAAAAGCAAAACCACTAATTTGAAAAGATAAACGTACCTCAATGATCACAGCACACTATTTTTTAAATTTGTTTTAATTTTTAATTCTTTATTTTAAAGATTTTACAGAGTTTTGTTGTTCACAGACATGTATGTCCCCAGATCATTCATACGCACATCCCTGGCCCCCTCAACCCAGTTCCCCCCCTCCCACCCCTCTGGACCATCAGCCCAGGTGATTATAGGCACTCCTATTCCCTTAGCACAATGACAATAGCTATCTTTTCCACACATGACAGTATAGGTTTCCATGTTACTTCTTCTATGCCTCCCTCCCACTGTTCATTCTCCACAATGTCCTTATGTCTATTCTCTGTCTGTTTATCCATGAGTTCACTGCATGTGTTATCATGATCATCTTACTAGATTCCATACATATTAGTTAGTACACTGTATTTGTCCTTCTCTTTTTGACTTACTTCACTTTTTATGATAGGTTCTAGAGCCAGCCACCTCATTAGGACTGAGTCTTCTGCATTTCTTTTAACAGCTGAGTAGTATTCCATTGTATATATGTACCAGGGCTTCTGTACCCATTCATTCGTCAATGGACATCTAGGTTGCTTCCATGTTCTGGCTATTGTATAGAGAGCTGCAATGAACATTGGGGTATAGGTGCTTCTTTCAGTTTTGATTTCATCAGTATATAGGACTAGTAGTGGGATTGCTGGGTCATAGGGTGCTTCTATTTTTAGTTTTTAAAGGAATCTCCATACTGTCTTCCATAGAGGCTGTATCAATTGACATTCCCACCAGTAATGCAAGAGGGTTCCCTTTTCTCTGCACCCTCTCCAGCATTTATTGTCTGCAGATTTTTTGATGATGGCCATTCTGACAGGTGTGAGGTGGTATCTCATTGTGGTTTTAATTTGCATTTCTCTAATAATAAGCGAGGTTGAGCATCGTTTCATGTGCTTTTGGGCCATCTGTATGTCCTCTTTGGAGAGGCATCTCTTTAGATCTTTTTTCCATTTTTTGATTGGGTTGTTTGTTTTTCCTGTGCTGAGTTGTCTGAGTTGCTTGTAGATTTTGGAGATGAATTCTTTGTCTGTTGTTTCATTTGCTATGATTTTCTCCCACTTTCTGGGGTGTCTGTTCAGCTTTTTTGTGATTTCTTTTGCTGTACAAAAGCTTTTAAGTTTCATGAGGTCCCACGTGTTCACTTTTCTTTTCAGTTCCACTATTTTAGTAGGTGGGTCAGAGAAGATCTTGCTTTGATTGATGTCCTTGAGGATTTTGCCTATATTCTCCTCTAAGAGTTTGATGCTCTCTGGTCTTATATTTAGGTCTTGAATCCATTTTGAGTTGATCTTTGTGTATGGTGTCAGGGAATGTTCCAACTTCATTTTTTTGCATGTAGCTGTCCAATTTTCCCAGCACCACCACAGCACACTATTAACATTCCCAAAGACACAGAATCTCCTCAAGTGCCCACAAACAGTGACTGAATTAAGTAGCTGTAACAATATATTTATACAATGGAGTATTACTCAGCCCTAAAACAAGAAAGACTTTATATTGAGACTGACATTTGAAAAGGGGCCTTGAAAATGTAGGAAGCAAGTCATGAAGATATGTAGAGAATGAAAATTCCAGAAGAAGAGAATGTGACAATCTTTGAATCAGCATATCAGGAAGGTTTGCGAGACTCAAGTCACATAAACAAGAGCTGTAGGAGTTCAGCTCAGGTAGGTGACATGGAGTCAGTGTTAAGGAGCTTGTAAGTCACAGTAAAGACTTTTAATTTTATTCAGAATGAGTAAAATTTTCATAATATGTATGCAGATTAAGTACATTATTTGATTTAAATCAAATATTAATATATATTTCAGATATAATACTGTAAATGATTTGTTGATTAAAACTACACTTTAGGGAAGCAAATGTACAAGGGATACCAGTTAGGAAAGCGTGGAAATAATCTAAGCAAAAGGGAAATTGTGGTAACACGTGGTGAGAAGTGCTCATATTCTGGAACTATGGTTCAGGAGCCAACAGGATTTGCTGATGGGTTGGATGTCAAGTATGAGTCAAGGCTGATTACGTGAACACCTATGAAAGCAGAGTTTCCATTTACTGAGATGGGGATAGTCACTTGAGCAATTCAGTATTTTTTGTGTGTGACAGAAGGTGGCACAGAAATGCAGTATAGGATATACTGATCATTCGCCTAACCCAAGATGTATTGAAGTTTTAACTTGATCTTTTGCAATATAACTCTGTGATGTTCCTGGTATAAAATCTAGCTTACATATTTAGTTTCAGGGATGTTCCAACTATTTTGTCCTTGAGGATTTTGCCTATATTCTCCTCTAAGAGTTTGATGCTCTCTGGTCTTATATTTAGGTCTTGAATCCATTTTGAGTTGATCTTTGTGTATGGTGTCAGGGAATGTTCCAACTTCATTTTTTTGCATGTAGCTGTCCAATTTTCCCAGCACCACCACAGCACACTATTAACATTCCCAAAGACACAGAATCTCCTCAAGTGCCCACAAACAGTGACTGAATTAAGTAGCTGTAACAATATATTTATACAATGGAGTATTACTCAGCCCTAAAACAAGAAAGACTTTATATTGAGACTGACATTTGAAAAGGGGCCTTGAAAATGTAGGAAGCAAGTCATGAAGATATGTAGAGAATGAAAATTCCAGAAGAAGAGAATGTGACAATCTTTGAATCAGCATATCAGGAAGGTTTGCGAGACTCAAGTCACATAAACAAGAGCTGTAGGAGTTCAGCTCAGGTAGGTGACATGGAGTCAGTGTTAAGGAGCTTGTAAGTCACAGTAAAGACTTTTAATTTTATTCAGAATGAGTAAAATTTTCATAATATGTATGCAGATTAAGTACATTATTTGATTTAAATCAAATATTAATATATATTTCAGATATAATACTGTAAATGATTTGTTGATTAAAACTACACTTTAGGGAAGCAAATGTACAAGGGATACCAGTTAGGAAAGCGTGGAAATAATCTAAGCAAAAGGGAAATTGTGGTAACACGTGGTGAGAAGTGCTCATATTCTGGAACTATGGTTCAGGAGCCAACAGGATTTGCTGATGGGTTGGATGTCAAGTATGAGTCAAGGCTGATTACGTGAACACCTATGAAAGCAGAGTTTCCATTTACTGAGATGGGGATAGTCACTTGAGCAATTCAGTATTTTTTGTGTGTGACAGAAGGTGGCACAGAAATGCAGTATAGGATATACTGATCATTCGCCTAACCCAAGATGTATTGAAGTTTTAACTTGATCTTTTGCAATATAACTCTGTGATGTTCCTGGTATAAAATCTAGCTTACATATTTATTTGTTCACATCTTTTTTGACATAGGAATAGTTATTATCATATATAGGTATACTCAGTATATAATCAATATAGAGCTAAATATTCTCAGATATAGCTTACTACATAGCTCACAATAGGTGTTTTAAATAAATCAATTATCTATCAGTCATTAAAACTCTTAAATATTAATAACATTTTTTAGGATACCATTCAGTCATATCTGACATCAGTACAGATTCCAACCCATTTGGTGTCTTGAATACCTATAAAAGTAACACAAAATATGGAAATAATAATAGTCCTTAGGAAATGATAGGCTTCCTTGGTGACTCGGATGGTAAAGAATCAGCCTACAACGCAGGAGACCCGGGTTCGATCCCTGGATTGGGAAGATCTCTTAGAGAAGGGAATGGCTACCTACTTCAGTATTCTTGCCTGGAGAATTCCATGGACAGAGGAACCTGGTGGACTACAGTCCACGGGGTTGCAAAGAGTTGAACATGACTAAGCAACTAAGCACTCAGGAACTGAAAGGTAATCATCATCAATAAAAACTCCAGTTGCTCAACTAACCACTCCTTGTGATACTACTTCTCTGGAACCATCTCCTGAGATATAAAAAGGGAAGCACACTATACTAACCTCAGAGGGAGAGAGTAAGCATCAAATGAAGTAATACCTCAAACAGTAGAGACTTAACTTGGAAGTCAGACAACCTAAACTTTAAATCTATTCTGTCATATCTCTCCAGCGTCGGTATCCTCAAAGGAAGAGGAGGATGGCAATATATCTGTCTCAGAAAGTCTGTCTAGACTTTTAAAGATAAGGTATGTCAAAGCATCTGATACAAAGTAAACATACAAAGCTTAGTAACTTTTATTAGGATGTGAAAGTCAGGACTAAGAATAAATGTTTAAAAATATTTCCACGACTTTTTAAAATTAGAAATATTTTTTATGTATGAATCAGTTTCCAGTTGTATAACTGCATTAAGTCAATTCAGCCTTTGTCTCTCAGTTTCCCACATCTAACAATAAGGATGATAATAACCAGTCCTTTGTACCGCTCAGAGTTGCTGAAAGAATCAAATGAGGTAATACAAATGAAAGCTCTTTAAAAAGTGCTGTTACTAGTAGCTGTGCTAACACTCAGAATACTTTAATGAGACAAATAAATCTGGCATTAATTCACAAAAATGGGTCATCTTACTGAGGACATTACAATGATCTATTTTCAAGACAGAAAGCTCCCCATGAATTGGCAAGTATATAGAAATTAACTTCCAAAAGAATGTCAAATCTGGAATATCCTCAACTCTGTGTGTTTCCACTTATAGGAAGTGAAATGATTCTATTTTGTAAAGATGACTGTTAGTTTATTTTAATATTCATAAATTTCTCCATGTTTTGAATATTTGCCAACTTCTTCTCTAGGATGAGCTTCAAGTTATTTATAAGAGAAGAGGACTATTATATTTTTAGCTCTATCAAATAATTATGATTATTATCTTTAAAGAATCAAACTTTAAAAAATAAGCATAAACTTTAAGGTAAAGTGCTTCGTTGTTTCAATGGCCTACTTCATCATTTACCTTAAAATAACTTAACCTTTTTTATTAGTGTCTTTTATTTGTTGCAAATATGCATTCTTTTGGATAGTTCAGATCCTAAGAGAAATATAATATAAAATTATTCAAAGCAAGTTTTCAAAAAGACATCATTTAAGAACAATAACTCCAGCTGGTTAATGAAGGATGCCAAAAAAAATTCAAGTATTTTCTGTATCCTGATAGCATACTGGTCCAATTGTATTCAGTACATAAGATATTGATATTTGCTTCAATTTCTTGCCACTTCAAAACTAAACTGACTTTCTTTTATGCAACTTGCTAATTTTGTATGTGTACTACATACACAGAATGCATGCTGCATACCAGATACAATGAATCTACTTTATGTAATGTTTCTATGTGCATAATTTTTGGAATTCTTAAAATCTTAACATTTTCTGACTTAAGTATGTCAAGCATGTGATAAAATCAAAATGAAAAAGTAGTGTCCTCATTGAAAAAATAGTGAATAATTCAACATTAGCCAAACTGTCTAACATTTAAATTACTATTCTAAAAAGAAATTTCCCAGTCTCTCTTCTTTTAAATTATATCAAATGTTGTATTAGTTTGCAAGGCCTGCTGTTAGAAAATAATAAACTGGCTGGCTTAGCCAACAGATATTCATTTTCTCAAAGTTCTAGAGGCTGGAAGTCCAAGATCAAAGTGCCAGTAGGCTTGGTTTATGGAGAGGTCACACTCCTTAGCTTGCAGATAGCTGCCTTCTTGCTATGTTCTATACCATCTTCCCTCTGTGTACACATATATCTGGTTCATGCTGTGCTATGCTGAGTCACTTTAGTCATGTCTGACCCTATGGAACATAGCCCACCAGGCTCCTCTGTCAATGGAATTCTCCAGGCAACAATACTGGAGTGGGTGGCCATGTCCTTCTCCAGGGGATATCTCTGACCCAGGGTTCAAGCCTGTGTCTCTTACACCTGTCTCCTGCATTATCAGCTGGGTTCTTTACCATGAGCACCATCTGGGGAAAAAAAACATGTGTTCACACTCCTTCTTTATTAAAAAATTTTAAAAACATACAGTCATACTAGATAAGGGCCCACCCAAAGGACTCTATATCACCTTAACCACTTCTTTAAAGATCCTATTTTCAAATAGATTCACATTCTAACATACTGACAGTTAGGGCTCCAACATGTTAATGTATATAAAGGACAAAGTAAACGATCACTTAATAATTCAGTTTTGGATAATTTCTGGAATATTCAAATAAGTTTTAAATACAACTGCTTGTAAATACTGAACCGTCAAAAATGTTCAATGGTTTTTCTAAAAACACCACCAGGAAAATCCTGTAGGAATATCTATCAAATTTCTACAAAAGGATAAAACCTAGGTGCTCCTAAGAGTAAGTGCAGAAGGTGAAAATGAGGGGAAAACTCAAGGGAAAGCAGTAACTCATTTAACTACATATGATAAGAATGCTGTTGGGCTAAATATTTGAGAAGTAAACAGGTGGACAATACTGGTCCTAATGGAACATTATTTGTTACAAAAGCTTATACAAATAAGAAAAAAACCCTTATGTTAAAGGTGAAAGAAGAAATGACAGGAATGGATAAAGAAAAATAAAATAACAAGACAACCTAAAGAATGGGAGAAAATACTCACAAATGATGTAATCAACAAGGACTTAATCTCCAAAATGTATACAGAGTTTATATAGCTCAGTATTAAAAAAAAAAACCACCTAATCAAAAAATGGGTGGAAGATCTAAATATACATTTCTTCAAAGAAGACATTCAGATGGCCAACAGCACATAAGAATTGCTTAACATTGCTAACTATTGGAGAAATGCAAATGAAAACTACAAAGAGCACTTTTTATCAGTCAGAATGGCCATTATCAAAAAGTCTACAAATAGCAATCCTGGAGGAGTGTGGATAAAAAGGGATCCTCCTACACTGTTGTTAGGAATGTAAACTGGTTACAGCCACTCTGTTAAATATCATGAAGATTCTTTAAAATATTAAAAACAGAGCTACTATATGATCCTGCAATCCCACTCCTGATCCATACCCAGAGAAAACCCGTAATTCAAAAAGATACCTGCATTACAGTATTCACTTCAACACTATTTACAATAGCTAAGACATGGAAGCAACCTAATGTCTATAAGCCATATGAATGGATAAAGGAGATGTGGTATATATAGACAATGAAATATTACTTAGTCATAAAATATATGAAATATTGCCATCTGTAGAAACATGGATGGACCTAGAGATTCCCACACTAAGTGAAATAAGTCATATATACAAAGATAAATATATGATATAGGTTATATGTGAATCTAAAAAATAGTGATACAAATGAATTTACACACAAAACAGGAAGAGATTCATAGACATAGAAAACAAATTTACATTACCAAAGGGGATAAATTAGGAGTTTGGAATTAATAGATAAACACTACTATATATAAAACAGATAACCAAGCACCTATTGTATAGCAGAGGGAACTGTAACCCATAAGAGAAAAAAATCTTAAAAGAATACTTTGCTATATACCTGAATCTAATACAACATTGTAAACCAATTATACTTCAATAAAACTTTTAATTTAAAAAACAGGTGGACAATACTGGTCCTAATGGAACATTATTTGTTACAAAAGCTTATACAAATAAGAAAAAAACCCTTATGTTAAAGGTGAAAGAAGAAATGACAGGAATGGATAAAGAAAAATAAAATAACAAGACAACCTAAAGAATGGGAGAAAATACTCACAAATGATGTAATCAACAAGGACTTAATCTCCAAAATGTATACAGAGTTTATATAGCTCAGTATTAAAAAAAAAAACCACCTAATCAAAAAATGGGTGGAAGATCTAAATATACATTTCTTCAAAGAAGACATTCAGATGGCCAACAGCACATAAGAATTGCTTAACATTGCTAACTATTGGAGAAATGCAAATGAAAACTACAAAGAGCACTTTTTATCAGTCAGAATGGCCATTATCAAAAAGTCTACAAATAGCAATCCTGGAGGAGTGTGGATAAAAAGGGATCCTCCTACACTGTTGTTAGGAATGTAAACTGGTTACAGCCACTCTGTTAAATATCATGAAGATTCTTTAAAATATTAAAAACAGAGCTACTATATGATCCTGCAATCCCACTCCTGATCCATACCCAGAGAAAACCCGTAATTCAAAAAGATACCTGCATTACAGTATTCACTTCAACACTATTTACAATAGCTAAGACATGGAAGCAACCTAATGTCTATAAGCCATATGAATGGATAAAGGAGATGTGGTATATATAGACAATGAAATATTACTTAGTCATAAAATATATGAAATATTGCCATCTGTAGAAACATGGATGGACCTAGAGATTCCCACACTAAGTGAAATAAGTCATATATACAAAGATAAATATATGATATAGGTTATATGTGAATCTAAAAAATAGTGATACAAATGAATTTACACACAAAACAGGAAGAGATTCATAGACATAGAAAACAAATTTACATTACCAAAGGGGATAAATTAGGAGTTTGGAATTAATAGATAAACACTACTATATATAAAACAGATAACCAAGCACCTATTGTATAGCAGAGGGAACTGTAACCCATAAGAGAAAAAAATCTTAAAAGAATACTTTGCTATATACCTGAATCTAATACAACATTGTAAACCAATTATACTTCAATAAAACTTTTAATTTAAAAAAAAAGAAAACTGGTAAAAAAAATAATAATAAAAAAGCATCTAACGAACATGTAACCCAAGGTAGAATAACATTTACTATCATTTGTAATCAAAGATTTGTGTATATGTGTATTTAAAATCCTTGCAAGTGGCCAGAATCCATTACTTATAAAAGGTTAAAAAAAAAAAAAAAAACTGCATGAGTTAAATTAACTCCAACTTTGTATCTGAAGCCACAATTTTTCCTTCAAGAATTCAGTTTCCTGAAATTGAGACAAGAGATTGGGACTATTTGGGACAGATTGGTCATAGCGTTATAATCAGTAATGGAAAAGCAGCCCAGACCTTGCAGGACACCTTTTTGGGGAGGGGTTGGGGTGGAGAACAGTGAGCTGGAAGGATGCTTTCTAATGCATAACCTGCTCAGGACCCTGGCTCCTTCTGGTAAATCACAGAATGAATGCTGATCACCTCTGCTTGCTTCTTTATTTGAAAGCCTCCCCATGTGCAAAGTGGGGAGCTCCACTTTCCAAAAAATGCACAGGAACACTCCTTGCTATTCAGGTGGCAAATAACCAGCTTAAAAGTGAGAGTTTCATCATCTCTGCTTGCTTCTTTATTTGAAAGCCTCCCCATGTGCAAAGTGGGGAGCTCCACTTTCCAAAAAAGGCACAGGAACACTCCTTGCTATTCAGGCGGCAAATAACCAGCTTAAAAGTGAGAGTTTCAGAGAAGAGCTGGCATTACCTAGGAACTTGTTAAAAATGCAAATTGATGGGCACAATATACTTAATCAGAATCAGTAGAGAAGGGCCTAAGAAATTGTGTTTTAGAAAGTTCTCAAAGTGATTTTTACACACAGCAAAGTTTGAGAACAAGGATGCAAAAGAAACCCAAAATTAGCAGACCCTACTTTTCTGCCCCCTGTGGTTAAAGGTCTGACTCTGACCTTGAAATCAAAAGGGTTAGTATCAATACTTTCAAAGTGAAAGAAACAGCAAAAATAAAAAAAAAAGATAACCAAGCACCTATTGTATAGCAGAGGGAACTGTAACCCATAAGAGAAAAAAATCTTAAAAGAATACTTTGCTATATACCTGAATCTAATACAACATTGTAAACCAATTATACTTCAATAAAACTTTTAATTTAAAAAAAAAGAAAACTGGTAAAAAAAATAATAATAAAAAAGCATCTAACGAACATGTAACCCAAGGTAGAATAACATTTACTATCATTTGTAATCAAAGATTTGTGTATATGTGTATTTAAAATCCTTGCAAGTGGCCAGAATCCATTACTTATAAAAGGTTAAAAAAAAAAAAAAAAACTGCATGAGTTAAATTAACTCCAACTTTGTATCTGAAGCCACAATTTTTCCTTCAAGAATTCAGTTTCCTGAAATTGAGACAAGAGATTGGGACTATTTGGGACAGATTGGTCATAGCGTTATAATCAGTAATGGAAAAGCAGCCCAGACCTTGCAGGACACCTTTTTGGGGAGGGGTTGGGGTGGAGAACAGTGAGCTGGAAGGATGCTTTCTAATGCATAACCTGCTCAGGACCCTGGCTCCTTCTGGTAAATCACAGAATGAATGCTGATCACCTCTGCTTGCTTCTTTATTTGAAAGCCTCCCCATGTGCAAAGTGGGGAGCTCCACTTTCCAAAAAATGCACAGGAACACTCCTTGCTATTCAGGTGGCAAATAACCAGCTTAAAAGTGAGAGTTTCATCATCTCTGCTTGCTTCTTTATTTGAAAGCCTCCCCATGTGCAAAGTGGGGAGCTCCACTTTCCAAAAAAGGCACAGGAACACTCCTTGCTATTCAGGCGGCAAATAACCAGCTTAAAAGTGAGAGTTTCAGAGAAGAGCTGGCATTACCTAGGAACTTGTTAAAAATGCAAATTGATGGGCACAATATACTTAATCAGAATCAGTAGAGAAGGGCCTAAGAAATTGTGTTTTAGAAAGTTCTCAAAGTGATTTTTACACACAGCAAAGTTTGAGAACAAGGATGCAAAAGAAACCCAAAATTAGCAGACCCTACTTTTCTGCCCCCTGTGGTTAAAGGTCTGACTCTGACCTTGAAATCAAAAGGGTTAGTATCAATACTTTCAAAGTGAAAGAAACAGAAAAAATAAACAAAAACAAATCCATCTATCAGCCATTTACCCATCTCTCACATCAAGATAGGAATGGTCAATCTTTTATAAATTTGCTTAGTTTTGAGTGAGCAAAGATCTTTATGCCACTGAAGAACAACAAAATTCACTTATTTGGTAGAATGGCATTATGAATTCACGTTTGCATCAAAATAATCAAACCACTATCCATCAAGGCACAGGGAAATCAATGCAGAGATTTAAGGATATTTGCTTCTCTTGAATCTTAGTATCAGAATTAAGATTATTCTCACATTCCTGACAATACTCATGCAACAGGATGCTGGGGACCTGATGCATGGGCCTTTAAGAACTCCTCAACTAGTTCTGTCCTCTCTGCTGGATAAGTAAAAACACTCATTGCTTCAAACTCTTCCTTCATGGGGGTGGAAGGTGGGTGGAGTGATGCTGGCAATATCATTTCTTTAGGGTAGAAGCTCTGAAATTAGGATCTGGAAATAGTGGCGTAACCTAGCTGAGGCTGGGCATGCGCGGTGATGGGGCCTGAAAGCATCTCATCTCAGCCTACTTTTTCCAAGGTCCTATTTGGACGCCACTGTCAAAGGGATGCCCAGGGTCTACATGCAGTATATTCTTGTTAGAAAACTGCAAAAACTTTTGGGAAGACTAGAGGCTGGAAGGAAGTCAGGTATGGGCCAGTGTGAGCCGATGTTATCCGATGGCTCCCTCCACAGGCACATTTTACAAAACTCTCACCTCTAGCAGGACGTGTCCGGTGCCTTAAACCCGGGCTCAGGAGGAAGCACACGTTTCAACATATGTTGTCCCTCCGGCCATCCGAAGACGACGAAGCTATCCACTGGGTTCTGGGCGTTAACTTTATCCACCGTCAGCGCGGCCTAGCTCGTCCACTCCCGTTTCAGAACTAAGGTTCTGTCCCGGACAAAAACGGACTCAGCCAGCCATGCCTCCGGGTAAAACTGCACTGGGTTTCTTAGGCATCTCCTTTCCGCACCGCGGCCTCCGCCGCGGTTGCACCCACAGTCCAGGCTTTGACCAGCAGCCGGCGGCGAGAGGAGGCAAGCAGTTCTCGCAAGACTTAAGGGAGCCGGTAGCCCTGGCTCTTTAATAAGGTTTCCGGCCGGCCCCGCCCCTCTCTGTCTCTTCTTATGGTCCTACGGAGTTTTTAAATCTAGACTCTTTGAATATTTGTGTATGTAAAACATCAATGCTTTTGCTTTTTTGTTGTCCACTACAACTGATTAAAGGCTGAAAGTAGTCTCACATTGGCTTCCAACAACAACGTTGTTCTTGCTGAGTCTGTTTAAGTCCTGCCTGATTCTTTTGCAACCCCACGGACTGCAGCCCGCCAGGCTTCTCTGTCAGTGGGATTTATGAGGCAAGAAGACTGGAATGTGTTGTCATTTCCTTCCCCAGGGATCTTTCTGAGCCAGGGATTGAACCCTCATTTGCCCTGACAGGTAGATCCTTTACCACTGAGCCACCGGGGAAGCCTCATCTAGGCTTTTACCCTTCAGTTAGTGCTTGATGTCAGCATTAAATCCTGTCACTTGATCGCTCCTTCAGCCTATTCTCACCCCTGAGTGATTTCTGGCATCACATCCTTATTAGAAGAGATACCTATGGTGGTACAGGTGACTGGAATATCACTCCAAAGCAATGAACTAACTCATTTCTTTCAAAATAGTATCCTAGAAATTGGGTAGTCAGAGATAGAGAATTGGTCATTCAGGTTAAATCCTGAACTTGTGATTCACTCCAACGTAACCATTATTTTGTGCCAGACACTGTCATCCAACAAGCAAAACCTTTTAGGGGAAAAAAAGGAACTAGAGGATGGAAGGAAGTCAGGTATGGGCCAGTGTGAGCCGATGTTATCCGATGGCTCCCTCCACAGGCACATTTTACAAAACTCTCACCTCTAGCAGGACGTGTCCGGTGCCTTAAACCCGGGCTCAGGAGGAAGCACACGTTTCAACATATGTTGTCCCTCCGGCCATCCGAAGACGACGAAGCTATCCACTGGGTTCTGGGCGTTAACTTTATCCACCGTCAGCGCGGCCTAGCTCGTCCACTCCCGTTTCAGAACTAAGGTTCTGTCCCGGACAAAAACGGACTCAGCCAGCCATGCCTCCGGGTAAAACTGCACTGGGTTTCTTAGGCATCTCCTTTCCGCACCGCCGGGCCTCCGCCGCGGTTGCACCCACAGTCCAGGCTTTGACCAGCAGCCGGCGGCGAGAGGAGGCAAGCAGTTCTCGCAAGACTTAAGGGAGCCGGTAGCCCTGGCTCTTTAATAAGGTTTCCGGCCGGCCCCGCCCCTCTCTGTCTCTTCTTATGGTCCTACGGAGTTTTTAAATCTAGACTCTTTGAATATTTGTGTATGTAAAACATCAATGCTTTTGCTTTTTTGTTGTCCACTACAACTGATTAAAGGCTGAAAGTAGTCTCACATTGGCTTCCAACAACAACGTTGTTCTTGCTGAGTCTGTTTAAGTCCTGCCTGATTCTTTTGCAACCCCACGGACTGCAGCCCGCCAGGCTTCTCTGTCAGTGGGATTTATGAGGCAAGAAGACTGGAATGTGTTGTCATTTCCTTCCCCAGGGATCTTTCTGAGCCAGGGATTGAACCCTCATTTGCCCTGACAGGTAGATCCTTTACCACTGAGCCACCGGGGAAGCCTCATCTAGGCTTTTACCCTTCAGTTAGTGCTTGATGTCAGCATTAAATCCTGTCACTTGATCGCTCCTTCAGCCTATTCTCACCCCTGAGTGATTTCTGGCATCACATCCTTATTAGAAGAGATACCTATGGTGGTACAGGTGACTGGAATATCACTCCAAAGCAATGAACTAACTCATTTCTTTCAAAATAGTATCCTAGAAATTGGGTAGTCAGAGATAGAGAATTGGTCATTCAGGTTAAATCCTGAACTTGTGATTCACTCCAACGTAACCATTATTTTTGGATGCCAGACACTGTCATCCAACAAGCAATATGAGACAGCAGCGTTGTTACCAAATGGAATAGATCATGGTCATTGTTTTCAATTAGTCACACAGTGCATCTGAAGGAGTCTGCCAGTTAAATAGACAATTTCAAAAATAGCAGGGTAAATCCTAAGAAGTTGGGTATAGCAGCCTGCTGTGGGAGCAAGTAGTCAAAACCCAATTTAGACAGAGTCATCAAGAATGACTTCATGATGATGCATCAGTGGGCAGACCTGAAGGATAACTAAGAGCTACTAAATGTCAATTCACTACAATGTGTCATAAGCAATTTAATCAAATAAACCTCAATTTTTCTGAAAAGGAAATAATATTGGTACTGTACAGTTTACTTGGGAAATATTGACAAAAATAACTGGACTTCTTCCTGAGGGTACCACTGTAAATACTTAGTTTTA
Source organism: Tragulus kanchil (assembly GCA_022376925.1). Classification (NCBI taxonomy): domain Eukaryota; kingdom Metazoa; phylum Chordata; class Mammalia; order Artiodactyla; family Tragulidae; genus Tragulus; species Tragulus kanchil. The sequence continues at coordinate 148,614,947 of JAIOJX010000024.1, forward strand.
TATATTTGATTTTCAGTTTTTTGCCTCTATTATTAATTAACTCAGTATACAAGGAAGATATCTGGATATATATTTACAGTGAGTTCTGTGAGCAGTGTCCAGATTTAGTAATGCTTTGATCTTTCTTAGTCTTTTTTTCCATATTTATTCATCCAGTTGATTTCTTCTCCTGAAGCATTTAAATCATTTTATTCAGCTGCTAGATTTTCAGATGATCTCTAATTCTAAAGATGATAGAGCTATTGCTTCCTATTGTTGCACAATGGTCTTGAGGCATCCGATTTTTGACAGTTAACTAGTGGGTGGGTATTGATCTCTTTTCTTTGTAAAATTTTTAGGATTAAGGATTGAACTTTTAACCTCTGTATGCCAATATTTACCACATGATGGTACTGAAACTATCTTCACCCCAGCACCCCAAATGTCAGCTGTCAATGTAAAACAATGTCTACTGAAACATGGCAGTTGGGTCTTTTATAGTCTGTCACAAAAAATCACCAAAAGTAAATAATGCCAAACATCCCATTCATGAGGTAGGATTATATAAAGTTCATGTCTTTTATTTCAGGCCAGGCTTTAAATATCTTCTGCTGACTGGCGACAGTAATACTCCTTTTCCAAAGAGTGAAATTCTTCTTTAGAATTCTTGGCTTCTTGTCAAGGGAGTTTAAGTCCCAAATTATCTAATGCAGAATTAGTAACCTCAAACTTTGCTGATCCAGCTTCCTCTTAACCTTTCAATTAAAGTGTCTGAAGTGGAAAATCAATAGCTACAGTTACATAATCAGTAGCCTTTCCTGAGAGGGAAGATGGTGCAATTATGACTAAACCAGATCTAATTATTTCTTTATATCCTTACTAAAGGTAGAAAGCCAAACTTAGAATTCTGCTTTATAAATTACATTGCTCCTGAAACACTTTCAAGACTTTCAAATCGGGTCTTTTCAGTAATTAATCTTTAGATTGGCATTATAATGTGTTAAAAGGGAGACGGTAGCTCTTTCAGTGGAATCTTTTCTTTGAAATTTCATACTTTTTTACAGCTAGTGATAGTAGAAACTCTAAAGAAAATAAATGAAAGAAATTTTATTTTGTGACTCCTTTACTTTTAGTTCCAGGTCCTTCCCTGTTGTTTTTTTGGTTTGTTTGTTTTATATATGCTATTACTGGATTGCACTCTCTCAAAGTGATTGCTCTCAGCTTACAACTAACCCCTTTTAAGAGATTAATTTACAATGACTTTCTAAAAGGTACCAGCATTTTAGCAAATCTTGAAGAGCTAATAAATATTTAATGAAGGACAGGTAAGAGATTGTGGGTGGAAGATAACATCTGAATTTTCTTTAGTTTATACGCCATCAGAAGACACAAGTTTCAACGTACCTCAAGTGTATAGTCATTTCTTTTTCATAGTAGGTATATCCATGGCTTTCTCCTCTTCTTCCCTAAATCCCTCTAGCCAACAGATTCATTTCTACTATACTGCATCAATAAATAAGAGTGTAGACCATGAAATCTGATAGACATGAGTTCAAACCCCAAATACTCCATTAAGAAGCTCTAACTTTGGCCATTTTGTAACTTTGGCCACTTTGTTTTATAAATCTCTAAATCTCAATTTCCTCATCTTTGACGTAAGAACAAATTGTAAAATTGACTTTCAAGAGTCACTGTAAAGATCAATGAATGGTAATTAACATGCTGAAGAGTCTCTGTGAAGTCATGATGAACGCACCTCCATCTGCTTACGCAAGGGATGGAGGGAGGAATATTTATCCTCTGGCTTAGGTCTCCCATTAGTTACGATTTGTGGTATTAAACACCATACATTTCCAGATCTGCACATATATAAATCCAAATGTCAGCGTGGGTTCCTCTGAGCATTCTAAACAAGTAGAGAAGCCCCAAGGGAGGAAACCCATCAAAGTCACATGATGCAGCCTAGGAATCATACTGTCAGGTTATACATATACAGTCCATTCCCACAGAAATAATTGGAGTAAATATGTAGGTCAAAGGACTATCATGCAGAATGAAGAGGCGTTCGATAAACTCCCTTTCTCTTCTGGCTGAGAATGTGTCATGCCTCATTTACAAAGTTTCACTATGGATGATATTTCTAGTATTAATAATATGCACTCAATATGAAAACAACAGTACAACCTGAGCTTTAAAATCAAACAACTTTTGAAAATATCTAGTTAAGTAAGATTAGAAATTCAAAATATGGGAGAGAGTCTAAGGAAGTAGCTTGAAATCATACAATTTAGGGTAGTGCAAAGACTCAAATCTCTAGATGCAAGCTAAGGTCTTCCCTCTTCAATTCACAGACTGCTGCTTTTGTGTTGGCTCCTTAATCTGAGTTAGCCTGGATTTTATCTTAATAGGGCAATTACAGTCTGCCCCTGCGCCCCCTTTTTCACCTTAGGTCCTCAAAACAGTAACTGTGTCTCAACGCTCATGGTCTTTTTACAATAAGTACTCAATTAGCATTTGGTACCCACTGGACAATGTCAGAGGACTATTGGGAGGGTAATATTGGGTAACACATGTAATACCCCAGAGCATGTTACTTTCACTTCTTTTCCTTCCACTGTATTATAGTTAAATAAGTAGACATGTCAGCAAAGTCCTTAAAGTAAATCCTTTTTCCCCTATCAACAGCAAAAACACATCCACATCCACGTAATTCTAATCATTCATCTTTTTATCACAGAGCCTGAATTTGCCACAAGGTCTCAACTGAAAGTTCCAAATTTGAGTGCTGGTCCTCTGGGATTGATTCTCCTGAATTACTTTTTTCTACATTTAAATTAAAAACCCCATTCTAATATACTTCTACTCTTTTCTCCTATAATATATTCTATTGCTATTTACCAAATATAACTTTATATATTTTAAGTTGCAGGAGATAATGCCTTTGTCCTGCCGGATATTTGCTTCTCTTTTGTTCAAAGAATACCCACTGAGTTCCTGAGTAAATCATTGATTAGATTCTAAACAAGTAGAGAAGCCCCAAGGGAGGAAACCCATCAAAGTCACATGATGCAGCCTAGGAATCATACTGTCAGGTTATACATATACAGTCCATTCCCACAGAAATAATTGGAGTAAATATGTAGGTCAAAGGACTATCATGCAGAATGAAGAGGCGTTCGATAAACTCCCTTTCTCTTCTGGCTGAGAATGTGTCATGCCTCATTTACAAAGTTTCACTATGGATGATATTTCTAGTATTAATAATATGCACTCAATATGAAAACAACAGTACAACCTGAGCTTTAAAATCAAACAACTTTTGAAAATATCTAGTTAAGTAAGATTAGAAATTCAAAATATGGGAGAGAGTCTAAGGAAGTAGCTTGAAATCATACAATTTAGGGTAGTGCAAAGACTCAAATCTCTAGATGCAAGCTAAGGTCTTCCCTCTTCAATTCACAGACTGCTGCTTTTGTGTTGGCTCCTTAATCTGAGTTAGCCTGGATTTTATCTTAATAGGGCAATTACAGTCTTCCCCTGCCCCCCCTTTTTCACATTAGGTCCTCAAAACAGTAACTGTGTCTCAACGCTCATGGTCTTTTTACAATAAGTACTCAATTAGCATTTGGTACCCACTGGACAATGTCAGAGGACTATTGGGAGGGTAATATTGGGTAACACATGTAATACCCCAGAGCATGTTACTTTCACTTCTTTTCCTTCCACTGTATTATAGTTAAATAAGTAGACATGTCAGCAAAGTCCTTAAAGTAAATCCTTTTTCCCCTATCAACAGCAAAAACACATCCACATCCACGTAATTCTAATCATTCATCTTTTTATCACAGAGCCTGAATTTGCCACAAGGTCTCAACTGAAAGTTCCAAATTTGAGTGCTGGTCCTCTGGGATTGATTCTCCTGAATTACTTTTTTCTACATTTAAATTAAAAACCCCATTCTAATATACTTCTACTCTTTTCTCCTATAATATATTCTATTGCTATTTACCAAATATAACTTTATATATTTTAAGTTGCAGGAGATAATGCCTTTGTCCTGCCGGATATTTGCTTCTCTTTTGTTCAAAGAATACCCACTGAGTTCCTGAGTAAATCATTGATTAGATTCATAATGCCTCTACTCACAAGGCAGCTATGCATGAAATAATAACGCCTCATAAAATATTACTATTATAAGTTGCTATGACATTGGGCTGTTTTCTTTTCAAATATTTTAACACAACTATGTCAATAACTCTATAGTGTGAATGTCCTTTCTGGATTGTGCCTGAAAAAAAATTGCTCATTAGAATTCTAAATTCCCTCAATGCACCACTGAATCTTAGTTTTGATTAATTGTTCCATATCAGAAGCTTTAAATATATCAGTTATGTAATTTGCAAATAGGAGTGATTTCTATCAGAGATTTAGACACAACTTTGCTCCTTCATCAAAAAGAATTCTAAAGTACTAATTTTGCATTGTGCTATTTTAGGGTTTGTACAAAGAGAATTATTTAAATATGGTTCCAAACCCACAGGGCTGTAAATCTAAGGAAACACTGGCAAGGAAAAAAAAGAAACATAAAAATATACATAAAATGCTAACCAGAGAAGAAAGACAAGAAACTGATACAGTTAACCATGATTTTAAGTTTAGTTCATATGTATATATATATATATATATATATATATATATATATATATATATGTATATTATAATTTATGTTGATAAATATTCAGGAAAAAATGCTGAAAGTTATACTGTTTCCAGTCCATTTAAAGTTATTCTTACATTATAGTACTCAATAAATTGTACAGTTGAAGCTTCTTTGGGACAATGGATAAAAAATAAACAATGTTATGCAACAAGATCAGACATGGTCTTCCTCAAAAAACAGTATGTTCTCATGGTGCAAAGAATCTCATTGGATGATTCTATATTTTACCTGAATATCAGTTATGTCTTTAGAGACATCCATCTAGCTCAGAGGAGCATACTATTTTTCAAACTAATATATACATACATATCCTTTTTAATATAAATCTTTTAATGCTCTCAAGCAATTCTTTGAGAAAAATGACCTATCAAAACTACACATGAAATAACAATCTACCAATATTTAAATTTAAAGTTCATGACCTGGTGCAGCCATTATGGAGAACAGTATAGAAATGCCTTAACTAAAAACAGAGTTACCATATGATCCACCAGTTTCACTACTGGGCATATACCCAGAAAAGAAGAAAACTCCTATTTGAAAAGATACATGCACGCCAATGTTCATAGCAGCACTATTTACAATAGCCAGGATGTGGAAGCAACCTAAATGTCCATCAACAGAGAAATGGATAAATAAGATGTGATACACACACACACATACACACACAGACACACGAGTGTACTAATTCACTTCAGCTATGTCCAATTCTGTGTGACCCCATAGACTGTAGCCTGTGCAGTACCTCTGTTCATGGGATTCTCCAGGCAAGAATATTGGAGTGGGTTGCCATTCCCTTCTCCAGGAGTTCTTCCCAATCTAGGGATCAAACTTGTGTCTCAGGCTTCCCCTGGTGGTCCAGTGAGTAAGGACACTGCCTTGCAGTGCAAGGGGCGCCGGTTCGAGCCCTGGCCTGGGAAGATCCCACGTGCCACAGAGCGGCTGGACTGATGTGTCCAATTACAGCGCCAGAGCTCTGGAGCGCATGCGCCCAGAGCCGAGGCTCTGCAACGACAGATGCCACTGCGACGGGAGGCCCACAGGAGCCAAAGAACAAAGACGGATGAAAATAGAGAAATGAAAGACCAGTGGAAGTGGCCTGCCCGCTCCCCTCCCTCCCCAACCCGACCCCTGCCCAAAATAAATAAATAAATTTAAAAAAAAAAGAAACTAACTTTAAAAAAAAAACAAAAACTTGTGTCTCTTAAGTCTCCTGCACTGGTGGAGTCTTCACCCCTAGAACCGCCTAACTGGAATATTACTCAGGTATTAGAAAGAAAGAAATGTCATTTGCAGTAAATGGATGGACCTAGAAATCACCATAGTAAGTGAAATAAATCAGATAAAAAAGACAGCTGAATGGAAACACAGAAAAGTCATAGCTATAGCTGAAGTTAAAAAGCAGGCAGGGTAGAAATAGAACACAAAAACTGTCTGGTATGTTCCTATATTAGTTTCCAGTGCCTGTTGTAACAAATTACCACAAACTTGATGGATCAAAATTATAAATGTATTCTTTCATTTAAATTTAAAGTTCATGACCTGGTGCAGCCATTATGGAGAACAGTATAGAAATGCCTTAACTAAAAACAGAGTTACCATATGATCCACCAGTTTCACTACTGGGCATATACCCAGAAAAGAAGAAAACTCCTATTTGAAAAGATACATGCACGCCAATGTTCATAGCAGCACTATTTACAATAGCCAGGATGTGGAAGCAACCTAAATGTCCATCAACAGAGAAATGGATAAATAAGATGTGATACACACACACACATACACACACAGACACACGAGTGTACTAATTCACTTCAGCTATGTCCAATTCTGTGTGACCCCATAGACTGTAGCCTGTGCAGTACCTCTGTTCATGGGATTCTCCAGGCAAGAATATTGGAGTGGGTTGCCATTCCCTTCTCCAGGAGTTCTTCCCAATCTAGGGATCAAACTTGTGTCTCAGGCTTCCCCTGGTGGTCCAGTGAGTAAGGACACTGCCTTGCAGTGCAAGGGGCGCCGGTTCGAGCCCTGGCCTGGGAAGATCCCACGTGCCACAGAGCGGCTGGACTGATGTGTCCAATTACAGAGCCAGAGCTCTGGAGCGCATGCGCCCAGAGCCGAGGCTCTGCAACGACAGATGCCACTGCGACGGGAGGCCCACAGGAGCCAAAGAACAAAGACGGATGAAAATAGAGAAATGAAAGACCAGTGGAAGTGGCCTGCCCGCTCCCCTCCCTCCCCAACCCGACCCCTGCCCAAAATAAATAAATAAATTTAAAAAAAAAAGAAACTAACTTTAAAAAAAAAACAAAAACTTGTGTCTCTTAAGTCTCCTGCACTGGTGGAGTCTTCACCCCTAGAACCGCCTAACTGGAATATTACTCAGGTATTAGAAAGAAAGAAATGTCATTTGCAGTAAATGGATGGACCTAGAAATCACCATAGTAAGTGAAATAAATCAGATAAAAAAGACAGCTGAATGGAAACACAGAAAAGTCATAGCTATAGCTGAAGTTAAAAAGCAGGCAGGGTAGAAATAGAACACAAAAACTGTCTGGTATGTTCCTATATTAGTTTCCAGTGCCTGTTGTAACAAATTACCACAAACTTGATGGATCAAAATTATAAAAATGTATTCTTTCACAGTTCTGGAAGCCAAAAATCTAAAATCAAGGTAGCAATAATCCTCTGGAACCTCTAGAGGAAACTCAGTTTCTTGTCTCCTCAAGCTTCCAGTGACTCCAGCTACGTCTCAGCTTCTTGCTGCATCACTCATATCTCTGCTTCTATAGTCACATTGCCTCCTTCTCTTTGTCTCCTTTCATGCATCTTTTCTAAGGACAACTGTCATAGGACCTAAGACCCACCTTGATAATCCAGGACGATCTCATCTAAGATGTTTACTATAATTATATCTACAAATATCCTTTTTCAAAATGACACAATATTAATGGGTTCTAGGGCTTAGAGCATATATATATATCTGTTGGGCATATGCATTCAACTTACTGAAATCTACTTCCATTCCAGCCTGCTGTTCTGTTATGTCTTGTGTCAACTAAAAACACTTCTACAGATCGCCGAAACACATCCATGTGTGCTGTATTACCCCACTGAGAATTACCTAAGCTGGAGAGTTTTACTGTCTATATCCTCTTGCAACAAAAGTTGGGAACTACTGAAGGGCACTGAACATGTATCATTACTATTTCCCACAATTTACTGTTTTAGACTGGTCAGTTTTTCATAATATCAGCCTTGACTATTTTAGTTACAGCTGTTTTTCTGGTACTAATATACAAAACAGTCATGAACACTAAGGGCACTGAAAAACGATTGGATTTTGCCTTTGAGTCCTGGTCAAATCATTTAAATTAAGACTTTTTTGCATTTGTAAAATGAGGATTAAAAGTTTTCTCCCACAGGCATATGCAATGATTAAATTAAACTGTGTAGACAAACACATTTTTAACATGTAGAAGACAAGCTAAAGGAAATTCAAGTAAATACTCAGGTATTAGAAAGAAAGAAATGTCATTTGCAGTAAATGGATGGACCTAGAAATCACCATAGTAAGTGAAATAAATCAGATAAAAAAGACAGCTGAATGGAAACACAGAAAAGTCATAGCTATAGCTGAAGTTAAAAAGCAGGCAGGGTAGAAATAGAACACAAAAACTGTCTGGTATGTTCCTATATTAGTTTCCAGTGCCTGTTGTAACAAATTACCACAAACTTGATGGATCAAAATTATAAAAATGTATTCTTTCACAGTTCTGGAAGCCAAAAATCTAAAATCAAGGTAGCAATAATCCTCTGGAACCTCTAGAGGAAACTCAGTTTCTTGTCTCCTCAAGCTTCCAGTGACTCCAGCTACGTCTCAGCTTCTTGCTGCATCACTCATATCTCTGCTTCTATAGTCACATTGCCTCCTTCTCTTTGTCTCCTTTCATGCATCTTTTCTAAGGACAACTGTCATAGGACCTAAGACCCACCTTGATAATCCAGGACGATCTCATCTAAGATGTTTACTATAATTATATCTACAAATATCCTTTTTCAAAATGACACAATATTAATGGGTTCTAGGGCTTAGAGCATATATATATATCTGTTGGGCATATGCATTCAACTTACTGAAATCTACTTCCATTCCAGCCTGCTGTTCTGTTATGTCTTGTGTCAACTAAAAACACTTCTACAGATCGCCGAAACACATCCATGTGTGCTGTATTACCCCACTGAGAATTACCTAAGCTGGAGAGTTTTACTGTCTATATCCTCTTGCAACAAAAGTTGGGAACTACTGAAGGGCACTGAACATGTATCATTACTATTTCCCACAATTTACTGTTTTAGACTGGTCAGTTTTTCATAATATCAGCCTTGACTATTTTAGTTACAGCTGTTTTTCTGGTACTAATATACAAAACAGTCATGAACACTAAGGGCACTGAAAAACGATTGGATTTTGCCTTTGAGTCCTGGTCAAATCATTTAAATTAAGACTTTTTTGCATTTGTAAAATGAGGATTAAAAGTTTTCTCCCACAGGCATATGCAATGATTAAATTAAACTGTGTAGACAAACACATTTTTAACATGTAGAAGACAAGCTAAAACTAAATGGATTCAGTGTTTGATTTTGAATCATATCTCCATATCTGACAGGTAAAGGAAATTCTAAGCAGACTAATTTTGCAAATATTAAATATTATATCTCCATCTGTGCTCCACTGTGCTTAGTCGCTTGGTCACATCTGACTCTTTGTGACCCCTTGGACTGTAGCCCACCAGGATCCTCTGTCCATGGGGATTTTCCAGGCAACAGTACTGGAATGGGTTGTCATGCCCTCCTTCAGAGGATCTTCCCAACCCAGGGCTTAAACCCAGGTCTCCCATTTAGCAGGTAGTTTCTTCACCATCTAACCTACCAGGGAAGCCCAAGACTATGGGAATAGCGGAACTTGCCAAACCAGGAATCAAAGTGGGGTCTCCTGTATTGCAGGCAGATTCTTTACCAGCTAAGTTACCAGGGAAGCCCATGTCTCCATCTAAGTTTTCAAAATGAATATAGTCTGGGATTGCATATGGATAAAGCAATAATCTGTTAGCGCAGGTTTTACAGTATGTAGGAAATTTCATTAACATGGATAAAAAATATATGTGTTTGGTATAATTTCTCAGTGTTTCCTAAGAAAATGGAACTTTCAAAAGATCCCAAGGAGCCGCTTCCTTTTCTAAAAATAGCTTCTGAGTTTAAAATAGGTAACAAAAAATGTCCCAGATTTAACAGGGACTTCTGTCCCTTTTCATTAGAAGTTTGCCTTAGGATAGACAGTGGTACAAGCTCCAAAAAAGGCTTTGACACTTCAATAAGGTAAAAGATATGTAATGTAAGAAAAACTTTAAGATAAGTATTTAGAAATGTGTTATTTGGAACCCACCTGGAAAACCCTACCCCACTTTGCTCTCACTACTGCCTAGGCTGGGTCACTTCTGCAATTCTGCTCATTAACACCACAGGAACTACAATCAGTCAGTGACCTGAGTTATTTCTTCCTATAGTCTGCACAGGTAAGGTCAAGCAATGTCAAGCAGTCAACAGGAATAAGGCAGATTCTGACCAGAATTTCACTGTCTAAACTTAACACTACCCAGTAAGAGAATGGCATGTTATCACAATGATTTTTCATTTAAGGTATATAGAAATACTTCTTAGAAATATATAGAAATACTTCTAAAATTATTGTGTCATTGGTACATATGTTTATGGGTAGATGTCCTTTATTATCTGCAGAGATAAAAAATAAAATTCTTTAGACACTTCCCCTTTCATTGTGTGCAAGTGATTATCTAAACATCTCAGTCAGTTTGTGATTTTATCTGGATCCCATGGTAAATTTAAAAAAAAGAACACTAAAAGCTTCAATTGCTATTATAACGGAAACCTCATTCAGATTCACATATCTGATAGTCACATTTATTATGTATTAGTCCAATTTTAATCCTTTTTTACTTGTCAAAGAATAGATTAAAAAACTGAACACTTTAATTTTAACATGAAGAGCTTCAAGTATAAAAAATATAAAATGTGAATCAAAAAAATAAATATTCCACTAAAAAACTTCTGCTAGTATAGTTTAAAAACATGTGTGTATGCATGCATGTATGTCTGTATATTTGTGTATATCTAAATCCATGCATATGTATATATGGTTGATATATATACATATATATGTCATATTTAAGATCTGATCACTGATACTGGTAAGTGTCATCGGAAGTCAAGTGAGTGAATCTAGCTGTCAGATTTCTAAATGATTGGAGTACATTTCCATTTCTTCAGTTAAAAGCTTAGCTTTTGCCAAGAGTTCTGTGTAATCTCCATCTAAGAGCTGTCATTGCTTAAGAGATTCATTCTTGCTCCAGTTTTATGAGACCTAAAAAAAGTAAGGTTCTTCCATAGTTCTATTGTTTTCTTTCAAAATGTGGCAGGAATCACTTATAATCATGGGAAGATTATTAGACTAGAATCAAAGGATTCTACATGCTAGACTGAGCTTTCCATTTAGCGTTATCTTTTTCATTATGGAAAACTCTTTAACCTTATTGGGCCTCAGTTTTGTTACATGTATAAAGAGGACACTAAAATAGATTATCTCTAAGAAGATCTACTTGGTAATATAAGATACATCAGATAAAATATAAGAACACTTACTAAGCAATACACAGTTGGAAATACTGAAATCTATCATTTGTATGCATATATATTAATTTTCTCATGACTGATAGACTTTTCATTAAAATTGGGTTCATGTCATTTATGAATGTGTTTTTTCAATTAACTTAGCAATTGTTTAAGAAATAAGATGTATTTTATAGGTGTACTTACATGAAAGTATTTTCTCTAAGAGAGCCTAGACCCTGTTTTCTGTGGAATAAATTTAGCAGTCAAGGAAACACCCCAATTTATGGAGGTAAAGAGAGTTATTCCTCCCCTGATTCCTCAAGGAGAAAGTGAACGTGTTAGTGACTCAGCCTTGTCTGATTCTCTGTGACCATATGAACTGTAGACCACCGGGCTCCTCTGTCCATGGGATTCTCCAGGCAAGAATACTGGAGTGGGTTGGCATTATTCAAGGAAAAGGTGTTCTAAATCCAGTCCTATTCCTACTCTACTTAGAAAATAGAAGAGATGTGGAGGTATGAGTTTTCCCCTTTATTCTTACTGATTACAATTGATTTAACCAAGTAGTAAAGGGGAAATGAGCCCATAAAAAGTTAATATAACAAAAATAGACCATTCCCTGGTTGTAATCATGAGAATTGTGTTCTTCTGCTTTAAGTAAGAGATTATATTTGGTTCTGAATTATTCATTAAATCGTAAAGGCAACTTTTAGCCAATTGTTGGGTGTTCTCACAGATAGCTATAACTGCAAAAATTTGGATACATTTCCATTTCTTCAGTTAAAAGCTTAGCTTTTGCCAAGAGTTCTGTGTAATCTCCATCTAAGAGCTGTCATTGCTTAAGAGATTCATTCTTGCTCCAGTTTTATGAGACCTAAAAAAAGTAAGGTTCTTCCATAGTTCTATTGTTTTCTTTCAAAATGTGGCAGGAATCACTTATAATCATGGGAAGATTATTAGACTAGAATCAAAGGATTCTACATGCTAGACTGAGCTTTCCATTTAGCGTTATCTTTTTCATTATGGAAAACTCTTTAACCTTATTGGGCCTCAGTTTTGTTACATGTATAAAGAGGACACTAAAATAGATTATCTCTAAGAAGATCTACTTGGTAATATAAGATACATCAGATAAAATATAAGAACACTTACTAAGCAATACACAGTTGGAAATACTGAAATCTATCATTTGTATGCATATATATTAATTTTCTCATGACTGATAGACTTTTCATTAAAATTGGGTTCATGTCATTTATGAATGTGTTTTTTCAATTAACTTAGCAATTGTTTAAGAAATAAGATGTATTTTATAGGTGTACTTACATGAAAGTATTTTCTCTAAGAGAGCCTAGACCCTGTTTTCTGTGGAATAAATTTAGCAGTCAAGGAAACACCCCAATTTATGGAGGTAAAGAGAGTTATTCCTCCCCTGATTCCTCAAGGAGAAAGTGAACGTGTTAGTGACTCAGCCTTGTCTGATTCTCTGTGACCATATGAACTGTAGACCACCGGGCTCCTCTGTCCATGGGATTCTCCAGGCAAGAATACTGGAGTGGGTTGGCATTATTCAAGGAAAAGGTGTTCTAAATCCAGTCCTATTCCTACTCTACTTAGAAAATAGAAGAGATGTGGAGGTATGAGTTTTCCCTTGATTCTTACTGATTACAATTGATTTAACCAAGTAGTAAAGGGGAAATGAGCCCATAAAAAGTTAATATAACAAAAATAGACCATTCCCTGGTTGTAATCATGAGAATTGTGTTCTTCTGCTTTAAGTAAGAGATTATATTTGGTTCTGAATTATTCATTAAATCGTAAAGGCAACTTTTAGCCAATTGTTGGGTGTTCTCACAGATACTAGCTGCCAGTAACTGTCTTCAAAACACTGACTGCAGCTGTTATTTCAGGCAATAATGGCCAATCACAACTCTGAAAGCTGGTGATCACAGTTTTTTTATAGTGCCTTCTTGTGAATAGTCAGTTGCATTTCCAGAGATTGTATTTACTCCCTAGAAACAAATTATTAGCTTGATGATCACTCCCCACTGAGAAATTTACTTTACAACTTTCTCAGATCTGCAGGGGAACCCTTACAGAGCAAATTGTAGACTTCTCCCAAGAAGTAAATAGATCTAACATAAAATAACTCTCTTAGCAGTATAACACCTGCAGGAGTCCGTTTCCCACATCCAGTCTGGTTACATCTGGTCTAAGTCCATCATTGCCTTGTATGGGAAGTGATATTCTTATTTAATGGCTGCTTCTAATAAGACTTTGATGTTCCAGGAAGGTTAGTTGCAATCATTTGCAGTCAATCACAATCTTGTGAATGTTTGGCTACCTTCAGACTGCTCTCAATGTTTAAAAACTGGGGGAGGTTTTGCTCCTTGGTCATATTTGTGTGTTGGAATATGGAAGGAGACTTGCACCATGAGTGGAAGACTGTGCACAGAGAGCAGTAGTAACTGAATGAAGGCTTACTAGTGGGGAAAAAAAAAAAAAAAAAAAAAAACCTCTCAAATATGCAAAACATATGATGCAATGCATGAAGTGAAAGTCACTTAGTTATGTTCAATTTTTGTCACCCATGGACAAGCCATGGAATTCTCCAGGCAGGAATACTGGAGTGGGTAGTCTTTCCCTTCTCCAGGAGATCTTCCCAACCCAGGGATTGAACTGGGGTTCTCTGCATTGCAGGTGGATTCTTTACCAACTGAGTTACAGGAGAAGCCTGATGCAATGCATGAACTCTCATCAAATCACTTGTTGCCACAAGCTATCAAAACCTTCTTTTGGAAATCATTGGGATGATTCCTTTACCTTATAGCACAAGAATTATTGACAAATATCCCCTCAGACCTCCTTACTTTGTACATTCTCTTTTGTCTGAAAAATACACGTTTCTCTGCATTCGCACACTGATAGTGAGATATTCCAGATGTTTGTTGGATGGTGGGAATGGCGGTTGCGGAGATTGTGGAGAGAAGAGTTAAACATGAGGGAGGAGAATTAATATCAGCAGCTTTATTTTTCCTAGAAAGCTGATTTCTATTTTCAGGAATAAGGAGAAACTTACTTGCCTTGACCTGTTTGCCATCAAGTTTCAATTTTCCAAAAAGGACATCTCTTTGAAAAATAGTCATTTGTCATCATTGAATTGCATTGCTCGACAATAGCCTTTAGCAATTTTGTTCACTGCTTAGTGTAATACAATTTTCATGTAGGCATTAACCATTTATTCAAGTACTGAAAGAGATTTAGCTTTCCTCCACATATGAAAGTATGAAAAATATATCCCAGGTTACTTATAACTTAGAAATTATAAATTCATTTTCATCTCCTTTTTGTAGAGAAGTGAGGGCCACATGATAGTCTAGGACTTATAGCCAGCAGCTGCAACTTTAAAAATGAAGACTGCAATATTCCTTTTTTCTTTCATCTGGCTAAATGTTACAAATAACTTCTGACTGGCTCCTAAAATAAGTCAAGATTGTTTCCTCCTCCTTGACATGATTAGTTTTGATGCTGTGTTCGAATATACTCTGACCACAACCTCTCCCATCTTCAATCACTCAACAATACATCTTCTGTTTATTTTTTTATGATCCTAAATAGTTTCTTCATGTAAGTGTGTGACAGCAGACTACACAACATAAAGAACCATAATTTCACAAACTGTAATGGTGACTTAATCAATATGAAAAGTAGTCTATAATTGCCCATATTCTATAGTGAACAAAAGTTGTTATAGAAAAATAAAGGTTCAAAATATTGATTATACTGAAATAAAGATATCTGATTTGTGTATTCAGAGCCCTATGAATAATGAGGAATTTAAATACAGAAAAATAAAGTGAAGCTATGTCTACTACAGCACATGGGTGAATAAAACATAATCATATTTCTTTACTGTAATCAGAGAATCATTAAAAATAATAACTGGAAATAATTTATTGGGACTGATATACATGGAAAAACCTTTTATCCATTTAAAAATACACGTTTCTCTGCATTCGCACACTGATAGTGAGATATTCCAGATGTTTGTTGGATGGTGGGAATGGCGGTTGCGGAGATTGTGGAGAGAAGAGTTAAACATGAGGGAGGAGAATTAATATCAGCAGCTTTATTTTTCCTAGAAAGCTGATTTCTATTTTCAGGAATAAGGAGAAACTTACTTGCCTTGACCTGTTTGCCATCAAGTTTCAATTTTCCAAAAAGGACATCTCTTTGAAAAATAGTCATTTGTCATCATTGAATTGCATTGCTCGACAATAGCCTTTAGCAATTTTGTTCACTGCTTAGTGTAATACAATTTTCATGTAGGCATTAACCATTTATTCAAGTACTGAAAGAGATTTAGCTTTCCTCCACATATGAAAGTATGAAAAATATATCCCAGGTTACTTATAACTTAGAAATTATAAATTCATTTTCATCTCCTTTTTGTAGAGAAGTGAGGGCCACATGATAGTCTAGGACTTATAGCCAGCAGCTGCAACTTTAAAAATGAAGACTGCAATATTCCTTTTTTCTTTCATCTGGCTAAATGTTACAAATAACTTCTGACTGGCTCCTAAAATAAGTCAAGATTGTTTCCTCCTCCTTGACATGATTAGTTTTGATGCTGTGTTCGAATATACTCTGACCACAACCTCTCCCATCTTCAATCACTCAACAATACATCTTCTGTTTATTTTTTTATGATCCTAAATAGTTTCTTCATGTAAGTGTGTGACAGCAGACTACACAACATAAAGAACCATAATTTCACAAACTGTAATGGTGACTTAATCAATATGAAAAGTAGTCTATAATTGCCCATATTCTATAGTGAACAAAAGTTGTTATAGAAAAATAAAGGTTCAAAATATTGATTATACTGAAATAAAGATATCTGATTTGTGTATTCAGAGCCCTATGAATAATGAGGAATTTAAATACAGAAAAATAAAGTGAAGCTATGTCTACTACAGCACATGGGTGAATAAAACATAATCATATTTCTTTACTGTAATCAGAGAATCATTAAAAATAATAACTGGAAATAATTTATTGGGACACATAAGAATTACTACCATGGAAAAACCTTTTATCCATTTAAAAATACTATTATACTTTGTCTCAAAGAGTTTTTCTTTCTTTCTTTCTTTTTTTTTTTTTTAATACTTTTGGCTGTGCTGGGTCTTTGTTGCTACATGAGGGATTTCTCCAATCGTAGTGAGTAGGGCTACTCTCTAGGTGCCCTCTGCAGGCTTCTCTTCATGGCTGCTTCTCTTCTTTTGGGGGGTGGGGTAGGGTGGGGAGGGAGGGGAGCGGGCGGGCCACTTCTATTGGTCTTTCATTTCTCTAGTTTCATCCATCTTTGTTCTTCAGCCCGCGTGGGCCTCCCATCTCAGTGGCCTCTGTTGTCACAGAGCACCGGCTCTGGGCGCATGCGCCCCAGAGCTCCAGCTCAGTAATTGGACACATTGATCCAGCAGCTCCGCAGCACATGAGATCTTCCCAGGCCAGGGATCAAACCGGCGCCCCTTGCACTGCAAGGCGGTGTGCTTACCCACTGGACCACCAGGGAAGCCCTCAAAGAGTTTTTCAAATGTTAAATTCCCATAGGAAAGACGTTTAAAAATATGCAAAAGTGTAAATTTGCAAAATAGTTGCAAGAATTAATTTTCTCCAATAAGAAATGAGATAATTCATAGATTTTAACAAAAACTATAAGCAAGAAGTTTTTAAGCATCACTAATCTTAAGGCATAAAATAGTAAAAGAAGATATATTTTGTTTAACCTTTGGAAAGTCAATATTATCAGCCTCATCAACTCAACAGTTAACATCAGGCACTAACGACAATTTCTGCCTATCCCTGGCCTCATGTCCTTCAGCTCCATGACTACCATGACCCCCATTTCCAATCTATTTCATCCAATTTAAACCTATTCTTTCAGGCAGAATCATATGTAATTAACCTTTCTACATTCAAGAGCTTATCACAGTGGCATCTATTCGGAACTTAAATATTTTTGAAAGAATGAAATTGCTCTCTTAACACAGTGTTTCATCCTCTCACACTAATTAACTCTGTCTTTGTCTCTCTCATCAAGTCTATATCCTTGATTATTCCCTGTGTTTCCAGCTCACTGTCTTAAGGCTTCTCTTCTTTCCTGCTCATATTGGACTATGATATCAGTCATTTCAAATACATGTCAATACTCATATTAGAATTATCTTCCCCTCTGTTCTTTTGAAATAGTTTCCTTGCAATTCCTGAAATTCTCTATTATCCTCTCTCTTTTCCATACTGCCAAATTCTTCTGGTAAAAGTCACAAAATCAGCCTAACAATACAATACATTAGAGCCATGCTATCTGAGTTCATTGTCACCATCATGGCTGCTAAGAAATCCCTTGTATCCACAAGTTCTCATCCTACCAGCTAGCAAGGTGCTTCAGGATTTGATTCACTAACGTCTCAATGGGCTTTACAGATGGCACAGGGCTAAAGAAACTGCCTGTCAATACAAGAGACATAGGAGACCGGGGTTTGATCCCTGGGTCAGTAATTGGACACATTGATCCAGCAGCTCGCACATGAGATCTTCCCAGGCCAGGGATCAAACCGGCGCCCCTTGCACTGCAAGGCGGTGTGCTTACCCACTGGACCACCAGGGAAGCCCTCAAAGAGTTTTTCAAATGTTAAATTCCCATAGGAAAGACGTTTAAAAATATGCAAAAGTGTAAATTTGCAAAATAGTTGCAAGAATTAATTTTCTCCAATAAGAAATGAGATAATTCATAGATTTTAACAAAAACTATAAGCAAGAAGTTTTTAAGCATCACTAATCTTAAGGCATAAAATAGTAAAAGAAGATATATTTTGTTTAACCTTTGGAAAGTCAATATTATCAGCCTCATCAACTCAACAGTTAACATCAGGCACTAACGACAATTTCTGCCTATCCCTGGCCTCATGTCCTTCAGCTCCATGACTACCATGACCCCCATTTCCAATCTATTTCATCCAATTTAAACCTATTCTTTCAGGCAGAATCATATGTAATTAACCTTTCTACATTCAAGAGCTTATCACAGTGGCATCTATTCGGAACTTAAATATTTTTGAAAGAATGAAATTGCTCTCTTAACACAGTGTTTCATCCTCTCACACTAATTAACTCTGTCTTTGTCTCTCTCATCAAGTCTATATCCTTGATTATTCCCTGTGTTTCCAGCTCACTGTCTTAAGGCTTCTCTTCTTTCCTGCTCATATTGGACTATGATATCAGTCATTTCAAATACATGTCAATACTCATATTAGAATTATCTTCCCCTCTGTTCTTTTGAAATAGTTTCCTTGCAATTCCTGAAATTCTCTATTATCCTCTCTCTTTTCCATACTGCCAAATTCTTCTGGTAAAAGTCACAAAATCAGCCTAACAATACAATACATTAGAGCCATGCTATCTGAGTTCATTGTCACCATCATGGCTGCTAAGAAATCCCTTGTATCCACAAGTTCTCATCCTACCAGCTAGCAAGGTGCTTCAGGATTTGATTCACTAACGTCTCAATGGGCTTTACAGATGGCACAGGGCTAAAGAAACTGCCTGTCAATACAAGAGACATAGGAGACCGGGGTTTGATCCCTGGGTCAGGAAGATTCCCTGGAGGAGGAAATGGCAACCCACTTCAGCATTCTTGCCTGGAAAATTCCATGGAGAGAGAAGCCTGATGGGCTACAGTCCATGGGGTCACAGAGAGTCAGACACAGCTGAGTAACTGAGTTATACACATAAATCTCAATAAGAATCTTTTTTAAAACTTATGTTTATTTTACTTTTATAGAGTTTTGTTGTTTACTGCTATACATAAACCCAATTCAGTCATAGGTATACACGTGAACCCTCCCACTTGAATTTTCCTCTCATCTCCCTCCCCATCTCACTCCTCCAGGTTGTTGCATAGCCCATGTATAAGTTCCCTTAGTCTTATAGCACATTCACACTGGTTGTCTCTTGAGCCTTGAACAAGTTATATTCTCTAAAGATTCTTTTCTCTGTATTTAAAATGAGAATATTTATGGTACTTACTCCATAGCGCTGTTAGAAAGATTAAATGAGTTAGTGCAAATAAACCATTAAGCACAGTTCCCAGTAAACAGCAATCCCTAAATAAATACTAAATTTTTTCTCATTGATTACTCCAATTAGGATGAACCAAGTGGAGTTTCCTTAACATATCAATTATTTCTGGCATTTCTACTTCTCTTTCTGTATATCTGGTGACTGTAACCTTTCGTGCAACAATTTCTCCTTTCACTTATGTCTAGTCTAAATTCCCTAGTTCCTTTTAGTTTCATTTCCATCTTCACTCATTTCCTCTGCATTATGCAGTTTCTTCCTCTCTACGTGGAAACATGTTCAGTTTCTTCATTTCCTCTTTGTGGTGTGACTATTTCAAGCTTGTACACCATCTGGCTCCTCTCTCTGCTGCCAGAATTATGGAAATAGAGCACATCTAGATGTTTTCACTTTCTCAGAATTTATTTACTCCTCAAATTTATCCGTTGTGATCATGATCATATGTGGACCTATACTATTCAAGAGACCTACTAAATATTGAAATTATTCTCCAAACTGCTGACCTCCATTGAGTTGCACTAACGTCTCAATTTGGGCTTTACAGATGGCACAGGGCTAAAGAAACTGCCTGTCAATACAAGAGACATAGGAGACCGGGGTTTGATCCCTGGGTCAGGAAGATTCCCTGGAGGAGGAAATGGCAACCCACTTCAGCATTCTTGCCTGGAAAATTCCATGGAGAGAGAAGCCTGATGGGCTACAGTCCATGGGGTCACAGAGAGTCAGACACAGCTGAGTAACTGAGTTATACACATAAATCTCAATAAGAATCTTTTTTAAAACTTATGTTTATTTTACTTTTATAGAGTTTTGTTGTTTACTGCTATACATAAACCCAATTCAGTCATAGGTATACACGTGAACCCTCCCACTTGAATTTTCCTCTCATCTCCCTCCCCATCTCACTCCTCCAGGTTGTTGCATAGCCCATGTATAAGTTCCCTTAGTCTTATAGCACATTCACACTGGTTGTCTCTTGAGCCTTGAACAAGTTATATTCTCTAAAGATTCTTTTCTCTGTATTTAAAATGAGAATATTTATGGTACTTACTCCATAGCGCTGTTAGAAAGATTAAATGAGTTAGTGCAAATAAACCATTAAGCACAGTTCCCAGTAAACAGCAATCCCTAAATAAATACTAAATTTTTTCTCATTGATTACTCCAATTAGGATGAACCAAGTGGAGTTTCCTTAACATATCAATTATTTCTGGCATTTCTACTTCTCTTTCTGTATATCTGGTGACTGTAACCTTTCGTGCAACAATTTCTCCTTTCACTTATGTCTAGTCTAAATTCCCTAGTTCCTTTTAGTTTCATTTCCATCTTCACTCATTTCCTCTGCATTATGCAGTTTCTTCCTCTCTACGTGGAAACATGTTCAGTTTCTTCATTTCCTCTTTGTGGTGTGACTATTTCAAGCTTGTACACCATCTGGCTCCTCTCTCTGCTGCCAGAATTATGGAAATAGAGCACATCTAGATGTTTTCACTTTCTCAGAATTTATTTACTCCTCAAATTTATCCGTTGTGATCATGATCATATGTGGACCTATACTATTCAAGAGACCTACTAAATATTGAAATTATTCTCTCCAAACTGCTGACCTCCTAATCACCTATCATGCCCTCCAAACACCAGGTCCTGTAGCCTGCTTCTCTACCTATCTTACATTTCCAGCTCTATATCTCCATACCCCACACCTTGAAGGACATTCCATCTCTGTATTTTTCTTCCCAAATACCCTTCACATCTATTTATACTGCTTAATTTGAGGGTTTATATCCTCCCAAAATTCTACATCATTCTATGTGATTGATATAAATTTCCTGACAACCTCCCTGATTCTCCCAACTGATGTGGCAACTGCTTATTTTGCATATTCAAAATAATGTAAACCTCTTATAAGCTGCCTTAACTCATATTAGTTTTTACCAGTTTATTAAAAGAAGAGACTTTATCATGTTTATCTTTGCATCTCTCATGCCACATAGTAGGCTCTGAGAAACAGTAATAAATGGAATCATTCAGACATATACAGGAACATGGCAAAAACTAGAAATAAAAGACAGAGAATCCAAAAATCTCATGAATACCTATTGCATTTCTGAAACTTTATTTTTTAAGCATGGTTAATAATTTCTTTAAATATAGGCATCTACTTTTTAGAGAAAGTTTTAAATTTTCACTAAATCTAGAAAATTAATAATTTAAAATGTCCTCAAAACAGATTCCATTAACCTTCAAACTCAAACCAGTGTAACTACTCAATCCATGCCCCACATGGACTCTGTCATCACAAATATGTTCTATATCTCAATCATAATCTCTAATATTCAAATGTATTTTACTTGTTTTTGGTCACACTGATTTTTCAATCCAGTAACATTTCCATTTTCTTCCATGTTATAAACCTCTTCCCTGGCTTCACTTCCTTCACTATCTAGTTCTGATCCCATGCCATATACCTTCTTGCTTTAACATTCAGTTTGGTTGCTTCACCATCTATCCCCACAACCAAACTGCAACCCACTGAATGCCTTGTCCACGTCACCCAGTCTTTGTGGTGTGACTATTTCAAGCTTGTACACCATCTGGCTCCTCTCTCTGCTGCCAGAATTATGGAAATAGAGCACATCTAGATGTTTTCACTTTCTCAGAATTTATTTACTCCTCAAATTTATCCGTTGTGATCATGATCATATGTGGACCTATACTATTCAAGAGACCTACTAAATATTGAAATTATTCTCTCCAAACTGCTGACCTCCTAATCACCTATCATGCCCTCCAAACACCAGGTCCTGTAGCCTGCTTCTCTACCTATCTTACATTTCCAGCTCTATATCTCCATACCCCACACCTTGAAGGACATTCCATCTCTGTATTTTTCTTCCCAAATACCCTTCACATCTATTTATACTGCTTAATTTGAGGGTTTATATCCTCCCAAAATTCTACATCATTCTATGTGATTGATATAAATTTCCTGACAACCTCCCTGATTCTCCCAACTGATGTGGCAACTGCTTATTTTGCATATTCAAAATAATGTAAACCTCTTATAAGCTGCCTTAACTCATATTAGTTTTTACCAGTTTATTAAAAGAAGAGACTTTATCATGTTTATCTTTGCATCTCTCATGCCACATAGTAGGCTCTGAGAAACAGTAATAAATGGAATCATTCAGACATATACAGGAACATGGCAAAAACTAGAAATAAAAGACAGAGAATCCAAAAATCTCATGAATACCTATTGCATTTCTGAAACTTTATTTTTTAAGCATGGTTAATAATTTCTTTAAATATAGGCATCTACTTTTTAGAGAAAGTTTTAAATTTTCACTAAATCTAGAAAATTAATAATTTAAAATGTCCTCAAAACAGATTCCATTAACCTTCAAACTCAAACCAGTGTAACTACTCAATCCATGCCCCACATGGACTCTGTCATCACAAATATGTTCTATATCTCAATCATAATCTCTAATATTCAAATGTATTTTACTTGTTTTTGGTCACACTGATTTTTCAATCCAGTAACATTTCCATTTTCTTCCATGTTATAAACCTCTTCCCTGGCTTCACTTCCTTCACTATCTAGTTCTGATCCCATGCCATATACCTTCTTGCTTTAACATTCAGTTTGGTTGCTTCACCATCTATCCCCACAACCAAACTGCAACCCACTGAATGCCTTGTCCACGTCACCCAGATCATGAGCTTCTGAGTAAGATCAAATACATGCACAGACTGGCAGCACTATCAATGTAGGACCTTCCGCTTCCTTTCCTCTAACTCCAATATGTTTTAGCTCAAGCATTATTTCTTCAGGGGAAACTTTATGATCAAACATGCCACGGGCTCACAGTCAAGCAAGGTACCCTTTCTTCTATGCTCCATAACAATCTGCAGTGTGTGTGTGTGTGTGTGTGTGTGTGTGTGTGTGTATGCTCAGTTGTGTCTGACTCTCTGTATAGCCCACTAGGTTCCTCTGTCCAAGAGACTTTTCAGGCAAGAATACTGGAGTGGGTTGCCATTTCCTTCTCCTGAGGATCTTCTCCCCCAGGGATCAAACCTACATCTCCTGCATTGGCAGGAAGATTCTTTATCACTGAGCAACCAGGGAATCCCAGCAATCTGCATATACATTATATCCACTTTTTCAGTAAATATTTTTCAAGACTATGTCCATGGATTTATCTAAACAATAGGTACTCAGGAATGAAAAAAAAAAAAAAAAACAGAGAAACTTCCTATCACCCTGAAACTTACATTTAAGGAGAAGAACCATCAAAAACATGAGTAAATTCATAGGTAATGTCAAGCTACAAAAAAACACAGAAAAAAAATAAAACACAGTAAGGGCATATTCTATTTCAAATGAGGACTTTAAAATGTGATGATTCAATTTCTATAACCTAATTTAAGATTCTAGGGCCATTATTTGGTAGAGAAGTCCTCTCTAAAAAGCTAACCTTAAGGGTTTCCCTGGTGGTCCAGTGGGTAAAAACACCGCCTTGCAGTGCAAGGGGTGCGGGTTCGATCCCTGGCCTTGGAAAAACCCATGTGCCACCGAGCAGCTGGACCAATGTGCCCAACTAGCAACCTGGAGCTCTGGAGTGCATGCGCCTAGAGCTGGTGCTCTGCGACAAGAGAGGCCACTGCGATGGGAGGCTCACACAGGCCAAAGAACAAAAAAGAGAAGTGAATGAAAGACCAATAGAAGTGGTCAAAAAAACAAAGAAAAAAAATCTAACCTTAAAGCATAAATTGAAATGCAGTTTAATACATAAAAATGTACATATTGTGTTAAAATATACATACATTTTCAAGTTTATTTATTTACATATTGAACATAAAATAATGTATGTATCAATTTATTTTTAATGAAAATTCAAATTGTTTACATATATTTTAGCAATTAAAATTATCCTTGGATAAGAATTGTTTCCTTTGGCGAGTTCCTATAGATTAAACTCGTGAGATAAAAGCTTTGGTAAACGATAACATCCTAAATTCATATGCCAAATGTTAACCAGAAATTAACAAATATTGCTTGCTTTGGTAGGGAGCTTCTACATTGTCTTCAAAGTTTCTTGTCGGATAGTCATGCCCTTATGCAATCCTGTCTACTTGAGTATGGATCCCATCTCGCGACTGTCTTCTAATGAACAGAATTTACAAAAGTAATAGGATTACACTTTCAATATGAAGTTACAAAGACACTTATCTCATATTCTAACTAACTTAATGGTATTCTAACTTCTTCTGATTAAGAATGCTTAAAAAATTATGTACCCTCTCACTGAAGGAAATTCGTAAGTTGACTCTCTTCTCCCTCGTCAGGCAGAGGATTGCCGTCTTGCTCCCCAGCCTCTTTTTTTCACCTGTTCTTACTTAGTCCCTCACTGCTGTCTCCATCTTCTTCTATCATGTTGAATGAGTTGCCCTAGGAATAACCTCACATAGCAAGGAAACAAAGGCAGTCTCAAGCCAGTAACTAGTGAGGAAATGACACTACCTGCTAAACAACCTTCAGGAGCTAAACCGTGCCAACATAACTGAAATCAGAAATTGATCTTCCTCCATTTGAGCATTCAGATGGGATCATAACTCCAGTTGTGACTGTGGCCTGATGAAAAACATTGAGGCTGAGGCACTCAGCTGAGCTGTATCCAGATTTTTGACACACATACACTGTGAAATACTAAATTTTCGGTATTTTCAAGCAACTGTTTTGGGGTACTTAGTTACACACCAATAGATATCAAATATAAGAATCTTTTGCCTTTGTACACTCTGTGGCACCCATATAAATGCTGGTTGAATGAATTAAATGTTGAGGATTTTCTACTTTTATCATCCAATTCTGTTTTTCCTTCTATAGGAAATACATAAATGTAATTGTGTTAAAATCATACATTTTCAAGTTTATTTATTTACATATTGAACATAAAATAATGTATGTATCAATTTATTTTTAATGAAAATTCAAATTGTTTACATATATTTTAGCAATTAAAATTATCCTTGGATAAGAATTGTTTCCTTTGGCGAGTTCCTATAGATTAAACTCGTGAGATAAAAGCTTTGGTAAACGATAACATCCTAAATTCATATGCCAAATGTTAACCAGAAATTAACAAATATTGCTTGCTTTGGTAGGGAGCTTCTACATTGTCTTCAAAGTTTCTTGTCGGATAGTCATGCCCTTATGCAATCCTGTCTACTTGAGTATGGATCCCATCTCGCGACTGTCTTCTAATGAACAGAATTTACAAAAGTAATAGGATTACACTTTCAATATGAAGTTACAAAGACACTTATCTCATATTCTAACTAACTTAATGGTATTCTAACTTCTTCTGATTAAGAATGCTTAAAAAATTATGTACCCTCTCACTGAAGGAAATTCGTAAGTTGACTCTCTTCTCCCTCGTCAGGCAGAGGATTGCCGTCTTGCTCCCCAGCCTCTTTTTTTCACCTGTTCTTACTTAGTCCCTCACTGCTGTCTCCATCTTCTTCTATCATGTTGAATGAGTTGCCCTAGGAATAACCTCACATAGCAAGGAAACAAAGGCAGTCTCAAGCCAGTAACTAGTGAGGAAATGACACTACCTGCTAAACAACCTTCAGGAGCTAAACCGTGCCAACATAACTGAAATCAGAAATTGATCTTCCTCCATTTGAGCATTCAGATGGGATCATAACTCCAGTTGTGACTGTGGCCTGATGAAAAACATTGAGGCTGAGGCACTCAGCTGAGCTGTATCCAGATTTTTGACACACATACACTGTGAAATACTAAATTTTCGGTATTTTCAAGCAACTGTTTTGGGGTACTTAGTTACACACCAATAGATATCAAATATAAGAATCTTTTGCCTTTGTACACTCTGTGGCACCCATATAAATGCTGGTTGAATGAATTAAATGTTGAGGATTTTCTACTTTTATCATCCAATTCTGTTTTTCCTTCTATAGGAAATACAGACTTACTGATACCAATTAATTACCCAAATCACTCAGTGTTAAATATAATCATTTAAACAGCTAGAAGTCAAATTTGAGTATCATTTAAACTTACATTTAATCACCCACTATAATTGAAAAACTTCTAATCACTTCACAAGTAAAGATAATGTTAATGCACGTATTTAGAATCCATCAAAAATCAAATCCTAGATCTGCCACTTAACTAGTTAAATGACCTTGGGTGAGCAGCTTAACTTTACTAAACTTGCTTAGCTTCCTAATCTGTTAAAAGGAGATAATATAATCTACCTCAAAACGTTTTTATGAAGATAAAATTCAATAATGTATTTGACCAATAGTAAGCAAAATGTAGCTATTATAATTAGGTTCCAACAAGATATCCTAAAAAAAAAAGCCTTGTTTAAGCCTCTGAAAGGTAAATTGACTATTCCAATTTATCATTCTCTCTGAAGTACATCTGATCCAGGTTATATTAACTCCACTTGAAAACTTTATACCTAAAGAACTCCTAAGAATTCCTAACTTAGGTTAAGACTTAGAGGTTGAATTATCCTTAAACATTTCAAAGTCATTTACTTTTAAGTATATTATTGCCTGTTTGTTTATTTATAGCCCTTGAAGCTGTGTGTGTGTGTGCTCAGTTGCTCAAGAAATGATAAAACAGATTTGTATTTGTCTAGCACGCGCAAATGCCAAAGCACACAGAATAGCCATTAACCTGCTAAACAACCTTCAGGAGCTAAACCGTGCCAACATAACTGAAATCAGAAATTGATCTTCCTCCATTTGAGCATTCAGATGGGATCATAACTCCAGTTGTGACTGTGGCCTGATGAAAAACATTGAGGCTGAGGCACTCAGCTGAGCTGTATCCAGATTTTTGACACACATACACTGTGAAATACTAAATTTTCGGTATTTTCAAGCAACTGTTTTGGGGTACTTAGTTACACACCAATAGATATCAAATATAAGAATCTTTTGCCTTTGTACACTCTGTGGCACCCATATAAATGCTGGTTGAATGAATTAAATGTTGAGGATTTTCTACTTTTATCATCCAATTCTGTTTTTCCTTCTATAGGAAATACAGACTTACTGATACCAATTAATTACCCAAATCACTCAGTGTTAAATATAATCATTTAAACAGCTAGAAGTCAAATTTGAGTATCATTTAAACTTACATTTAATCACCCACTATAATTGAAAAACTTCTAATCACTTCACAAGTAAAGATAATGTTAATGCACGTATTTAGAATCCATCAAAAATCAAATCCTAGATCTGCCACTTAACTAGTTAAATGACCTTGGGTGAGCAGCTTAACTTTACTAAACTTGCTTAGCTTCCTAATCTGTTAAAAGGAGATAATATAATCTACCTCAAAACGTTTTTATGAAGATAAAATTCAATAATGTATTTGACCAATAGTAAGCAAAATGTAGCTATTATAATTAGGTTCCAACAAGATATCCTAAAAAAAAAAGCCTTGTTTAAGCCTCTGAAAGGTAAATTGACTATTCCAATTTATCATTCTCTCTGAAGTACATCTGATCCAGGTTATATTAACTCCACTTGAAAACTTTATACCTAAAGAACTCCTAAGAATTCCTAACTTAGGTTAAGACTTAGAGGTTGAATTATCCTTAAACATTTCAAAGTCATTTACTTTTAAGTATATTATTGCCTGTTTGTTTATTTATAGCCCTTGAAGCTGTGTGTGTGTGTGCTCAGTTGCTCAAGAAATGATAAAACAGATTTGTATTTGTCTAGCACGCGCAAATGCCAAAGCACACAGAATAGCCATTAACTTTTCCCAACAGAATATCATTAATCCATCAAATTCTTTCCTTAAAGTGTCATTTTAATATTATGATATAATTTGAAAATGCCAAGCAACTATACTTTTCTGTTATTTCCCCTTATATCCTGGTATAGTCTGAAAATGTATTTTATAGGTAAGAAACTTTTTTTAAAAATTAGGTTATTTTTAAACTATAAGCTTAAGAGGAAAATTTACATGTAAGGGAAATATGCTCTTCTCCAAAGAAAAACATACCAGAAAAGTAATGCAGTGTGGCTCATCATTAAAATATTTGATGTAGAAGAGAATGAGATACTCCATTTGTTATTATCCCTTATATAATAATTACCCAGAAATAGTAAATATTTAAAATAATCCTTCTAAAATAGAAAATATAGAATAACCCATCTAAATCTTTTCTTTTAGTAATCTAAGGATGTTTCCAATATGGGTGAATATTAAGGGAGAATAACTCATTTCCTTCAAAAAATTTCTGGGGTGCATGAGATACACACACACACACACACACATCCATCTGCAGTCAGACACTGGAGAAATCCTCCAGGGAAAGTTTACCACGTAGGAGTCTAAGGAATTCTTGAGTTCCTGAATACACCCTGGAAAGTTCTATGGCAGATTTTAATTTAGCATTTTTTTCTTTTAAAGACAAGCTGAAAAGGAGGTGAATTCAATCATGTTTTAGATCATCTTGTGACCATCTTCCATCACAGTTTTGACTCAGAATTTTATTGCTTGTATTTACTTTTTGTTGTTGTTGTTGCTGTTACTGATTGATTCTCAGGGAGTGTCAAAGTCAAGGAATGAGATAAAACACGTTTTTCAATAGTTCAAATAGAAACATGCGATCAGAGAATGGAGATTTTGTATAGGTACAGAGTGCATCAGCATGCTTGGGTTTACCAGGTGGCTCAGATGCAAGAGGTATAAGAGAAGCAGGTTTGATCCTTGGGTAAGAAAGATCATCTGGAGGAAGAAATGGAAACCCTCTTCAGTATTCTTGCGGTATACAGAGAAGAGTTTGATTTGTCTAGCACGCAAATGCCAAAGCACACAGAATAGCCATTAACTTTTCCCAACAGAATATCATTAATCCATCAAATTCTTTCCTTAAAGTGTCATTTTAATATTATGATATAATTTGAAAATGCCAAGCAACTATACTTTTCTGTTATTTCCCCTTATATCCTGGTATAGTCTGAAAATGTATTTTATAGGTAAGAAACTTTTTTTAAAAATTAGGTTATTTTTAAACTATAAGCTTAAGAGGAAAATTTACATGTAAGGGAAATATGCTCTTCTCCAAAGAAAAACATACCAGAAAAGTAATGCAGTGTGGCTCATCATTAAAATATTTGATGTAGAAGAGAATGAGATACTCCATTTGTTATTATCCCTTATATAATAATTACCCAGAAATAGTAAATATTTAAAATAATCCTTCTAAAATAGAAAATATAGAATAACCCATCTAAATCTTTTCTTTTAGTAATCTAAGGATGTTTCCAATATGGGTGAATATTAAGGGAGAATAACTCATTTCCTTCAAAAAATTTCTGGGGTGCATGAGATACACACACACACACACACACACATCCATCTGCAGTCAGACACTGGAGAAATCCTCCAGGGAAAGTTTACCACGTAGGAGTCTAAGGAATTCTTGAGTTCCTGAATACACCCTGGAAAGTTCTATGGCAGATTTTAATTTAGCATTTTTTTCTTTTAAAGACAAGCTGAAAAGGAGGTGAATTCAATCATGTTTTAGATCATCTTGTGACCATCTTCCATCACAGTTTTGACTCAGAATTTTATTGCTTGTATTTACTTTTTGTTGTTGTTGTTGCTGTTACTGATTGATTCTCAGGGAGTGTCAAAGTCAAGGAATGAGATAAAACACGTTTTTCAATAGTTCAAATAGAAACATGCGATCAGAGAATGGAGATTTTGTATAGGTACAGAGTGCATCAGCATGCTTGGGTTTACCAGGTGGCTCAGATGCAAGAGGTATAAGAGAAGCAGGTTTGATCCTTGGGTAAGAAAGATCATCTGGAGGAAGAAATGGAAACCCTCTTCAGTATTCTTGCCTGGAGAATCTCATGGACAGAGAAGCCTGGCAGGCTATAGTCCTTGGGGTTGCAAGGAGTTGGACACAACTTAGTGACTGAGCATATAATGGCACAAGCATGCTAAACCCAAATAAAAATGTCTGCACAACTGAAAAGTACCAAGGACAAACTGAGTGTTCAAAGTGTAGCTGTTCTCTCTGGAACATACTAACTATATAGCAAGGGTCATCAATAGCAAGAGTCATGATAAGTGTGCAAAATAACTACAATGATGGTGATTCAGGGACAACAAAATTCTCAAAATTAAAAGGAGAAATCAAAAAAAAAATTAAAAGAGGTAATCAATAGCAAATGAAAATTAAAAGATGC
Organism: Tragulus kanchil; assembly: GCA_022376925.1. NCBI lineage: Eukaryota > Metazoa > Chordata > Mammalia > Artiodactyla > Tragulidae > Tragulus > Tragulus kanchil. Next base: position 148,645,743 of record JAIOJX010000024.1, read on the forward strand.
CAATATATCTTTATAATATGAAACCTCATCTGGTCAAAGTCAAGAAAGCAGTTCTATTAACAACATTAATGCTATTGATCTAAATTTTATTAAAATAGTTTTAAATTTTTACTTGCTTTTTTTGGCTTTTGGCTATATAAGAGCAAAAGGAATAATAAACTTATTCCTAATCTTTACACATGTATACCACATATACTTGTACATACATTACTAAAGTCAATCAAAGTAAATAATACTATTCACAGTATTATCATTGTCATTATCATCCACTTTTTGAATATGTGCATTTGATGAACTAGCCTGAGAAACTCTGCTTAAGGCTTTAAACAATTTTCAAACAGATCAGAGTAATACATTTACCATAAGCACACAAGGCACACAATAAAAATTTCAAAGTTCTTACACTTACCCTGGAATTATAAAATTCAATCTGATACCCTATTCTTTTCCATCGACTGAGCAACTGAACTGAATACAGTAAGAGTGAAACCATACGATTTGTAAACCACTGCCCCAGGGACCTGCCCAACAGTTCACCACTCCTCAGGAGGTGCCATGTTATAGATCAGAGGTCCAGAACTGGGCACAATAGCAGGGATGGAACTTACAGTAGAAGGGAAAAAGAAGCTAAAAATACTCATTAATACATGGGATAAGTATAAGACTTGAAAAATGATGACTAGACCCTGGAATTCAGGTCTACTTTAATATAGAAAGTGTGAAAATGTTAGTCGCTCAGTCATGTTCAACTCTTTGTAACGCTATGGACTATAGCCTTACCAGGCTCCTCTGTCCATGGATTTCCCAGGTAAGAGTACAGAAGTATGTTGTTACTTCCTTCTCCAGGGGATCTTCCCAACCCAGGGATAGAAACCCAGGTCTATTGCATTGCAGCAGATTCTTTAACATTTGAGCCATCAGGGAACCAAATAATAATAATAATTTTCTTGAGGTCTACCAAAGTAGAATAGCACATGTTTAAGTTCAGAATCCTAGTTTGGGTAAAGAATAATTTGGTCAGCATGTACTGATATGTGTAATTTATCTCTACCAACTGAATTGAAGATTTGGAGTTGTAATACAATCCATTAGAAATAAGACAACAGAGTCAAACAAATAAGCATACAAAGGAACTTAGTCCAGGGTTAGGATAAAACTCATAAAGAAATAATCCTGTTAACTGAGGTGAGAAATAAAAGTTATTAGCATGTAGCTCCCAGAAATGGATATACAGATAAACATGATAAAACCCAGTCCCCATTCACCGTATTTAGTCACTCCACACCCTGTTGACCTGAGAATAAGTAGCTCAATACTGGGTTCCCGTCTTCTATGGCCTGAGAGTTCCAAATGAAAGAAATTACACAGGTGCTTCTACACTGTATATATTTCCAGCTCCATTGGGGAAAACATTTCCAAATATGCTAGCAACAAGCTTAAGAAGGTAGGTGTCCTTTTATTATACGTGACTCCTAGTTACTATTCCTGAAGTTACACTGTGATGGAACAAAGAGTTTATGTTGTTGAACAGCAGTTACACATTGCATTATTGTTAAATTCACTGAACTATGAAACATGTTTAAAATGAATTTTAAAAAGAGAATTCGACTATGACACAAAGATAAATATTAAAATACTCTTTTATTACCCTATAAACTCTACTTTTACACAAGTGGAAAGTAGCCAAGGGGCAAATTCTAAGAAAGAGCAAATCTCTTTGAGTTTGCAAAGCATACAATGCATAAAAGTCAATGTACCTGAAATATAGTTCTAAGGGCTTAAATTATCTGGACTAAATAGCACCACTTATTTAATAAACCAGATAATTTGTCTATTTACCATTTTATTTAGGCCACAATATATACTGCTAATATTTCAAAAAAGTGGTTTTAGAAATATCAAATAATAATTAGAAATAATCATCTCTCTTCTAACATCTCATTAGTAGAGCACTTAGCTTATTATTCCTCGTTCTCTGTGATATATCTTCTATTAATTGACTCTGAAAACCAAATTTAAAACTCTGTGTTAAAAAAAAATGAAGAGATCTTTTTTGGTCATGCTTGTTCTTGTTAGGTTGACAGCTTTCTCAGTGACCAAAGATCTGTAAAGATCCTTTCACTATACAGAGATCAGGCATTCAGGAACTGAGGTTTGTTAGCAGAAGGAATGAATGAATGAACACATGTACCCACATACAAGCTAGCATTCAACATATTTGAAAACTCAAGTCCCATTTCTGTTATATTTCACTAAAAATATTGTTGGAAATGGTAGCAAATTATGAGTACAACTACCTTCAATCTGTTAATTTGGGTTGAATAGAGAGGACAAATACTTGCCTCTAAGCACATTCCTTCTATAGGCTTTTATCAGGCTTTTTAGTTAATTTACAAAAAATTGGATAGTTGACCTGAGAATAAGTAGCTCAATACTGGGTTCCCGTCTTCTATGGCCTGAGAGTTCCAAATGAAAGAAATTACACAGGTGCTTCTACACTGTATATATTTCCAGCTCCATTGGGGAAAACATTTCCAAATATGCTAGCAACAAGCTTAAGAAGGTAGGTGTCCTTTTATTATACGTGACTCCTAGTTACTATTCCTGAAGTTACACTGTGATGGAACAAAGAGTTTATGTTGTTGAACAGCAGTTACACATTGCATTATTGTTAAATTCACTGAACTATGAAACATGTTTAAAATGAATTTTAAAAAGAGAATTCGACTATGACACAAAGATAAATATTAAAATACTCTTTTATTACCCTATAAACTCTACTTTTACACAAGTGGAAAGTAGCCAAGGGGCAAATTCTAAGAAAGAGCAAATCTCTTTGAGTTTGCAAAGCATACAATGCATAAAAGTCAATGTACCTGAAATATAGTTCTAAGGGCTTAAATTATCTGGACTAAATAGCACCACTTATTTAATAAACCAGATAATTTGTCTATTTACCATTTTATTTAGGCCACAATATATACTGCTAATATTTCAAAAAAGTGGTTTTAGAAATATCAAATAATAATTAGAAATAATCATCTCTCTTCTAACATCTCATTAGTAGAGCACTTAGCTTATTATTCCTCGTTCTCTGTGATATATCTTCTATTAATTGACTCTGAAAACCAAATTTAAAACTCTGTGTTAAAAAAAAATGAAGAGATCTTTTTTGGTCATGCTTGTTCTTGTTAGGTTGACAGCTTTCTCAGTGACCAAAGATCTGTAAAGATCCTTTCACTATACAGAGATCAGGCATTCAGGAACTGAGGTTTGTTAGCAGAAGGAATGAATGAATGAACACATGTACCCACATACAAGCTAGCATTCAACATATTTGAAAAAACTCAAGTCCCATTTCTGTTATATTTCACTAAAAATATTGTTGGAAATGGTAGCAAATTATGAGTACAACTACCTTCAATCTGTTAATTTGGGTTGAATAGAGAGGACAAATACTTGCCTCTAAGCACATTCCTTCTATAGGCTTTTATCAGGCTTTTTAGTTAATTTACAATGAAGATACATTGTAAATTATCAGAGTTGCTGCTCAGAGCAACTCATGGGTGTTTAAAATGGTTTGGACATCAGTCAAATTGTTGCTGCATTTTTGCATGCAATGTAAATGTCACCACTTTTAAAATATGAGTGAGGAAAATTATTAGGCTTCTTTCAATAGTCTTGTGCATTAAAATGAAAAGAAGGAGGGAAGGGAGGGAGGAAAAAACATATGTAAACATACTGTAAAGCAAAATTTCCAAGTAAAATTTTTCAAATTACTGGAGTAAAAAGTGACTGTTGTTGTTTTTTTTTTTGTTTTTTTTTTTTCTTTTTTTCTACAAAGGCTGTATCTTGGAAAAAATAATCAGGGTGGTTGTCAGATAAATGTACAACTTTCAACTTCAAGTCTGTAGGTAGTTCAGTGGTTTTATAAGCCTCTGTGGATAAAGTCTTTGACTTTATATAAAACAATAAATTTACTGATTATCTGCTATGGTTCCCTTATATTTACTAGTTTGCTGTTAGAATAGTTGGGGAGGTTAAAAAAAGCCTACCAATTCCCTAGTCTTTTCTAGACCTTCTGGTCAGACCCAGAATATCTCTCATTTGGCACACACGTACAGTTTAGGTGGGAATAAAACAAATTACAGAATCATTTATTATCAAAAATATTAGAGTCTCATTCAGGGTGGAGTTTCATTCTTATAAGCTTCAGATAATGAGGACTTTGAGCTTTATATGATTAAATCAGTCCCTCACTAGGGAAAAACCAACATATACCTAATTCTACCATCCATAGGATTCCCTTGCAGCTCAGCTGGTAAAGAATCTGCCTACAGTGCAGGAGACCCTAGTTTGATTCCTGGGTTGGGAAGCTTCCCTAGAGAAGGGAAAGGCCTTCCTACTCCATTATTCTTGCCTGGAGAATTCCACGGCTCGTTCTTTGGTCTGAAAGAGTCGGACACAACTGAGCAACTCCATGTTCACTTTTCAACTTTACTATCCACAGTGCATGTAAAGGCAAATTTGAGATTTTATGAGAAATAAGGATTAGGTTAAATCAAGTAAAATTGGCCATATTCAACATTTATATCTTTTTTAAAATGTCAACTTCAAATGATTCTAACATAGTGAAATATCACTGCATATAATTATTTTCACAGTAAATAATGTCCATGCCAAACCTGAAGTTATAAACACTAGTGATGAATATTAAATGTAGATAGCTTTGGATACACTCATCAGAAATTTTGCTATTAACATCTATTTTCTTTACTACCTAAGGACCATGCTTGGCTTTACAAAACTGAAACTCGCATTAATGTAGATGATCTAATACATATAAATACTAGTCTTTGCTACTTATCACACCATCAAAGCATTGAATCAACTTGTGAACCTAAGTGAAAAAAAAAAAAAAAAAGCAAATTCATTTAAAGTGAGAACAGCTGTTCCATATATTAAAAAAACTGTGCTTCCTATGAGTAGCACTGGTCATTAGACCATCATTATTTTTGTTCTTTTCCTCTAGTGCTAACATTCCATTTTCATTGCTTTTATTTTAATATATCCATTTAGCAATAACAAGCGCAATACTTATACCATCTATCATCCCTTACATAGAATAGTTAATAAGGCATGCTGTATCTCTTTCAAAACTAATATCCATTTAAAAATTTCCTCTTTGAATCTCTGTAAAAGCTTTAAATTGTCCTGTCCTACCTTACTCAAGGGCTTTCCGAGTGAATCAGCCGTCAAAGCAGGAGGCGAAGGTTTGATCCCTGAGTCAGGAAGATCCTCAGGAAAAGGAAATGACAACCCACTCCAGTATTCTTGCCTGGAGAATCCCATAGATAGAGGAGCTTGGCGGGCTACAGTCTGTGGAGTCGCAAAGGGTCGAACAGGACTAAGCGATTAAGCAGGCATGCACGCCTAACTCAAAGAATGTATTGGATACTTTACACACTAAATTACTGATCCATGGGGTAGATTACATACAAATTTAAAATCTCTAGCTACATCCTTCAAAACTGTGAGATTTGGGTAGAGGTAACATACTCACCCACCAAAAACTTATGTGCAGGATTCCGACATTAGTTCAACCAGAATGAAACAAGGTTAAATACTTCCCTAAGAATCACTCTTTTTTTCCAGTTTTTTTTTTTTTTTCCAAAATATAAACTTTGTAGAAAAAAAGTAGTTAACTTTTTACTCTAAAACCTGGAAACATTTTCCAAGTTTACAGTATGTTCACATATGTTTTCTCTTCCCTTCCTTTTCCTATCTCCCTTCCTTTCTTATTTTCTGTCTTTTCCCTCCCTACCCCAACTCTCACTCCAGGCTATCCACCCAGTTCCATATTTTCCCTTCCTCTCTCCTTCTCTCCCCTCCCTCTTTTTCATTTTAATGTCCAAGACTGCTTGCACAACCTTGGTTTACAAGGTCCAGAGGAAGATATGTTTATTATATCACCATGAAAACTAATCTAATACTAACAAATTACTGGAAGAAAAACTATTTTATTACATCAAAATTTCAGATTATTAAAATATTTGGTTAAGTTAAAATTATGCTGTATTAAATAAGGTCTTTCAGCTTGAAGTAGAAATATTTACTGCCTGAAGATTAATTTATTTCAACAGTGATGATATGCTCTGTTGTTCTGAATTTGCAAAACTACTGTTTCTTTTCATTAGTATAGAAATTCAATATTTCCCATTTTTTAATTGTATTTTTATGATTTAAGCTGTGAAGCACTGGTTCTTTCTTCTCTGAGTTTTCTTCGCTGAATTCAGGATTTCTCTATATTAAGCACACCGAAAACAAATCTTTATAGGGTTTTGTTTATGTTCTTAATTTTGTTTTCTGCATAATGAGCATGGTGTATAAGAGTGTGGCATAATTAATTCCTTTATATAAATATCAGAAACAAAGTTTACCTTGATTGGGAAGATGAAAGTTCAGAAATTACAGCAAAGTTTAAAAAGTGAAAAGAAAAGAATGTCACTTCTAATCTTAGCAAAATATTTGATCACAATAGTTTTCTTCCATATTGTTTTTCTTTCCATGTGTATGCATGTGTTTGTATATACACATAACTGTGTAAGAATATGTGTGTTATAAGCATTAAGATTATTATTTATGTGCAATGATTCTCCTCCTTTTTCCACTCATTATTATAACCATTTCCCAAAATCAGTAAAAGCGAATGAAACAAGGTTAAATACTTCCCTAAGAATCACTCTTTTTTTCCAGTTTTTTTTTTTTTTTTTTCCAAAATATAAACTTTGTAGAAAAAAAGTAGTTAACTTTTTACTCTAAAACCTGGAAACATTTTCCAAGTTTACAGTATGTTCACATATGTTTTCTCTTCCCTTCCTTTTCCTATCTCCCTTCCTTTCTTATTTTCTGTCTTTTCCCTCCCTACCCCAACTCTCACTCCAGGCTATCCACCCAGTTCCATATTTTCCCTTCCTCTCTCCTTCTCTCCCCTCCCTCTTTTTCATTTTAATGTCCAAGACTGCTTGCACAACCTTGGTTTACAAGGTCCAGAGGAAGATATGTTTATTATATCACCATGAAAACTAATCTAATACTAACAAATTACTGGAAGAAAAACTATTTTATTACATCAAAATTTCAGATTATTAAAATATTTGGTTAAGTTAAAATTATGCTGTATTAAATAAGGTCTTTCAGCTTGAAGTAGAAATATTTACTGCCTGAAGATTAATTTATTTCAACAGTGATGATATGCTCTGTTGTTCTGAATTTGCAAAACTACTGTTTCTTTTCATTAGTATAGAAATTCAATATTTCCCATTTTTTAATTGTATTTTTATGATTTAAGCTGTGAAGCACTGGTTCTTTCTTCTCTGAGTTTTCTTCGCTGAATTCAGGATTTCTCTATATTAAGCACACCGAAAACAAATCTTTATAGGGTTTTGTTTATGTTCTTAATTTTGTTTTCTGCATAATGAGCATGGTGTATAAGAGTGTGGCATAATTAATTCCTTTATATAAATATCAGAAACAAAGTTTACCTTGATTGGGAAGATGAAAGTTCAGAAATTACAGCAAAGTTTAAAAAGTGAAAAGAAAAGAATGTCACTTCTAATCTTAGCAAAATATTTGATCACAATAGTTTTCTTCCATATTGTTTTTCTTTCCATGTGTATGCATGTGTTTGTATATACACATAACTGTGTAAGAATATGTGTGTTATAAGCATTAAGATTATTATTTATGTGCAATGATTCTCCTCCTTTTTCCACTCATTATTATAACCATTTCCCAAAATCAGTAAAAGCTTTGTAAAAGGCACAGTTTTAATAACCATGAATAACCTATTTAGGACTACAATATGATTTACTTAAAAAGTCCTTTTTGACTAGATTTTTGGGGTGTTTCCAAATTAGTAGGTAGTTACTATGGGCTTCCATGGTACAGATGAAAATATTTTCTCTATACTTTTCCCATGAATTTTCAATTACTTTCTTAGGATGGCTTCTGAGAAATGGAACTATCAGTTCATATGATATGAAAAGGTATTTTAAAATACAAAAATAAGACACTTAATATTATAAGTATACAGAGAAAAAAGTAAGCATTTTAGACTTCTGTGAATTTTTAACCTTTAGTTAATTAATGATAAGAACTGTATTTATATTTTTGCATGGGCTTCCCCAGTGACTCAGCAGTAAAGAATCTACCTAACAATGGAGGGGACTCAGGAAACATGGGTTGGATCCCTGGGTCAGGAAGATCCCCTGGAGGAGGAAATGGTCACCCACTACAGTATTCGTTGTTTGGTGTTTTTTTTAAACTTTTTTCTGACTTTATTTAGGTGGGGGGGCGTGTTGGGGGGGAGAGGGGTGAGCTGGCCACTTCTATTGGTCTTTCATTTATCTATTTTTCATCCATCTTTGTTCTTTGGCCCATGTGGGCCTCCCATCACAGTGGCCTCTGTAGGAGGCTACAGTCCATAAAAGTCACAAAGAGAGGAACACCACTGAGTGTTCATACACCTATATTTTTACATAAATTTTCTGTGATAGATCAGTATATGCAACTATTACATATACATGTTCTTAATTTTTTAACTATTGAAAATGAATAATACCATAATTACCCTTCAATTTGATTTTTCCCATTTAAAACAGAAGAATTCTGGATAAAACACATTCATGTGAAGGGCTAAATGCTGCTACACAGTACTGATATATGATGATTTATTTAATCGCTATCTTGCTAACTGGCATTCACATTGCTGAAACGAAACCTAGTTACCATAGTATAGATATCTTTATTTGCTTGTTTTTTCCCCATAATCATTTCCACTGATGGACTGGAAGAATTTTAATAGACACTGCTGAATTCACAATTAGCAATTCTCACATCTTTCTTTATCTACCCTTGACAACCCAGCTGTGTAAGAGACTGCCAGTATCTCACAGTAAACTAACTTCTGAGTTGTTCTCTATTAGTAAATTTAAATGTATTATTCTACAATATGTTTATTTCTCTTTTTCAATTTTTATTCCATGCATTGCTTTTCTATATCTCTTGCCTGTTTTTATACTGGATTATCTGACTTTGATTATAAAAACCTAGGAGCTGTTTAAATACTATATTTGTAAACATTTTCTCTGACATATATATACATATATGATATCTTTTATCACAATAATGTTTTGTTATTGTCTGAAGTTCTGTTATTTTATTAAGTCAGATACTTAAATATTTTGGTTTATGGTTCATGGTTTCACAACTTGATTATTAAAACCTTTCCCAAACTCTGTAAAAGTAAAAAGTAAAATAAACATTAAAAAAAAAAAAAACTTTCCCACCAGGAGATTATATACTCAGTCTACCACATCTACAATTTCCTAGTGCAGTATTTTTCTTTTTTGTTAATTTTCTATAATTTGAAAAACAGGTTTAAATTAATTTCTAGCAGAAGGGTAGCTTATTTTTGCAAAAACATGCACTTAAATGTTTATTAATTTCCCTCTTAAGGTTTCTATAAGAAGAAACTATATAATTGAAGCAGCATCATGTGTAATCCCCTAGAGGAATATGCCAGATATTTTATTTACCTTAGTATAACAAGAGCCTGTCACAGTATAGGACATTTAATCAATGTTTACTGAATGAATTAGAAATAATCAACAAAGAGAAAACATGATCTCATATGTTAACTATACAGGAGTGAGCTACAATTATCTACAGCTGTCTAACAAATTATCCCCAAATTTCTTGTCTAATAAATTTAGTGTTCAAAATAATTGGTACAATTTTATTATGGTCTCTTATAGCTCTGTGGGTTGACAGGCTTCATCCTGTGTGGCTTTTAATTAGGGCCTCTCACACAGCTGCAGTCAGATGGCTGAAGTCATCTCAGATGGCTTCTCCACTGCACTTGCAAACTGTTTTATTTACTGCACAGAAATGGCTCAGATTCAATTTAGTAGGGAATATTCAAACAGTAGGATGTGTGTTCATTGAGGGAAAAGGTGCACTCCTGAAAACACATTACCACAACGATCTGCCAGGATCCTCCTCTACCGCAAGATCCAGAAAATCCTGTTCTAAACTCACTGCAAGTCCTTGATCCTACTTCTTTATTCTATGGTCTACATTTATGTATTTATGTTTTTGCCTTGGCAATAAACCAGATATAAAGCATCAACAATTTATTTGGTGGACACAGAAAAGCATCATCCCCCACTCCACCAAAAAGTGTGAGTCAACCCTATAAGACAATCATCTTAAATTTTAATATGATTTATTCATAATTGTAAAAGTATTTGGGTTTTCCTTTTATCTTTGTAAGGCTAAATGGAACCCCTCCCCTTGCCCTTTTATACTTTGTTTCTTATTCTAATATTATTCATGCAATGAATGTATTAAATCCTGAATTGTCTCCCACACATTAAACTGTAATTCTAAAAGTGTCCATTCTTAAGAATACAGACATAATAAATAAATAAAAATAAGATATATGTAATCTCACACAATTTCTAAATCTAAATGTGCACCGTTATCACCCAAAAAAATGGGGAGTAGAATAGATTTTTATATTAAAACTGGTATTGGACCCAGGTGGAAAAGCCATGTAACTAGAACATGGCTTAAAAAGGTAACACAATTAGACATTATCAAAAGTATTAAGGGTATCTACCTTCTCTTCTTAACAGTAAGAGAGAAAGCTATTCTGAAATATATAATAGTAATATGCTCCTACTACCACCTAGATATCAGGGAGCCTAATATCCCAGGACAGTAAGAAATGACATAACCTTGTATAACTACATTATTTTAACTGGCAGTAGAAATTCTAAAAGAATTTCTATTCCTTTCACTTATATCCATAGATTAAAACCGAAAACAGTTAACACAGCAGGTAAACATTCAGGTTTGATCCCAGCCAGACTCTTCTTGGGTTAAGGTGGAAGCATGACTGTTTTCTTTTTCTAAAAAATTGAAATATAGGTTACATTTTCCTTCTATTTCCCTAATATGCTAATGGCCCCTAGAAGAGCTACTGCAAAGTAAGTCTGACTGCTAGGAAAAAAAAAAAAAAAAACCTTTGAACTCACTTAATTCCCATGTCTTCTATATTTCCTATCTTTTTTTGGTGGGGGGGGGGCGGGTGGGGTGGGGTGGGGAGTAAGGGGAGCAGGTGGGCCACTTCTATTGGTCTTTCATTTGTCCATTCTCATCCATCTTTGTTCTTTGGCCCTTGTGGGCCTCCCATCGCGGTGGCCTCTGTTGTCGCAGAGCAGCAGCTCTGTGCGCATGCGCTCCAGAGCTCCGGCTCGGTAATTGGACACAGCGATCCAGCCGCACCGCGGCACGTGGGATCTTCCCAGGCCAGGGATCGAACCGGCGCCCCTTGCACTGCAAGGCGGTGTCCTTACCCACTGGACCACCAGGGAAGCCCCGATATATTTCCTACCTTCACGCAAGCAAAATATATGGTAAATTAACCACTACCAAAGCCTTAAACTAAAAAACTATGACGAGAGATATTTTGACTAGGTTCTTTGAAACAGATAAAAAAGGCAAAAAAAAAAATCCAAACACAAAAGAAATGAGAATGGGAACATCTATTCTCTCATCTGAGGCTCCAATTTGACATTCTGACTGACGTGGTCAATAAGGCATATAAAGGGAGTGAGCAGTGGACAGGAATGAGTGGTGTGGAGAAACAGATTCCCTGGTGCTAGTGGTCTTCATGATCTCTTAACTTGTAGACTTTGCACTGACCAGCTACAGCTTCCACAGCTATATCCAAAGCTACCTGATTCCCTAGGAAACACATGAAGTCAAGTTCTTGTCTAATTCATAGACAATTGAAATACCAGTGGGTACATTCAGCATCCACTCCCACAGTGATGCTTTTCACAGAGAGATACTCAGGTATTTGACAGTTTTCAGAAGACTTTTGTCATAATCTATGATCAGTATTCAGTTCACTTTCTTGATTTATGAACTATTTATACAAAAGACTAAGATTTTGCATTGTTACTATTCAAGTCTAAGTACTATTTAGACTTTCACCGAAAGGCAGCCAATCATTAGTGTAATCTATATAGGATGATTCTTCCTGGTGCTACTGATGGGGTTAAGTGGATTCCTTCATGGGAGGTTGAACTTCATAAAATCTCTAGCTATTTTTCTTGGACTTCACCATTCTGATAGCTACCTCTTCTTTATTGAGAATGCTCAGACTCTCATTAGGCTGCTCACTACTGCTATCTGTAATTGGTCAATGTCACCAGCACTGTCCAGAAGGTCAAGATTGCTTTCTTGGGCAGAAAGATGCATCTGAAGTCATAACCAGACTCTCATGCTTTACCTCCTCCTTCCCTTCCAGGCTTACATCACTGTTGTCCCTGCTTTTAGTTTCCAAGAGCTCTCCTGGTGCCAGATATATTCTTATACTCTGCACATTCTATATACTCTTACAGGCAGCCCATGGCCACAGGACTGAGAGATACCACTGATGAAGACATGAAAAGGATTTCATTGAAGGGTTGCATATTTTTAGGGTTACCCTAATCGATATACATATATATACACACACACACATATATATATATATATAAATCAAATACATGATTATATAGCAATATCAGAACTGGTAGAGCTCTTCTACTCTTAAAAGAAATATACATGCTCATACTAAAAGGGAGGGGAAAGCCAATTTGACATTCTGACTGACGTGGTCAATAAGGCATATAAAGGGAGTGAGCAGTGGACAGGAATGAGTGGTGTGGAGAAACAGATTCCCTGGTGCTAGTGGTCTTCATGATCTCTTAACTTGTAGACTTTGCACTGACCAGCTACAGCTTCCACAGCTATATCCAAAGCTACCTGATTCCCTAGGAAACACATGAAGTCAAGTTCTTGTCTAATTCATAGACAATTGAAATACCAGTGGGTACATTCAGCATCCACTCCCACAGTGATGCTTTTCACAGAGAGATACTCAGGTATTTGACAGTTTTCAGAAGACTTTTGTCATAATCTATGATCAGTATTCAGTTCACTTTCTTGATTTATGAACTATTTATACAAAAGACTAAGATTTTGCATTGTTACTATTCAAGTCTAAGTACTATTTAGACTTTCACCGAAAGGCAGCCAATCATTAGTGTAATCTATATAGGATGATTCTTCCTGGTGCTACTGATGGGGTTAAGTGGATTCCTTCATGGGAGGTTGAACTTCATAAAATCTCTAGCTATTTTTCTTGGACTTCACCATTCTGATAGCTACCTCTTCTTTATTGAGAATGCTCAGACTCTCATTAGGCTGCTCACTACTGCTATCTGTAATTGGTCAATGTCACCAGCACTGTCCAGAAGGTCAAGATTGCTTTCTTGGGCAGAAAGATGCATCTGAAGTCATAACCAGACTCTCATGCTTTACCTCCTCCTTCCCTTCCAGGCTTACATCACTGTTGTCCCTGCTTTTAGTTTCCAAGAGCTCTCCTGGTGCCAGATATATTCTTATACTCTGCACATTCTATATACTCTTACAGGCAGCCCATGGCCACAGGACTGAGAGATACCACTGATGAAGACATGAAAAGGATTTCATTGAAGGGTTGCATATTTTTAGGGTTACCCTAATCGATATACATACATATATATACACACACACACACACATATATATATATATATAAATCAAATACATGATTATATAGCAATATCAGAACTGGTAGAGCTCTTCTACTCTTAAAAGAAATATACATGCTCACAAATATTTAGAAATAATATTGGGCTTCATAGTTGAGTCATATATATATTAATTATCATCAATAATTTAAGCTTGTTTTCTTCAAAAATGTTATTAATCTTAATGTTGTACCTTATACTCAATGGTATCTTAAAGTCAAGTATGTTGATATATATAAATATTTCATATGACTACATAAAATTAAAGAAACTATATTATGTGGATTGAATTTTCTTGGAACTTATGACTAAAGCTGTAATCAGTGAAGAAATGGTTAGTAATTCCAACATGTTTTCATCAGAAAACTAGACATAGTTATATATTTAGGCAAGAGTACAGAAAAAGAAATGGGATTTCTGTCAGTAAAAGGCCTGAAGTTTGTTATATCAAGCACTCTTTTTATAATTCTAGATTTTATGGGATGGAGGATATGTCCTAAAGTGGAGAATTTTTTTCATCTACTGGGTACTATTTTTCTTTTCAATGAGAATATAATATAGAAGAAACTTGATATTTAAGCAGTTTTGCCTCTTACAAATTCATGCTACTGCTGACTCTGTGAATATTTAAGAACTTTAGAAAAATGCACTTACCAAATGGGCTGTGTATCGGTATTCTACAAATTAAGATATTTCTGAACAGAGAATAGAAGATATCTGACTATTCACTATTCAGAATTGCATTTTTCAAAATGAAAACCAATCAATCCATAGCTAAATCTAGGTTTCTATATAAATCTCCTTTTACCATGTGAATTAGTAATATTCCAGCCATAACAAGAGAAAGGAGAAAAGGACTTTGGAATCAGACCCATTGTATTGCATCAAAAGCAAAACAACTCATTAAATCTAAGAAATACATATAAAATATCTAACAAAGATAAAATGAAATCTTTTACAAAGAGAAAATGAAATGACACAGAACACAGCAACAAATAATTTAAGATACAGCAAAATAGCTGAAATATTGAGTTGAAAGAAGGTTATCATTTTAGGGAATAGTTTTTCATTTTGTAAAATACAGATACTATCAACAATAGGGAGAAATATGAACAAATTCAGAGAAAGTCACCATTCAAACTGTTGAATAGTCAGCAACACATAAAAATAATACCATAAAAGCTGACATTGAAAAGAAAAATATAAAGATTAATAGACAAACCTAAAGTGAAAAGGATTATCATCACAAAAGAATAGTACCACAGTCCATCAGGATCCCATGAAATTCTCTGGTAATGTTTGATAGTTCTCTTCTAAGTTTGTTAGAACCTCAAGGTTCAGAAGATAATTCAGCTCATTCCAAATCACCCTTTCACATTTTTTCCTCCCTGGGTGACGATTCTCAGAACTTTTATAATCATCGCTGGTCAATACATCAACAAATGACTAAACTATATATATGTATGTGTGTGTATATATATATATATATATAGAGAGAGAGAGAGGTTATATATAAAGACATATATACTTATACAAATGCATATATATATATCAAGCCCATATGATTTCTCTGAGAAACAATGATTATTGATTAATAAATGTCTGCAATGAGGTTCATCTAAATCCGATCTGTATAACTGCTTTTGCTAATTAAACTCCACCTGATCCTAAAAGCAGAAACAGATATGTACAGAGGCTAATTCTGAATCAGTTTTCAGGATTCTGGCTGCCTTTGTTTTCTGAAGCTCTATAGTAAGACTTTTCTGTTATGACCATAAAACCACCAGTCTCAAGCCAGTGTTAGAGCCTCAGTGCTATAGACAGCATCATTTGTCCTTACTGGAGTTGGAGCAGGATGCAAATTCATCAGCTTTTGGCAGTCAGTTCTCTCTAGTGTGATCTTAATGAACTGACCAACATACATGAACACCTGTGTGCTTTCTCTGCTCTCCATGGAAACTACACCTGTCCCCCTGGCACTGACAAGATACAGAGCAGAACCGTCCAGGCAGAGGTGAACTCAAGTATGCTACACTATGACTACACACCAGTCAATACTGAGAAGTGAAGAATATGCCCACTGAACTAACAATTTGAATAAATGAATCTCTGTATTATCTCTTCATTTAAAAATGTTGCCTAGGCCTCTCTTCTAGGTAATGTTACATTTTGTCTCATTCTAAGGTATAAAATCTTGTTTTGAGTCTCTCCAAAGACTTGTCCGTTTCCACAGACTCACATCCTTGCACTGAAATGGAAGTCTTAGTATTCATTTGTAGCTTTTCTGGTAAACTGAATGAAGACACTGTGCCTCCAGAGTATACTCACGAGATCCTTTCAGGTCCTGAGCTGCATCTAAAGTGTTATACCTGCCATAAACATCCTAAACCAGTCATAACTATCAGAGAAAACTTATCTAGTAAACTCTAAGGAAATCCAAATAGTTGTATGACTTTATAACTATGATATTAAAGTCACAACTATTCATGCATGCATGCTAAGCCACTTCGGTCATGTCTGACTCTTTGCGAACGTACGGACTATAGCCTGCCAGGCTCCTCTGTCCATAGGATTCTTCAGGCAGGAATACTGGAGTGGGTCTCTGTGCCCTCCTCCAGGGGATCTTCCTGGCCCACAGATCAAACTTGTGTCTCTTACATCTCCTGCACTGGCAGGTGGGTTCTTTACCACTAGTGCCACTGGAGTATCTTTAATAAAAATGTGTTGTATAAATAAAATTTGAGAAAATACATATTTCATTAAAAGTCTAAGTACAGAAGTGCCATGTAAGAAAGCAATTTAAATACTTGCACTAAGATCACGTTTTAGTAGGATCATTAATGCATACAACAATTTTGGTGGAGGGAAATTAATTAAAAATAGGTTCATATTAAAAGTAGCACTGAGGGCTTCCCTGGTGGTCCAGTGGGTAAAGAGTCCACCTTGCAGTGCAGGAGACAATCCCTTTGGGAACATCCCACACGCTATGAGAGCGGCTGGACCGCTATGTCCAATTAGGAGCCAACGCTATGGAGTGCATGTGCCCAGGGCTGGTGCTCTGCGACTGGGGAGGCCACTGCAATGAGAGACCCACACAGGCCAAAGAATAAAGATGGATGAAAATAAATATATATAAAAAACAATAAAAGTGGCCAAATTTTAAAAAAGATACATAAAAGTAGCACGGAAATCTACAACCCCATAGTAAGTTTCATGTATTTTTTTCTTCCTTCTCATATTTCAGAATGATTGTTAAACACTCTCTCACAAATATCAAAATATACAAAGGTAACATCTGATGATGCTTTTTGTTTAATTTATTAATACCATTTTGGAAATACAGCTCTTTGCAAAACTGGTTTTTAAGATATAATACCGGCTTCAATAAAAATCTAAATATCTTTAACCAGAGCAAAATGCATGTTCAGTATTCTGATCTATTAATCTTCACCTTATAAAATAGAGGTCAAGGTACCCTCACCGGAATCAGGAAGTCTATTAGGACTGAGTAGGAAATGGATGAAAAGAGAGGAATCTCATTTTTCCCTATTCAGTTCTGATGTGGCCACTCTAGTGGGTTTATCTTTAAATAAATAGGAAGGCTCAAAGTTGAAGCTTTTGGCTCAAGACTGCTTCGTATTATCAACACATGAAAAATAATCATGGTTCATGCCATTGTCAAATACTGTATTTATCTACATATTTCAAAACTAATCTTTGCATCCTACTCTATTGTTCACAAAGAACCACTACATGTAAGCTCATTTATTCTTTAACATATCTTAATGAAGGATCAACTTACCAATGATGATGTTTCAGATATCATTTTAACAGTTTGTGAAAAACAAAAATTTTAACCCAAATGTCACACATTGAAGGTGATAGAACTAGATATGGGATCCAGATGTGGTGGCTTTATCCCATGTTCATCCTGCTATAGGATACTCTCTCTCACAAGGCAATTTCGTATCAATTATGTGATGCAGTGATTTTCTACAGATATGATAAGGAATGGCAACCCACTCCAGGATTCTTGCCTGGAAAATTCCATTGACAGAGGAGGCTGGCAGGCTACAGTCCACAGGGTTGCAAAGAGTCAGAAATGGTGGTTCAGTGGGTAAGGACACTGCCTTTGCAGTGCAGGGGGTACCGGTTCAATCCCTGGCCTGGGAAGATCCCAGGTGCCGCAGATCGGCTGGACCTATGTGTTCAACTACCGAGTCAGAACTCTGAAGCGCGTGGGCCCAGAGCCGGTGCTATGCAGCGACAGAGGCCACTGCGATGGGAGGCCCACACAGGCCAAAGAACCAAGATAAATAAATGAAAAATCAACAGAAGTGGCAAAAAAAATTTAAAAAAGTCAGACACGACTGAGTGACTAACATGTTTACTTTTTCACTTTTTTTTTTTAATTTATTTTTATTTTTCCCATCATACCTCTCTTATTTATATGTATTTTCATCCATCTTCTTTTTTTAGTTTTTGGCCTGTGTGGGCCTCCCATTGCAGTGACCTCTCTCACTACAAGGTGGACTCTTTACCCACTGGACCACCAGGGAAGCCCTACTTTTTCACTTTTTCATGCTGGAACCATTAGACAAACTGTACAGCCCCCTAAAAATAATTGACATACACAATTAAGATAGAATGGTTATTATGAAAAAAAAGAAAAACTGAAATACAGAAAAGCTAAATGAACTAGATGAATGACTACTCAATTTAGGCTATTCACATTAAATTAGTTCTCACTTTTGGGGCTTCCCAGGTGGCGCTTGTAGTAAAGAACTGGCTGACCTATGCAGGATATGTAAGCAGTAAGAGTTTGATCCCTGGGTTGGGAAGATCCCCTGGAGGTGGAAATGGCAACCCACTCCAGTACTCTTGCTTGGAGAATCCCATGGACAGAGGAGCCTGGTGGGCTACAGACCATAGGGTTACAGAGATTCAGATATGGTGGAATATTCACATGAAATTACTTTTCACTTGGATCTCCTTAAACTCATTTTTATCTTAAAACAAATATAAGTAAAACAACAGACCCAGAACTACTGAATTGATTACCCTAAATTTCTGAAGTGAACATTTATTTTCAGTCACCCTTTATCCCAGGGGATATAGAAATATTTTTAAATATATAAATTTGTGAAAGCATTTTAGAGTATATACCATTAGGTAGTGACCCAGCAATCAACAGCTCTCTCAGTGTTCACTGCCCAGGTGGATCTGGAGTTGCTGGATGATAGAAGGAGTTTGAGAAGGCATCCAACACTTGGCATCACTGCCTTATGGCATATGCCAATTCTGTCTAATACGTTCTGCACTCTAAGGCTGCTTGGAGCAGGTGGCTTCCGCAGGAGGAAGAGAGTTGTGGAAAGATATTCATGAAATGAATATTTATGAACAATCCTAATCTTCCTTTAAGTGTAAGGGAAAAATAAATTTTAAACAGAGAGAACCTTAGGAATTGCTGATCTAAGCCACCATGCTTTAAATATTTACAACCTGCTTGTGTTACTTCTGAAATCCTTTAATCTGAAGTACGGTAAATAAATTAGGAGAGCAACACTGAATCTGCCAGAGAATTCTGATAAATTCTCTTTAGCATGAGCAAACCCGTCATTTATGTAAATAGTTTTCTCATTTTTGTACAAATTGTTTTTCAAGCAAAGTTACATCGTTTTGTTATTCAACAAAAATCTACTTTGTGACAGTCACTTAAATCATGTCACTGAAGTCTTCCCTTGTAGTTATTTCAAAATTGGCCATGCCATTTTTGCAAGATTATGGAACGTAGGTATAAGATACCTACCTACTTCCATACAAATATTTCTGGTGGCTGGGCTTGTTCTAGCTGCAAAATGGAGAAAGATGGTTTAATGAGAGAAAAAAAAACAACATATTTGAAATAATACTGTTTCATAATATTCAATATGCACTAAGTCACTTCAGTCATGTGTCAGACTCTTTGTGACCCATGGACTGTAGCCCATCATGCTTCTCTGTCCATAGGATTCTCCAGGCAAGCATACTAGAGTGGGTTGGCATGCTCTCAGGGAATCTTCCCAACTCAGGGATGGAACCCACATCTATTATGTGTCTTGCACTGGCAGGTGGGTTCTTTACCACTAGCACCACATGTGAAGCCCAATATTCAGTACAGGGATGACAGATTGCCACTTCTTGTACACAATTTACATTCACTCTTTTAAATCTTCCTGTTCTCCAGAATAAGTACTGCAAATTTTTAGATTAATAAAATTACTTTGTAGAACAGTGCAAGTTTACCAAAAAATTGAGCAGAATGTAAAGTACTACTAAATACAGCTTCCTGGCACACACATCTGTGCAATTTCCTTTATTATTAATATTTTGCATTCATGCATGCAATGAACTGTACTGTATGCCTCTCAAATTTCACGTTGAATCCCCAAACTTCAATGTGATGGCATCTGGAAAATGGGCTTTGTGGAGATAAGCAAGCTTAGATGAAGTCATGAGGGTAGGTCTCTTATTAGTGTCCTCAGAAGAAAAGTGCGTAGAAGTTTCTGTGCCATGCTAGGACCCAATACCTGATTATGCTATCTGACTTACACCCTCCATAGCTGTCAGAAAATAAGTCTCTGACACCAAGACACCCAGTATTTTGTTAAGGCAACTCAGGCTAATACAATGTGGTACATTTGTTGTAACTGAAAAATGGATGTTAATACATTGTTACTAAGGTCCATAATTTAAACTATGGTTCATTATTTACATTATACATTCGATGAGCTTTGACAAATGCATTATGACATATGTCTACCACTACAGTACCATACAGATTAGTTTTACTACACTGAATCAGTATGTATCTTCATGACTTTTTCAGATTGCTCACCAACTGACATTTTAGTAATTTCCCTCCCAGTCTAAGGGAGATTTACTATTTAAAATTCTGCTGTATACAGTCGTTCCACTTTTCTTCATTAATACTATATTTAATTACTTTGTTTCATAAACCAATTTCTTTAAATGGATTTCACCAGGCAGTATGAGGTTAGAAATAATTCTATTTAATGAAATTGTTAGTCATGAGGGGATTCACAGTCATGGAGACTCAGAAAGTCTAATCCACAAGTAAAAGTACTTGGGATTTAAAATTCTGCAATGACTTTCAGTATAATATCTGCTAATCACTTAAATCAGCTTGGAAAATTTTATAGGCTGCCCAGACAATGAGATAGGCAGCTGGGGAGATAAGACTGGATTTCTGCCCCTATTGCTTAGTCAGACTTACTAGGGAAATCTGCCTCTCCTCCCATTCCTACTTTATACAGGATCACAATGAAGTTAAAACAACAGTTCTAAGACTGGGGCTGGACTACTACCAATAACATTTTGTGACCTTGGGTGACGTATTTAATATTGCAGAGTTTCAAATGCCTTATTAGTAAAATATCATAATAATACTTGCCTCACTTAATTTCTGTGGTGATTAAATTAACATATATACCAACGTTTCAGATTCAGTGCCTGATATTTGACAGATGCTCATGAATATTTGTCCTTTCAGAAAATGTGATGGCATCTGGAAAATGGGCTTTGTGGAGATAAGCAAGCTTAGATGAAGTCATGAGGGTAGGTCTCTTATTAGTGTCCTCAGAAGAAAAGTGCTAGAAGTTTCTGTGCCATGCTAGGACCCAATACCTGATTATGCTATCTGACTTACACCCTCCATAGCTGTCAGAAAATAAGTCTCTGACACCAAGACACCCAGTATTTTGTTAAGGCAACTCAGGCTAATACAATGTGGTACATTTGTTGTAACTGAAAAATGGATGTTAATACATTGTTACTAAGGTCCATAATTTAAACTATGGTTCATTATTTACATTATACATTCGATGAGCTTTGACAAATGCATTATGACATATGTCTACCACTACAGTACCATACAGATTAGTTTTACTACACTGAATCAGTATGTATCTTCATGACTTTTTCAGATTGCTCACCAACTGACATTTTAGTAATTTCCCTCCCAGTCTAAGGGAGATTTACTATTTAAAATTCTGCTGTATACAGTCGTTCCACTTTTCTTCATTAATACTATATTTAATTACTTTGTTTCATAAACCAATTTCTTTAAATGGATTTCACCAGGCAGTATGAGGTTAGAAATAATTCTATTTAATGAAATTGTTAGTCATGAGGGGATTCACAGTCATGGAGACTCAGAAAGTCTAATCCACAAGTAAAAGTACTTGGGATTTAAAATTCTGCAATGACTTTCAGTATAATATCTGCTAATCACTTAAATCAGCTTGGAAAATTTTATAGGCTGCCCAGACAATGAGATAGGCAGCTGGGGAGATAAGACTGGATTTCTGCCCCTATTGCTTAGTCAGACTTACTAGGGAAATCTGCCTCTCCTCCCATTCCTACTTTATACAGGATCACAATGAAGTTAAAACAACAGTTCTAAGACTGGGGCTGGACTACTACCAATAACATTTTGTGACCTTGGGTGACGTATTTAATATTGCAGAGTTTCAAATGCCTTATTAGTAAAATATCATAATAATACTTGCCTCACTTAATTTCTGTGGTGATTAAATTAACATATATACCAACGTTTCAGATTCAGTGCCTGATATTTGACAGATGCTCATGAATATTTGTCACTGTTTTGTCATCATAATTATTATATTATGTGAATTACCATACACTAGAGATCCAAGAAAGAAGTTAATCACAGCAACAACTGCCTCCCCGTACAGGCAAAAATGACCAACAGTTGTATCAGACATTCTATCCCAGATAAAGTGTCAGCTCTACACCAACATAATGTAGCATATAAGGAATGGACACAACAGTAAATTCAAGAAATATTGATTGAAGTTGTTCCTGGCTTCCTTCTGGGTTAGCTATTGGTAATAGTTCAAAATATAATTAGTCTTTGAAAATCACATGGTCAACAGGCAGAAGAGTAGTCATTTTCTAAATAACCACTGATAGTAAAAATATATTGAAAAAAAATCCATTTTTTTTCTAATTTATAGAATTAGAGGATTATAAAGGTGTAGTGATTATGTCTGCTTTCAGGACAGCCTGCACATACCAATCAATGTAGGAATACATGAAAAACTAAAGATTGGAAAAGGCATGTATTTCAAAAGTCAAAATATTTTCTCTTGACTCAAACGTGAATTTAGACATAACTTATTTTAATAAATAAATGCAAATTATTCAAGAATAATATTTAATATGGCAGGTGTTCAGTCTGACAAAATTAAAATGTTGAACAAATACTGTATCATTTACCCCAAATAGTCATTCTCTGTGTCACATTATTTTCTCCATTCTCCATTAAAGAAAACTGAAAATGAACTACTAGTAATTTACTAAGCTAGTGAACAGTGAAAACAAAATTTTAACCCAGGATATATGGTTTAAAAGATGCTGTACTCAACTATTTTTCCATACTAGGAAATAAAACTACATTAGGAATCAGAAGAATTAATTTTAATATGAAGATCTAGCACATATTTATCATAACCATGGAAAAATTTCAGCCCTTCTAAAACATTGCTTTCTTTAAAGTGGGGTCCTATTCTGAGTTACTCTGAGGATAGAACGAGATTCCTTTAAAACCTGCCACAAAAAACATTATGTATTTGCACATTATTATATTTTAAGCAAAGGTTCCCCATGTGGTGATAGAACTTCTGGTTTCTTCTGGACTTGTCTGACATGTATCTACTTCTTAAAGTATAACAGGCTTGAAAATTATTCTGACTTTCATCTGTGCACATGTAGGTTGTGTGCATACACAGCTGCATCAAAGAATTAATCTTTTTAAACATATAAATAGATAAAAAGCTAGGAAAGATTCCAATTTGATAAACATCATTAAAAATTCTAGTGGTAAAGGACAGAACATATACACATGAAATATTGATTGAAGTTGTTCCTGGCTTCCTTCTGGGTTAGCTATTGGTAATAGTTCAAAATATAATTAGTCTTTGAAAATCACATGGTCAACAGGCAGAAGAGTAGTCATTTTCTAAATAACCACTGATAGTAAAAATATATTGAAAAAAAATCCATTTTTTTTCTAATTTATAGAATTAGAGGATTATAAAGGTGTAGTGATTATGTCTGCTTTCAGGACAGCCTGCACATACCAATCAATGTAGGAATACATGAAAAACTAAAGATTGGAAAAGGCATGTATTTCAAAAGTCAAAATATTTTCTCTTGACTCAAACGTGAATTTAGACATAACTTATTTTAATAAATAAATGCAAATTATTCAAGAATAATATTTAATATGGCAGGTGTTCAGTCTGACAAAATTAAAATGTTGAACAAATACTGTATCATTTACCCCAAATAGTCATTCTCTGTGTCACATTATTTTCTCCATTCTCCATTAAAGAAAACTGAAAATGAACTACTAGTAATTTACTAAGCTAGTGAACAGTGAAAACAAAATTTTAACCCAGGATATATGGTTTAAAAGATGCTGTACTCAACTATTTTTCCATACTAGGAAATAAAACTACATTAGGAATCAGAAGAATTAATTTTAATATGAAGATCTAGCACATATTTATCATAACCATGGAAAAATTTCAGCCCTTCTAAAACATTGCTTTCTTTAAAGTGGGGTCCTATTCTGAGTTACTCTGAGGATAGAACGAGATTCCTTTAAAACCTGCCACAAAAAACATTATGTATTTGCACATTATTATATTTTAAGCAAAGGTTCCCCATGTGGTGATAGAACTTCTGGTTTCTTCTGGACTTGTCTGACATGTATCTACTTCTTAAAGTATAACAGGCTTGAAAATTATTCTGACTTTCATCTGTGCACATGTAGGTTGTGTGCATACACAGCTGCATCAAAGAATTAATCTTTTTAAACATATAAATAGATAAAAAGCTAGGAAAGATTCCAATTTGATAAACATCATTAAAAATTCTAGTGGTAAAGGACAGAACATATACACATGACATATGTGATTATAATATTTATATGTTCACATTATTTTAACATGTTATATTTTTATTAGTCTATCATTTTAAAACCTTGAACTTGATATATCAAAGACAATTCACCTCTGAGGAAACAAATTGTGATGTATAAAACAGCAGAAATTCAATGTTAAGTCACTTCAGGAATTCTGAGACTGATGCTTCCATCTCTCACTCTTGTGAATGAATACACATTCATAGAAGGAAGAGCAACTAAAGAGGAGCTTCAAAGAAACTGAAGAGAACACAGGACACTACCCTTCTGATCCTAGTTGCATTATTATGCTGTATTATTCAGTCCTACTTTAAGTTTATTCACACTGAAGCAAGTCTTACTGACATTCTGACCAAATAAAAAGAAAGTTTTAGTCACCCAGTTGTGTCCAGCTCTTTCATGACTCCATGGACTGTAGCCCGCCAGGCTCCTCTGTCCATGGGATTCTTTAGGCAAGAATACTGGAGTGGGTTGCCATTTCCTTCTCCAGGAGATCTTCTTGACTCAGGGATCAAACTCCAGTCTCCTGAATTGCAGGCAGATTCTTTACCCTTCGAGCCACCCAGGAAGCCTGATGTTCTGACAGACTAACCTTATTTTAGTTTGTGAAAATCTAAGAACTTCCCACTTTTCACTGAAGCGTAACTCTCAGCTAACAGCTTTTGAGTGTCCTCTGACCATATAACCAACACTCATTCAGCTGTAGCACCTATAGGTGCTTGGGGGGCCCCCAAGTAAAGTTAATTTTAATTACCACAGACCTATCGGTACAGAGGGAGGGAAGATTCTGAAAATCATTGTTTGCCCTTTTCCCTGGAATTTCTTTCTCATCATGTACCCTTTGAGATACAGAGAGATGATCATCCATAGAGTTGATGCAAAAGCAAATTATAGAACAAGGCTTCTGAAATTAAAAAGTTACCAAAATGTTAATCATAATTACAAATACAAATAAGATATAACATTTATCTTATTACAAAACAGGAAGAGATGACATTTTTTATCTCTGTTCTATGCTGCCTAGCTTCCTGGCTCCAAGCTGAAGTTCACTATGAGTAATTATCATTCAACATCATTTAACTTGGAAAGTCTGACTTCTAAGGAAAGTGAGATTGAATTAGAGTAAGTGAGATCTTTCCAGGGAAGAGACAGAAATAGCTGTTGCAAACACTATTTTTTAAAGGTGAATATCTATAATTTTCTTCTTTAAAAACAAAGTCTACTCTAAGGGAACATGTCACCCTTATTTTAAGCAGACATTTACTTATTTTGGCTGAATGAACTACATGGTAAGAAATTTTATTGCAAAACCTCGAATTTCAGAATCACTTCAAACTCTCTATCATAAGAATATTCCCAAGTACGATTTAGTTTCATCTGACTTTCCTCTCGAGTCCCTGCTTCTGAAAAAAGGACTTGGCATTGTTGCTTACATTCTTATCTTCCACTCACTCCTCAATCTGCACACTTTAGATGACTGGCTCTATTGATCCACTGAAGTCAATCAAACGAAAGCCATGAGTGGCTTCTATACTGTATGATAGTGGCCGTGGTTTAGTCTCTAAGTCACGCCCAACTCGGTTACAACCCCTGTAGCCTGCCAGGATTCTCTGTTCATGGGATTTCCCAGAGGAGAATACTAGAGTGGGTTAGCATTTCCTTCTCCCCACCCAGAGATCAAACCTGGGTCTCTTGCATTGCAGGCAGATTATTTACTGACTAAATCACTAGGGAACCCCATAATATATGATGGAATAACCTTTTCCTTGTTTTTCTTTTGGCCACTTCTATTGGTCTTTCATTTATTCACTTTCATCCACTTTTCATTTCACTTTCATTGTTCTTTGGCCCATGTGGGCCTCCCATCGCAGTGGCCTCTGTCGCTGCAGAGCACCAGCTCTGGGTGCATGTGCTCCAGAGCTCCAGCTCAGTAGATGGACACATCGGTCCAGTCGCTCCGTGGCATGTGGGATCTTCCCAGGTCAGGGATCGAACCGGCGCCCCTTGCACTGCAAGGTGGTGTCCTTACCCACTGGACTGCCAGGGAAGCCCTGGAATAACCATTTTTCTACTCCATTTCCCCGCAACATGTGACACTCCCCATGACACAAAGACAAAATTCTCTCCTATTCCTCTTTTACCCTTTCCTAATATTGCTTCTTTTGACACTGCATCTTTTGACATTGACTTATCCTATTCTCTCCGCTTATCACTAATATATTATTGCTTCTAATATGCTTAAGAAAGTGAGTAAAGGGAAATCTTTCCAGGGAAGAGACAGAAATAGCTGTTGCAAACACTATTTTTTAAAGGTGAATATCTATAATTTTCTTCTTTAAAAACAAAGTCTACTCTAAGGGAACATGTCACCCTTATTTTAAGCAGACATTTACTTATTTTGGCTGAATGAACTACATGGTAAGAAATTTTATTGCAAAACCTCGAATTTCAGAATCACTTCAAACTCTCTATCATAAGAATATTCCCAAGTACGATTTAGTTTCATCTGACTTTCCTCTCGAGTCCCTGCTTCTGAAAAAAGGACTTGGCATTGTTGCTTACATTCTTATCTTCCACTCACTCCTCAATCTGCACACTTTAGATGACTGGCTCTATTGATCCACTGAAGTCAATCAAACGAAAGCCATGAGTGGCTTCTATACTGTATGATAGTGGCCGTGGTTTAGTCTCTAAGTCACGTCCAACTCGGTTACAACCCCTGTAGCCTGCCAGGATTCTCTGTTCATGGGATTTCCCAGAGGAGAATACTAGAGTGGGTTAGCATTTCCTTCTCCCCACCCAGAGATCAAACCTGGGTCTCTTGCATTGCAGGCAGATTATTTACTGACTAAATCACTAGGGAACCCCATAATATATGATGGAATAACCTTTTCCTTGTTTTTCTTTTGGCCACTTCTATTGGTCTTTCATTTATTCACTTTCATCCACTTTTCATTTCACTTTCATTGTTCTTTGGCCCATGTGGGCCTCCCATCGCAGTGGCCTCTGTCGCTGCAGAGCACCAGCTCTGGGTGCATGTGCTCCAGAGCTCCAGCTCAGTAGATGGACACATCGGTCCAGTCGCTCCGTGGCATGTGGGATCTTCCCAGGTCAGGGATCGAACCGGCGCCCCTTGCACTGCAAGGTGGTGTCCTTACCCACTGGACTGCCAGGGAAGCCCTGGAATAACCATTTTTCTACTCCATTTCCCCGCAACATGTGACACTCCCCATGACACAAAGACAAAATTCTCTCCTATTCCTCTTTTACCCTTTCCTAATATTGCTTCTTTTGACACTGCATCTTTTGACATTGACTTATCCTATTCTCTCCGCTTATCACTAAATATATGCTATCTTAGAGTCCTGTCCATTACTTATTTTTTGTTGTCATTCTGTATGTTCTTCCTTGGTACTTATCATTCATTCCCGTGAGTGACTGTGATCAAATCTGAGTCTTTTAATTTCACAAATTCCCAAATATCCTGTCAATATTCCTGCTTATAAAACATTTCCACTTGGATGTCCCACTGGTATTGTATTCATACTTAACACAATTCAAGCTACATATTTATCTTTCTGCCTAAACCTATGCCTCATTTTTAATTCCCTATCTCTAATAAGGGGTTCCACCTATCTCTTTTTTTCACATCGAAATAACTTTCTAATATATCATTTCTTTTTACTATATAACAAAGCATTTTATTATATATTAAGCATATTCTTTATATTTATCTTTACCATATATCAGCACATATTCATGCACATTATATTTTCATGCACATCATGTTTTCAATGTATTGTGAACCATTTAATATCAATTTAATACAACTTAGGATGATTATAAATATGCATTTGGTTTTTTTATATTTCCAAGTGACCTATCTATGGATATGTTTGTTTCTAAATATTTTAGGGTTTGTGTCTATTGACAGTTTGTTTGACCATCAACTCTTACTGCTAAATGGTGTATCTTTTTGCAAAAGATTCCAATCAAATCCACTCACTTTTGTCAATTCAATTTACTGTAAGCTAAATCATCAGCAAACTAACTTCATAATTCTGTATACAATGAAAGTAGATGCTGACCTGAAGGTTTTCTTATGAAACAAAGTGTTTGCTTCTTAGTGTAGAGACTATTTTTTCTCCATTTGGATCTTAAAAAGAAATTATATGCCTTCATGAAATTTGAGGTGCCTAATGAAGCGATAAGAAAATAAGTAATGAGCTTCCCTGTGGCTCAGATGGTAAATAATCTGCCTACAAAGCAGAACCAGAAGACTGCCTGGAGAAGAGAATGGCTACCAACTCCAGCATTCTTGCCTAGAGAATTCCATGGACAGAGAAGCCTGGCAGGCCATCGGCCAAGGAGTCACATGCAGCTGAGTCACAGTCAGATGCAGCTGAGTCACTAATACTTTTCACTTTTTTCAAAATGAGCAATGTGGTTCTAAAATATATTCATGCATGTATCAAAATAAAAGTGCAAATTAACTTCCATCGGGCACTTACATGATATTTTCTTGGGAATAAAAAAGGTGAAACACCCTTGAAAATTTTGGTAGAATAACAAATATCAATATAAGCAATTATAAAACAATGTGACTACACCGTAAGTACGTAGTAAGAGAGCCACAGAATCAAGAATCAATGCTTCCCTATAGGGTGATAGGAAGAAGAAATAGTAGATGCATATTAGAAATACCTGGAAAAAAATTATATTACACTTTCCAGGGCTCATTCCCACGACATTTGGGGGAAAACATCCCCCAGCAATGCAAATCTTTTTAAAAGATTCCCCATGTAATTCTTACTCTTTCTACCTCCACCCTCACTGGAAACCACTGTAAGAAAATACCTCTCTGATCTCCCCTATGTTAGCTGAAGGGCAGGAGTTAAGAAAACCTTCAGAGACAAACAAACTTTGAGTTAAATTTTTATGCTAAAGAAGTCCACTAATATTCTAGAAGAAAGAAATAGTATCTTAGGGCAAAGAGGAACCAGAAGCTTAGTAATTAGTATGTCTTCTACTGTGATGCATGAGGATAAAGTCAAACAAGCAGTTGGAAAGCTTGGACTACATATATTTTATGAAAAATTGGAAATCCTACACTTGCATGATGAAGCAACTGTGCCATCTGCAGACACATCAGGTCTGGATAACGTCACATTCCCTAGTCTCAGTGATACCAGGGAGGGAAAATGAGGTCAGTATTGTACACTGAAGCTGAAACTGTGTGTCAGGGAAGATCGTCAGGGGCAAAGGTTAGCACCATGTAATTGACAAATCATAGAGGATTTTTTAAGACAGTGAGCAACATCTCTGGAGCTAATGACATCTCAGAGATTTTTTTTAAATACCCAGGTACAAACAGACAATATTGGAGAAGATAAAGCAATTGCTTTTTTAATTGACAAGTAAAATCTCACAATTAATCACTTATTGCATGCTATATCTTAGGAATCTTAATATTGCTAACAGCTACTATTTTTAATATTATTTTAGACACTACACTAAGCATCTGAGCTGGTCAGTTATTCCATGGCAATCCTCACTATAACTTTATCAGTTAACCTAGTAGTATTTATTCCTAATATAAAGATAAGGTAACTGAGGCATCCATAGTTAAATAACTTCCTTGCAGAATTGTTCGTAGAAGATCCAGAATTCACTGGGTTGGGAAAATCACCTGGAGAACACAATAGCTTCTCACTCCAGTACTCTTGCCCGGAGAATTCCATAGACATGGTGAGCTACTCTCTTTGGGGTCACAAAAAGACAGACATGACTGAGCAACTAACACAGAACCAGAATTGACACCCAGTTCTGGCTAAATCTAGACTATAAGCTCTTTATCATTGAGTATGTTAACATGGTGGGATAGATGATTATGAACATCATTCTTCCTCAAGGAACAGAATACTACCTAATGTGAACCAACCAGGTTGACGAAGAGCATTCCAGTCAACATTCTCTTTATAATAGTGTGTAGTTATCAGGGGATAATCATACTTCAGTAGCACTTTTCAATGATATTAAGAACAGTGTCATATACATTGCCATGGTGGCCTATCATTTTTCAGTTAGTGCTCAAGTTATGAGAGCAAAAATGTCTTAATTGGAGAAGATTACAAAGACTAAAATTAGCAGTAACTATAATCTTCAGATTTCAAGAATCAGATGCTTGAATCGTTTTTCTGCTATCTTACTGTCTGGCAGTATTCTTAACCTCTCTGGACCTCCAATTGTTTATGATCAAAATAGATTTAACAAAACAAGCCAACCACAAAATCCTGTTGCTAAGGACTGGTAATACAACTGGTAGTGCATGTGTGCATCATATGTCACTTCAGCTGTGTCCGACTCTTTGCAACCCCATGGACTGTAGCCCACCAGGCTCCTCTGTCCATGAGACTCTCCAGGCAAGACTGGAGTGAAGTGCCATGCTTCTCCAGGGGGTCTTCCTGACCCAGGGATCGAACCCACATCTCTTGCATCTCCTGCACTGGCAGGCAGGTTCTCTACCACTGAGTTACCTGTAGGGAATGCTTGTGAAGCATTGTCACTCTCCTGTCCCAATATTATATGAAGGGCAGACAAGTAAATCCCACTATTTATGTAGACAAAGAGCCAAGTGTGGGGCTTCCCTGGTGGTCCAGTGGGTAAGGACACCACCGTGCAGTGCAAGGGACACCAGTTCCTAGCCTGGGAAGATCCCACGTGCCAGGGGGTGCCTGGACTGATGTGTCCAACTACCGAGCTGGAGCTCTGGAGCACATACACTCAGAGCTGGTGCTCTGCAACAAGAGAAGCCATTGCAATGGGAGGCCCACATAGGCCAAAGAACAAAGATGGGTGAAAACAAATAAATGAAAGAGAAGTAGCCCCCCGAGAAAATAATAATAAATTAAATATATATATATTAGCCCTAAAGAGCCAAATTCTTGAATTTCAGAGAATGGCATTGTCCCCCATCAATATCAATGTAATATTCTTACTTGGTTTCTCTCAGACACAATACAGTAAAACCAAATAAATATTTTGTATCACACACATAATAAACCCTAAAATTAGTGAAGTCATATTTCGGTACTGTGCTGTGCTCATTATTTATAAAAAATTACTTTGAATATTTGAGTAAATGATCATTATATGTTGTACTTCAACAATTACCTAACTTATAAAGTTTTAATGGAAACGCATATTTGAAACCATTAATAAGAAGATTAATGTTTGTTTGGATAATTAACTGAACTTATATTAAGTACTATTAAATGCTCCTAAATTTCCCATACTCTTTTATAGCTATTTTTTAAATTAACACTAACCAGATTCCAAAATACAGATTGCATTCCTAATATACTATGACATTTAAGCCAAGCATTTAAATCAAGGCTCTAATCACTGTAAGCTCAGAGGCAGCACTACATATTTTTAAATTTTATGATGTAACAATTTAACATGTAAATTACAGTATTTAAGCAATGATATTGAAATTATTTAATTTTGATAAAAGAAATAACATAGATATAGTTAAAGAAGTTGAATATAATTTAAATCCAGCAGAAAAATACATTTTAATCAAAATCAATGATTCTGTTGACTAAGACAAAGTACAAGGGTTCTAGTTCCAAAATAACAATTACATTTTTAAGGTAGAAATAGTTATATTTTAATTTATTTATATTTACCAAACATAAATAGTGTTTCCTTAAATATACTTGGCTGATAAAACAATTTTCTGAGAATTCCCTGATGGCTCGGATGGTAAAGAACCTGTCTGCAATGTGGGAGACCTGGGTTCAATCCCTTGGGTCAGGAAGATCATCTGGAGATCTATGGCAATCCATTCCAGTATACTTGTCTGAAAAATCCCAGGGATGGAGGAGCCAGGTGAGCTACAGTCCATAGGGTCAACAAAGAGTAGACACATCTGAGTTAACTAACACAGAGACAATTTATTTCATCTGGATATGTTTAATAGACAAAAAAATTGGTTCTTACTGCTTTACATACTGAGAGATTCCTTCATTTAGTGAAGACTGATGACTGTTTTCACTTAATGCAGGCTGCTTTGTTATATATAATGACCAATCACGGACAAGCTTTCCCTTTGAGAAAGATTCTGACCAGGACATTCAACCAACAATAAATATTGTGCAATTCTTAAAGATCTTAATAAAAGCCCTTTTATTTTCTTTTTAAAGGCATATCTAGTGAAGTTAAATGTTTCAACATTTCATGCTGTGACCTAGCAGTCGTTGGACTTGTGAACTCTCAGTCAATGGGAGCATTATCAGGCCTCGAGTGAGACCGCTGTGAGACCGCAGCCAGCATCTCCCAGGACTTCTCCAGACTGTGACTTTATGGGGCTGTTAGATATGCAAGGATAAAGACTAATGGTTTTAGAGTAGGCCGTTGTTATATGGCACAAAACATTCCTGAATGACCTGCCTCCGACCTGGAAGAATTAATGTGCCTCTATCATTTATGTTAATATCCTCCCCCAAGTGGAATAATGTCACATGTTTGGATAATCTACACAGGATATAAAATAACATTTAAAAAACATTAAAAAAGAAGAATCAAAGGCCTAGAGGTCTGCAGTATAAATTGAATTCCACTCCAGGCTTGCACTAATAAATAGATTGCTTTTGCAGATAGATTGAAAAGGCACAGCCTTATTGGGAAGTAACAGTGAGTTTGAAAGTAAGCCCACGGGATCAAAAATATCATTATGTGCTCCCACGACAGAGTCTTTCCAAACATAAATAGTGTTTCCTTAAATATACTTGGCTGATAAAACAATTTTCTGAGAATTCCCTGATGGCTCGGATGGTAAAGAACCTGTCTGCAATGTGGGAGACCTGGGTTCAATCCCTTGGGTCAGGAAGATCATCTGGAGATCTATGGCAATCCATTCCAGTATACTTGTCTGAAAAATCCCAGGGATGGAGGAGCCAGGTGAGCTACAGTCCATAGGGTCAACAAAGAGTAGACACATCTGAGTTAACTAACACAGAGACAATTTATTTCATCTGGATATGTTTAATAGACAAAAAAATTGGTTCTTACTGCTTTACATACTGAGAGATTCCTTCATTTAGTGAAGACTGATGACTGTTTTCACTTAATGCAGGCTGCTTTGTTATATATAATGACCAATCACCGGACAAGCTTTCCCTTTGAGAAAGATTCTGACCAGGACATTCAACCAACAATAAATATTGTGCAATTCTTAAAGATCTTAATAAAAGCCCTTTTATTTTCTTTTTAAAGGCATATCTAGTGAAGTTAAATGTTTCAACATTTCATGCTGTGACCTAGCAGTCGTTGGACTTGTGAACTCTCAGTCAATGGGAGCATTATCAGGCCTCGAGTGAGACCGCTGTGAGACCGCAGCCAGCATCTCCCAGGACTTCTCCAGACTGTGACTTTATGGGGCTGTTAGATATGCAAGGATAAAGACTAATGGTTTTAGAGTAGGCCGTTGTTATATGGCACAAAACATTCCTGAATGACCTGCCTCCGACCTGGAAGAATTAATGTGCCTCTATCATTTATGTTAATATCCTCCCCCAAGTGGAATAATGTCACATGTTTGGATAATCTACACAGGATATAAAATAACATTTAAAAAACATTAAAAAAGAAGAATCAAAGGCCTAGAGGTCTGCAGTATAAATTGAATTCCACTCCAGGCTTGCACTAATAAATAGATTGCTTTTGCAGATAGATTGAAAAGGCACAGCCTTATTGGGAAGTAACAGTGAGTTTGAAAGTAAGCCCACGGGATCAAAAATATCATTATGTGCTCCCACGACAGAGTCTTTCCAAATCAACTTCCTCTTACAAATTGGCCAAAATTGTTCCAACCAGAGACACTGCTGAACAATCAGCCTGGTTGAGAAGGATCTATTGTGCTTAAAAACAAAATAGGAAAGATAGAATAAACAAGAAACCACACAGGAAGTTCATGTGGTAAAAACACCTGAGGAAAGCCAAAGTGAATTAATTCCACATAAGGAGAAAAAAGAGATAATTATCAACTTTGGGAGACAAGACAAAACAATCAAGCCAAGGAATGAAGATAAAGCAAAATCATATTGGATAGCACTGAATGGAATGGGATAGAGGCCATTGACATGGGGCATACATGTGGGAATCCTGAGAATTTGTTTTTACAGGCCAGCCTCTTTGTGTAGTGGTACTCAGGTGGTTGACAATTTCTGACAGAGAAAGGTGTCATTCAGCCATTAGCTGTTCACGCTTAGGGAGGCATACTGACATTGATGTTGAGGGTGACCCCAAATACTTGAGTTAGAAGAGGAGCAGGTATTCAGTCAGGAGAGGGATGGAGGACCCTAGCCACACTATCCCTAGACCAGTTCTGGCTGGGAAAGTCCTGTACATTCTGTAAATAAAATGCAAAATATATGTTACTGGAGAAAATAACATGTTTCCAAAATCATGCACTAAAAAAAAGAAGGGTTACAG
Source organism: Tragulus kanchil (assembly GCA_022376925.1). Classification (NCBI taxonomy): domain Eukaryota; kingdom Metazoa; phylum Chordata; class Mammalia; order Artiodactyla; family Tragulidae; genus Tragulus; species Tragulus kanchil. The sequence continues at coordinate 148,680,944 of JAIOJX010000024.1, forward strand.
GATAATGGGTTATGTCAGATCACTTGAATCTATATAATCTAATTAGAGAACTAACAATAACTGCGTCAGCATATTAACACAGTTAAAAATAGATCTGTTTCTAATCAATAAGGAAATATTTTAGGAAATAAAGAATTTTAACTTTCAAGAAAATCTGAAGGCAACTTGATGGAGATGCGGATAAGCAGCTATTGACTCAGTTGAGCTAAAGAGCAAAAGGCACATGCTGGGAGAACCACAGCAAGAGGACAAAGTGCACGTCCCCATCAAAGCAGGAAAAATAACATTAAACAATGTGCAAAAGACCACATAACGTTAGCTTGCTATATTCAGCTGTGCTACTGTACATTGCTTCTGTTACTTTCGGTGCAAGATGTTAATAATTTGGAAAAAACACATATGAACCAATCTAAACACACGTTATATTGACATTGTTCCTGAATTAGCCAATTGTGTGTTAGCTAATCCAACACATATGAGCTCGCTAAGTAAGGAGACGGGGGCAAGGGTTGAAATTAACCTAAAGTTCAAAGCTGCAAAACTGAAAAGGCACTGGTGGCCTCTAAGCTGTCATCCTTACTGAGTTGCAGTCCACTTCTCAACCAGCAAGATGCTTGGAGAAAAAATGTATGAATAAGCCTTTTTACTCTTCTCTCATCTCGGGTGACCAAACCAACTAGCATATTTCAGAGAGTTTCATTCTGTTCTAAGCATGGTGATATCGATCAATGAGAATGCATCCAAGTGAAAATAACAGGAAGGTAAAAGCCTTGCAAGCATATCAGAAGAGGAAGAGTCAAAAAGTCTGGGCATATTCTACTCAAAAAAAAAAAAAAAGGCTCGGTTAGGGAGTTTGTTATTTTAAAGGGTCATATCATAACAGAAAGAAGTAGACCTCTCAGTTGGTACAACACAAGGCACAATTAGAATGGTCAATGGAATATGTGTGGCAACTAGGACTTACTCATAATAGGAAATACCTAGTATCAAAGCATCTAGTTGCATAAGATTGATTCTACAACACTGAATGTATCCAGGTTGAAGACTGCTGGTATCAGGGATGTGACAAAGTGCATTTCAGTATTGAGTGAAATCTGAACCATATGACCTTTAAGCCATGTTCTTCAATGTTCTACACTTTACTCTTCTTCTTTTTTTTTTTTTATTCTTTGGTATGTGCGGGCCTCCGACTGCAGTGGCTTCTCTTGTTGCAGAGCACTGATTCTGGGCGCATGCACTCCAAAGCTCAGGCTTGGTAGTTGGACACATTGGTCCAGCCACTCCGCCATATGTGGGATCTTCATGGGCCAGGGATCGAACCGGTGCCCCTTGCACTGTAAGGCAGACTCTTTACCCACTGGACCACCAGGGAAGTCCTAAATATTTTCTCTTAACCATTTGGGAATAGTATATATACTGTGCTGATGGCTTCCCTTGGCCCATATGGTTTACATTAATGTTTCTGAAATTTTGGCTAGACATCAAAACCAAGAGTTTTTGAAAAGTACAAATACACATTCCACCCCAAACCCCTTGGGAAGCATTTTTGATCAAGACTGGGCAGGAAATCTATATTTTCAATGGCAAAGAGTGATTATGCCTCATTCAGAATTCTGTTGAAGGCATTGGGATCCTAAGGTTAAAACAATGGACTCCATCCTTTTATTGACTGTTAAGGTTTTCAAAGTTGTGCTTTAGTGACCAGAGACTGGGCACTTTAAAATCAATAGCCAACTTTATTATGGGAAGGTTTATGTGTGAAAGAACAGCAAAACAATCCTCCTACTACAAATAATAATGACTGCAATAATTGCTTAGAGGACAGGAACTATGCCCAGCACTTTATATGCATTGTCTATTTCATTAATGCAAGCCCATGAGTCGACCCCTAAATACTGCTTTTGTTACCTTACTCGAGGATGTGGTGCCAAGACGTTTGAATTGCTGACATCAAGTCGGTAAAAATGGAACAGTCCACTCTTGCCTGTAGGATCTGAATGACCCTGACACTGAAAAGCAGCCTCAATTTTCAGCCCAGGTATAAAACTTCCATAAGGGTTTTTTGGACACCATGGTCAACCTTCATCTTAACATGCGGTTTCCCAGGAAACAGAGTCCACTTCTCAACTCAGACCTCATGTTCAGTGGTTTAAGTGTCTTGCTCTTTTTCGTTAACATTATCATAATTTTGTTCTATTTAAATGCTATCTAAATTCTATCTTTTCCTCAAGTCCTATTTTAAACCCTGCCTCTTCCTTTGCTTGGTGAGATGCTCCATAGTTCCCGTGCTGTGGCACCTCTCTTGATGTGACAAGTTAATAAGTCTAACTCTGTTGGATTATAGATATGGACTTGGTATTCTTTATTAGATGGGCTCTATCAGTAGATATTAAAATCCTTACCTAAAAGGTCAGTAAAATAAAGTTCAGAGAAGAACTTACTCAGGATCACATAATAAGTGACAAAATTGGGATTCCAACCCAGGTCTTATATGATTTCAAAACCCATGCTTTTAACAGTATACACACGGAATAAACTTTTGGGAATATATATACTGTGCTGATGGCTTCCCTTGGCCCATATGGTTTACATTAATGTTTCTGAAATTTTGGCTAGACATCAAAACCAAGAGTTTTTGAAAAGTACAAATACACATTCCACCCCAAACCCCTTGGGAAGCATTTTTGATCAAGACTGGGCAGGAAATCTATATTTTCAATGGCAAAGAGTGATTATGCCTCATTCAGAATTCTGTTGAAGGCATTGGGATCCTAAGGTTAAAACAATGGACTCCATCCTTTTATTGACTGTTAAGGTTTTCAAAGTTGTGCTTTAGTGACCAGAGACTGGGCACTTTAAAATCAATAGCCAACTTTATTATGGGAAGGTTTATGTGTGAAAGAACAGCAAAACAATCCTCCTACTACAAATAATAATGACTGCAATAATTGCTTAGAGGACAGGAACTATGCCCAGCACTTTATATGCATTGTCTATTTCATTAATGCAAGCCCATGAGTCGACCCCTAAATACTGCTTTTGTTACCTTACTCGAGGATGTGGTGCCAAGACGTTTGAATTGCTGACATCAAGTCGGTAAAAATGGAACAGTCCACTCTTGCCTGTAGGATCTGAATGACCCTGACACTGAAAAGCAGCCTCAATTTTCAGCCCAGGTATAAAACTTCCATAAGGGTTTTTTGGACACCATGGTCAACCTTCATCTTAACATGCGGTTTCCCAGGAAACAGAGTCCACTTCTCAACTCAGACCTCATGTTCAGTGGTTTAAGTGTCTTGCTCTTTTTCGTTAACATTATCATAATTTTGTTCTATTTAAATGCTATCTAAATTCTATCTTTTCCTCAAGTCCTATTTTAAACCCTGCCTCTTCCTTTGCTTGGTGAGATGCTCCATAGTTCCCGTGCTGTGGCACCTCTCTTGATGTGACAAGTTAATAAGTCTAACTCTGTTGGATTATAGATATGGACTTGGTATTCTTTATTAGATGGGCTCTATCAGTAGATATTAAAATCCTTACCTAAAAGGTCAGTAAAATAAAGTTCAGAGAAGAACTTACTCAGGATCACATAATAAGTGACAAAATTGGGATTCCAACCCAGGTCTTATATGATTTCAAAACCCATGCTTTTAACAGTATACACACAGAGTCAGAGAATGTAGAGTTGAAAAGGAAGCTAATATATGCCAGACTGCTAAATTTAAATAAAGAGTTAGGACTCAAATCCAGGCATTCCCACATCCCAACCTCCATCACACAGGTAGTTTTGGCTTTTTTTCAGCTGCCAATTAGCAACTTTTTAGGTTTTTCCTTAGCTTGCCCCTTCTGTGAACACAGTCTGTTCCTGGGGTATGGGAGATATCTGGAGCCTTCACTGAGACTCTGACACTAGTCATTTGGGGCAGTACCCAGAACTCCACATACTTCCTGATTTTTCCCTCCCTACAGATAAGAATATAACTAAATCAAAATAACATATTTTAGTTTTCATAGCTGCTGAAACACAATGCATCAACATTCTAGATATAATTAATAGACTACTTTCCTAAAATCAGTGAATTATGTTAAAAGGACATCCTCTTTGGTTTCCACACATCCCCATATCAGAGTACATGGGCAACTGCCTATGCTATGTCTCCAGTCTACCCTGAGTTCATGTTACCTGAGTTCTGCCATTGTGAAGCTGTACAAGGCTGCAACAGCCATCAAACTCAAATTATTTATTCATATGGTCACTTTTTAAATAAAATCCCACTAAAATATCCCTCACTGTCTAATGGTGGCATCCCTCTTGAGCCACTGATTTTTAGATATGGCAATTATCCAATGCTATTCAATGAAAATATATGAGAAATTAACTAAAATCATGTTCAGTGGTTTAAGTGTCTTGCTCTTTTTCGTTAACATTATCATAATTTTGTTCTATTTAAATGCTATCTAAATTCTATCTTTTCCTCAAGTCCTATTTTAAACCCTGCCTCTTCCTTTGCTTGGTGAGATGCTCCATAGTTCCCGTGCTGTGGCACCTCTCTTGATGTGACAAGTTAATAAGTCTAACTCTGTTGGATTATAGATATGGACTTGGTATTCTTTATTAGATGGGCTCTATCAGTAGATATTAAAATCCTTACCTAAAAGGTCAGTAAAATAAAGTTCAGAGAAGAACTTACTCAGGATCACATAATAAGTGACAAAATTGGGATTCCAACCCAGGTCTTATATGATTTCAAAACCCATGCTTTTAACAGTATACACACAGAGTCAGAGAATGTAGAGTTGAAAAGGAAGCTAATATATGCCAGACTGCTAAATTTAAATAAAGAGTTAGGACTCAAATCCAGGCATTCCCACATCCCAACCTCCATCACACAGGTAGTTTTGGCTTTTTTTCAGCTGCCAATTAGCAACTTTTTAGGTTTTTCCCTTAGCTTGCCCCTTCTGTGAACACAGTCTGTTCCTGGGGTATGGGAGATATCTGGAGCCTTCACTGAGACTCTGACACTAGTCATTTGGGGCAGTACCCAGAACTCCACATACTTCCTGATTTTTCCCTCCCTACAGATAAGAATATAACTAAATCAAAATAACATATTTTAGTTTTCATAGCTGCTGAAACACAATGCATCAACATTCTAGATATAATTAATAGACTACTTTCCTAAAATCAGTGAATTATGTTAAAAGGACATCCTCTTTGGTTTCCACACATCCCCATATCAGAGTACATGGGCAACTGCCTATGCTATGTCTCCAGTCTACCCTGAGTTCATGTTACCTGAGTTCTGCCATTGTGAAGCTGTACAAGGCTGCAACAGCCATCAAACTCAAATTATTTATTCATATGGTCACTTTTTAAATAAAATCCCACTAAAATATCCCTCACTGTCTAATGGTGGCATCCCTCTTGAGCCACTGATTTTTAGATATGGCAATTATCCAATGCTATTCAATGAAAATATATGAGAAATTAACTAAAATCATTCAAAAGAAATATGATTTCATGCAGTGGTGGAAGCATTATGAGAGAACTGCCCTGATAAAATACAAAGGAATTATTAAATAGTAACTGACAGACTTATATCCATTAACAATTGAAGAGAGAAATTATGGAATGGACTCTTTAAAAGACAATGCTTTGCATATCAAAGTAATAAGAGAGGCCTTGAAAAAACTAGGGAAATCTTTGAAGAATTTTGCAAAACAAATCTTTTTTTGGCTGTGCTATGAAACCAAATTGTAAGATTTAAAAAAAATAATCTCACACACACACATATTATCTACCTGTTCATGCAAATATAGCTTCACAACTAACTGTAAGATAATTTCTCTGTGTTCATCATTTCAAGATACAATTCTAACTAGAACTTTACTTTCAAGAATTTTTAGGATCCATTTAAAGTGTATTAAATTGAAATGTCAGCTTTCTGCTAACAATTGTCTCTGGATGGTGGGAACTCCTGATCCCCCTTTTTTGGTAAGAACTGCATGTGTGGGAATCCTCACTCTCCCTTCTCTTACAGAGCTTGACATTTTTTCTTTGATTGTACTTTCTTCATCAGACAGGATTTGTGTCCTCTGATCACCTGGGATCTTGTCAAAATGTAGAACCCCGGGCCCTGCTCTCAATATCTGAAGTAGAATTTACATGCCAACAAAACCTCCCAGTGATTAATATGCACATTTACCACTGTTCTGGATGATACCCCAGTACTATTTTTCAATACTATTTCATGGAGAAGGAAATGGCAATCCACTCCAGTATTCTAGCCTAGAGAATTCCATGGACAGAGGAGCCTGGCAAGCTACAGTCCATGGCATCACAAAGAGTCAGACACAACTGAGTGACTCTTTCACATGACAGAGATTTTTCTTGTCTTTTTTCCACTCTTGACTCTACATCTAACAATTCACAAAATTACTTTCCCTGAAGATCTCAGTTCTTATTAGAGCACCAAAATAGCCCCCTAACTGCTCTCCCAGCTGTCATTCTCCCCCTTACCCCTCTGCCTAAAACTTATTGCATCTTTTCTGAGTAATCTTCCTCTAAATAACAAACAAGTCTGGTATCCCTCCAATTCCTACAACTCCGGAAGGACAGCTATAGCAAGATCTAACCTCCTAGGCAAGCCACAAGCATCTGCTGGTTCCTGTTATCTTTTCACCCTTTCTCTGTCCCCCCACCCCATTAGGCGCTTCTCACTGGCCCCACTCCGAGCTGCTTAGAGCTCCCTGAAGAACATGAGTTCTCTAACACTCCGGTGGTACATTTTCACATGCTGTTCTCAGGTAGAATGGCCAATTCTTCCTTATCTGTTTAGGAAATTCTACTGAATCCACCAAACCCACACTCTCCTGAAGCCTTTTCTATCCCCAGAAAACTGAATTCATTGCTTACCTGTTGATGTCTTACTGCATTTTGTACAAATTACATATGGCATAATACTGGATACATTTTATACATGTGTTTCTTTCCTGTTTCTTAGATCCTAAATGAGTGAATTTTATTAATCTTTGATCTCTAGCATTTAGTGTCTAGCATACAGAGGATGATCAATAAATTCCTGTTTAATGCATAAGTAATTCACCATAGAACATCATTCCTCAAAAAATTCTAAATGTAATTTTTACAGAAAAATACTAATGTATACATGTATTTTGACCAATATTAATAAATGCATTATTGAAAGATCAACTATATAAGGACACTTTTTTTTTTTATCATGGGCATGTTTCTTAGTCCCTCTTAGAAGAAAAAGCTACTAATGAGGCACACATATATGGCATACATCACTGAACAGTAGTTATAAGAAGTCTCCAATTTTAATTTTAATAACTTCCTGAAAACCTTGTGGACCCTTGGAAGAGGTATAGACTAAGCATGCATGCTTGAATGTTCAGTATTCTAGCCTAGAGAATTCTACGGGGTCCTTGATACAAGTTCCACAAAGATTTTTCTTGTCTTTTTTCCACTCTTGACTCTACATCTAACAATTCACAAAATTACTTTCCCTGAAGATCTCAGTTCTTATTAGAGCACCAAAATAGCCCCCTAACTGCTCTCCCAGCTGTCATTCTCCCCCTTACCCCTCTGCCTAAAACTTATTGCATCTTTTCTGAGTAATCTTCCTCTAAATAACAAACAAGTCTGGTATCCCTCCAATTCCTACAACTCCGGAAGGACAGCTATAGCAAGATCTAACCTCCTAGGCAAGCCACAAGCATCTGCTGGTTCCTGTTATCTTTTCACCCTTTCTCTGTCCCCCCACCCCATTAGGCGCTTCTCACTGGCCCCACTCCGAGCTGCTTAGAGCTCCCTGAAGAACATGAGTTCTCTAACACTCCGGTGGTACATTTTCACATGCTGTTCTCAGGTAGAATGGCCAATTCTTCCTTATCTGTTTAGGAAATTCTACTGAATCCACCAAACCCACACTCTCCTGAAGCCTTTTCTATCCCCAGAAAACTGAATTCATTGCTTACCTGTTGATGTCTTACTGCATTTTGTACAAATTACATATGGCATAATACTGGATACATTTTATACATGTGTTTCTTTCCTGTTTCTTAGATCCTAAATGAGTGAATTTTATTAATCTTTGATCTCTAGCATTTAGTGTCTAGCATACAGAGGATGATCAATAAATTCCTGTTTAATGCATAAGTAATTCACCATAGAACATCATTCCTCAAAAAATTCTAAATGTAATTTTTACAGAAAAATACTAATGTATACATGTATTTTGACCAATATTAATAAATGCATTATTGAAAGATCAACTATATAAGGACACTTTTTTTTTTTTATCATGGGCATGTTTCTTAGTCCCTCTTAGAAGAAAAAGCTACTAATGAGGCACACATATATGGCATACATCACTGAACAGTAGTTATAAGAAGTCTCCAATTTTAATTTTAATAACTTCCTGAAAACCTTGTGGACCCTTGGAAGAGGTATAGACTAAGCATGCATGCTTGAATGTTCAGAAATAGGAACTTCTTCTTACTTCGTTTTATCTTAAATAGTGTTGAATAGGCAGAAAAGCAAAACTCCCAAATTTAAAGTGAAAACTACTGGAATTATCTGTGCTTAAACTGTAGCCTTACAGCTTAGGGAACACATCAGAATCACCTAGGGAGCCCCTGCAACCATTCTCATGCCCTACTTCAGTGCAGGGAACTTAAGTGAAAGTGAAAAAAAGAAAGGGAAGAGAATAAAGGGAAGGAGAGGGAAAGAGAAGATGGAAAGGAAGGTGGAAGAAAGGGTGGAAGATGAAAAGAAGGGAGAGAGAAAGGGAAGAAGGAAAAGCAGGAGAGACAGACAGAATACACTGCAAAGATGATCTCCTTTCAAAATAATGTTCACTTTTTATAGTCACTTTTTTCACCATGATTATGGCTTAGGTAAACAAGATTTTACTTTATTATTGGAAGAGAGGTTAAAATTTAAAGCACTAGGGAAAATGGGGAATATTGACAAAGGAAGGGCTGGAGAATATAATTCTCTACTTTTTTGAGCATAAAAGAAAATTCCTTGTGAACTTAAATTTTATTTAGGAGCCCATAGTAAATGACACTGCCATTACTTGGAGCTAAAAATTAAGAGAATTAAGAGCTAAACCTTTACGACTAGTTCAAGCACTGTCTTTTTCCTGACTATTTCACCATAAGGTAACATTGCCTTTTCTTTTATTCCTCTACTAAATCTCTGTAAGATTAGGATTACTCTGCTCATGTGTACATATTTGTTCATACTGTTACATTCCCAAATTGACTATGTGAGGCTGTGCCCAATCTTTCATTTTTCAGTATAGCACTGTTTCTGGCCCAATGAATATTTTGAATACCTAATAAATGCATTATTGAAAGATCAACTATATAAGGACACTTTTTTTTATTATGGGCATGTTTCTTAGTCCCTCTTAGAAGAAAAAGCTACTAATGAGGCACACATATATGGCATACATCACTGAACAGTAGTTATAAGAAGTCTCCAATTTTAATTTTAATAACTTCCTGAAAACCTTGTGGACCCTTGGAAGAGGTATAGACTAAGCATGCATGCTTGAATGTTCAGAAATAGGAACTTCTTCTTACTTCGTTTTATCTTAAATAGTGTTGAATAGGCAGAAAAGCAAAACTCCCAAATTTAAAGTGAAAACTACTGGAATTATCTGTGCTTAAACTGTAGCCTTACAGCTTAGGGAACACATCAGAATCACCTAGGGAGCCCCTGCAACCATTCTCATGCCCTACTTCAGTGCAGGGAACTTAAGTGAAAGTGAAAAAAAGAAAGGGAAGAGAATAAAGGGAAGGAGAGGGAAAGAGAAGATGGAAAGGAAGGTGGAAGAAAGGGTGGAAGATGAAAAGAAGGGAGAGAGAAAGGGAAGAAGGAAAAGCAGGAGAGACAGACAGAATACACTGCAAAGATGATCTCCTTTCAAAATAATGTTCACTTTTTATAGTCACTTTTTTCACCATGATTATGGCTTAGGTAAACAAGATTTTACTTTATTATTGGAAGAGAGGTTAAAATTTAAAGCACTAGGGAAAATGGGGAATATTGACAAAGGAAGGGCTGGAGAATATAATTCTCTACTTTTTTGAGCATAAAAGAAAATTCCTTGTGAACTTAAATTTTATTTAGGAGCCCATAGTAAATGACACTGCCATTACTTGGAGCTAAAAATTAAGAGAATTAAGAGCTAAACCTTTACGACTAGTTCAAGCACTGTCTTTTTCCTGACTATTTCACCATAAGGTAACATTGCCTTTTCTTTTATTCCTCTACTAAATCTCTGTAAGATTAGGATTACTCTGCTCATGTGTACATATTTGTTCATACTGTTACATTCCCAAATTGACAAATTACTCAAAAGATGAGGCTGTGCCCAATCTTTCATTTTTCAGTATAGCACTGTTTCTGGCCCAATGAATATTTTGAATACCTAATAAATGTTTAATAGATCAATGCCTTTAAAAGTCAATGACAATATAATGACATACTTATGTTTGTTTTCCTAACAAAAATTATCAGAAATTTATTATCAACAATTTATTATAAAAAAATACATAATTAAGCTGGAAAATACAGAGAGAATTTTAAAAATCAAAAAGCAGAATAAAGTATTTAATTTCAATAACAAGAAACAACCTCTGTCATCACTGTTTTCCTTTACTTATCCATTGTCAAGTTCCTACATATAGCACTGGACTCCTTTTAGATAAGTATTCACAAAGGGAGGTATTTCTAAGTCAGGTTACTATTGTCCTCTGAAAACTGCTGTATACGGTCAGTAGATCTTAAATGTATTGAAACAAAAAAGGACAAAGGAATGAGGTAACGAATCTGTAGAGCAGCATCTATGTGATGGTTATTTTAATGACCTGGCCTTAACTGTTTTTCTGACCTCCTTTTATAAAACTGCATAACTCTCACGACAATTTCAATGACAAAGCCTGCCTGATGCTTTGAGTCCACATCTTTAGACATTTATGTTTAGCTACGTTTATTTGCTGGGTTTTTTTTTTTCAGAATCACAAAACAACCTTGACTACACATACTGATGAGGGGACAGTGTTGACAAATAAGTATCTTATGCTGCTACATACAAATTAACTCTACAGAGCGCGGGCTATTTACATGAATTTATTAAAAAGCAGGCTACAAATGCAATCCCCTCTCATACTTTGATGTTTGAGGTTATTTACTACTACCAGAATTTTAGTTTCTGCTAACATTTCAAACTTCAAGAGGGAGATATGCTTTACGAAACAACTTACAACCACCTTTCAGAAAATTGCATGCTTCAAGATCCAATTTTATTCTTTCACACTACCACTGGAGCAGTCTTTCTGATCACCAGGCAATTTGCCAAGCTCTTTGGAGCCCCATGTCTCTTCTGAATCACCAGAGAAAATTAATGATTCCAATGAAACATGTGTACATACTGTTAACCATTCCCAAATTGACAAATGACTCAAAAGATGAGGCTGTGCCCAATCTTTCATTTTTCAGTATAGCACTGTTTCTGGCCCAATGAATATTTTGAATACCTAATAAATGTTTAATAGATCAATGCCTTTAAAAGTCAATGACAATATAATGACATACTTATGTTTGTTTTCCTAACAAAAATTATCAGAAATTTATTATCAACAATTTATTATAAAAAAATACATAATTAAGCTGGAAAATACAGAGAGAATTTTAAAAATCAAAAAGCAGAATAAAGTATTTAATTTCAATAACAAGAAACAACCTCTGTCATCACTGTTTTCCTTTACTTATCCATTGTCAAGTTCCTACATATAGCACTGGACTCCTTTTAGATAAGTATTCACAAAGGGAGGTATTTCTAAGTCAGGTTACTATTGTCCTCTGAAAACTGCTGTATACGGTCAGTAGATCTTAAATGTATTGAAACAAAAAAGGACAAAGGAATGAGGTAACGAATCTGTAGAGCAGCATCTATGTGATGGTTATTTTAATGACCTGGCCTTAACTGTTTTTCTGACCTCCTTTTATAAAACTGCATAACTCTCACGACAATTTCAATGACAAAGCCTGCCTGATGCTTTGAGTCCACATCTTTAGACATTTATGTTTAGCTACGTTTATTTGCTGGGTTTTTTTTTTTCAGAATCACAAAACAACCTTGACTACACATACTGATGAGGGGACAGTGTTGACAAATAAGTATCTTATGCTGCTACATACAAATTAACTCTACAGAGCGCGGGCTATTTACATGAATTTATTAAAAAGCAGGCTACAAATGCAATCCCCTCTCATACTTTGATGTTTGAGGTTATTTACTACTACCAGAATTTTAGTTTCTGCTAACATTTCAAACTTCAAGAGGGAGATATGCTTTACGAAACAACTTACAACCACCTTTCAGAAAATTGCATGCTTCAAGATCCAATTTTATTCTTTCACACTACCACTGGAGCAGTCTTTCTGATCACCAGGCAATTTGCCAAGCTCTTTGAGATGTCTCTTCCTAAACAATTTCTTCCAAAAATGCTTCTGGCAATAATCTGACACTTCAGTTTGCCCTGGTGAGTTAGAAAAACCTTAAAATAGATTCCAATGAAAATGAAGCAGGGACTGAACACTTACCTGAAAGTCAGCATTTCCCTGTTGAGAGTCTTGCTCTGTCACATATAAAGATGAACTCAATAAGTGAAGACATGTTACTTTTACTTTTTATGCTTGGCTTTAAGTATTCATTTACTGAGATCATGCAATGACTTAACTGCAATGCTCCCGCCCCTACCCCCAAATACTTCCAATTATTTTAAAAAGATAAAATTTGAAATAAGTAGTTGCCATAATCACAGGAGCTTCAGGAGATATGAGTTCGATTCCTGGGTCAGGAAGATTCCCTGGAGGAGGGCACAGCAACCTACTTCAGTACTCTTGCCTGAAGAACCCCATGGACAGAGGAGTCTGGTTGGCTTCAGTACACAGGGTCATAAAGAGTTGGACATGACTGAAGCAACTTAACACACAGTTGCTCTGTTATTGTGTGTGTGTGTGTATGCATATGTGTGTGTGTGCATAATGCTTAAGAGTATACTTAGAATAAATAGGACAGTTGGGGTTCAAATACTGACCTTGCCCTTAAATAGCTGTGTGACCTCAGCTAGCTCATTTAACCTCTCAGTCCCTTGCTTCCTCACCTAAAAATTGGTTATAGTAACAATACCAACCTTGTAGGGTGAGTTTGAGAATTACATGGATTCATATAAATAAAGTTCCAAGAATGATGCCAGGTAGACAGGCTTAAAAAGGTAGCTCCTTAAGGCTGGCCTTTGGGATGGGAATGTTTTAGACCCTTTCTAGGATATTGGTAGCAGTCAATTCCTGTAAATCAACCATATTAGAATCAAGACCATTTTAATTTATACCAAGTTTGATGATCTTCACTTCCTGATTGCTAACAATTTCTATCTCTATTCTTTCTTCTGCAAAAAATATGCTTTACGAAACAACTTACAACCACCTTTCAGAAAATTGCATGCTTCAAGATCCAATTTTATTCTTTCACACTACCACTGGAGCAGTCTTTCTGATCACCAGGCAATTTGCCAAGCTCTTTGAGATGTCTCTTCCTAAACAATTTCTTCCAAAAATGCTTCTGGCAATAATCTGACACTTCAGTTTGCCCTGGTGAGTTAGAAAAACCTTAAAATAGATTCCAATGAAAATGAAGCAGGGACTGAACACTTACCTGAAAGTCAGCATTTCCCTGTTGAGAGTCTTGCTCTGTCACATATAAAGATGAACTCAATAAGTGAAGACATGTTACTTTTACTTTTTATGCTTGGCTTTAAGTATTCATTTACTGAGATCATGCAATGACTTAACTGCAATGCTCCCGCCCCTACCCCCAAATACTTCCAATTATTTTAAAAAGATAAAATTTGAAATAAGTAGTTGCCATAATCACAGGAGCTTCAGGAGATATGAGTTCGATTCCTGGGTCAGGAAGATTCCCTGGAGGAGGGCACAGCAACCTACTTCAGTACTCTTGCCTGAAGAACCCCATGGACAGAGGAGTCTGGTTGGCTTCAGTACACAGGGTCATAAAGAGTTGGACATGACTGAAGCAACTTAACACACAGTTGCTCTGTTATTGTGTGTGTGTGTGTATGCATATGTGTGTGTGTGCATAATGCTTAAGAGTATACTTAGAATAAATAGGACAGTTGGGGTTCAAATACTGACCTTGCCCTTAAATAGCTGTGTGACCTCAGCTAGCTCATTTAACCTCTCAGTCCCTTGCTTCCTCACCTAAAAATTGGTTATAGTAACAATACCAACCTTGTAGGGTGAGTTTGAGAATTACATGGATTCATATAAATAAAGTTCCAAGAATGATGCCAGGTAGACAGGCTTAAAAAGGTAGCTCCTTAAGGCTGGCCTTTGGGATGGGAATGTTTTAGACCCTTTCTAGGATATTGGTAGCAGTCAATTCCTGTAAATCAACCATATTAGAATCAAGACCATTTTAATTTATACCAAGTTTGATGATCTTCACTTCCTGATTGCTAACAATTTCTATCTCTATTCTTTCTTCTGTAAATATGGGGGAAAATATCTTTTCCACTAGAATAATAACAATAAATATTGATTGAGAACTGTTTTTCCAGGTATTACAATAAGGTTTTTACATGTAGACATTTATTTCATCCTCACAAATTCCTAAGGAATCAGCTTCTCTTGTTATGCCTGCTTTACACACAGGGAAAGGGAGGGTCTGGGCAGTCCCACAGTAAGCCATCTAGTCTAGCCCTGTCAGAGCAGAAAGTGAGGGAGGGCCTGTGTGACTGCAAAGACCAAAGCTTTTAAGTATAGCATTATATTACAGAAGGGACTACACAGGAAATTCAGTTTCCCAGTTGAACAAATCAGAGCAAGGTAATGAAGAAGACGATGTGAAATTTAAGACTTCTGCCTTATAGTCTAAGGGTCTTTCTAACACAGGACTTGGATCCTCCTTCCCTCTAGCCAAATCCAGGATTTATACTTTCTCATTTCTTCAATTCTGAGCAGAAAGTCAGAGGAAAAAAACATGTTTGCCCTGAATATAGTCCTCCCCCACCATCCATTTTTTTCTCCTTTGAAGTAGCAACAACAGCTGCCAACAGAGGATCCCCCGGGCTTATACAGCATCAGTCAGCTTCACAAATGAAAGCAAAGATGAGAACAGAAATCCCTACTTTAGAGAACTTTGCTAATGTTTTTCACTCAATTCATTCTTTGTTTAGTGAACACTTTTAAGACAACCCAGAAACCTCAAATACTGACCTTGCCCTTAAATAGCTGTGTGACCTCAGCTAGCTCATTTAACCTCTCAGTCCCTTGCTTCCTCACCTAAAAATTGGTTATAGTAACAATACCAACCTTGTAGGGTGAGTTTGAGAATTACATGGATTCATATAAATAAAGTTCCAAGAATGATGCCAGGTAGACAGGCTTAAAAAGGTAGCTCCTTAAGGCTGGCCTTTGGGATGGGAATGTTTTAGACCCTTTCTAGGATATTGGTAGCAGTCAATTCCTGTAAATCAACCATATTAGAATCAAGACCATTTTAATTTATACCAAGTTTGATGATCTTCACTTCCTGATTGCTAACAATTTCTATCTCTATTCTTTCTTCTGTAAATATGGGGGAAAATATCTTTTCCACTAGAATAATAACAATAAATATTGATTGAGAACTGTTTTTCCAGGTATTACAATAAGGTTTTTACATGTAGACATTTATTTCATCCTCACAAATTCCTAAGGAATCAGCTTCTCTTGTTATGCCTGCTTTACACACAGGGAAAGGGAGGGTCTGGGCAGTCCCACAGTAAGCCATCTAGTCTAGCCCTGTCAGAGCAGAAAGTGAGGGAGGGCCTGTGTGACTGCAAAGACCAAAGCTTTTAAGTATAGCATTATATTACAGAAGGGACTACACAGGAAATTCAGTTTCCCAGTTGAACAAATCAGAGCAAGGTAATGAAGAAGACGATGTGAAATTTAAGACTTCTGCCTTATAGTCTAAGGGTCTTTCTAACACAGGACTTGGATCCTCCTTCCCTCTAGCCAAATCCAGGATTTATACTTTCTCATTTCTTCAATTCTGAGCAGAAAGTCAGAGGAAAAAAGCATGTTTGCCCTGAATATAGTCCTCCCCCACCATCCATTTTTTTCTCCTTTGAAGTAGCAACAACAGCTGCCAACAGAGGATCCCCCGGGCTTATACAGCATCAGTCAGCTTCACAAATGAAAGCAAAGATGAGAACAGAAATCCCTACTTTAGAGAACTTTGCTAATGTTTTTCACTCAATTCATTCTTTGTTTAGTGAACACTTTTAAGACAACCCAGAAACCTCAAGGCAATAGTGGCAAAGCATTGAATTCTAGGAGCCACAAGTGGTCCCTAATTGATTGCCAAGGGCCAAAGGAAAGGAAGTCAAGTGAATGGACACTCAGATCTCCATCTTCTTCGATTCATTTTATTTAAACCCATCCGTGCCATAGCCTACAAACTCTTCCATCTCCTACTATGCTATTAGAGACAAACTTCATTAGCCAAAGGCAAAAGGAAAAGAAGACTGCTTTCATATTTATTTAGGATTTCAGTGACTTGAGGCTTACCAAGAGAAGTCAGAACAAGACTTAGAGACAGTACTTGGCTTAGACCAAAAGTGCCTGCATTATAAATCTCAGTTCTGGAAGGAAAAACAATTCTTAACTTTTAAGTTTACACTGTCTGTTTATTCAAGGATACATTCATTATATACACATAAAAACACACAAGCAAAATGCAGCAACGCTACTCTGGCTCATTTTTTAAGGGAGACTTTATTTTAATTTTTCAATTTAAAATGGCCTCCTTTTTAAAATCAGGGAAGCTCAAGAACAAAACAGCACTATATTAATTTATGCATACATTTAACACTGATAATCTGCCATGTACTAGGCACTCTTCCGGGCATAGAGAATACCCAGGGAACAAAATAAGCAACATTCCTGATTTCATGAAGCTTTATTTCTAGTGGAAAAACCAAATTAACAAACAAGATGAATAATTAAAATATATAGAATACTAACCTGTGATAAATTCTATGGAGAAAAAGTACAAATCAGCAAAAGACAACATGAAGTGATCAGATGAAATGTGTAGAAATTTGAGATAGCATAGTCAGCAAAGATCTTAAAATAAAGTGATCTTTCAGTTAAAACAAAAGAAAGTCAGAAGACATTTGAGAGACTGGAATTCCACCAGAGAAGACAAATTCCAAAGGCCCTGAGGTGGAAAATTACCTTGAGTCTCTGAAGGACAAAAGTGACTCCAGTTAAGGGAATGAAGGTAAGTGTTACAATGAATGAGATCAGAGAAATAAAAGGAAGCCAGATTATGCAGAATTTTATGGTTCATGCCAAACATTTTTGTTTTTACCAGGGATGAAATGGGAATCTATTAAGTTTTAAGTTTTAAGCAGAGGACTAACACAAGCTGACATAACTTAACAGAAGCACGCTGGTTAGGGGGTTACAAAAAGACTGAAGTGGCACAAGGGCATTAACTGGCGGTTCTTGTAACAAAGAAGATGTTGATTTGGAGTGCTCTGGTGGCAGTGAGGGTGAAATGGTGAATGCTGTGTATATTTTGAAAACAGAGATGAAAAGACTTGCTGATGAAACTGGTAAGAAAAAACAGATAAGAGATATGAAAAAAAAAAACAAGAAAAAGCTAAGGCTGAAATCTGACTTTTCAACTATGGAAATGAGATAAAGAAGACTACAGGAATTATCACATATTTATAACTTTTGGTTTGTTTCTTTTGTTTGTGGGAGTTTACACTGTCTGTTTATTCAAGGATACATTCATTATATACACATAAAAACACACAAGCAAAATGCAGCAACGCTACTCTGGCTCATTTTTTAAGGGAGACTTTATTTTAATTTTTCAATTTAAAATGGCCTCCTTTTTAAAATCAGGGAAGCTCAAGAACAAAACAGCACTATATTAATTTATGCATACATTTAACACTGATAATCTGCCATGTACTAGGCACTCTTCCGGGCATAGAGAATACCCAGGGAACAAAATAAGCAACATTCCTGATTTCATGAAGCTTTATTTCTAGTGGAAAAACCAAATTAACAAACAAGATGAATAATTAAAATATATAGAATACTAACCTGTGATAAATTCTATGGAGAAAAAGTACAAATCAGCAAAAGACAACATGAAGTGATCAGATGAAATGTGTAGAAATTTGAGATAGCATAGTCAGCAAAGATCTTAAAATAAAGTGATCTTTCAGTTAAAACAAAAGAAAGTCAGAAGACATTTGAGAGACTGGAATTCCACCAGAGAAGACAAATTCCAAAGGCCCTGAGGTGGAAAATTACCTTGAGTCTCTGAAGGACAAAAGTGACTCCAGTTAAGGGAATGAAGGTAAGTGTTACAATGAATGAGATCAGAGAAATAAAAGGAAGCCAGATTATGCAGAATTTTATGGTTCATGCCAAACATTTTTGTTTTTACCAGGGATGAAATGGGAATCTATTAAGTTTTAAGTTTTAAGCAGAGGACTAACACAAGCTGACATAACTTAACAGAAGCACGCTGGTTAGGGGGTTACAAAAAGACTGAAGTGGCACAAGGGCATTAACTGGCGGTTCTTGTAACAAAGAAGATGTTGATTTGGAGTGCTCTGGTGGCAGTGAGGGTGAAATGGTGAATGCTGTGTATATTTTGAAAACAGAGATGAAAAGACTTGCTGATGAAACTGGTAAGAAAAAACAGATAAGAGATATGAAAAAAAAAAAAAAAACAAGAAAAAGCTAAGGCTGAAATCTGACTTTTCAACTATGGAAATGAGATAAAGAAGACTACAGGAATTATCACATATTTATAACTTTTGGTTTGTTTCTTTTGTTTGTGGGAGATCAGGAAGGCATATCAGAAGCTTGTTTTTTTAATATATTCAATTTAAGATGTCTATTAACCATCCAAGTAGAGATGTCAAGTAGATAATTGGATATACAGGTCTGAATTGACAGGACAGGTCTGTGAGGAAGAAATGAATTTGGGAGTCATTAGCATATAGATGAAGAACAATCCGGAAAAGGGACTGAGAAAGACTGGTAAGAAAATAGAAGGAAAACTAGGTGAATGTGGTATCCTTAAAGTCAAGTGGTGGGATGTGGGGGAAGGGTGGAAGGGAGGCTGAAGAGAGAGGGGATCTATGTATACTGATAGCTGCTTCACCTGCTGTACAGCCAAAATTAACACCACATTGTAAAGCAATTATATTTCAATTATAAAAAAAAGTTATTTCAAGAAGGAGAAAGTAGAAGTCTGATGAATGCTGTTCATAGGTCAAGAAAGTTGAGGACTAAGAACTGACACCTGGATTTGGTGATGTGTTATCATTCATAGCCTTGATAAAAGTGATATCAGTATAGTAATGTGCATAAAAACTTGATCGGGGGCTTCCTTGGTGGTCCAGTGGGTAAAGACTCCACCTTGCAGTTCAAGGGGCACGGTTCAATCCCTGGGATGGGAAGATCCCATATGCCGTGGAGTGGCTGGACCAGTGTGTCCCATTATGAGCCAGCGTGCTCTGCAACAAGAAAGGCCACCACCATGTGAGGCCCACACAGGCCAAAGAATTAAGATGGATGAAAATAAATAAATGAAGGACCAATAAAAAAGGCCAAAATTAAAAACAAACAAACAAAAAAACTTGATTAGGGAAAGATAAACTGAAGGTAGTGAATATAGACAACTCTCAAGAAGGTATGCTGCAAAGGGATAGTGATTAAGAGGAGAAATAAATGGAGAGAAAATAGTATCAGGAAAGTACTGTTTACATGTTTGTATTTAATATAAGAGATATAAGGGCATGTTTGTATCCTGCTGTGAATGACCCATTAAAGTGGAAAGATTTATATGGCAGTAAGAGGAGAAAGGATTAAGAGAGTGGTCATTGAGTTAATCAGATGGACGTGATCTAAGACAGTCTACTTAAAGGTCGTCCAAGAATGGCAGTATCAGCACAGCCCAGGAGACTGTCAGAAATGCAAATTATTTGGCGCCATGAGAGAGGAAGTAAGACAGACTCCCAGGGTGCAACCAAGGAATCTGGGTCTTACTAAGCTCTCCTGGCAATTCCTATGATTGACAGCCTGAAGGGCACTGATCAAGTACACAAGAGACAAATCAACTCTACCTTGGAATACAAATGATTTACCTGTGGAACAGGAGAAAAGGTAGTCCTATGAGCACAGGGGAGATAGGTAGGTACAGCAATGGGACCTTAGTGATGTCCTTCTGTAATTGCTTTGGTTTCTCAGGAAAGGAGAAACCAAGGCCATCTGCCCCTTTTCTTCATTTTAAGATGGACTATTAGCTCCAGAGACCAGAATGACTTTGTGTCACTTAACAAAGTTGTATTATTCTCTTCATCCCCTGTGACTTCACACAACATCAGCATAAACTTCAAGCCTCATTCTCTAGGTATGCCACTCTTCCTATTTGTGCTACTTGCCAACAAGATTCTATTTTGTTTTTCTAGAGGTCCCTTTGGTTTACCTATTCTTTTCCAGTGGGTAAAGACTCCACCTTGCAGTTCAAGGGGCACGGTTCAATCCCTGGGATGGGAAGATCCCATATGCCGTGGAGTGGCTGGACCAGTGTGTCCCATTATGAGCCAGCGTGCTCTGCAACAAGAAAGGCCACCACCATGTGAGGCCCACACAGGCCAAAGAATTAAGATGGATGAAAATAAATAAATGAAGGACCAATAAAAAAGGCCAAAATTAAAAACAAACAAACAAAAAAACTTGATTAGGGAAAGATAAACTGAAGGTAGTGAATATAGACAACTCTCAAGAAGGTATGCTGCAAAGGGATAGTGATTAAGAGGAGAAATAAATGGAGAGAAAATAGTATCAGGAAAGTACTGTTTACATGTTTGTATTTAATATAAGAGATATAAGGGCATGTTTGTATCCTGCTGTGAATGACCCATTAAAGTGGAAAGATTTATATGGCAGTAAGAGGAGAAAGGATTAAGAGAGTGGTCATTGAGTTAATCAGATGGACGTGATCTAAGACAGTCTACTTAAAGGTCGTCCAAGAATGGCAGTATCAGCACAGCCCAGGAGACTGTCAGAAATGCAAATTATTTGGCGCCATGAGAGAGGAAGTAAGACAGACTCCCAGGGTGCAACCAAGGAATCTGGGTCTTACTAAGCTCTCCTGGCAATTCCTATGATTGACAGCCTGAAGGGCACTGATCAAGTACACAAGAGACAAATCAACTCTACCTTGGAATACAAATGATTTACCTGTGGAACAGGAGAAAAGGTAGTCCTATGAGCACAGGGGAGATAGGTAGGTACAGCAATGGGACCTTAGTGATGTCCTTCTGTAATTGCTTTGGTTTCTCAGGAAAGGAGAAACCAAGGCCATCTGCCCCTTTTCTTCATTTTAAGATGGACTATTAGCTCCAGAGACCAGAATGACTTTGTGTCACTTAACAAAGTTGTATTATTCTCTTCATCCCCTGTGACTTCACACAACATCAGCATAAACTTCAAGCCTCATTCTCTAGGTATGCCACTCTTCCTATTTGTCCTACTTGCCAACAAGATTCTATTTTGTTTTTTTCTAGAGGTCCCTTTGGTTTACCTATTCTTTTAGCCAAGTTACATTCCCCAGAAACCAACATATACTTACCATACACACAGTCCTCAAACTATGCAGCATATTGAGAATGAAAGCAACATTAAAGTCTGGTGCTCCAAATCAAAGAAAAATAAAATTCCAATGACTGAGTATGCCAACATTACATAAGATTACCTGTAAGTTTTTCTTGCTCATTAATAACCTGTTTATTAACTATATTTACTATAAAAGGCAGACTATCACAAAAAACTCAATGAATTTTCTCATTGAAATATATTAATCAATAACATTCAGCATTTCATGAGAAATAAGGTACTACTGTAGCTTTTATGGTTCTCGATTCACATTGAGATTCTAAAAAGAAAGGAAGTGTGTAGTCAGGTTACACTTTCTGTGAGATTACTAGATTTGGTAATATTTTCACTAATTGCTATATAAGTAGTTTTTGTTTGCTATTTTTAAAGAAAAGCATATAGGAGATTATATATATGCAATTAAATCAAGAAATGGTCTTAAAATTATCAGTAATTTTAAGATTGTATATTCCAAAATTAACCATTTTTGTTATCTAAGTAGAACATAATGATTATTACTAGGCCATTACGTTTGCAGGGTCTAATGAAATTTACTCTTTTTCTGAGCTCTGTATGTGGTACCTCACCATCCAGGGACTCTCTCTACTAGAGGCAACTCACATACAGTCTGTGACATAAAATCCTCTCTACATTCACCACTCTGGTACTAGTGTACAGCCTGAAGGGCACTGATCAAGTACACAAGAGACAAATCAACTCTACCTTAGAATACAAAAGATTTACCTGTGGAACAGGAGAAAAAGTAGTCCTATAAGCACAGGGAGGGTAGGTAGGTACAGCAATGGGACCTTAGTGATGTCCTTCTGTAATTGCTTTGGTTTCTCAGGAAAGGAGAAACCAAGGCCATCTGCCCCTTTTCTTCATTTTAAGATGGACTATTAGCTCCAGAGACCAGAATGACTTTGTGTCACTTAACAAAGTTGTATTATTCTCTTCATCCCCTGTGACTTCACACAACATCAGCATAAACTTCAAGCCTCATTCTCTAGGTATGCCACTCTTCCTATTTGTCCTACTTGCCAACAAGATTCTATTTTGTTTTTTTCTAGAGGTCCCTTTGGTTTACCTATTCTTTTAGCCAAGTTACATTCCCCAGAAACCAACATATACTTACCATACACACAGTCCTCAAACTATGCAGCATATTGAGAATGAAAGCAACATTAAAGTCTGGTGCTCCAAATCAAAGAAAAATAAAATTCCAATGACTGAGTATGCCAACATTACATAAGATTACCTGTAAGTTTTTCTTGCTCATTAATAACCTGTTTATTAACTATATTTACTATAAAAGGCAGACTATCACAAAAAACTCAATGAATTTTCTCATTGAAATATATTAATCAATAACATTCAGCATTTCATGAGAAATAAGGTACTACTGTAGCTTTTATGGTTCTCGATTCACATTGAGATTCTAAAAAGAAAGGAAGTGTGTAGTCAGGTTACACTTTCTGTGAGATTACTAGATTTGGTAATATTTTCACTAATTGCTATATAAGTAGTTTTTGTTTGCTATTTTTAAAGAAAAGCATATAGGAGATTATATATATGCAATTAAATCAAGAAATGGTCTTAAAATTATCAGTAATTTTAAGATTGTATATTCCAAAATTAACCATTTTTGTTATCTAAGTAGAACATAATGATTATTACTAGGCCATTACGTTTGCAGGGTCTAATGAAATTTACTCTTTTTCTGAGCTCTGTATGTGGTACCTCACCATCCAGGGACTCTCTCTACTAGAGGCAACTCACATACAGTCTGTGACATAAAATCCACTATCTCTGAACAACATTCACCACTCAAATTCCCAAACCTGGAAATTCCCCCAAGTAACTTCATTTCTCACCCTGCTCACATCTATTCAATCACTAAGTTCTATAATTTCACTCACATTCTTTATGGATGCCATCCTTTGATCTCCACTAACAGTATTCTAGAACCTCATCACGTCGTCCTGCCCAAACTATGAGAATATACTCCTCAGCAATGTTCCTCTCTCTGATATGCTTTGATGTTGCTATAACTCCCATCTTCCTATCCTGAATCATAAAAACGCCAGTGTAACAATTTCAGACATAAAGCAAATGACTTCACAGCCTTGTTTAAGATTCTTGAATTATATCCAAGATAATGTCCAAACATTTTTGGTTGACCTTGAAGCCCCTGGAGTTGGTAACTGCTAGTATTTCCACCTTGTCTTTTGTTACTTACTCCATCAGCATTCACACCATGCTTGTATTAATAAAACTTAACCACTGGGTCTCTAGCTCTGAAACCAGGTCCCTACAGCTATATAGAAAAATCAGTCCCCCAGTTGTCTACAAATGGGAACTCAACTTACAAATTACAATAAATTTACAAGATTATGAGAGAAATGCAAACAATTTACTCCTTAATAAATCATAGCTATTATAATTTTTTGCAACTAACAATCATAATTTAAGTGTTTCTCGTTCAATTGGTGCCATTTAAATGTTTTTTTGAAAGCACACTATGGCTTTTATGTTGTTTACAAATATCATCAAATCATAAATATTCACTATTGTTCTCTTTCAATTCTTCAGTTCAGGTATCTGCATCTCTGAAAAATTATAAGAAGCCTTCCAATTATACTGTATTTTTATTTATTTTTTCATTCTTTTTTAATTTGTAAATAAGAGTACCAGTTCCCCTGACACTCATGCTACAGTTTTCTAAGGACATAATTACTTTGTTGACTGATAGTTCATTAATAAGTATAATTACCATCTGACACACTGCATCTTAAATTATCCAGTAATTGCATGTACATTAGTTTTCAATTTTGCAAATTACACTCTTGAAAAGACACTCTTCTCTTTTATTACTAGGTAATCTTTCAAACAAGTAGAATTGCAAATCCACTTTAGTTTTGATACTGCCACATTGTAATAATAATGCAAAATTTCACAGTCCTATCCATGAATGTTCTGCTATTTAATACTAAGTTTGTAATATAAACTATTGTGCTTGTATATCAAAGTTCTCATATGACACATTTTTTGAAAAGGACATAAAATAAGTAATATTTGTCTTGGGGGTCTCAGTATTCATCTGAGTTTTAAGCTGTATTTAAGAATAGACATACACAACTCTATAAATATGAATATGTATATATATATATAGATATATATATATAATTCAGTTTTATTAACGCTAATCTCTTTATTTATACTGACAAAACTGTTGGAAAAATATATATATCTTTAGAGATACAAAAATTCAGAAGATTTCTAAGCCCCTGGAGTTGGTAACTGCTAGTATTTCCACCTTGTCTTTTGTTACTTACTCCATCAGCATTCACACCATGCTTGTATTAATAAAACTTAACCACTGGGTCTCTAGCTCTGAAACCAGGTCCCTACAGCTATATAGAAAAATCAGTCCCCCAGTTGTCTACAAATGGGAACTCAACTTACAAATTACAATAAATTTACAAGATTATGAGAGAAATGCAAACAATTTACTCCTTAATAAATCATAGCTATTATAATTTTTTGCAACTAACAATCATAATTTAAGTGTTTCTCGTTCAATTGGTGCCATTTAAATGTTTTTTTGAAAGCACACTATGGCTTTTATGTTGTTTACAAATATCATCAAATCATAAATATTCACTATTGTTCTCTTTCAATTCTTCAGTTCAGGTATCTGCATCTCTGAAAAATTATAAGAAGCCTTCCAATTATACTGTATTTTTCTTTATTTCTTCATTCCTTTTTAATTTGCAAATAAGAGTACCAGTTCCCCTGACACTCATGCTACAGTTTTCTAAGGACATAATTACTTTGTTGACTGATAGTTCATTAATAAGTATAATTACCATCTGACACACTGCATCTTAAATTATCCAGTAATTGCATGTACATTAGTTTTCAATTTTGCAAATTACACTCTTGAAAAGACACTCTTCTCTTTTATTACTAGGTAATCTTTCAAACAAGTAGAATTGCAAATCCACTTTAGTTTTGATACTGCCACATTGTAATAATAATGCAAAATTTCACAGTCCTATCCATGAATGTTCTGCTATTTAATACTAAGTTTGTAATATAAACTATTGTGCTTGTATATCAAAGTTCTCATATGACACATTTTTTGAAAAGGACATAAAATAAGTAATATTTGTCTTGGGGGTCTCAGTATTCATCTGAGTTTTAAGCTGTATTTAAGAATAGACATACACAACTCTATAAATATGAATATGTATATATATATATATATATATATATATAATTCAATTTTATTAAAGATAATCTCTTTATTTCTCCTGACAAAACTGTTGGACAAAAATATATGTCTTTAGAGATACAAATAATTCCAGAAGATTTCTAAAGAATCAAAACAAAGTTTTTTTATAAGATTTCTTTTCATTTAATTTCATTCAGCCATATTTCTTTTCATGTCATCTCTCATTTTTATTTTACATCATATATATTATATAAGACAATGACCTCTGATTTATTCCATTCAGGACCTGAGATCTGGATGTGGGCAATTTTGAGTAATAAGCCCCAAATTCAATAGACACACTTAGCAATGGAACTCTAATAAACATATCATTGGACTTTAAAGTAGAAGGGACTTTGGACAGCAGAGTTCAACACCCACATACTGTAAACAAACAAAAAAGTGAAGCCAAGGAATTTTAATTCACAGGCCCGCCACTCAATTAACTGAAAGAGAACAATGAACTAGACCCTTAAAGTCCCTGAAGGCAAGTTCTATGCTGTTTAAATAAGCCACACATTCTCTCACGACATAGACTTCCAGTATCAGTACGTCATTCCTCACATGGTGAAAATAGAGTTAACTGAGTTTGCTGTGTGCTATGCACTCATGGGGAACCTATGAAATGTCTTTATCTGAAGCTTTTCTCCAAGGCTGCCTTTTCGGTCTATTCACATGTAAGGTGCCTAGGGCAATGTCCTTCACAGGCTGCAGCGATTAATCTGAGAGGTTTAAGAGGCAGCAGTGCTAATTTTAGGTTACTATGTAAAAAAACAATAATATTGTTTTACTCAGTATCTAATCATCTTGGATATTTTTGGCAGATTTTGTTTTCATGTTTTGCCTAAAAGCACTTTTTCTATGCTCAGAGAAATCTGTAGATATTAGATTTGGTGTTTAAAACATGCACTGTGACAAACCTCACTTTAAGAGGTTTTATGCTTGTTTGTTTTCTGAAGAATAAAGAGCAGCTGATTAACCTGACAGAAATCCCAGAGGAAGTGAACTCTGTGGATGGTAACTGCCTATAGGAGCAGGAAAAGCTCAAGTTCCCTTCTCCCTTTATCCTCTGCTCTAAAAATTACCAGCCAAACCTCATCCAGATTATTTTGTGTGATAATCCAGCAAAGTAGGTGATAAAGGAGGAAAAGGAAAAGCAGGGCACTTCTGGAGAGGGTGGGGGAAGGCGGTTCGGTGAGCTTTCCCGCGTGATTCGAGCTGGGGAAGTTGGTCTGTTTTCGTGCTGTAGATGTGGCTGCTGCAGTCGCGCCTCCACTGCCAGCCCAGCACCGGGATCTTAATCAGTCACTATGAAAACTCATTAGCTCCCTCCACAGCAATGAGTCTTCCACTGCTGAAGCTTGGCGCTGTGCTTAGTACCATGGCAATAATCTCAAACTGGATGTCCCAAACTCTCCCATCCTTGGTAGGACTGAACACCACGAGGCTATCAACGCCAGATACCTTAGTAAGTCATTTCGGTTGGGTTTGGAGAACACCCACATACTGTAAACAAACAAAAAAGTGAAGCCAAGGAATTTTAATTCACAGGCCCGCCACTCAATTAACTGAAAGAGAACAATGAACTAGACCCTTAAAGTCCCTGAAGGCAAGTTCTATGCTGTTTAAATAAGCCACACATTCTCTCACGACATAGACTTCCAGTATCAGTACGTCATTCCTCACATGGTGAAAATAGAGTTAACTGAGTTTGCTGTGTGCTATGCACTCATGGGGAACCTATGAAATGTCTTTATCTGAAGCTTTTCTCCAAGGCTGCCTTTTCGGTCTATTCACATGTAAGGTGCCTAGGGCAATGTCCTTCACAGGCTGCAGCGATGAATCTGAGAGGTTTAAGAGGCAGCAGTGCTAATTTTAGGTTACTATGTAAAAACAATAATATTGTTTTACTCAGTATCTAATCATCTTGGATATTTTTGGCAGATTTTGTTTTCATGTTTTGCCTAAAAGCACTTTTTCTATGCTCAGAGAAATCTGTAGATATTAGATTTGGTGTTTAAAACATGCACTGTGACAAACCTCACTTTAAGAGGTTTTATGCTTGTTTGTTTTCTGAAGAATAAAGAGCAGCTGATTAACCTGACAGAAATCCCAGAGGAAGTGAACTCTGTGGATGGTAACTGCCTATAGGAGCAGGAAAAGCTCAAGTTCCCTTCTCCCTTTATCCTCTGCTCTAAAAATTACCAGCCAAACCTCATCCAGATTATTTTGTGTGATAATCCAGCAAAGTAGGTGATAAAGGAGGAAAAGGAAAAGCAGGGCACTTCTGGAGAGGGTGGGGGAAGGCGGTTCGGTGAGCTTTCCCGCGTGATTCGAGCTGGGGAAGTTGGTCTGTTTTCGTGCTGTAGATGTGGCTGCTGCAGTCGCGCCTCCCACTGCCAGCCCAGCACCGGGATCTTAATCAGTCACTATGAAAACTCATTAGCTCCCTCCACAGCAATGAGTCTTCCACTGCTGAAGCTTGGCGCTGTGCTTAGTACCATGGCAATAATCTCAAACTGGATGTCCCAAACTCTCCCATCCTTGGTAGGACTGAACACCACGAGGCTATCAACGCCAGATACCTTAGTAAGTCATTTCGGTGGGTTTGGCCGTCTTGGGAAGTGCGTGCATTAAATCAGTGGGCTTTATTGTGTAAACTGCAAAGGCAGAGATTTTGCTCCTCTATTTACAGGTCTGCTTCAATGATATAATATTTATGTGCTAACTACAGTCAAAGAAATTCTTTTATGAACACTTTAAAGTTACATCAAAGAATAAATGAACTGCCTGAGAAATTAGCTGTGAGAGGAAATAGGAGATTCCTTAAATTCTTAACGAAAAGCTTTATATTATCCTGAGGTTTTAAAGGATTCTTTCTTTTTAAAGTATGTTTTGTTTCTTAGTCCACTTCTTTTAACATATGTAAAATCCCCGTAATTTTTCTGACAGATTATGCTACAGGGTATATTTTAGCTAATCTAGTTTTACTATATAGCATGCTCTTCTGAATTCAATTCCAGTGACTGTTTGAAATGCATTCAGTGGGAGAAACCAATCTCTTTTAACATAAATGAATCAAAAAAACCCTCAGCAAGTTAAAACGTGACCAAAAAAAAAAAAAAAATTTTAAGAGAGCTAAGAATCATGAATAACAGAAAACTTACTTGATAAAATCATCTCCCGTTATTGTTTCATTTCTTCATAAAGACTTCTCCTGTCACAGATCTAACTCTTATATTCCTGTAGTCTTTGCTAATTAATTTTTTAAACCCCTTTCCCCTGTTATAACAAATGTCTTTTCTCATAGTTTATGAGGCATGGTTTAGTTAGCAAGACTAAAATGTTTCAAGTAAACACTGTCATATTTTCAAACGGAAGATTACAAATTAAAATAGGAATATCCTAAGAAAATAATTTTCCTACTAGCAAATTAAAAATTACATAAATGGTTAATATTTGGAGCCCTTTACTTTATCTGTTTTTACCACTGGACTGCTCCAATGGATCAGAAAAAGGTCAGATAATTTTAAAAAAGCAGCTCTCCTTCAAGACTTGTTTAAACCATGGCAATAATCTCAAACTGGATGTCCCAAACTCTCCCATCCTTGGTAGGACTGAACACCACGAGGCTATCAACGCCAGATACCTTAGTAAGTCATTTCGGTGGGTTTGGCCGTCTTGGGAAGTGCGTGCATTAAATCAGTGGGCTTTATTGTGTAAACTGCAAAGGCAGAGATTTTGCTCCTCTATTTACAGGTCTGCTTCAATGATATAATATTTATGTGCTAACTACAGTCAAAGAAATTCTTTTATGAACACTTTAAAGTTACATCAAAGAATAAATGAACTGCCTGAGAAATTAGCTGTGAGAGGAAATAGGAGATTCCTTAAATTCTTAACGAAAAGCTTTATATTATCCTGAGGTTTTAAAGGATTCTTTCTTTTTAAAGTATGTTTTGTTTCTTAGTCCACTTCTTTTAACATATGTAAAATCCCCGTAATTTTTCTGACAGATTATGCTACAGGGTATATTTTAGCTAATCTAGTTTTACTATATAGCATGCTCTTCTGAATTCAATTCCAGTGACTGTTTGAAATGCATTCAGTGGGAGAAACCAATCTCTTTTAACATAAATGAATCAAAAAAACCCTCAGCAAGTTAAAACGTGACCAAAAAAAAAAAAAAAATTTTAAGAGAGCTAAGAATCATGAATAACAGAAAACTTACTTGATAAAATCATCTCCCGTTATTGTTTCATTTCTTCATAAAGACTTCTCCTGTCACAGATCTAACTCTTATATTCCTGTAGTCTTTGCTAATTAATTTTTAACCCTTCCCATGTTATAACAAATGTCTTTTCTCATAGTTTATGAGGCATGGTTTAGTTAGCAAGACTAAAATGTTTCAAGTAAACACTGTCATATTTTCAAACGGAAGATTACAAATTAAAATAGGAATATCCTAAGAAAATAATTTTCCTACTAGCAAATTAAAAATTACATAAATGGTTAATATTTGGAGCCCTTTACTTTATCTGTTTTTACCACTGGACTGCTCCAATGGATCAGAAAAAGGTCAGATAATTTTAAAAAAGCAGCTCTCCTTCAAGACTTGTTTGCAGTTACTAATAATAATTACTCTATCAATCAATGCATAATTAACTGAGTAGAGTCAGATCAAATTAATTACATAATTTGCCAGCTATACCCGGTGCTCAGGGAACCAGCGGCGGAGCATACGTGAAGCACATTGTGACCTGCTTTTGCATTTTTACCTCCCAGGAGTCACTGCTGGTACCCCAGTGTCTCTATTATCAAGAACGCCCCCTTCCCTGTGTGATGTGTATGGCAGGAAGGACGTAAAAGAGATTATTCACAATTATAAATAAATCATGATCTGGCATCAATAAGCAATGCAAAAACAAAGAAATTTACATTATTCAATATTTACAGATCCAGTTTCTTCAGTGTTCATGTACCTGGTGATTTTTAACAACTTAATTGTTGAATTAACTCTTTCAGGAAATGAATCATTTAAATAATTCATGAATAAGTTGTATTTCAAACATGGTGCCTTGGTTTTGATATATCTAATTTCTGCATCTATGGATATTGGTTTGGTTATTTCCTATTTGTTGTTGATGGAGGGGAATCAATTTTCCAAAATTAAGCATGATTCTTTTAGGATTTTTTATTCTTTTATGAGTTTAAAGTAAATTTGTTTTCTTTACTTTCTGATTAGCAATCTTGTTTGAAAATATAAAGGATTGGTATGGTCTACAAATATTCTGACACAAATGAATCTTCCTTTGAGTGACAAAAAATAAAAAAAGGAAAAGTTTGCACCACGGTATTCACCTGAATGGATAAATTAGGTAGCGAACGTGTGTAAGTTAGTGAGTGAGTGAGTGTGTGAGTGTGTGTGTGTGTGTGTGTGTGTGTGTTTTACAGAAGTGTCAAACTTTACAGAAGTAATTTCTCCACCTTAACTATTCAAGATAATTGCTCATATCTTAGGATTCCCATGGTGAAAAATGAATGAATCTATATTTCCTAGATCAAGATCATTAAATGTTAACGCTAGAAAGGATCTTAGAAACTATCCAGGCCAGTTATTTTTACACTACTTTTGGCAGTGATGCCTCATTTTTAAAATTAAATCTTATGTAATACATGCAGAATAAGTATATGCTGAATGAAGCTTGAAGTGGAAATCTAATATATAAAATAGGTTATGGGTCAACAAAATCAATGAGAGGGAGAGGCTTTATTGGGCCTCTACCATCTGTTCCCTCCCCACATAATCAATCCCTTTCCCTGACCAAAAGAGCTGCAGAGGAACCTTAGAATTCTCAGGAGCTTAGCTGGAAATATGACTATCTAATCCAACTTTCCCAAATTCTGCAAGTGGGAAGACTGACTCTCAGTCAAAATGTGTAAGTGACTAAAGAGATTTCCCTCTCTGGCTAATGATAGAGCCAACAGTGGAAGCGAGTCATGAGCTGCAGTCCCAACCAGGGAAGTCATCTCACCCAGTCTTTGCTCCCCTTATACCACCTGGTCTGTGAGGCACTCTAGGTCCTCTCTGCCCCTGGGGCTCAGGTGGTTTCCTATAACCCTGGACTCCACTTTCCTTAGATGGAAGGGTTGACAATTCCCTTCCTAGTACGCAGAGCTACGGTGTCCAGTCCTTTTCAACTCTCACTCCTAGTTCACTTTAGACAGTACAAATGGCATAAGCCTGCAATTCTGTATACACCCCCCAAAATGAATGAATGAATTAAATACACGATGTTCAGTTGCTCAGTCGTGTCTGACTCTTTGTGACCCCATGGACTGCAGCATGCCAGACTTCCCTATACTTCCCTATCTCCCAGAGTTTGCTCAAATTCACGTCCATTGAGTCAGTGATACAGACTCAAATAGTGTAGGTCTTACAATTCATTTTATGAGTGTCTTTGGGGTGTGCAGATGGCAAAAGGTACATATTTACTCAAATATGAATGTGGCCTTTGTTTAAAATGGTACTTTCAAAAGACCTTTAAAAAAATTAGAAAGAAAGAAAAGGTTTTAATCATTAAAGGCAATTAAATCTTTTTATGGCATGTAACTCTGAAATAGGCAGTATACATCTGATTGCTCAAAAGCTTCAACAGATTTTTAAATTTTCAAGATATTTTTGTTAGTAGATAGGTAAGCACAGCTCCTTATTAAGCCACTAAGCTTTCTCTTTGTTTCTCTTCGAATCTTGAGACATGCTTTTATCCTTCTCTTTGGCTCTATTTTCTTTTCCCTTCTAATTGTTCCAGCCTTTGGAGGAGCTGGTGTCTACAAAGGCTTGGCTCTGCGAAAGCTCAGGCTCGCTCTGTCAGGTCTCTCTGATGCAGAGTAACTTCCCCTGAGGCTGAGCTTCTGAGAAATCCCCCATGCTGTGGGTTCCACCCCAGGCAGGACCTGGTAAAGAGCAATTAAATGAGCAGAGGACACTGGGCTCACACCAGCTGTTCTCAGTCAGCCCCACTGCTGTGATGGGAAGAGGCCTCGAAGGGACCTGGGGGCATAAGTGATTTGTTTTGCTATATTTTCAAATGTCTAGTCGGCTTCTCCTCGTAAGTAACTACTTCAATGACTCACTTTTAAATTCTGGAAAATGAGTAGCAAACCCTAATACAAACTCTTAAGAGTCTCTAACTTTATCATTTTTTTTTTTTCAGTCCTGGAATGAAAATATTTGACTTCTCTGTTTTGGACCACTATTTTACTCTCTCAGATCCTTAGGCAATGCCCATTTTGTGAAGGACCAACTAAACCAATTAAGAAGATAGATGAGAGAACAGAGTGGTAAATCTTGAAAGTCAGAGAAGTGCCTTTGTAAAGTAGAACTGTGACGTGGATAAGAGAGTAGATTTATTCCTGTTTAAGTACTTAAAATCAAAGTAGGGTCAGAGGGAAAAATTACAAAGAGAGAACTTCAGATCCAGTCTAATAGGTGGGGCTGCCTTATAAGCCGTAGTCTTTGAGTCAGTAAGACAAATTTAAAAAATTTTTGGGGGATGGCAAAAGGTAAATATTTAAACAAATATGAATGTGGCCTTTGTTTAAAATGGTACTTTCAAAAGACCTTTAAAAAAATTAGAAAGAAAGAAAAGGTTTTAATCATTAAAGGCAATTAAATCTTTTTATGGCATGTAACTCTGAAATAGGCAGTATACATCTGATTGCTCAAAAGCTTCAACAGATTTTTAAATTTTCAAGATATTTTTGTTAGTAGATAGGTAAGCACAGCTCCTTATTAAGCCACTAAGCTTTCTCTTTGTTTCTCTTCGAATCTTGAGACATGCTTTTATCCTTCTCTTTGGCTCTATTTTCTTTTCCCTTCTAATTGTTCCAGCCTTTGGAGGAGCTGGTGTCTACAAAG
This sequence comes from Tragulus kanchil, assembly GCA_022376925.1. Taxonomy (NCBI): domain Eukaryota; kingdom Metazoa; phylum Chordata; class Mammalia; order Artiodactyla; family Tragulidae; genus Tragulus; species Tragulus kanchil. Next base: position 148,714,943 of record JAIOJX010000024.1, read on the forward strand.
GCTTGGCTCTGCGAAAGCTCAGGCTCGCTCTGGCAGGTCTCTCTGATGCAGAGTAACTTCCCCTGAGGCTGAGCTTCTGAGAAATCCCCCATGCTGTGGGTTCCACCCCAGGCAGGACCTGGTAAAGAGCAATTAAATGAGCAGAGGACACTGGGCTCACACCAGCTGTTCTCAGTCAGCCCCACTGCTGTGATGGGAAGAGGCCTCGAAGGGACCTGGGGGCATAAGTGATTTGTTTTGCTATATTTTCAAATGTCTAGTCGGCTTCTCCTCGTAAGTAACTACTTCAATGACTCACTTTTAAATTCTGGAAAATGAGTAGCAAACCCTAATACAAACTCTTAAGAGTCTCTAACTTTATCATTTTTTTTTTTTCAGTCCTGGAATGAAAATATTTGACTTCTCTGTTTTGGACCACTATTTTACTCTCTCAGATCCTTAGGCAATGCCCATTTTGTGAAGGACCAACTAAACCAATTAAGAAGATAGATGAGAGAACAGAGTGGTAAATCTTGAAAGTCAGAGAAGTGCCTTTGTAAAGTAGAACTGTGACGTGGATAAGAGAGTAGATTTATTCCTGTTTAAGTACTTAAAATCAAAGTAGGGTCAGAGGGAAAAATTACAAAGAGAGAACTTCAGATCCAGTCTAATAGGTGGGGCTGCCTTATAAAGCAGTGAAATTCCTGTCATGCAGAGTTTAGGTGGAAACGCAAGGAGAATACAAGGAAGTGTCACTGAGTGGAAAGATAGGCCCACATGTGACTTCTAAGTCCTTCCCAGCTCTACAAGAGAGAGGTGATCAACCAACCTAAATTTCATGATGTCTTTGTAAACTATTTGTTTTGTATTTATAGTGGTTTTTCTTAAAGCTCTGAGGTTATCTTGAGTGAAGAATATGCACTTCTTATTTCAGTTGCAACTAGTTTCGTAAGAAATAGGAAGAGAACTGCAATGCAGTGACATCTTTATTAACACATCCTCCGGAACACAGCTTCTTTTAGCATGGTCTGTCAACATCTCTATAATTCTTGTCCTCACATTTCTTCTCTCCCCACAGCTGAAGCCATTAGCATGCTAAACCACACTTCATTATCCAAAACCAAATGTATCCTCAGACAAAATTTATAAGGAGTTTTCATCAGATATCTCCTCCTGTAAATTGAACAGGTTTTAGTAAATGCATTTTTTTATGCTTTATTTTCCCCTGCCTTTCCATTTTGCGTAGCTAGAGCCTTTACTCTTTTTTTTTTTTTTTCTTTGCCTCTGTCTTCACTTTTATGTAGAGAGGGAAATGGAAACCCACTCCAGTATTCTTGCCTGGAAAATCCCATGGACAGAGGAGCCTGGCGGGCTACAGTCTATAGAGTTGCAGAGTCAGACACGACTGAAGTAACTTGGCAGTAGTGCTTTTATGAAATTCCCCAGCACTCAGCACAAACCCTAAGAGCATCTAGAAATGTTCAACCAGTTGCTTTTGCCCTCTTCAAACAATCAGATTCTGACCCTCCACCTGTGTCTTATGAAGCGCTTACTGCTAACTACTGCTGAGGAGTTTCAAGTGCTACCTGCTTCCACAGTTTGGATAACACCCTGTACGTGCCTGTCTGCATCTCCTCCATAGTTTTTCCAGCTATTGATGAATGGACAAAGGCCATCTACCTGGATTTATTTGCAGAGGATAAACACAGAGAGCTCTGGACTAAAAACTAGAGAAAACTGATATAAGTCCCATAGATGCCATTTACTAAATGGGTGACTTGGAAAAAAACTGCTTAAGTTCTTTGAGTTTCTGTTTCCTCATTAATAAGATAATGTCTAGTCCTAAGGGCAGATGGCTCAAAAGAAATGAGACTAAGTAAGAGAAGGCATATTATAAAAAGAAAACATGCTGAAATGCAAGATAGTTTATACCTTTAACCCAGTCTTTTGTTACAAAGCCCCTGAAGTCCTGGGAGACTTCTTACACAGTAGCTTTGTACATATAAAACAAAGATTTGTAATTAAGTTATAAGCGAAAAACTCCAACTTGAAATCCAATTGTTAAAATTATCATTTTAATTCTCCTCTTTAGAGCACTCTTGAATATTTCATGAGTTTTGTAATATTTAAACCTGTGAAATAGTTCATTTAGTTCTTCTAATTAACACAAAAGGATCAAAGAGAACTGCATCAGTAATCACTGTGATTAGCACTGCTTTAGGTAGTAATAAACTGCACACACCATCCAGGTCCAAGCTGCTTGGCAGTTCAGAAAATGCTATCAGGATCATCTTTATCATACACAAAAGGGAACTTCAGACAATTGGTGGTTGTGCGGTGGTTAAACTTGTAAGCTCTGATAATAGACTGCACAAGTATGCAAATCTAAGCTTGGCTGATTATACCCCTTTCATGACCTTGAACAAGTTCCTTACTGTCTCAAGTTCCTCACCGTATTCTTGCCTGGAAAATCCCATGGACAGAGGAGCCTGGCGGGCTACAGTCTATAGAGTTGCAGAGTCAGACACGACTGAAGTAACTTGGCAGTAGTGCTTTTATGAAATTCCCCAGCACTCAGCACAAACCCTAAGAGCATCTAGAAATGTTCAACCAGTTGCTTTTGCCCTCTTCAAACAATCAGATTCTGACCCTCCACCTGTGTCTTATGAAGCGCTTACTGCTAACTACTGCTGAGGAGTTTCAAGTGCTACCTGCTTCCACAGTTTGGATAACACCCTGTACGTGCCTGTCTGCATCTCCTCCATAGTTTTTCCAGCTATTGATGAATGGACAAAGGCCATCTACCTGGATTTATTTGCAGAGGATAAACACAGAGAGCTCTGGACTAAAAACTAGAGAAAACTGATATAAGTCCCATAGATGCCATTTACTAAATGGGTGACTTGGAAAAAAACTGCTTAAGTTCTTTGAGTTTCTGTTTCCTCATTAATAAGATAATGTCTAGTCCTAAGGGCAGATGGCTCAAAAGAAATGAGACTAAGTAAGAGAAGGCATATTATAAAAAGAAAACATGCTGAAATGCAAGATAGTTTATACCTTTAACCCAGTCTTTTGTTACAAAGCCCCTGAAGTCCTGGGAGACTTCTTACACAGTAGCTTTGTACATATAAAACAAAGATTTGTAATTAAGTTATAAGCGAAAAACTCCAACTTGAAATCCAATTGTTAAAATTATCATTTTAATTCTCCTCTTTAGAGCACTCTTGAATATTTCATGAGTTTTGTAATATTTAAACCTGTGAAATAGTTCATTTAGTTCTTCTAATTAACACAAAAGGATCAAAGAGAACTGCATCAGTAATCACTGTGATTAGCACTGCTTTAGGTAGTAATAAACTGCACACACCATCCAGGTCCAAGCTGCTTGGCAGTTCAGAAAATGCTATCAGGATCATCTTTATCATACACAAAAGGGAACTTCAGACAATTGGTGGTTGTGCGGTGGTTAAACTTGTAAGCTCTGATAATAGACTGCACAAGTATGCAAATCTAAGCTTGGCTGATTATACCCCTTTCATGACCTTGAACAAGTTCCTTACTGTCTCAAGTTCCTCACCTATAAAATGGGCAGAACATCATCTGGTCCATAGAGTTACTGTGATACTCAAAGGCAGTAAAGCAAGTGAACAGCCAACTGATGGCTAAGAGTGCCATAAATGTTTGCTATTACTATTATATGGGTTTCACTGACACCTGAGTAATCTGTCTTTTAAGTTAAAATGGGAACAGGTCTTTTCTCATTGGTATCCAAAACCCATGCAGATCTTTCTTTCTACCTGATGTCTTAGTTGATTTTATTTTTACCCTCTTTTCAATGCCAATATGAGTGCCATAAAAGAGAACACTAGAGACATTCAGAAAGCTTCCTTTATTTATCACTAACCCTGACACAGAAAACTCTTTCAAACCCACACAACTGTCAGACACTCATCTTTTTATTTTTTATTTTTTTAAGCACTTATCTTTTATACTAGCTTTTTCTCTTTTGAGTTACCTTTTCTTGCCATAGAGGTAACCTGCCAAAGTTGAGATCATTCAAACTAACTCTGTAACAGATAAGTTCAGGGTTCTTTTCAATAACACTTACAAGAAGATAACTGAAAGTGCAACCACCACCAGAGTCTACTTTTATTAACCTGACACTTCAGGAAGAAGTGAACATCAAACTCTATTCACCTTTTATTCTTCCCTCATTCCAGAGAGAAAGTGACATCTTGCCCTGATGTAATAAGCTCCTTTCTAGTTAACCAAACACCTGGCAAGTGAAACATCAATATTAATGCTGCCAGGTTTAATAATTGGTATTTGCACTGCTGTTATAGATATTTTAATATTATAATTGGGTGACCCCTGTTCCTTTATACAAAAGCTAAAAGTATTCTAGTGAGAAGCCTTCATTTTCTGACATATTCGAGATTTGTGTCCAATGTCAAGAGAAGCTTAGCTGAAACTATAGGATCTATGTTGAGATTATATTTATTCCATATTTTACTCAGCTTAAACCTTTAATTATATCATTGAAAGTACTCTGCTAAGCTCATCCTATTCCCATTCTGAAGATAATACCTTTGCATTTTTTCTTCTTTAATACAAAAAGACTATCTTTAAGATTCTATTTGATTCTAGTCATATATAATTCTAAGTACCTCTTTCTAGCCTAACCTGATGGGCATAAATGTTAGAAAGGATGAGTCAGCGGAATGCAAAATAAAAATGGTAATGAATTGAACACCCCAGAAATAAAAGTCAATATAGGACACTTCTATGAACTATTGAAAAAGGAGATTAAAAGACAGGTTTGGCACCATTTGCTTTTCATTACAGACCAAGGACAAGCACTATGACATCTGAGTTTCATGAGTTTAAAATTTATGGCTTCCCCATGATTGGTGTTGGAATGCCTTTAAGCACCCTGTAGTGATTATCTCTAAAGCCCTTGAGAGGAAAAAAACATGTCTGTGTTGGTTGATGGTATATGATGAGCTACGGCCTGGGAGAGAATAAGGAGGAGATTATATTTGTTCTGCAAATTCCAAGACAGAGATCCCAGATTGTGGCAGCCATGTGCAGAAAGGTGAGCCTGGTTGAATCCTTTATTTTTTTTTTTTTAAGATAAATGTATTTTTTAAATTTTGGCCTCTTTTATTGTTTGTCTTTTTTCCATCCATCTTTATTCTTCGGCCTATGTGGGCCTCCCATTGCTGTGGGCTCTCTTGTTGCAGAGCACTGGCTCTGGGGGCATGCGCTCCAGAGCACCGGCTCACAATTGGACACACCAGTTCAGCCACTCCGTGGCACATGGGATCTTCCTGGGCCAGGGATCGAACCAGTTCCCTTGCATGGCAAGGTGGACTCTTTACCCACGGGACCACCAGGGAAGCCCCTGCCTGAATCCCTTTAAGAATCTGTTTCCTACCAGGCAAAGTATTTCAGTCTAAGGAAAGCAGACCAGTACAGTTACACCAAGCATTAGGCAAAATAGTTTTCTGCTGGTCACCATTCACCTCCTTGCTCCTAACCCCACCTCAGGCCTTCTCTCACCCTCCCTTGTTTTAATCCCTCTAGCCTGAGTCCTTGTAGACCTTCTTTTATAGACAAAATTCACCTCCCTCTTCATCTGATTATTTAAGAAATACCTCCTTATCTGCTGTTTCTTTGGAAACCACAGAAGAAAAAACAGAGAAAACCTGAAGAATTTCAAATTTGAGCTGCAGAAGTTAGAACTTAGCTTGAAAGAGGTCTACTGAATGTATCTGGTATTTCCACAAGAAAAAAGAACCGCAGATGCAAATTGGATAATCTGCCTCTGTAATATCTGTTATTTTCCAATATCCATATGATCGACCTTTAAGAACAATTATCCAGATGTTCAGCATCATATTAATATGGCCATAGCACTGGAATTTACAGCAAGACTATAGAGCTATACAGTCTGATCACGGAGTCACTGCGGTTACTGAAATGTGGCGAGTCCAGATTGAGATGTGCCATAAGTGTAAACTGAACAGTCAATTTCAAAGAGTGTACAAAAAAAAGGGAAAAGAAAAACAATGTAAAATATTTCATGAATAATTTTTAAATTGATTGCATATTGAAATGATACTATTTTGTATATACAAGGTTAAATAAAATATATTATCAAAATTAATTTCACTTATTTCCTTTTATTGTTTTAAGCCTGCCATGAGAAAATTTAAAATAATCCATTCAGCTCTCTATTGGACAGTACTGCTCTGGCCTCAAACATAGCTCCACTACATACAAGCTGTGCATTTTTAGGATATATAACTAATTTTCTCTTCTGTGAAATGGGGATAATAATTATTCCTGCCTTTTGTCATCCTTCTTTGTATTCTTGCATCAGCAAATCAATGGATGTGGAATATTGTTTGACCTTGAGCAGGCAGCATTCTTCAGGCTCAGTAAACCTCAAAAGGAACTCAACTGAGAGTCAAGCCACTGATACCCTCTGCAGCTGGAAGAATGAATGAGTGCCTCTCTGGACAGTGAATCAAGGCATCCCCAATACCTGACTATGTAACTGAGAATGTACACTCAAAGCACAGTTCTTCTGAAAAACAGGCAAAAATGAGTTACTTATTTTTGTACTTGATTGAATGTACTTGATATAGCAGACAGGGACTAGCCAACATATGCTATAGTTGGATACTGACTATTCAAAGAAGACATATGAAAGACAGATAGCAATACTAGATAATACAGATTAACATCTAATAAATAGTAGAGACAGTCCTTCAGAAGAGGTTGTAACCATGTCTCATTTTCAGTCGCTTAGTCCTCTCTGACTCTTTGCAACCCCATGGACATGTAATTTTTCCAGCAAGAATAGTGGGTTGCTATTTCCTCCTCCAGAGGATATTCCTAATACAGGGATCAATTTGCATCTTTCATGTCTCTTGCATTGTGGATCCTTTACCATTGAGGCACCAGGGAAACCATAAGGGCTGAATAAATTGAAGGTTTATTAGGGAGGCATTCCAAATAAGAGAACAAACTGAGTAGCATACAAAGGTGGGAGTCTAAGTGGCATGCTTTTAGGACACACGAAGACCAATTTGGCTGGAGAGAAGCTTCCTATAGTAAGACATGGGAAGTAAAACTAGAAACACAAATAAGAGGCAGACTCAAACACAAATAAGAGTAGAACAGAAATGTCACTTTGAGACATGGTTCTTGGGAGGCAGGGTGATAAGTGCACAACAGTAATTTGGGAAGATCAATTCAGCAGCCTCTGCCAAAATACTATCTTTAACCCCTGCGAGACTCTATCTCTTTGGCAAAACAATGCTGGTCTAATTATTTTTTTCCCTGGATTCTCATGTGATACCTTTCCAGCTTATTTAATAATTTGGAAGCTCTCTGGGAGAGAACTTGGCTTCAGAATATCACACGCGAACAATAATCAGCAAAAATATATATTACTAATTACTAGTTACTGTTGACAAAGACAAGCCAAAAGATCTCATGTAGAACGACTGTGATACGTGACACAGTATTTAGCAAATATTTCTAAAGTTGTGTTAAAAATGTCCAAATATGATAGAAAGAATTAGGAAGTGGTGTAGGATCAATAAACAATAACAGAGAAACAAAAGAGTCTCCTGTCCATCAAAAAGGAAGTGTAAGTGAATGAAACTGTACCACCTACATGAATTGTTTAATCTCTTTTTCAACTTTAGAGAAAACAAAGTTCAATTATCAAAAAAAAAAAAAGAGGGCTTCCCTGGTGGTCCAGTGGGTAAGGACACCGCCTTGCAGTGCAAGGGGTGCTGGTTCGATCCCTGGCCTGGGAAGATCCCATGTGTGGCGGAGCGGCTGGACTGATGTGTCCAATTACCAAGCCAGAGCTCTGGACCGCATGCGCCCAGAGCCAGTGCTCTGAGACAACAGAGGCCACTGCGATGGGAGGCCCACACGGACCAAAGAACAAAGATGGATGAAAATGGAGAAATGAAAGACCAATAGAAGTGGCCCCCCTGCTCCCCTCTCTCCCCACCCCTCCCCCACCAAAATAAATAAATAAATAAATAAATCTTTAAAAAAAAAAAAGAAAAGAAAAGAGACGCTCTGCTTACAATTATACAGACTCATACTCTCTTTGCGTGTTTTGTGTGTTTGCTGTCGGTTTCCTCAGACTCAGATTAGTCCCAAAGAAGGGTGGCAGGTATACAGCTCAGCACAGGATCCTGATGGACGATGCATTTGCACAGTGGTTGCTCCAGAGCAAAACCTGTGTTCCCGGGATGCCAAAAGCAGACAGCTTCGCCAGCTACTGGAGAAGGTAGGTATCTTGTGTCCCCTGTAAATATTCTTACTGAAATCTGCCATTCTTTGACAAGGAAATATAAGAAGCAGGTAATGGTGAGGAGGTTTCTTCCAATTTTCTCACCCTTCTCACATAAATGCTTTCCTCTCCTTTAAATGCTTTCCTCTCCTTGAAAGTAGTACCTTGACATTCCTGTTCTACTGTTCTATTTATGATGTTCACTTTTCCCATTCTTACTTTATGACTAGATTTCTGTCATATCTCTCAATATCCAGTCTACCTACCCTTAAGAAAAATATTGCATGACGTCTCAAACCAATGTCAGAAATTTAACCTCAACTCTCAGGAACACAATAGCCTCTTTGAGCTCATACTTTTGGATCTCACTAAAACCTTGCAGGGAAATTAAAATAATGGCACACAATATGCAAGCTATATGGACAGATTATGGATAATACCAAGTATTTACCATAATCCTCTAAGTCATTCCTTTGAACATTAAGTTCTTCAATTTCATTCAATAGCATTTTCTCCATATAATTTATTTAAGTTGGATCCATAACAATCAAATGCAGAATGCCCTTGATTTATTCTTTTTCACAGATGAAAGTCCTCTCATAAAAGGTTATTTATGTTTAGTTTAAGGAGAAAAAAAGAAAATAATGAATGGTTCTTTCGATTTTTTCTCATTCAGACTTTCATTGTCATCAGTCCCTGAAAATAGTTGGACAGCTGGAGTGGCCAGACTCAAGGAAGGATGATAACTTATTTGAATTGCAAATATCTTCAGAGATAATAAGATAAATTAAAATAGTATGTGTTTTTAATGAATATCATGTTCAACAATTCACTCAGTATAAGAACATTTCCATGATCATCTACACAATTATGGCACTAAATAGGAAGCTTTAACAGAAAAAAGAGAAGCTGGAAAAAATGAAAGCACTGACTATGTTAACACAGACATTCCTAGTTTATACAGCTTCAAGTCTAGCTGCAGTAACTCTCTTCCACTGCCACATAATTAAAATAACTTTACTCAGCATATATTATTTGGAAGTGTATTGATGCCCTAAGATTTTAAGATGTTTTTCATATTTTCACACAGAGATTAGTCTTTTTCCTGCCCTTATCATCATCTATTTGCTCTCTTTTCTTAAGTTTCTTTTTAAACAAGATCCAATCTTTCCTGTTCCTTCAATATCTGTCTCCCAGACAAGAGCAAATGTAACTGTCATTCAAGTTAATGACTCTGGCTATTGACTGTTAGAAACCATGACATATGAACTATGATGATTCTTGGGTATTGCTTTCCAATCGAGATTTTCTTTGTATCTATGAAAAAATGAAACATAAAATTTAGTATTGTTTGGTTAGTAAGGAAATTAATTAGGCTGGTAAAAAGATGTCATCTTTTAAATCCAATTTTGCTTTTCTATTAATTTGTGTTTCCTCTCAAATTACTTTCTATTCCTATCTTTTTTACACACACACAAAATATCTTCTTTCTACAACTTTGATGAGACATCTCTTAGACATAACAGTCTTATCTGTTACTATTTTCAGTATAGTATTGCATATATACATCTGATATAGAGTCAAACATTTCTTCAAAAATCAGTTAAAAAACTCAGATAAACTGTGAATGTTAGGAAACAGATAATACTCTCCACATATCTAGAGTGACATGTATTCCAGAGTTACAATAAAATCAAAAATTTGTGAAAGATGAATAAGACAAGAAGAGTACAAATAAGTATAACTGACTGAAAACAATCACTGAACTTTATATGACCTCACCATTCAGTGGGCAATTTGTTTACAGTTTTAAAGACATTCTAGAAAATCACACCTTTAAAAATTCATCAATACCTAAATGACAAAAGACAAATTAACAAAATCAAGGTCACCCCAAGTTAGATTTATCAAATTCACTATTTGGTAGTTTTATGGCAACAGAAGAATAGTAAACTGTGTGCACTGTACACAGTGGTCTGAAGGATCTAAGCAGCACCGGTTGACTGTGGCCAAAGAAAACATATCTGAAATCACCATTCCTTATTCAGACTGGGCCATACAGGTTTTAAAGAACAGTAACTCTCTTCCACTGCCACATAATTAAAATAACTTTACTCAGCATATATTATTTGGAAGTGTATTGATGCCCTAAGATTTTAAGATGTTTTTCATATTTTCACACAGAGATTAGTCTTTTTCCTGCCCTTATCATCATCTATTTGCTCTCTTTTCTTAAGTTTCTTTTTAAACAAGATCCAATCTTTCCTGTTCCTTCAATATCTGTCTCCCAGACAAGAGCAAATGTAACTGTCATTCAAGTTAATGACTCTGGCTATTGACTGTTAGAAACCATGACATATGAACTATGATGATTCTTGGGTATTGCTTTCCAATCGAGATTTTCTTTGTATCTATGAAAAAATGAAACATAAAATTTAGTATTGTTTGGTTAGTAAGGAAATTAATTAGGCTGGTAAAAAGATGTCATCTTTTAAATCCAATTTTGCTTTTCTATTAATTTGTGTTTCCTCTCAAATTACTTTCTATTCCTATCTTTTTTACACACACACAAAATATCTTCTTTCTACAACTTTGATGAGACATCTCTTAGACATAACAGTCTTATCTGTTACTATTTTCAGTATAGTATTGCATATATACATCTGATATAGAGTCAAACATTTCTTCAAAAATCAGTTAAAAAACTCAGATAAACTGTGAATGTTAGAAACAGATAATACTCTCCACATATCTAGAGTGACATGTATTCCAGAGTTACAATAAAATCAAAAATTTGTGAAAGATGAATAAGACAAGAAGAGTACAAATAAGTATAACTGACTGAAAACAATCACTGAACTTTATATGACCTCACCATTCAGTGGGCAATTTGTTTACAGTTTTAAAGACATTCTAGAAAATCACACCTTTAAAAATTCATCAATACCTAAATGACAAAAGACAAATTAACAAAATCAAGGTCACCCCAAGTTAGATTTATCAAATTCACTATTTGGTAGTTTTATGGCAACAGAAGAATAGTAAACTGTGTGCACTGTACACAGTGGTCTGAAGGATCTAAGCAGCACCGGTTGACTGTGGCCAAAGAAAACATATCTGAAATCACCATTCCTTATTCAGACTGGGCCATACATTGGCTGACTTCTCTGAAAAACTGAAAGCGTTAGTTGTTAAGTCCTGTCTGACCCTTTTCGATCACATGGTCAATAGCCCACCAGGCTTCTCTGTCCGTGGAATTCTTTAGGCGAGAATACTGGAGTGGGTAGCCACTCCCTTCTTCAGAGGATCTTCCCATCCCAGAGATGGAAGTCTAGTCTTCCACACTGCAGGCAGATTCTTCACTGTCTAAGCCACCAGGGAATCCCCTGCTGACTTCTTTAGAGTTTTACAAATATCCCAGGTACAAGACAGCAAAAAGGAGCATGACCATTAGGCAGCCCATTCCACTATTAAACAAAGGATTGATTCAATCATATAAGGGAAAAAATAAGAGTAACATTAATAACAATAGTTCCCATCTATTATATTTGTATCTGCTCCATTCAAACTTTATAGCAGAGATGACTGTCCTTCTCAGTTTACATAAAAGGAAACTGGTGCTTCCTGAGGCTAGAAAATTTATCACTGTCACTCAATCAGTAGATAGTGGATCCATACTGAATCAACTCTGCATTTTCTCGGCACCATGCCAGTGTCATTCAAAATATCACTGGTGGTACCCAGAATTATTTAACTGATGCTTGGTAAAATATTGTAAACAAGTAAACTTGTACTACTAAATATTAGAAATATTACAATTGGTTACATCAGGCCTTAATGTGTACAAGCTAAAATTTTTCACTTGAAAGTTTGCCTGTAGCTATTTAGCTTCTCTTAAGAGCCCTGCATAGTCTAGGACAATATTTCACAAGTGTGATTTTTAGAATAGATACTGGAATAGATATCCTTCCAACAAATAAATTTTAGGAAACAGTACATTTTACATCACTCTGTCACACAGTTTAATATTAAAGGCTCTGTGAAGTCCCACAGTAAGAAAATCCCTGTTTAGTTATGTTAACTCCAACAGTATCCAAGCATATTGAACTGTAGGGCTTTATGTATTTATTTGTAAGTAGCCTCTGCTCTAATTATGGCCTCCTTGTTGGCAAGACAGTGATTACATCACTCTGTCACACAGTTTAATATTAAAGGCTCTGTGAAGTCCCACAGTAAGAAAATCCCTGTTTAGTTATGTTAACTCCAACAGTATCCAAGCATATTGAACTGTAGGGCTTTATGTATTTATTTGTAAGTAGCCTCTGCTCTAATTATGGCCTCCTTGTTGGCAAGACAGTGATTACATCACTCTGTCACACAGTTTAATATTAAAGGCTCTGTGAAGTCCCACAGTAAGAAAATCCCTGTTTAGTTATGTTAACTCCAACAGTATCCAAGCATATTGAACTGTAGGGCTTTATGTATTTATTTGTAAGTAGCCTCTGCTCTAATTATGGCCTCCTTGTTGGCAAGACAGTGAAGAATCTGCCTGCAATGAATGAGACACAGTTTCGATTCCCGGGTCGGGAAGAGCCCCTGGAAAAGGGAGTGGCTATCCACTCCAGTACTCTTGTGGCCTGGAGAATTCCATGGACAGTGGAGCCTGACCAGGAACAGTCCATGTCGGACTGTCATTATAAATAAGGGTGCAAATCTAAGATAATTTATGTTTAAGTTCAGAAAGGACTCAGACATTTCATTTATCTGAAGAAACAGAATAAATGAAGAATTCAAAATACCATCAATTAAAGGGGACAATAAGCTTCCCACACTGTGGAGAGAGACATGTGTAGACAGCTGAACGGCCAGACATCAGCAATAAGCAAACCAGAAGAGAAGTAAATCTCCTTTCCACAAGTATAATGCCAGGTGGGGATCCAGTCTCAAGTCTTATCATGAAACTGATTCTCAATGGGTCTCCATGACGAGTGGGAAAGTAAACTGTCTGAGGTACATCCAACAGAAAAAGCAAAAGGCAGCCCAGAACCATCCTGCCCAATTAGACTGTTCCATCCCTAACCAGCACCCCAAAGACAGCTCTGATAATTATACATGATTCTACAATATTGAAGGCTACAATTAAGTCTCAGAAAAATCCTTTCAGTATATTTTCCCAAAACAAAAATCAAGCTGAAAATTAATTTGCCAGGGTAGGTTAGAGGCAAAATATGAGAAAGGTTGTTTTAACTTTATCCACAGTATCTCACTTGTCCACGAATCTTTAACTTAACAGACTCTGCCTAAAAGTGCACAGAAATCCTAGGAGAATACTGGCCATACCAGTGATGACTGTCTTCACAGACAAATGCTATACTTAAATATGTTAGTTTCTTTAACACAAATGGCTTTTCTTTATTCATGCTAAACCACAATGGAGTTGAAAATTATTTTGAAAGCTCTGCATTTATCTAAGATGCAGTTGCCATGCTTCAACATTGCTGCAGTAATTTTGTGCTGAAAAAAAGATTTTTTTAAATAAAGCTTTCTTAATGTAGGAATCATAGTAAATTAAGAAATATTTCAGAGTCATGTAACAGTATAGCCTAACCAGTGATAGGAGAAGGATACTTTCTTAAAATATTAAAACACTTGCTACCTTTTACTGCTATTGAAAACCCAAGGTAATTTTACCCAATAGATATTTGTTGATCAATTATTCTGTACCAGGTTCTGTGTAAGGTCTTACAGATAAAAGGTAAGAATAAGACAGGTTCTATCTCAAAAAAAAAAAAAAAAAAAAGACAGGTTCTAACCTCATGGAGCTTTCAGAAGAGCAAACACTATTCTACTTCATTTTCACACACATTACAGAATTAAGTTTATATTAGTGAGACTGCAGTATGTTCTAAAAGACAGGATTTATAAAGGACAGGACTACAGATCAAGACAGCAGAAAAAGAAGCAAAAATATGACCTCTTAAAAAGTGGAGAAACTGAGGCATGACAAGACAGCAGAATTTGATGCCTTTTCTGAATGCTCCAGGTCTAAGGAATTGACATGGGTTCTTTATAAAGCTAGCTGGGCCTCTAAGTTTTGGGACTTTACTTGATGACAGAAATGTGTCTCTGAACAAATCACCCCTTTTTTATTTGTAACTCACATGTTCTATAATGAAAATATTTTTATGTGTTATATTAAATAATACATGTTTATTAAAAATATATAGAATAACAGATAAAAATATATGAAATGAAGCAAAACTCATCCAAAATCCCACCAATTTTTATCATGCTTTCATGTACTCATTTATGAATGTAAAAATATAATTCTATATGGATGGATTTCTATATAGTAGTTACCAGGAATCTCTCTTTATAATATTTTGTTACTTTTTTCTCACACCTCACTACCCACCAGAAAACTAATATTAATCACTTAATATGTATTCTTCTAATCCTTCCATGTCTTTCTACACATTTTTTAAAAAGTTTTTATTTTGTATTGGGATATAGCTGATTTACAGTGTTGTGACACTTTTAGGTGAAAAGCAAAGGCATTGATCAGAGTTTCCTGTGCTGTACAGTATGTCCTTGTTGCTTACTCATTTTAAATAGAGCAATGTGTACATTTCTCCATCTTTTTTTTTTGCTTATATACTCCATTCTGTTTTACATATGTGTGTGCTCATTTGAGTGTGTATGCATGCACATGTATGAGTGCTGTCAGACAGAGAGAGAAGGAAGGAGAGATTCAATAAACCCAATAGAAACAATAATTCTATTGATTTAGACTAAAAGGATCAAATTATATAAAGATCTTTACCTTTGCTTTGCACACTTACTTTTCTCATAGAAATTCCTCCATGTTGAACAATGTTTGTCAAAATCTATAAACATAAGAATCACTTACGAGTCTTGATAAAACTAAAATTCTGACTCAGTGGCTCTGGGGTGGACTCCTAGCTTCTGCATTTTGGACCAGCTCCCAGATGATCCCAAAGCTGTTGCTCTGCAGACAATATGGTGAATACCAAAGTATAGACAGCTTGTGTATCCTTTAAGAAATTTTACTCATAATCCATTCCTCAACTCATTTAGTAGCTCTCTTCCTATTAGAGCCTTTCACTTTGTTTCCTGATTTCGCTGCCATAAGAATTAGAGTAGTCTTTCTTTCCTCGTATTTACATGTCTATAGGTCACTTATTTCCAATTTTTAAATAGCCTGGGACTCAATCAACTTGGAATGCTACCATTGCCTTAACACGTGTCTCTTGTCTATCTACCAAATATTTGATGTGGTGGCCAGGTGCCAGGTCTCTTCACCAAGAGGCTCTCCAAGTTAGGAGGTGTGTCAGCACTACTGCTGCTCATCTGGCTCAGTTCACAGCCTCACCCACAGGAGCACCTCACATGCAGCTGGAAGTAACTGTACTGGAATGAATGTATTCTAGATCTGCTGGACACTTCACTACCATCCACAATTGCTCAGCACCCAGAGCTTGTGGAAATCAGAGTTAGTACTGAGAGAAACAACTTATCTTAATGTTTAACAGGTTAAGCCATAATAAGCTTACTAAGCCCTGGAATGAATATTCTGTTTTTTAATACTTATTCTTCTGATATGCCAAATTCTTATTTGCAGTTACTCATTTCTAATGCGAGAATGTTCATTTTGTTATTTACTGCCTAGGTGTAATTTTCTTTTGCTGAATTATTGGAATGTTTATTATGAATAATTGGCCTTCTGACAGTATGTCTTGTGGAAATACAAGTATGGACTTGGCACTTCCAGTGACACTGATGGAAAAAAACTAATTTTATTTTTGGTACCTAAGCAGCGATTGCATATAGCTATAAACAGACAATAATGTAAGTCATTTCCATTCATACTCCATTCTGTTTTACATATGTGTGTGCTCATTTGAGTGTGTATGCATGCACATGTATGAGTGCTGTCAGACAGAGAGAGAAGGAAGGAGAGATTCAATAAACCCAATAGAAACAATAATTCTATTGATTTAGACTAAAAGGATCAAATTATATAAAGATCTTTACCTTTGCTTTGCACACTTACTTTTCTCATAGAAATTCCTCCATGTTGAACAATGTTTGTCAAAATCTATAAACATAAGAATCACTTACGAGTCTTGATAAAACTAAAATTCTGACTCAGTGGCTCTGGGGTGGACTCCTAGCTTCTGCATTTTGGACCAGCTCCCAGATGATCCCAAAGCTGTTGCTCTGCAGACAATATGGTGAATACCAAAGTATAGACAGCTTGTGTATCCTTTAAGAAATTTTACTCATAATCCATTCCTCAACTCATTTAGTAGCTCTCTTCCTATTAGAGCCTTTCACTTTGTTTCCTGATTTCGCTGCCATAAGAATTAGAGTAGTCTTTCTTTCCTCGTATTTACATGTCTATAGGTCACTTATTTCCAATTTTTAAATAGCCTGGGACTCAATCAACTTGGAATGCTACCATTGCCTTAACACGTGTCTCTTGTCTATCTACCAAATATTTGATGTGGTGGCCAGGTGCCAGGTCTCTTCACCAAGAGGCTCTCCAAGTTAGGAGGTGTGTCAGCACTACTGCTGCTCATCTGGCTCAGTTCACAGCCTCACCCACAGGAGCACCTCACATGCAGCTGGAAGTAACTGTACTGGAATGAATGTATTCTAGATCTGCTGGACACTTCACTACCATCCACAATTGCTCAGCACCCAGAGCTTGTGGAAATCAGAGTTAGTACTGAGAGAAACAACTTATCTTAATGTTTAACAGGTTAAGCCATAATAAGCTTACTAAGCCCTGGAATGAATATTCTGTTTTTTAATACTTATTCTTCTGATATGCCAAATTCTTATTTGCAGTTACTCATTTCTAATGCGAGAATGTTCATTTTGTTATTTACTGCCTAGGTGTAATTTTCTTTTGCTGAATTATTGGAATGTTTATTATGAATAATTGGCCTTCTGACAGTATGTCTTGTGGAAATACAAGTATGGACTTGGCACTTCCAGTGACACTGATGGAAAAAAACTAATTTTATTTTTGGTACCTAAGCAGCGATTGCATATAGCTATAAACAGACAATAATGTAGAGTCAATGTTCTTGCTTAACAGGTTCAAAACATGTCCCAATCTATTGAAGTCTTAAACTTAAGAACTCAAAGAGATTTCCAATATGTTCTAAAAATGGAAACCCAAATGAAAGGGCTGAAGGCCAAGTTTCGGCAGATTGAAGACGACCGGAAGACACTAATGACCAAGCATTTTCAAGTAGGTGTGACTCTGGCTGCCTTGTCAATCCAAACAACACACTAAGTTTGATGGACAGCCACCCCGGAACCCAGTTAGGAATAACTGTGCCCACATATGTATGGTTCAAGAGTCACTGGGGACATCAATCATCTCTCCACTGAAACTGACCATTAGCTGACAGGAACGTATAGAAAACTTGCTACAAAAACAGGTTCATCCTCCTAGGGCTAGGTGGAGACTCTGGATAGATTTAAAGGCATTTCAATGTGTATGCTGATGGGAAATCTAGGATAATTAAAAATTAGATTTGTCAAAGATTTTTCTGATGACTTCATGTCTTGTTAATATGACGAGAAATATAGAGAATATACATGATTAAAAGTAGCAAAAACACCATTATTACCAGCACATAAAAGAGGAATGGTTTGAAAATCTGACACAAAAAAGTATTTTTTAAACTTTAAGCTACTGACAATTATATAAAAACTCTGAAGATGGAGAAATGGTTGCTTCTAAACACACAGTATGGATTTTTATTAACTATGTGTGATATTAGGCTTCCCTTGTAGACAGGTTGGTAAAGAATCTGCCTGCAAGGCAGGAGACCCTGGTTCAATTCCTGGCTTGGGAAAATCCTCTGGAGAAGGGATAGGCTACCCACTCCAGTATTCTTGGGCTTCTCTGGTGGCTCAGATAGTAAAGAATCTGCCTGTGGTGCGGGAGACCTGGGTTTGATCCTTGGGTTAGGAAGACCCCCTGGAGGAGGGCATGGCAACCCACTCCAGTATTCTTGCCTGGAGCTCCCCACGGACAGAGGCGCCTGGCTGGCTACAGTCCTTGGAGTCACAAAGAGTCAAATACAACTAAGCACACGTGTATGATATTGTCATAAACTGAAGCAAAATATGACCATGATAATGCCATTTGAGTCTCTATGAAGAAGAAACTGTCTGCCTGACAAAGGCACAGCCCATAGTCTGTAAAACATGCTCTGATTTTACAAACATAATAGCCTCTGCTCTCCATGCCAAGGAGGAAGTAAGACTCATTGCTAATGCTGAGGGAGTGGGCCTGAATCTTAAGTTCTTGTTCAAACATCAGAGTGCTTTTCGCACGTAATTGTGATTGGCAGGGAGCTAGTCAGGAACACAAAATAGGGTCTCTGCATGACACAATTTAATATGACAAAATTATCATGGTTTTGCAATTTTCTTCATTGGCATTCAGGAGCCTGAGGAGGGAGATGTGAAAAAATCAGTCTCACGCTGAGCCAGTTTTAAAGTTTTATCAGAAAGATACAAAAGAAGGGCAAGAGGGTAAGAAAGTTCAGGGTATTGACATGAGAGAGGGCTAAAGTGATGAATCATGAGGTTAACAAGAGAAGTAAGCAAAGCCAGAGGTTAAAAAACTATAACAAATTAGAGTCAGGCCTCGACGATAAATATAAATTTTAAGATTACTGTGAATTAGAGACTAAGCAAACTTAGAAGGATAGAGAATTTATGCGGAAATGTTAAACACAGAAGAATATAAGACTGACAAGCAAAGAAATTAATTTTAACCAGTATTTATTGAGCACCTACTGTGAACAAGGCAGAGTTGGGCCTTCTGGGTATATAATGCATAATCTCTCTTCTGTGAAAGACAGGTTACAAACTGGCAGGTCAAACTGACAGGGAAAAGAGGCATAAACATTACTTAACTGCATAAAGGAAAATGTTATAAATTTTGTTTAGACAGCTTCAGGGGAAGGGTTACAAGATTTGGCAACATTCAAGAAAATCATTTTGGACTACTGCCCACCCTCCTCCCCAGAAAATACCAAATTGAACAGGAGATCAAGAAAACCAAAAGGTTTTCAATGTCAATTTTTGATATTCAAGGCTGGGGTATAGACTATACAGCGATACAGTGAGTCTGATGCTGAGGCCATCAACTAAGGAAATGATGAGTCAGCACTTATGGCACATAGGGAGCATTCCCAGGAAGGAAGGGGACAGAAGGAGAGAAGCCCGGGGTTTCTGGCTCAGAGTGGAAATCATTCAAGCTCAGATGGACAACACAGAACTCTGTGATGCCAATGGACAGCTTGCGGGTACCAGGCTGGCAGAGCTGGTGACACGTGATGATGCACGTGCATCTATGGGAACTTTTGGGAGAAGAGAGGAGACAAAGAAACAAAAAAGATACAAGGTTGAGAGAGAAAAAAAAAGAGAGAAATGGCCTATTCTATCAGTTTGCCTAGCAGGAGACAAGCTGTCAATAAGAACACTTAATTTTTCAGACAGCACCACAGGACATAATGATTTTGATTTTCCTAGTTCATGTAATCCATGTAGATACTGAACTTGTATGTCAAAATCCATATAGCAATAATAATAATAGAATCATTTTTCTGAAGAATTATACACATTCAATACATTTTTCCAAGCACTTTAAATATATTACATATTAACTAGTTTAATCCTCACAGAAATCCTGTAATATAAATACTATGTTTATCCTCAGCATTCAGATGAAGAAACTGATATACAAAGAAATCATGCAATCTGTCCATGATTGTATATCTAATATTTATCAGAACTACAAAGTCCAACTCCAAAGTCCAAAGTTAAGCCTCCTAAAACCAATGCTACATTGCCTCTCCAAGTATAGTTCTCCGAGTTAAATAACAGTAATTAAATGTTCAATATATGATTCTTGTATGTGTTTATTCACCAAGTCCTACCAAGAGTCAGATTTTGCCCTAGCCCTGAGTTGCCATATATGAGAAGAAGAAATGGCACATTCCAAAAGTAAGTTTAACATTTAAGAATACTTCTACATTGGAAAAAATCCTCCTCTTGTACACTATCTTCAACTTTCTAAAAAATCTAAGTAGGTTGTATCTTCCATATTCTTTATGATTAAAAAAAAAAAAAACTGGTCTCAGTTATCACACTTGAGACTGTCATTATTCTGTGCAGAGTTCTTGGTTGGATAGGATAGTCTAGCTATACTCTTTGCTATAAGAGCAACACAGCAGAAAGTAAAATTCTAGAAAGGATTAGTCAGCACATATCTGCATTATTCTACTTTAATATTTTACATTAAGTAGAATTACATTAGTTGTACATTAGTTGTAGTATTCATTGTTCTCAGACAAGAGTCCAAAGTTAAAATTGACTGCCAATAATCAAATTACAAATTTCTGAAAAGACTCCAAAATTCATATACATATATACTGGTGGCTCAGATGGTAAAGAATCTGCTTGCAAAGCAAAAGGGCTGGATTCAGTCCCTAGGTTGAGAAGATCCCCCGGAGAAGGCACCAGTATTTTTCCCTAGAGAATTCCATGGACAGAGGAGCCTGGGAGGCTACAGTCCTTGGGGTCACAAAAGTGTTGAACACGGCTGAGTGATTAACACTTTCACACATATGTATATATAATTTTTAGCTCAGGGGAAATAAAATGCCACCAAAATTGTAATCTGAATTGCTCTCTTTTCAGTATTCCCATAGTAGAATGTAAAACTCATCATTATAACAGTTGTTATAATGTGCCGCAAATGGTACTATCAGAACTCTTCTCATTAAAATCCTAATGAAGCAATTCTGTCTTCCTTTAGGGGTAGCACAAAATGTTCAAACTAAGAAGTTTATTTCAAAATGAGCCAATAAAATGAGCAAAGCTCTGCAACTCTGCCTTTTGACTGTGATATTTATCACTATTTCTCGTTATTAAGACTCTTTGTCCCCTCCCAATCAACATGGACATACAAATAAATTGTGAGAATTCCAGTCTTACAAAACAAGTGGAAATTTCCCCACAAGACACACAAGCCCATCAGTCAGGGTGGCAATGGGAGCTCTTGCTGTTTTAATGCATGGACAGTAATAACATCTTTTAAATGGAATTGTAAAATGCAACATTCAGTTCATGGTTTCTGACAGTACCTATGGCTTATTCAAAAATGATTACAGCAGTGACAGCTCTTCTACAAATGAGAAAATCTGTAATTCAGTGATTACTTGTTTTTGCCGATCCCCCTTGTACACTATCTTCAACTTTCTAAAAAATCTAAGTAGGTTGTATCTTCCATATTCTTTATGATTAAAAAAAAAAAAAACTGGTCTCAGTTATCACACTTGAGACTGTCATTATTCTGTGCAGAGTTCTTGGTTGGATAGGATAGTCTAGCTATACTCTTTGCTATAAGAGCAACACAGCAGAAAGTAAAATTCTAGAAAGGATTAGTCAGCACATATCTGCATTATTCTACTTTAATATTTTACATTAAGTAGAATTACATTAGTTGTACATTAGTTGTAGTATTCATTGTTCTCAGACAAGAGTCCAAAGTTAAAATTGACTGCCAATAATCAAATTACAAATTTCTGAAAAGACTCCAAAATTCATATACATATATACTGGTGGCTCAGATGGTAAAGAATCTGCTTGCAAAGCAAAAGGGCTGGATTCAGTCCCTAGGTTGAGAAGATCCCCCGGAGAAGGCACCAGTATTTTTCCCTAGAGAATTCCATGGACAGAGGAGCCTGGGAGGCTACAGTCCTTGGGGTCACAAAAGTGTTGAACACGGCTGAGTGATTAACACTTTCACACATATGTATATATAATTTTTAGCTCAGGGGAAATAAAATGCCACCAAAATTGTAATCTGAATTGCTCTCTTTTCAGTATTCCCATAGTAGAATGTAAAACTCATCATTATAACAGTTGTTATAATGTGCCGCAAATGGTACTATCAGAACTCTTCTCATTAAAATCCTAATGAAGCAATTCTGTCTTCCTTTAGGGGTAGCACAAAATGTTCAAACTAAGAAGTTTATTTCAAAATGAGCCAATAAAATGAGCAAAGCTCTGCAACTCTGCCTTTTGACTGTGATATTTATCACTATTTCTCGTTATTAAGACTCTTTGTCCCCTCCCAATCAACATGGACATACAAATAAATTGTGAGAATTCCAGTCTTACAAAACAAGTGGAAATTTCCCCACAAGACACACAAGCCCATCAGTCAGGGTGGCAATGGGAGCTCTTGCTGTTTTAATGCATGGACAGTAATAACATCTTTTAAATGGAATTGTAAAATGCAACATTCAGTTCATGGTTTCTGACAGTACCTATGGCTTATTCAAAAATGATTACAGCAGTGACAGCTCTTCTACAAATGAGAAAATCTGTAATAAGATCGCAAGTGAATCAAACTCATGAGATATTTTCACTGGCTACCACCACAAAGTTAAAGGAACGAACAAAAAATGGTGACCTTGCCAGAAACTGAAGGTGAAACTGCAGGTCTGGCTCAGCCCTAAGATGAGTGAGGGAAACTGTGTTGGCAAAGTAAGCTTCTTGTTCTCTAGAGAAAAATCAACATTTCCATTTCAAACAATGCCCTGCTCATTTATTGCATAGCTTATGAGCACCTTAGTCCCTGAAAGAGTTAATTCCCTACATTGGTAAGCAACTCTGCCCTCCATAAACAGCTCTAAATTACCTATGCTAAGGCAAATGAATTTAGAGTATGGGTAATAATTCAAAATAGCAAACAGCAACATACATTTCTTTGAGCTTTGTAAACTTTTGCATGATTTATTATACTTGATGAGCTTACACTCCTAATGATGCTCTGCTAAGAAGGATATTAACTATGAGGAAGGAGTAGAAGACAGGAATGTTGGAAGCCCAAAACAGGAAAAATTCTGTTAGGGTAAGAAAGTTCTTCCTGGATTCAACTCCTGCTTATATTTCCTGACTAAATTATGCACTGTTTACTTTATAAAATGCCACCAGAAAGCAAGACTGTACATAAACCCCTAATGCTACCAGAGAAAGTTTTCTAATTATGATAAGGATCAATTAGTTTTATAGAAAAGCAAGGAACCATTTAAAGAGTTGTTCTTGTACTGAAAAGTGAGATAAGTGGATTTATTAGTAACAATCATGTGGCCATTTACATGCTTGCGAACTACCCAATTTCAATAGAAAATCAGTAAGGCATTGTGAATCTTTGTTTTTTAAACATTTATTTATTTATTATTTGGGGATGGGGTGGGGTGGGGAGGAAGGGGAGCAGGCAGGCTACTTCTATTGGTCTTTCACTTGTCTATTTTCAATCGTCTTTGTTCTTTGGCTCCTGGGGGGCTGTTTTAATGCATGGACAGTAATAACATCTTTTAAATGGAATTGTAAAATGCAACATTCAGTTCATGGTTTCTGACAGTACCTATGGCTTATTCAAAAATGATTACAGCAGTGACAGCTCTTCTACAAATGAGAAAATCTGTAATAAGATCGCAAGTGAATCAAACTCATGAGATATTTTCACTGGCTACCACCACAAAGTTAAAGGAACGAACAAAAAATGGTGACCTTGCCAGAAACTGAAGGTGAAACTGCAGGTCTGGCTCAGCCCTAAGATGAGTGAGGGAAACTGTGTTGGCAAAGTAAGCTTCTTGTTCTCTAGAGAAAAATCAACATTTCCATTTCAAACAATGCCCTGCTCATTTATTGCATAGCTTATGAGCACCTTAGTCCCTGAAAGAGTTAATTCCCTACATTGGTAAGCAACTCTGCCCTCCATAAACAGCTCTAAATTACCTATGCTAAGGCAAATGAATTTAGAGTATGGGTAATAATTCAAAATAGCAAACAGCAACATACATTTCTTTGAGCTTTGTAAACTTTTGCATGATTTATTATACTTGATGAGCTTACACTCCTAATGATGCTCTGCTAAGAAGGATATTAACTATGAGGAAGGAGTAGAAGACAGGAATGTTGGAAGCCCAAAACAGGAAAAATTCTGTTAGGGTAAGAAAGTTCTTCCTGGATTCAACTCCTGCTTATATTTCCTGACTAAATTATGCACTGTTTACTTTATAAAATGCCACCAGAAAGCAAGACTGTACATAAACCCCTAATGCTACCAGAGAAAGTTTTCTAATTATGATAAGGATCAATTAGTTTTATAGAAAAGCAAGGAACCATTTAAAGAGTTGTTCTTGTACTGAAAAGTGAGATAAGTGGATTTATTAGTAACAATCATGTGGCCATTTACATGCTTGCGAACTACCCAATTTCAATAGAAAATCAGTAAGGCATTGTGAATCTTTTTTTTTTTTTTAAACATTTATTTATTTATTATTTGGGGATGGGGTGGGGTGGGGAGGAAGGGGAGCAGGCAGGCTACTTCTATTGGTCTTTCACTTGTCTATTTTCAATCGTCTTTGTTCTTTGGCTCCTGCGGGCCTCCCATCGCGGTGGCCTCTGTTGTCGCAGAGCACCGGCTCTGGGCGCATGCGCTCCAGAGCTCCCGCTAGGTAACTGGACACATCAGTCCAGCCGCTCCAAGGCACGTGGGATCCTCCCAGGCCAGGGATCGAACCGGCGCCCCTTGCACTGCAAGGCAGTGTCCTCACCCACTGGACCACCAGGGAAGCCCATGAATCTGTTTTCATAATTTCCCTTTAGTATCACATGAAGAAGAACGTAGCTGCATGACCTGGTTAAGTGACTCTCAGGGACAACTGGCTGCTTTTCACAGGAACTGAAAGAGAAGATGGACGAACTCCTGCCTTTGATTCCTGTGCTGGAACAGTACAAAACAGATGCCAAGTTAATCACCCAGTTCAAGGAGGAAATCCGGAATCTGTCTGCTGTCCTCACTGGGATTCAGGAGGAAATTGGTGCCTATGACTATGAGGAACTACATCAAAGGGTGCTCAGCTTGGAAACCAGACTTCGTGACTGCATGAAGAAGCTAAGTGAGTAGAACAATTCCATTTGTCCAGGTTGTGTTTTTAAGTAGTTTCAATAAAAAACTGCATTCTTACATTTTGCAAAGAGTCATAAATTCCTAATTATAGGGAAACAAGTGTTAGTGCCTGCTTTCTAAGTGTAAAACAAGTGTTCCTTAAAGGCTTAAGCATGCCTGTTCTCTGATTAACAGCTGACTGATTTTCAGAGCATCCTGTTACTGTTTGGTCGCTTGAAGTAAAGAGGCCTGACAAATACAAAAATTCTATTGGCTACGCTAATGGAAATAAGTTTTATTTCACACAGAGGATAGGTGATGATCAAGGCCAAGAAGAGAGGGAAACCATTTCTGGTAGTGGAGGAAGTTAGAGACTGGGGAAAAGGACGCTGCTCTCAGAACAAACGTGAAATAGTGATGTTAAACGAAACCACAGTCATTCCTCTACCATGCAGAGCTGCCACCAGCTGCTCTGATCTACTCAAGAAATAAAGAGGAAGCACCTATTCAAATACATATTCACTACTCTATGGGCTTCCCTGGTGGTCCAGTGGGTAAGGACACCACCTTGCAGTGCAAGGCCCACAGGTTCGATCCCTGGCCTGGGAAGATCCCATGTGCTGTGGAGCAGCTGGACCAATGTGTCCAACTACTGAGCTGGAGCTATGCAGCACATGCTCTGCGACGAGAGAGGCCACTGCAATGGGAGGCCCACACAGGCCAAACAACAAAGATGGATGAAAATGAATAAATGAAAGAACAATAGAAGTGGCCAAACAAACAAACAAACAATATATATATATATATATATATATATATATATTCAATGCTCTACAGGGGGCCAAACATGTGACTTGGTCATGGACTCAAATTCTTAACTCCTGAAATGTATGGTTCAACCTGGTCTGAGTTTACAAACTTTTCTATGCATCCATAAGCTAACTATACAATTGAAGTCATCATGAAGCTAGTTTGTAATTTAATGTGAAATAAACAAGCGTTCACAAAACTGAATAAGGAAGGGTTGAAAGTCCATTTAGAAATAAAATATTTTAGTTGCTGATGTGATATGATGGGATTTGGAAAACAGGAGGCACTCAATAACCATAGAAAGTGTTCTCTCAAAGCAAAGAAAAACTTTTCAGGGATATGAAATAAACTGGGAAGAGGAGTAAAAGAATTTGAAAAAAAATTCTAGTCAAGAAACATTCAGAGAATAAATGTAAATACTTAGAATGAGGATGACCTACGACCACATTTTAAAGACTATTTATTTTACAGATGTGATCCAAATGATAGAAACAGTTAAAATACAAAATGTTGCATTCAGTAATCACAACCTCAAAACAAAGTAGGGAATCACCACATTGGAGCCCCTCTGCAGTCATCTCAGGATTTCCAAGAGAATCCAGCAAAATTAATCAGAAGGCAGTAAAGTAAACCCCTAAAGGTGAATACATGTGTGGCAATCCTTAGCTCCTTATTTGTCATCATGCAAGCTCCATACTTTTTCACCCAATACTCATGACTTGATTAGATTCCATGACTTGCTCTTCTTTACCCACTGTCTATATTATTGTAAAAGGAGCTTTTTAAAGCTGCTCTGATCTACTCAAGAAATAAAGAGGAAGCACCTATTCAAATACATATTCACTACTCTATGGGCTTCCCTGGTGGTCCAGTGGGTAAGGACACCACCTTGCAGTGCAAGGCCCACAGGTTCGATCCCTGGCCTGGGAAGATCCCATGTGCTGTGGAGCAGCTGGACCAATGTGTCCAACTACTGAGCTGGAGCTATGCAGCACATGCTCTGCGACGAGAGAGGCCACTGCAATGGGAGGCCCACACAGGCCAAACAACAAAGATGGATGAAAATGAATAAATGAAAGAACAATAGAAGTGGCCAAACAAACAAACAAACAAACAATATATATATATATATATATATATATTCAATGCTCTACAGGGGGCCAAACATGTGACTTGGTCATGGACTCAAATTCTTAACTCCTGAAATGTATGGTTCAACCTGGTCTGAGTTTACAAACTTTTCTATGCATCCATAAGCTAACTATACAATTGAAGTCATCATGAAGCTAGTTTGTAATTTAATGTGAAATAAACAAGCGTTCACAAAACTGAATAAGGAAGGGTTGAAAGTCCATTTAGAAATAAAATATTTTAGTTGCTGATGTGATATGATGGGATTTGGAAAACAGGAGGCACTCAATAACCATAGAAAGTGTTCTCTCAAAGCAAAGAAAAACTTTTCAGGGATATGAAATAAACTGGGAAGAGGAGTAAAAGAATTTGAAAAAAAATTCTAGTCAAGAAACATTCAGAGAATAAATGTAAATACTTAGAATGAGGATGACCTACGACCACATTTTAAAGACTATTTATTTTACAGATGTGATCCAAATGATAGAAACAGTTAAAATACAAAATGTTGCATTCAGTAATCACAACCTCAAAACAAAGTAGGGAATCACCACATTGGAGCCCCTCTGCAGTCATCTCAGGATTTCCAAGAGAATCCAGCAAAATTAATCAGAAGGCAGTAAAGTAAACCCCTAAAGGTGAATACATGTGTGGCAATCCTTAGCTCCTTATTTGTCATCATGCAAGCTCCATACTTTTTCACCCAATACTCATGACTTGATTAGATTCCATGACTTGCTCTTCTTTACCCACTGTCTATATTATTGTAAAAAGGAGCTTTTTAAAGAATAAATCTGCAATGATTTTCCTCTATTTAACAGCTCCTATGAATCCCTTATGCCATAGGATACAGCGCATCCCAGGGCATGAGGCTTCGGATGCCCTTTATGTGTGGCACCGCCTTCGTCTCAAGCCCTGTCATTTCTCCCCTCACCCATCATGTCCCAGTTGCATATGTGCTGTACACTCTAACCACAGGGCCATAGTGAGGCTTTGTTCCTTTTCCTGAAACACTCTTTTTTCTGCTTGTTTTTTCTTTATCAATAAATATACTTTCTCTTGCCATATGGGATAAAATGTTAGTCCCTCAGTCAATCATGTTCAACTCTTTGTGGACTATATCCCATGGACTATATCCTGCCAGGCTCTTCTGAGGCATGGGATTTTCCAGGTAAGAATACTAGAATGGGTTTAGGAAATGAAAACCCAGGTCTCCAGCATTGCAGGCAGATTCTTTACTGTCTGAATCACCAGGGAAGCCCATGTGTGACAAAGTCCTATTCATTTTGCAGGTCTCTGTTTAAGTGTTATATCTTGCCAGAATCTTCATTACCCTCCTCCTGTATCCTCTGAATTCCTGCAAGGTGCTCTCAGATCTTGATATCTCACCAGTGATTGGACTTCCCATATTTCGTTATTATTTTCTATGTAATTGGATGTCTCTTTTGCTAGACTTTTTTCCCATAATAAGTACAATTGTCCATGATATTCACTCTAAATATTGTATCTCCCAGTGCCTAAAAAACTTACTAGATTATTCAGCAAGTATTTGCTCAATAAATTTTATAAACAGCCATAGTACAATTTTTAAACTTTCAACAGAGTAAATATTAGGTATTTCAACAAGTAACAGAGAACAATCTTTTATTTACAAATCAAGAAATACTTTTATTTCTGTACACTGAATCTGTTCAATGTAGAAATTTACTTATTTTATAGTTTGCCAGATGATGTCTGTACCAAATAAGAAAAATAATCCAAATCAAGAGCCGTTTGAGTGTTCTCAATATCTAAGTTACTTTAGTGGTTCAAAGAAGGTTTATACCCATAACATATCTGGGTATTTTTTGTAAATGACAGCACATAGGACTGGTCTATGTAGGGCTCTACTTTGATGTGGAAGAGGTCCATTTGTTGCTGATGACCCATTAAAGACCAAATTCACTCTGTCATTCCTAGCATCTCCCAATAAAGCCAAGCCTCGGCTTTGTATGCTGGGCCCAGGCACCTACTTAGCTCACATGGGCTCTACTGAAACAAAGACAGGCAAGAGAAAGGCTCTAGACCTAGGAGTTACCTTGGACCCTACTGAAACAAAGACAGGCAAGAGAAAGGCTCTAGACCTAGGAGTCACCTTGGACCCTACTGAAACAAAGACAGGCAAGAGAAAGGCTCTAGACCTAGGAGTTACCTTGGACCCTACTGAAACAAAGACAGGCAAGAGAAAGGCTCTAGACCTAGGAGTCACCTTGGACCCTACTGAAACAAAGACAGACAAGAGAAAGGATCCACTCCTAGGAATCACTTTGGAGTGTGTCAAGTGATGTTTTTAAGGATTAACACAGAAAACTCTTGGTATTCGCTGTACTTTAGAAATTAATTTCACTTCTGGCATACACTTTCTCTGAATTTACTTACCTGGAAATTATGTCTACTATAGTTAGATAATTCTATAGTCCTCTCAGTTCTTTCCCAACCCCTAGTTTGTTTTTTCTAATCCACATATAACACCCAACACAGAATCTCCTCTGATATTAAAAATATTTGGGACAAAGAGAGTTGACACAAATTCATCCTATTCCTTCTTTACTGAACCATGAGTAATGTCTCTGTGGTGTGGTTAGGCCTCAGGATGGTGATCTGAAATATATAACAAAGACTCATTTTATTAATTTTCCCTGAGGGACCATAAAGTTTGAAAGATGACTGTCAAATAAATTTTATTAATTAGTCAACATTATTTTGGTAACTACAACAAAATGTTTATCGAGTCAAAGTTGTACCTAGGTAATGAAAAATGAGTCAAAAATCATGAAAATATGTGATTCTATTTTTATCTTACCTAATAAAAATATAAAAGCTAGCAACCAAATATAGATATCAAATAGCAATAAAACTAGCATTTACTTGTTTATTTAATGGGATGAATTCTATTTGAATTAACTGATATGACCTTACAAAAGATACTGAAAATAGGTCACACATCAAAAGCATTTATAGCTAATTAGCAGCCCTCAGATCCCTATTCACTTAATACAGAGGCCAGTGCCACAGTGACTCTAACTCATTTATGCTTTTGTCCCGAGAACTGGGTACATTTCTCCACCACACTGTGTTTATGTCAATTAATCAAAACCACTTATGCTGAGCAGAAAGGATGTTGATCAGCTTACACAACATAGAGAACACGTGCAGGTGGAGACAGACAGCCCTGACACTGAAAGTCACACATTTCCTGAAAAAAATAAATGAATCTTCATACTTTCATTAAAAAAAAAGAACTACTCCAATTTCAAAGGAGGTACCTAATAAGATACGCATATTTACAGAAGAAACTTGTCACAATTTGATTAATGCTTTACTTAGTTTGGGGGATTCTTTGTAACTCAGCTGGCAAAGAATCCGCCTGCAATGCAGGAGACCCCAGTTCGATTCCTGGGTTGGGAAGATCTCCTGGAGAAGGGATAGGCTACCCACTCCAGTATTCTTGCCTGGAGAATTCCATGGCTTGTCCATGGATTGCACAGAGTCGGACACAAGCACCCCATTTCAAAAGGTCTTGGTATTCGCTGTACTTTAGAAATTAATTTCACTTCTGGCATACACTTTCTCTGAATTTACTTACCTGGAAA
This sequence comes from Tragulus kanchil, assembly GCA_022376925.1. Lineage (NCBI taxonomy): Eukaryota > Metazoa > Chordata > Mammalia > Artiodactyla > Tragulidae > Tragulus > Tragulus kanchil. Next base: position 148,745,844 of record JAIOJX010000024.1, read on the forward strand.
TTATGTCTACTATAGTTAGATAATTCTATAGTCCTCTCAGTTCTTTCCCAACCCCTAGTTTGTTTTTTCTAATCCACATATAACACCCAACACAGAATCTCCTCTGATATTAAAAATATTTGGGACAAAGAGAGTTGACACAAATTCATCCTATTCCTTCTTTACTGAACCATGAGTAATGTCTCTGTGGTGTGGTTAGGCCTCAGGATGGTGATCTGAAATATATAACAAAGACTCATTTTATTAATTTTCCCTGAGGGACCATAAAGTTTGAAAGATGACTGTCAAATAAATTTTATTAATTAGTCAACATTATTTTGGTAACTACAACAAAATGTTTATCGAGTCAAAGTTGTACCTAGGTAATGAAAAATGAGTCAAAAATCATGAAAATATGTGATTCTATTTTTATCTTACCTAATAAAAATATAAAAGCTAGCAACCAAATATAGATATCAAATAGCAATAAAACTAGCATTTACTTGTTTATTTAATGGGATGAATTCTATTTGAATTAACTGATATGACCTTACAAAAGATACTGAAAATAGGTCACACATCAAAAGCATTTATAGCTAATTAGCAGCCCTCAGATCCCTATTCACTTAATACAGAGGCCAGTGCCACAGTGACTCTAACTCATTTATGCTTTTGTCCCGAGAACTGGGTACATTTCTCCACCACACTGTGTTTATGTCAATTAATCAAAACCACTTATGCTGAGCAGAAAGGATGTTGATCAGCTTACACAACATAGAGAACACGTGCAGGTGGAGACAGACAGCCCTGACACTGAAAGTCACACATTTCCTGAAAAAAATAAATGAATCTTCATACTTTCATTAAAAAAAAAGAACTACTCCAATTTCAAAGGAGGTACCTAATAAGATACGCATATTTACAGAAGAAATTTGTCACAATTTGATTAATGCTTTACTTAGTTTGGGGGATTCTTTGTAACTCAGCTGGCAAAGAATCCGCCTGCAATGCAGGAGACCCCAGTTCGATTCCTGGGTTGGGAAGATCTCCTGGAGAAGGGATAGGCTACCCACTCCAGTATTCTTGCCTGGAGAATTCCATGGCTTGTCCATGGATTGCACAGAGTCGGACACAACTGAGCAACTTTCACTTTCACTTCATTTTTATAATTCCTGAAAATTGGTAAAGATTGGGCTAACATCTCTATTAACAGTTTTAACTGCATCTCCCTCAGTATCTCATAAAGAAGTGTCTGAATATCAAAATATTAAAACACACAGACTCATAAAGCAGGTGTTTAATAACATCAGGCCCGTTCACAGGAAATGTAGAGAAAAACAAAAACAAAAATGTATCAGGAGTTTGATGTTCCAAAAGGGTTTAAGTCCAGTCACTGTGTTGTTCGGACCTAGAGAGGGATACTGGATAATTATGTCAGCAAGATAGTATCAGGAGCAAGAGGCTCATCCATCAGTGACATCTTTGTTCGTCACAAAGTCCTGTCAACACACGCAGCCAATTAGCAGAGGATAAAAATGAACTGGGGAAAGAAAATAAAACCACATCCATGCACATATTTCCACTCATCTTTTCAGTGGATTTGCTTTTAGTGAAAATGTCAGTGTACCTCACATGAATTTTAAGAAACTGAAAACCAAACCAGTGTCATCGCCTGCAAAGTTTACCTTAATAAGGTGGTGAGGAGGAGTCATAAATCACTGAGACCACCAAGGCAGCATGCAGCTTATTTCTCCTGGGGAATTAAAGTTTTAGAGAAAAGAAAAAGTAGGAAAAAAAAAAAAAAAACACTTCAATAGAATATACCCTAGTGGCTTGAATAAGGTACAGTAATTCTGTTTCCTAAGTACTTAATTTTCTCCTATGAGGGACTGAATAAAGTCCCCTGTGCTTAATTAAATTGTATCATATTACAAGACATGCAAAGCATAATAATATGCATGTGAGAATTTGACTAGAAAAGCACAGTTAAAGCTCTTGCACACCCCCTGAGATCACCAAAGGAGGTACCTAATAAGATACGCATATTTACAGAAGAAATTTGTCACAATTTGATTAATGCTTTACTTAGTTTGGGGGATTCTTTGTAACTCAGCTGGCAAAGAATCCGCCTGCAATGCAGGAGACCCCAGTTCGATTCCTGGGTTGGGAAGATCTCCTGGAGAAGGGATAGGCTACCCACTCCAGTATTCTTGCCTGGAGAATTCCATGGCTTGTCCATGGATTGCACAGAGTCGGACACAACTGAGCAACTTTCACTTTCACTTCATTTTTATAATTCCTGAAAATTGGTAAAGATTGGGCTAACATCTCTATTAACAGTTTTAACTGCATCTCCCTCAGTATCTCATAAAGAAGTGTCTGAATATCAAAATATTAAAACACACAGACTCATAAAGCAGGTGTTTAATAACATCAGGCCCGTTCACAGGAAATGTAGAGAAAAACAAAAACAAAAATGTATCAGGAGTTTGATGTTCCAAAAGGGTTTAAGTCCAGTCACTGTGTTGTTCGGACCTAGAGAGGGATACTGGATAATTATGTCAGCAAGATAGTATCAGGAGCAAGAGGCTCATCCATCAGTGACATCTTTGTTCGTCACAAAGTCCTGTCAACACACGCAGCCAATTAGCAGAGGATAAAAATGAACTGGGGAAAGAAAATAAAACCACATCCATGCACATATTTCCACTCATCTTTTCAGTGGATTTGCTTTTAGTGAAAATGTCAGTGTACCTCACATGAATTTTAAGAAACTGAAAACCAAACCAGTGTCATCGCCTGCAAAGTTTACCTTAATAAGGTGGTGAGGAGGAGTCATAAATCACTGAGACCACCAAGGCAGCATGCAGCTTATTTCTCCTGGGGAATTAAAGTTTTAGAGAAAAGAAAAAGTAGGAAAAAAAAAAAAAAAACACTTCAATAGAATATACCCTAGTGGCTTGAATAAGGTACAGTAATTCTGTTTCCTAAGTACTTAATTTTCTCCTATGAGGGACTGAATAAAGTCCCCTGTGCTTAATTAAATTGTATCATATTACAAGACATGCAAAGCATAATAATATGCATGTGAGAATTTGACTAGAAAAGCACAGTTAAAGCTCTTGCACACCCCCTGAGATCACCAATAGATATCTAATGTAGATTATAATCAGACTTTCCAGCTTTCCAGCCCTCTACACCCCCTCCCACTTCCTTACGCTAGCTTTATTTCAGAATGGTTTGGTGCCATCTAGTGAAGAATGCATCCTTTTATTAACAAAAAGATTTGAGTCTTCGTGTTTAAAAGAAGTAACAGTAGCACTGAAAACTTGAAATTATAAGTAATTTCTATATTTATGATGTTTACGCCAAATTAGTTTGAACCAGAAACCAAATTGTCTATGTGGCAATAGTCTTACTTGTACATTCAATAAATCCTCGTTGACTTTCCAGTGTGCACTGGCACTTAACCAGGTATTTGGGGACACAAAGATGATCAGCAGGCAGTGTCCTTCTGCTTCCAAGAAGCTTGCATTATATTGAGGCTGATAAATGCATAAGTAGATAGTAAGATCAATGTTGAGAGCCTACTGCTTGAAAGATACTCTGCCAGCATTTTTATGTGTGTCAGTCCTAACTGCTGCAAGAACTGTAGGTCAGGTATTATTATTAGCAATTTATGGAACAGATACTTATCTTAAATTAATTTGCCAAAGGTACATGTTGGAGGCAGCAGGTCTAAACCCAAGTCTTTCTGAGTTCAAAGACTGATTTCTTTCCCACACATAGTGTCTTCTTTTGGGTACATCCTAACAGAGAAACACCCTGGACACCTTTAACTTAGTGAATGGAACCCAACTATGTAGAAAGACGTCAGAGTCATTTTTGATTCTTCCTTGAACTTCACTCACAGGCAATCACCACATCTTCCCCTCTCCCTCACAGGTTTCTCAACATCTTGTTTTCTGTGTCCACACTTCACCACCCTAAACCAGACAGCCATTCAACATCTTTCAGATGGAACACCACAAAGGTTTCCTAACCACTTTCCTGAAGTCATTCCTCTCTGAATAAGGTACAGTAATTCTGTTTCCTAAGTACTTAATTTTCTCCTATGAGGGACTGAATAAAGTCCCCTGTGCTTAATTAAATTGTATCATATTACAAGACATGCAAAGCATAATAATATGCATGTGAGAATTTGACTAGAAAAGCACAGTTAAAGCTCTTGCACACCCCCTGAGATCACCAATAGATATCTAATGTAGATTATAATCAGACTTTCCAGCTTTCCAGCCCTCTACACCCCCTCCCACTTCCTTACGCTAGCTTTATTTCAGAATGGTTTGGTGCCATCTAGTGAAGAATGCATCCTTTTATTAACAAAAAGATTTGAGTCTTCGTGTTTAAAAGAAGTAACAGTAGCACTGAAAACTTGAAATTATAAGTAATTTCTATATTTATGATGTTTACGCCAAATTAGTTTGAACCAGAAACCAAATTGTCTATGTGGCAATAGTCTTACTTGTACATTCAATAAATCCTCGTTGACTTTCCAGTGTGCACTGGCACTTAACCAGGTATTTGGGGACACAAAGATGATCAGCAGGCAGTGTCCTTCTGCTTCCAAGAAGCTTGCATTATATTGAGGCTGATAAATGCATAAGTAGATAGTAAGATCAATGTTGAGAGCCTACTGCTTGAAAGATACTCTGCCAGCATTTTTATGTGTGTCAGTCCTAACTGCTGCAAGAACTGTAGGTCAGGTATTATTATTAGCAATTTATGGAACAGATACTTATCTTAAATTAATTTGCCAAAGGTACATGTTGGAGGCAGCAGGTCTAAACCCAAGTCTTTCTGAGTTCAAAGACTGATTTCTTTCCCACACATAGTGTCTTCTTTTGGGTACATCCTAACAGAGAAACACCCTGGACACCTTTAACTTAGTGAATGGAACCCAACTATGTAGAAAGACGTCAGAGTCATTTTTGATTCTTCCTTGAACTTCACTCACAGGCAATCACCACATCTTCCCCTCTCCCTCACAGGTTTCTCAACATCTTGTTTTCTGTGTCCACACTTCACCACCCTAAACCAGACAGCCATTCAACATCTTTCAGATGGAACACCACAAAGGTTTCCTAACCACTCCCCTTGCCTGAAGTCATTCCCTCTCTACCACACTAGAAACTCTTTTTGAAATGCAAATTAAACTATATTACACCTTAAGTGATTTTCCTTTAAAATTAAATCTCAGTAGGTGTGCAAGGTTTGTTTTGATGACATGGATTCTACCTAACTCTAGGCCTTTGTCCCTCAGATGTTCACAATGCACTCATTCTAATCCTTTCAATTCCAAAACTCTGCATGCTTCTTCACCTCCTGGACAGTGAATTCCCTCCCCACTTTACTTAGCTGAATTCGAAGCTTGTGTTTTGATTTTATAGATGTTGACTGAAAAAAGATGAACAACTTGAGAGTTGTGGGTTAAGCTTTATTGGGGGCATAATTAGGATCGCAGCCCGGGAGGCAGCACCCAAGATAGCTCTGAGAGACTGCTCCAAAGAGACAGCAGGAGGAAAATCAGTATATAATATTTTGAGGAAGTGGGAGTTCCATACCAATAAAGAGTTTTCAGTTAGTCATGAGGATCTGATGTTACCATGAAGAGATTGAGTGCTTTTCTAAATAGGAGGAGATGCAAAGATTGATAAAATAAAATCTGTTACTAAAAGCATCCACCTATCTAAAGATCCGCTCCACCAGATTCCCTGGTGCACAGAGTGCCTCTACCCCACCCTGAACTACCTCAGGGGGTGCTGAAGGTCAGAAGCTGTTAAAGCACAGGGGTCACTCTCCCCAGAGGCAGATGGCAAATGCCCTTGTTCATTTGGTGAATGCCAGTTTGTAGCTGACATAGACAAGATGACAGCTTTTCTGTGGAGACTCCTCTGAAGGCTCTTTAACATGGCTGAATTACCCTGGCATGGTCTCCACATACACCCTCCCCCCACCCCTTTCCCCATGACATTTCAGATATTTTACAGAAAATACCCATTTGCTTTTCTTTAGTCCATACTACCTTATGGACAAGTTGTCCCTTCTCTGAGAATTGGGGATCATCTGTGTCTTATTTTAGTTGAATCTATACAGAGTTTTTCGAATACACTTCACCACCCTAAACCAGACAGCCATTCAACATCTTTCAGATGGAACACCACAAAGGTTTCCTAACCACTCCCCTTGCCTGAAGTCATTCCCTCTCTACCACACTAGAAACTCTTTTTGAAATGCAAATTAAACTATATTACACCTTAAGTGATTTTCCTTTAAAATTAAATCTCAGTAGGTGTGCAAGGTTTGTTTTGATGACATGGATTCTACCTAACTCTAGGCCTTTGTCCCTCAGATGTTCACAATGCACTCATTCTAATCCTTTCAATTCCAAAACTCTGCATGCTTCTTCACCTCCTGGACAGTGAATTCCCTCCCCACTTTACTTAGCTGAATTCGAAGCTTGTGTTTTGATTTTATAGATGTTGACTGAAAAAAGATGAACAACTTGAGAGTTGTGGGTTAAGCTTTATTGGGGGCATAATTAGGATCGCAGCCCGGGAGGCAGCACCCAAGATAGCTCTGAGAGACTGCTCCAAAGAGACAGCAGGAGGAAAATCAGTATATAATATTTTGAGGAAGTGGGAGTTCCATACCAATAAAGAGTTTTCAGTTAGTCATGAGGATCTGATGTTACCATGAAGAGATTGAGTGCTTTTCTAAATAGGAGGAGATGCAAAGATTGATAAAATAAAATCTGTTACTAAAAGCATCCACCTATCTAAAGATCCGCTCCACCAGATTCCCTGGTGCACAGAGTGCCTCTACCCCACCCTGAACTACCTCAGGGGGTGCTGAAGGTCAGAAGCTGTTAAAGCACAGGGGTCACTCTCCCCAGAGGCAGATGGCAAATGCCCTTGTTCATTTGGTGAATGCCAGTTTGTAGCTGACATAGACAAGATGACAGCTTTTCTGTGGAGACTCCTCTGAAGGCTCTTTAACATGGCTGAATTACCCTGGCATGGTCTCCACATACACCCTCCCCCCACCCCTTTCCCCATGACATTTCAGATATTTTACAGAAAATACCCATTTGCTTTTCTTTAGTCCATACTACCTTATGGACAAGTTGTCCCTTCTCTGAGAATTGGGGATCATCTGTGTCTTATTTTAGTTGAATCTATACAGAGTTTAATACAATATCTGAAACAGAATAGGTAAAACTTAGTGTCTACAGAGTTTCAGAGCAAATATTGTTTTTAAAATAAAAACTCTTATGTTGCTTTCAAGAAACAAATTGCTGTATGTCAAATATGATCTTTTACAAAACAAATAAAAATCTTTTAGGGAAAAAAAAACAACAAAAGCACCACCTTTTTCTGTTTAGGTCTTCGTTTTCGTTGCCATCTGTTCTTTCAAAACCAAGGTAGTATTTCATTCAAAATACCTGATATTTGGGTCTACTTAGCACTTAAAGCAAGAGATAGTGAAATCTCAGCAAAAGGAAGAAGTAACAGAAAAGTCAAACTGGGTGCCCTGGGAAGAGAGTGAGAGCTCACTTGGAGATTTAATAGGAGAAATTTGTAAGAATGCCTTCTCAAATTAACTTGAGGAGGTCTTCCAATTCCCTAAAGAGTCCTATTCTTCCTAAAACTACACATTATAAAATGAAATGTGATTTCCCTACTGTCCATCCACTTGATGGTTCATTGTTCTGGAACCCTGAGACCCTAGTGACTTTAGGACACTTTGGGGGTAACCTGTACTACCATAAATTATTTATTGTTTTCTTTCTTATTTATGACCTACATTTTCCTAGATTACAATTAAATGATAAATCTTTTAACAATATAAAGCCTGTGTTTTCAGAGGCAAGCATGAATTGCCAAATTCCTGGGTTTTCATAATACAGTTCTGCTCCATTTGGTTTGGATATTAACTAAGAATCTCCTTAAAGATATGTTCATAATATAAACTTTTATTTTCCAAAAAAAAAAAAAAAAAAAAAAAGATCAATGCGCTTGGAATTTAGCTGACATAGACAAGATGACAGCTTTTCTGTGGAGACTCCTCTGAAGGCTCTTTAACATGGCTGAATTACCCTGGCATGGTCTCCACATACACCTCCCCACCCCTTTCCCCATGACATTTCAGATATTTTACAGAAAATACCCATTTGCTTTTCTTTAGTCCATACTACCTTATGGACAAGTTGTCCCTTCTCTGAGAATTGGGGATCATCTGTGTCTTATTTTAGTTGAATCTATACAGAGTTTAATACAATATCTGAAACAGAATAGGTAAAACTTAGTGTCTACAGAGTTTCAGAGCAAATATTGTTTTAAAAAAAAAACTCTTATGTTGCTTTCAAGAAACAAATTGCTGTATGTCAAATATGATCTTTTACAAAACAAATAAAAATCTTTTAGGGAAAAAAAAACAACAAAAGCACCACCTTTTTCTGTTTAGGTCTTCGTTTTCGTTGCCATCTGTTCTTTCAAAACCAAGGTAGTATTTCATTCAAAATACCTGATATTTGGGTCTACTTAGCACTTAAAGCAAGAGATAGTGAAATCTCAGCAAAAGGAAGAAGTAACAGAAAAGTCAAACTGGGTGCCCTGGGAAGAGAGTGAGAGCTCACTTGGAGATTTAATAGGAGAAATTTGTAAGAATGCCTTCTCAAATTAACTTGAGGAGGTCTTCCAATTCCCTAAAGAGTCCTATTCTTCCTAAAACTACACATTATAAAATGAAATGTGATTTCCCTACTGTCCATCCACTTGATGGTTCATTGTTCTGGAACCCTGAGACCCTAGTGACTTTAGGACACTTTGGGGGTAACCTGTACTACCATAAATTATTTATTGTTTTCTTTCTTATTTATGACCTACATTTTCCTAGATTACAATTAAATGATAAATCTTTTAACAATATAAAGCCTGTGTTTTCAGAGGCAAGCATGAATTGCCAAATTCCTGGGTTTTCATAATACAGTTCTGCTCCATTTGGTTTGGATATTAACTAAGAATCTCCTTAAAGATATGTTCATAATATAAACTTTAGTTCAGAAAAAGTTCAGGCAGTTTTTAAAATAATTTAAGATTTAAATTGAAAATTATTATTTTTGATACCATTTATCAGATATCCACTGAAAACTCATTCCATGCCATGAAATACAGCCTCTGATACAACCTCATTCTTATCCCCATCTTTCCTTCAGCAGCACAGTTGGTAAGATTAGACATGCTAAATAATATAAATATAAACAGATTTTACTATCAAATATACAGTGAAGACAAACTTAAGTAGTTTTAATAAACAGACTTTAAAGATCAAATCATATCTACTTCTTGCTACATAAGCTCTCCAATAGCCTTAAAGTAAAAAGAAATAACATTCAGTCATAAACATATTTGCCACTCCATTTATTTATATGGTCATGGCCTTAGGATTCAAATTGAGAGCTATTAGTCCAAGATACTACAAAGTACAATTATATATTAAAGAACTAAACAGAAAGGCAGACAGTTTTTATGTTTCATTGATCCAAACATGTGATCTTCCTATGGAATCCCAAATGGGTGCCTTTTCCTGAACTACTTATTGATAACTATAGATTGCAACTGATCATAAAAAAATTAATGTCTCTAAATCCTCAGAAAATGGTTACTTTTTCAACTACCTATTCAGTATGCTTCTGAACACAGAAAACCATGCACATGTAATATAGTATAAAATGCTAATATTTTCATGGGTCTCACCACAGACAAAAGAGCATAGCCAGAGAAGATCAATGAAGCAAGACTTTGAACTTCCTTCAGTGCCATCCTCTTTTGCAGGAACATTTATCTTCCAGGCATCTGGGGAAATTATCCTTTCTGTCTGGCTTCCTTTGTCCTCATAGAAAGTGAGAGTAACGTGGAAAAAAATGTTTATTTGAACAAAAGCCAGTTTGGGGGAACCAAGAAATAGGAATGACTTACTTTTTATTTCATTTTGTAATTTCTATGCTGGGTCAATATGAGAATTCCTGGGTTTTCATAATACAGTTCTGCTCCATTTGGTTTGGATATTAACTAAGAATCTCCTTAAAGATATGTTCATAATATAAACTTTAGTTCAGAAAAAGTTCAGGCAGTTTTTAAAATAATTTAAGATTTAAATTGAAAATTATTATTTTTGATACCATTTATCAGATATCCACTGAAAACTCATTCCATGCCATGAAATACAGCCTCTGATACAACCTCATTCTTATCCCCATCTTTCCTTCAGCAGCACAGTTGGTAAGATTAGACATGCTAAATAATATAAATATAAACAGATTTTACTATCAAATATACAGTGAAGACAAACTTAAGTAGTTTTAATAAACAGACTTTAAAGATCAAATCATATCTACTTCTTGCTACATAAGCTCTCCAATAGCCTTAAAGTAAAAAGAAATAACATTCAGTCATAAACATATTTGCCACTCCATTTATTTATATGGTCATGGCCTTAGGATTCAAATTGAGAGCTATTAGTCCAAGATACTACAAAGTACAATTATATATTAAAGAACTAAACAGAAAGGCAGACAGTTTTTATGTTTCATTGATCCAAACATGTGATCTTCCTATGGAATCCCAAATGGGTGCCTTTTCCTGAACTACTTATTGATAACTATAGATTGCAACTGATCATAAAAAAATTAATGTCTCTAAATCCTCAGAAAATGGTTACTTTTTCAACTACCTATTCAGTATGCTTCTGAACACAGAAAACCATGCACATGTAATATAGTATAAAATGCTAATATTTTCATGGGTCTCACCACAGACAAAAGAGCATAGCCAGAGAAGATCAATGAAGCAAGACTTTGAACTTCCTTCAGTGCCATCCTCTTTTGCAGGAACATTTATCTTCCAGGCATCTGGGGAAATTATCCTTTCTGTCTGGCTTCCTTTGTCCTCATAGAAAGTGAGAGTAACGTGGAAAAAAAAATGTTTATTTGAACAAAAGCCAGTTTGGGGGGAACCAAGAAATAGGAATGACTTACTTTTTATTTCATTTTGTAATTTCTATGCTGGGTCAATATGAGAATACCTGTGTTTACTTAATACTACTACAAATCGTAACTTTAAAAAGTAGTCAGTTTTTATAAATTCCTGCAATTTTAATTTCACTTGAAAAGATGAATTTTAGCTTAGAAATCTAATAACTATTTCTGAGAAACTTCTACTGGGAAGAAATCAATATCAAGAGCTCTTTCTGTGTTTTGCTTCCAGGAATAAGGGTAGATAATGATGACAGCCTATGATCACCCTGATCTGGTGTGTGGGGGGGTGCTCTGTGTGTGTGTGTGTGTGTGTGTGTTACAACAGTCACAAATAATACCACCTTCTCCCCATCAGCATGAATGTCTACTGATCTATCCATTCAGTGTCCCCTCACAGTAACAAAATGTTAAGTTTCAGAACGTGCATCACAGATACGAGAAAGTGCCCTCCTGAAGAATAACTCCATTATCCAATATTATATGATAATTTACTATTATGACTATGAAACCAGATATCTTATCATTCACCTTAAGATTCCAACCTGGATGAAAACACACTATACAGTTAACACTGACTGGGAAACCATGGAAGAACAGAGAGACAAATGACAACAAAACCATAAAAAAGATAGCAGCATAGTCAATAAACTCTCATCTGCTTATTCATATATTAAATATATTCATTCATATTAACAGTTTATCCCTCTCTACCAGATTATTTATAAAGACAAACAAATCTTTATTAAGCAACAAGAGCAACATCAGCCCAAGAATAAAATTTTCCTATAACCTCATATTTTCTCCACTCTTTTTCTTTTCAGCTTCTTTAAAATAATCTTTTACAGCTATTGCTTTAGTTTGCAGCCTTTTCAAAACCAACTCCAACTCAGCTTCTGCTCTCAACATTCTCTTCATTTAATTCTTGTAATCACGAATGACTTCTCACTGCCAATTTCCATGGTCATGTCTTTATTTCTAGAAAATCTTTGTATTCCCCTGACGTCAGAACAATCTTAATCCTTCTTAAAACATGTTCTTCTTTTGGATTTCTTAACACTGCAGTATTCTCCTTATTCCATTTATAGCTTCTTATTGGGTTGCTTTGCTGGGTGCTATAAATACTGTGATGTCCCAGGACTCTGTTCTAGATATCGTCCTCTTCTTTGTGTGTGTTCTCTCTCCAAGTCTCTGGCTTTCACTAATCTCAGTGTGCTGAAGACTGTGAAATCTGTGTCTCAGGACAGAGGTCTGCTATCTAGATTTGTATACTATCTTGCCTACATCTCTACTGGCAAGGAGAATAGTCATGAAACAACTTAAAATCACCCATACAGAATTCTTGACTTTTCTTTCCAAACCCATTCCTTCTTGAGCATTTCATCTGAGTAAATGACACCACAATGTGACGATTGAAGCCAGCCAAACATCTCAATTATTTTTCAATTTGAGATTTTGTTTCTCCTTTTACTTGTTATCCTAACATCTAATCCAAAGCCTGGACCTATCAACTTATACAAGAAAGAAAAAATAGATAGAACCCCCCTCCATCTACTTTTCTCCATCTTCATCACCACTTTCAGTACCTCTCACCTCACCAATGTGATAACAGGTCTCTATTGCCTTTACAATTAATTTTCCTCATATAGCTAGACAGACCTTTTTAAAATGCAGCTCACACTTTGTCAGTTCCCCATTTTGTTAAAATCCTCCAACAACTTTCCATCATACCTAGAATAAAATCCGAATACTCACTCTGGTTTATAAAGCTTTATTCTATTCACCTCTTCAACCTCATCTTCTACTTTTCTAAGTTTTCTCTGAGCACACTGGCCTTCTTCATTTTTATTTCCATTTCTCTTAATTCACCAAGCATTTCCAAATTCAGAGCCTTTACAAGAAAAATAATACAAGCTAATATTTATTAGACAATTAACTGTGTACCAAACACTAATTAAAACACTTGGCATATATTTTTATTTAATCCTCCCATAACTGTTTGAGTTAGATATTGTTACTGCTATTATCTACCAGACACTGAGATTAAAAATTGTTCAAAGCCCCCAGGGAGTGAGTGATAAAATCAGGATTCAAATCCAAGCAGATTTTGTCAACCATGCCTCCAATTACTTTAGAATCCTGCCTTCCTCTAGTTGATTCATTGCCTAAACATCTTTCTCTTCAAGGATCCATAGCTGCCTTCTTCTCAGTTAAATCCCAAATTTACATTATACTCTTTGAAAGGTCTTCCCTATTCACCAGTCTTCTCCTGTCCCTCTTTATCAAATTACACTATTTAAATATATACTAAATTTATTCCTATCTGATACATTACCTAGTTTGCTTATTTGTTCATTTATTCTCTCTCCCTTTTCATTAAAATACAAGCTTTATGAGAACAGCGGTGTTATGTCTTTCTCATCATTGTCTTTCTTATTGTTCTAAGAAAAATGTTTGATGCTCATTTAATCCCAGATGGATGAATGAATAAATAAGGGAATGAAACATACCTAACTCAAAACCACATCCAAAAGCTCTTCTTTCAGCATATAGAGCATGCTTTCTGAGGGAAAACTGACTCAAAACAGACTAAAATAAATAAAAGAGCTGATTAGATTTTGTTTCTCCTTTACTTGTTATCCTTCTACCAACTTATCATTTTCCTCATTTTTAAAGTACCTCTCACCTCACCAATGTGATAACAGGTCTCTATTGCCTTTACAATTAATTTTCCTCATATAGCTAGACAGACCTTTTTAAAATGCAGCTCACACTTTGTCAGTTCCCCATTTTGTTAAAATCCTCCAACAACTTTCCATCATACCTAGAATAAAATCCGAATACTCACTCTGGTTTATAAAGCTTTATTCTATTCACCTCTTCAACCTCATCTTCTACTTTTCTAAGTTTTCTCTGAGCACACTGGCCTTCTTCATTTTTATTTCCATTTCTCTTAATTCACCAAGCATTTCCAAATTCAGAGCCTTTACAAGAAAAATAATACAAGCTAATATTTATTAGACAATTAACTGTGTACCAAACACTAATTAAAACACTTGGCATATATTTTTATTTAATCCTCCCATAACTGTTTGAGTTAGATATTGTTACTGCTATTATCTACCAGACACTGAGATTAAAAATTGTTCAAAGCCCCAGGAGTGAGTGATAAAATCAGGATTCAAATCCAAGCAGATTTTGTCAACCATGCCTCCAATTACTTTAGAATCCTGCCTTCCTCTAGTTGATTCATTGCCTAAACATCTTTCTCTTCAAGGATCCATAGCTGCCTTCTTCTCAGTTAAATCCCAAATTTACATTATACTCTTTGAAAGGTCTTCCCTATTCACCAGTCTTCTCCTGTCCCTCTTTATCAAATTACACTATTTAAATATATACTAAATTTATTCCTATCTGATACATTACCTAGTTTGCTTATTTGTTCATTTATTCTCTCTCCCTTTTCATTAAAATACAAGCTTTATGAGAACAGCGGTGTTATGTCTTTCTCATCATTGTCTTTCTTATTGTTCTAAGAAAAATGTTTGATGCTCATTTAATCCCAGATGGATGAATGAATAAATAAGGGAATGAAACATACCTAACTCAAAACCACATCCAAAAGCTCTTCTTTCAGCATATAGAGCATGCTTTCTGAGGGAAAACTGACTACAACAAGAATCAGTTACTCCCACCAAACAAGGTAAAGTAAAAGAGCTGATTAGTCAATAGGCCACCCTACCATGATGACCCAAAGAGAGAGAACTTTATGCAAAACTCTTATCCATGGTACAGTGTAAAGGACACTGTACATATCGTAGACCCATTCTGGATATTGGAGACTTCTCAGGTGGCTCAGTGGTAGAGAATCCATTTGCCAAGCAGGAGACTTGGAAAGATTCCTTGGAGAAGAAAATGGCAACCCATTCCAGTATTCTTGCCTGGGAAATTGCATAGATAGAGGAGCCTGACAGGCTACAGTTTGTGAGGTAGCAAAAGATTAAGACATAACTTATCAACTAGACAACAACATGCTTAAACAAATTTATTGCCATGGAGTTCAAAATTTTCAATGTACTATTTCAGACTAAGAAACTTTGAGTCATTTAATTCTTCAGGTCAAGTGTATTTTTCACATTAATACTATGAAAATTGGTTTATTCAAAAGCTGGTACTTTGGAATGAAAACTTGTGGTGGGCTGAAGTCAAATTTCAAGTGCTGTCAGGAAGACAAACCCTGGCCGAGTCACTAGGCAGAGGGGAGATAGCTATGGAGGAACATGATGGAGAATTATGCATACATAGGAAAACCAAAGCATGAAAAACACAAAGTTCATTAATGTTCATAGGATCTTCTCTTGCCAGAGACTAGTTACAAAATATCTTTATTTGAAACCAGAGCTAGCATAGTTTCACAGGCATAGTTTGAAATGGTTTCTAACTTAAAAACCATTCACTTGAAATCTCCCAGAGTTAAAAGCTTTGCAAATTTGTATCAATTTAACTAGATAGCAGATATAAGTTAATTTCACGATAATACCACCACCTTTTCATTAAATAAGATAAACAGCGGTGTTATGTCTTTCTCATCATTGTCTTTCTTATTGTTCTAAGAAAAATGTTTGATGCTCATTTAATCCCAGATGGATGAATGAATAAATAAGGGAATGAAACATACCTAACTCAAAACCACATCCAAAAGCTCTTCTTTCAGCATATAGAGCATGCTTTCTGAGGGAAAACTGACTACAACAAGAATCAGTTACTCCCACCAAACAAGGTAAAGTAAAAGAGCTGATTAGTCAATAGGCCACCCTACCATGATGACCCAAAGAGAGAGAACTTTATGCAAAACTCTTATCCATGGTACAGTGTAAAGGACACTGTACATATCGTAGACCCATTCTGGATATTGGAGACTTCTCAGGTGGCTCAGTGGTAGAGAATCCATTTGCCAAGCAGGAGACTTGGAAAGATTCCTTGGAGAAGAAAATGGCAACCCATTCCAGTATTCTTGCCTGGGAAATTGCATAGATAGAGGAGCCTGACAGGCTACAGTTTGTGAGGTAGCAAAAGATTAAGACATAACTTATCAACTAGACAACAACATGCTTAAACAAATTTATTGCCATGGAGTTCAAAATTTTCAATGTACTATTTCAGACTAAGAAACTTTGAGTCATTTAATTCTTCAGGTCAAGTGTATTTTTCACATTAATACTATGAAAATTGGTTTATTCAAAAGCTGGTACTTTGGAATGAAAACTTGTGGTGGGCTGAAGTCAAATTTCAAGTGCTGTCAGGAAGACAAACCCTGGCCGAGTCACTAGGCAGAGGGGAGATAGCTATGGAGGAACATGATGGAGAATTATGCATACATAGGAAAACCAAAGCATGAAAAACACAAAGTTCATTAATGTTCATAGGATCTTCTCTTGCCAGAGACTAGTTACAAAATATCTTTATTTGAAACCAGAGCTAGCATAGTTTCACAGGCATAGTTTGAAATGGTTTCTAACTTAAAAACCATTCACTTGAAATCTCCCAGAGTTAAAAGCTTTGCAAATTTGTATCAATTTAACTAGATAGCAGATATAAGTTAATTTCACGATAATACCACCACCTTTGTCAAATACAGCAAGGCCTAATAAGAAATATAACTGTGTTAAACATATCCTTTCTAGACTCTTAGCTTCATTTTTTATAGAAAATGAAACTTGGGAGATTAGTGGAATTGGTTTCTATGTTTAACAGTTTATGGGTATCTTCTGTAGAAGAGGAGAGGTAAATGTGGCCTAAAATGAGATAAATTTCTAGTATCTAATAAGCCTGTGTTAATGAAAGAAGTGCTATTGTATAGTTCAGTACCCAGGGCTGCATTTCTATAATTTTTATTTATTATCAACAGATATTTAGTGTGCTCAATGCTATATTATTTTTTTCTCAATATAGATTTGGCCTCCAATAAGCTCCAGTGAATTCAAAAAAGGAAAAGAATAAAACGAAGAGTGTTCACGGGGCATCCCTGGTGGTCCAGTGGGTAAAGAGAATGCCTTACAGTGCAAGGCACTGGTTCGATCCCTGGACGGGAAAGATCCCACATAAGGCAGAGCTGCTGGACGGTGTGTCCAATTACGAGCCAGTGCTCTAGAGCTCATGCACCCAAAGCCAGTGCTCTGCAACGACAGAGGCCACTGCAATGGGAGGTCCACACAGGCTCAAGAATGATGAAAATAAATAAAATCCAATAAAAGGGACCCAAAAAAAAAGAAAACTTAAGAAAAAAAAAAAGTGTTCACAGCCTCCAATACTGAAGACTATTTACATTTTTAGTTTCCAGCTACTTTCCAGACCTGAAAGGAAGCAAAGTCAACAAAACTCTGGGAAGGATATTTCAATATGGAGTATATAAATGTGACTTTTGCTTTTTAATGTCCATTTTTAAGTTTCTACAACTATTTTAACTTATTAAATTATAATGAAATATGGAGAATTATGCATACATAGGAAAACCAAAGCATGAAAAACACAAAGTTCATTAATGTTCATAGGATCTTCTCTTGCCAGAGACTAGTTACAAAATATCTTTATTTGAAACCAGAGCTAGCATAGTTTCACAGGCATAGTTTGAAATGGTTTCTAACTTAAAAACCATTCACTTGAAATCTCCCAGAGTTAAAAGCTTTGCAAATTTGTATCAATTTAACTAGATAGCAGATATAAGTTAATTTCACGATAATACCACCACCTTTGTCAAATACAGCAAGGCCTAATAAGAAATATAACTGTGTTAAACATATCCTTTCTAGACTCTTAGCTTCATTTTTTATAGAAAATGAAACTTGGGAGATTAGTGGAATTGGTTTCTATGTTTAACAGTTTATGGGTATCTTCTGTAGAAGAGGAGAGGTAAATGTGGCCTAAAATGAGATAAATTTCTAGTATCTAATAAGCCTGTGTTAATGAAAGAAGTGCTATTGTATAGTTCAGTACCCAGGGCTGCATTTCTATAATTTTTATTTATTATCAACAGATATTTAGTGTGCTCAATGCTATATTATTTTTTTCTCAATATAGATTTGGCCTCCAATAAGCTCCAGTGAATTCAAAAAAGGAAAAGAATAAAACGAAGAGTGTTCACGGGGCATCCCTGGTGGTCCAGTGGGTAAAGAGAATGCCTTACAGTGCAAGGCACTGGTTCGATCCCTGGACGGGAAAGATCCCACATAAGGCAGAGCTGCTGGACGGTGTGTCCAATTACGAGCCAGTGCTCTAGAGCTCATGCACCCAAAGCCAGTGCTCTGCAACGACAGAGGCCACTGCAATGGGAGGTCCACACAGGCTCAAGAATGATGAAAATAAATAAAATCCAATAAAAGGGACCCAAAAAAAAAGAAAACTTAAGAAAAAAAAAAAGTGTTCACAGCCTCCAATACTGAAGACTATTTACATTTTTAGTTTCCAGCTACTTTCCAGACCTGAAAGGAAGCAAAGTCAACAAAACTCTGGGAAGGATATTTCAATATGGAGTATATAAATGTGACTTTTGCTTTTTAATGTCCATTTTTAAGTTTCTACAACTATTTTAACTTATTAAATTATAATGAAATATGGTATGTATGTGGCTAGAATGAAAAGCAATAGTCACCTGCTCTATCTCTGCTCGCCAGAGGCAATTACATTTAACTTTCGGTCCTCAGGTGGTTAAATTTATGGCTTGAGGTGGTTAAAAAAATTTTTTTTTGTCCAAGTTTTTTCTTAGTTTATCCATTTTGCATTTTGGATTTTGTTTACTGACTTTCTGTTCTACAGTGTGACAATAAAGACAGCTCAACAAAAGTCATTTTCTTTCTTGTCTCTTCACAATATGCCAAATTTTGCCAAAAAAGCTTTTTCTGCATCTATTAAGATGATACTATGATTTTTATCTTTCACTGGGTTATTGTGATGTATCACATTAATTGATTTGTGGATGCTGATCCACCTTTGCATCCCTGAAATAAATCCTTCAAAAGCATGGTGTATGATCCTTTCAGTGTATTATTGGATCCAGTTTGCTAATATTGTGTTACGGAGTTTTGTATCTGTGTTCATCAAGGATGTGTGTGTGTGCTAATTTCTGGCTTTGTAAAATGCATTTAGAAGATTTCTCTCCACTTGAATTTTTTGGAAGAGTTTGACAAGAAAAGATACTAATTAAATCTTCTTCAAATGTTACGCAGAAATTTCCAATACAGCTGTCTGGTTCTGGGCTTTTCTTTGTTGAGAATGTTTTTATTATAATTTCATAATATTGAAATATTATATAGTCTCCTTAGTAGTAATCCTTCTGTTCAGATTTTCTATTTCATGACTCAGTCTTCAAAAACTGTATGTTTCCAGGAATTTATTCATTTCTTCCACATTATCCAACTTGTGGGCATAAAACTGTAGTAGTCTCTTACAATTCACTGTATTTCTGTGGTATCAGTTATAATTCTCCTCTTTTTCTGATTTTATTTATTTGAGCCATTTTTCTTTTGGTCAATCTAGCTAAAGTTTGCTGGTTTTATCTCTTCAAAGCATCAGCTCTTAGTTTCATTGATCGTTTCTCTTATTTTTTTAAGACTCCATTATTTCTGCTTTTATCTTTATTATTTCCTTCATTCTACTAATTTTGGTCTTCATTTCCAGATTATTTATTTGGGATCTTTCTTGTTTCTTTACATAGGCCTAATTTGCTATAAACTTCCCTCTTACAACAACATTTTATGCATCTCACAGATTTTTACATCATATTCTGTTCTGATTTGTCTCTAGGGAATTTCTGACTTTACTATTAATCTCCTCAATCACAACTGGTCATTCTGTAGCACGTTGTTTAACCTTCTTGGTTTCTCCCATTTTTTTTTCTCATGATTCATTTCTAGTCTCACATTACTGTGGTAAGAAAAGATGCTTGATATGATCTCACTCTTCTTGAACTTACTGACCCTTGTTTTGTCACCGAACATGTGATATATCCTGGAAGACAGCCCAGGTGCACTGGAGAAGAATGTGTATTCTGACATTTCTGAATGAATGGCTAGATATTTCCAATATCTACCTATATAATATATCTAATATAATACAAGTCTATCTGGTATAATGTATCATTTCAGTCTAATAACTCCTTAGTGATTTTTGTATCTGGATGACCTATCCATTAATGTAAATGAGGGGTTAAAATTTCTTACTATTATTGAAAGTGTTCAACCTCAATTAAACCCAGGGCCCAGACTTAATCAAACCAGTTTGAGACTTGAACCCAGGTGGCCGGGACTCAAACCCAGCAATTATTCCAGTTCTTTTAGGGAAAGGGCGGAAGTGTCATGGCACCTCTGGCTGTGGCATTTAGTTGCTGACTGAGGATCAAGGTCTGGTCTGCCATCTTGGACCCATTTGATTCTAATGGGTTTATGCTGTGTCCTTGGGCTGTCATTCTTTTCAAAATTTGTGCCCTGCCCTTTTCCCTCCTAAACCTTACACTATTGCATTGTTTTTAAAGATTTTCCTTTAAGCCCATTAATATTTGTTTTATATATTTAGGAGCTCTTCTTTTGGTGTGCCTATACATTTATAATGTTGCATCTTCTTCTTGGAATTACTGTTATCATTATACATTGCCTTTCTTTGCACAATTTGTGGTTTAAAGTCTATTTTGCCTACAATGAGTATAACTGCTCCAACATTCTTTTCAATTTAATTTGTATAAAATACTTTTTCATCCCTTCACCTTGCTTTTGGATGTTCTTACTTCTAAAGTGAATATGCTGTAGGCAACATATAGATGGGTCTTGCTTTTTTATCCTTTCAGTCACTCTAAGTCTTTTCATTGGTAAATTTAGCCTATTTCCATTTAAAGGGTTATTCAGAGCTATGTATTTCCTGCCATCTTGTATACTGTTTCTGGTTGCTGTTGTGGTCATTCTCTGTTCCTTTCTCTTTATTTCCTTGTGGTTTCACAGTTTTATTTAATGTTACGTTCAGATTCCTTACTCATTTTTCTTTTTTGCATTAACTTATAAACTTTCTGCTTTTAATTACTTTGTGGTTCTCATAAAAACATAGTATGTAAATAGCTGCCTTTTTTCAGGTGGCAGTGACTTAAATTTGCACGTATTCCAAATCTTTATTTTTCTCACACCTGTTCTCCCTCATATTTTATACTTTTGATGATATATTTTACTCCTTTTAACTTTTGGTTATCTAGGCAATTATTGATTTCTCCTTTAATTCTGAATGGCAACCTTGTTGGGTAAAAATTCTTACTGGAAAGGAGTTTTTTCCTTTCAGAATTCTGAATCTGTAACACCCCTCGTTTCTGACCTGTACAGTTTTCTGGTCTGAAAACTCTGCTGACAGACTTACGGGATTTCCCTAGCACACAAGTTGTTTTGCTCTTGCTGCTTTTAGAAGTCTCTTTTTATCCTTAAGTCTTAACATCTTAATTGTGTGTTCTGGAATCTCTGAGTTCATCTTATTTGCAATATTCTGGGTTTCCTGGACTTAGATGCCTGTTTCATTCCCTAGATTAGGAAATTTTCAACCACACTTTTCTTCAAATAATTTTTCTGGCATTTCTCTTGCTTCCTCTTCTGACACCACTACAACAGAATGTTATTCCACTTGATACTTTCCCAAAAGTTCTTTAAGACAACTACACTTTTAAAAATGCTTTATTCCTTTTCCTGGTCTGTTTGGGTGAGCTTCACTGTTTCATCTTCCAGTTCACTGATTTCATTCTTATTCCTTGTCTGGTCTGCTACTGAACCCTGGTAGATTACTTTTTTGTTTCAGTTATAACCTCTGCTTGGTACTTGTCTTATGCTTCCTCTCTCTCTGTTGAAGGTCTTACTGTGTTCATCCATTCTTCTCCCAAGTGCAGCAAGCATTTTTAGGACTACTAATTTGACTTTTCTATCAGGAGAATTGCTTATGCTCGTTTCATTTAGTTCTTTTTCTAAGATTGTGTCTTATTCTTTCCATTAGAACATACTCCTCCTAAGTTTTCTGTATTTGTTTCTATATATTAAGCAAATAAACTACTTCTCCGAGTCTTAAAGGAGTGACCTTACTTAGGATATATCCTCAGAAGTTCAGACGCAGGAGCTCACCCAGCCGCCATGAGAGTCAGGCACTTCAGCAGTATCTTCTATTTGGGCTGCACGCACCCCACTGTTACTGTGGATATGACATGCTAGTGGACAGGGCTGGCCCTTCAACCAGTTAAGGAACCTGGCCATAGCTGCTTCTGTGTCCTGGTTAGCAGGACTGGGACTCAGACAAGCTATAAGCCTAGTCACAGCTGCTGCAAGACACTGGTTGGCAGGGCTATTGCTTGGTCAGCTATGAGGTTTATCCACGGCACTGGAGTGAGTGAGGCTCTCACTGGAATGCACCTACTGGGACTAACAGGTTAGAGGGAGAATTTCAGAATGGCAACCATCAGCACTGGCATCAGCAAGGTAGCTTGATGTTGCAAAATTGCTCCCACAGTGTTTCAGTCCCCAGGTACATCCCAACTGCTTTCTCCATCTCCAGAAGATGCTTAAAGATTAGAAAGAGTGTCATCTTCACCTACAGGCCATGAACTTTTCATCTGGTGCTTTGGTTTTCCCTTGGCAAGGGCCCCCTCTGCCTCTCCTACCCAACTCAGTGCTGTCTTTTTACCCTTTGATGTGGAGACTCTTCACTCGGCTTTCAGAGCCCTTTCCAAGGGAACAATAATCCCAAGGGACTAATTAGGGGGAAGGATGTCTTTCTATCTAGTTCACTGATTTCATTCTTATTCCTTGTCTGGTCTGCTACTGAACCCTGGTAGATTACTTTTTTGTTTCAGTTATAACCTCTGCTTGGTACTTGTCTTATGCTTCCTCTCTCTCTGTTGAAGGTCTTACTGTGTTCATCCATTCTTCTCCCAAGTGCAGCAAGCATTTTTAGGACTACTAATTTGACTTTTCTATCAGGAGAATTGCTTATGCTCGTTTCATTTAGTTCTTTTTCTAAGATTGTGTCTTATTCTTTCCATTAGAACATACTCCTCCTAAGTTTTCTGTATTTGTTTCTATATATTAAGCAAATAAACTACTTCTCCGAGTCTTAAAGGAGTGACCTTACTTAGGATATATCCTCAGAAGTTCAGACGCAGGAGCTCACCCAGCCGCCATGAGAGTCAGGCACTTCAGCAGTATCTTCTATTTGGGCTGCACGCACCCCACTGTTACTGTGGATATGACATGCTAGTGGACAGGGCTGGCCCTTCAACCAGTTAAGGAACCTGGCCATAGCTGCTTCTGTGTCCTGGTTAGCAGGACTGGGACTCAGACAAGCTATAAGCCTAGTCACAGCTGCTGCAAGACACTGGTTGGCAGGGCTATTGCTTGGTCAGCTATGAGGTTTATCCACGGCACTGGAGTGAGTGAGGCTCTCACTGGAATGCACCTACTGGGACTAACAGGTTAGAGGGAGAATTTCAGAATGGCAACCATCAGCACTGGCATCAGCAAGGTAGCTTGATGTTGCAAAATTGCTCCCACAGTGTTTCAGTCCCCAGGTACATCCCAACTGCTTTCTCCATCTCCAGAAGATGCTTAAAGATTAGAAAGAGTGTCATCTTCACCTACAGGCCATGAACTTTTTCATCTGGTGCTTTGGTTTTCCCTTGGCAAGGGCCCCCTCTGCCTCTCCTACCCAACTCAGTGCTGTCTTTTTACCCTTTGATGTGGAGACTCTTCACTCGGCTTTCAGAGCCCTTTCCAAGGGAACAATAATCCCAAGGGACTAATTAGGGGGAAGGATGTCTTTCTATCTATTTCAATATATTTTTTCTTAAATTTTCACTTACCATCTGTGAATTTAGAAATATTTATATAAGATATCAATAAAGACTATATAACTTTCACATAGTGAGTACACTCAGAGAATCCATTCAACTTACACTCTTTTGGGATATACTTACTTTTTCTAGGTCAAGCTGATACTATTTTATTCACATATTTTTCATGTGTTTAAATCAACTGAGCTAATAGGTTTAAGCAATGATCTTGCTATTCAATATAGATAATGCCACAAGGACTTCTGGTCTGTTCTATTTATCAGGTCTTAGAGAATTATAAAGTAATTCATTTATATAAAATATATAAGGATGCTATCATATCTAAAAGAAGAAAAAAAAATCTTTAGGCTCCATAAAAGGGTGGAGATTACTAACTGTATAGTCATCAATGAGGTAATAGCACAAAATATAATGGTATCATTAATCATCTTTCTAACTGCATGGATTAGTATTCTGCCAGTTACAATTTATTCTTATTAGGAACATACATACAGAAAAATGAGCCAAGATAAGCCCTAAGTTACAATTAGTTTTGTCTTTTATTTGCTTTGGGGATCTGTTCTTTTCCTTCCAAACACGAAGAAATCAACAGTCACTAAGTAGAAATTTATCAGTCCTAATGGCAGGCAGAGGAAGATAAGAAGCATGGGATATATAGAACCATTGTTTAAATGTCAAAAAAAAAAAAAAAAAAAAAAACAGAAAGGAAAAAGGAGTATAAATGGACAGGAAATAATATTTCTTTGTTTACAAAGTCAAATTTATAGGCCCTCACAATATGTATGATAAATCACTTTTAAATTTTGCTGTTAAAAAAACAACAAAATGCCTGGGTTCCTTTTTGGCTTAGACTTTGGCATTTGTGAAGTTCAAGCTTTTCCTAAGGTCTTATTCATAGCTAGAGTGATAAAAAGTATAATTTTTCAAGAAATCCATTAACTTTTTTATCATTTATTATATCAATTGATAGTACATCATGCACTGCATCAGACTATAGGGTCTGAGGGCTTGAGTTTTAAGGGATTTTTTTTGCCCTTGTGCCTTTAGGACTGCAGAATAAAACTTTCACAGGAGCTGCTCGTTATCAGTACAAACTGAAAATCAGCTTACAGAATTCTTTCTGGCTTACAGGAGTAATCCAAAGTCTCAAAGCATGAGAGAAGGTCAGGTGAGGGGAAGCTGATGATCAGCCAAATAGGTCGTGGACCATTTAACTTTTCTGACATCTCTACTTAGAAACAGCAGCTGAACTAGAATAATGATAATGACTTTCTTCATTTATTTCTGTCCAGATTGCAGAAATAATTTTCCATTTTAAAACTCCACACTTTAGATTTACAGCACTGAAAAAGCAACGACTGATGATTCAAACTGTAGCTATATCTTAGCACCCAACATGAATGATCATTTATTTAGAATAAGTGATACTAATTCTCTGTCTTTTGTATTAGGATTCATTTCTTTGCTCTTGGTGTAAATATGTGTGTTGGAACCATTGGCCATGTTCCCCCAACATGTTTGTGTTACTCTAATTTCAGCATGTGGCAAACTGATGAAAATCACAGGCCCAATTACAGTCAAGACATCTGGAACCCGATTTGGCGCTTGGATGACAGATCCTTTAGCATCTGAAAAAAACAACAGAGTATGTTGCTTCCTCAAATGCCTTTGCTTAGACCTATGTTTCATTAATGTCTACTAGACTATTCACTTGTTTTCAAGGATATCAGTTTCAACTTGAAAAGTGTTATACTGTTTACAAATATTTTCAGTTTGATAATATTAACATATCTATAGATATATGGCGCTTACTTTAGTAAAATGTTCTTTCCTATAATTTTTCAGAATAGTGAGTCTAAATTTTTATTGGTCTCAGGTCTGTTTCATGCTTTTCTCAAGGGTTACATCCAAACAAGCTTAGTAGCAAAATTAGTAAAAATTATTTCACTCACAATGGTCATACCTATAGGCTGATTCAATGAACAACTGTTACTAGAAGGGTCTGTGGTATCCACAAAGGAAAAATAAGTTGAATGTGCAAAACTGTTTTTCACAACAAAGGATGGAATAAATTTTCCAAATGTGGTATTTCTAGGAGTTATCACTAATTGAGGTGATCATGTAAATGAACAAAGCAATGTGATTTGCACTGATATATGTTTGATTCACTCAGTGATAAGCCCTGAATGGTCACAAATTTTAAAAACAACAAACAGGACCAAAAAAAAAAAAGGCAAATCAGCTTAAGGCAGTACATTGTTTCTTTTCACATAGACCATGCCACTACTTTTTCTCAAAGTCTGTGGCACTATCACCTTGCAGCAGATAAGTGGAAAGAAAATATTTCAGAGCCTGAGAATGACAATATTAATATGTCCTGATTCTTAGTGTCTTTATTTTGGAATTCTCAAAAAAAAGGAATATACTTTAATTATTTTATTATTAATTAAATTATTAATTGTTTAATTATTATTTTCCCCTTTTTTCCAGGTTTGGTACATGGACAGTTATACCAATAATAAAATTGTCCGTGAGTACAAATCAATTGCAGACTTTGTCAGTGGGGCTGAATCAAGGACATACAACCTCCCTTTCAAATGGGCAGGAACTAACCATGTTGTGTACAATGGCTCTCTCTATTTTAACAAGTATCAGAGTAACATCATCATCAAATACAGCTTTGATATGGGGAGAGTGCTTGCCCAACGAAGCCTGGAATATGCTGGTTTTCACAATGTTTACCCTTACACGTGGGGTGGGTTCTCTGACATCGACCTAATGGCTGACGAAATCGGGCTGTGGGCTGTGTACGCAACTAACCAGAATGCAGGCAATATTGTCATCAGTCAACTTAACCAAGATACATTGGAGGTGATGAAGAGCTGGAACACTGGCTATCCCAAGAGGAGTGCAGGGGAATCGTTCATGATCTGTGGGACACTGTATGTCACCAACTCCCACTTAACTGGAGCCAAAGTGTATTATTCCTATTCCACCAAAACCTCCACGTATGAGTACACGGACATTCCCTTTCATAACCAGTACTTTCACATATCCATGCTTGACTACAATGCAAGAGATAGGGCTCTTTATGCCTGGAACAATGGTCACCAGGTCCTATTCAATGTCACCCTTTTCCACATCATTAAGACTGAGGATGACACATAAGCAAATGTAATTTGTTTTCATCAATTATAGACAGTGTCATTTGTGATCAACTCTATAGGACCCCTTCTGTTTTCTCTTTATGATAACTTTCATCATTCTCCAAAGCATTTTTATTAGAAAGTTGGTGTTTCAAAATAACATCTGAACTTGTATAAACTAACCTGTCAGAAACACATCTTAACTCCTTAATTTACAAGGCCTATCATGTCCTTGTCATGAAAAGCACTAAAAACAGCTTAAATGGCTAAAGTCATAGTTTTACAAAAGATTAATGATCTGCCTTATATTAGAGTCAGAGATTAATGGTGGCTTAAATGCATGAATGTCTTTTTCTTTTCTAACTCTGTCATTTTTTACTGTGTTTTGCTCCACATCAGAAAATATTTTGGTAGGAATTAGGGGGAAAAAACACTTTCCCCTCATTTATTTCTAAAAAAGATTTAAGGATCTTATTT
Organism: Tragulus kanchil; assembly: GCA_022376925.1. Taxonomy (NCBI): domain Eukaryota; kingdom Metazoa; phylum Chordata; class Mammalia; order Artiodactyla; family Tragulidae; genus Tragulus; species Tragulus kanchil. Next base: position 148,773,397 of record JAIOJX010000024.1, read on the forward strand.
ATATGAGAAAATAATATTAATCATTTTGCTGTTATACAATTCTCTGATGCGGTGCTGTACAGTCATTTTTAAATCTCTTGCTAACATTTTATTGGCAATATGTATTTCTACCATTGTAACCACCATGTGCAATTGTATCTCTTCACTTCTGTGAAAGTAAGTAATATTTTTTATAAAATACACTGAAGTTTAATCTCAGTAATCACTATGGGTCACTTTTCAAGAGTGGTCAAGACAGAAGTATCTTCTCAACCTACCCCTTTACATAAACATTATAAACTAAAAAAAGAAAATCAAACCAGATCCCTTATATAGAGCCTTTTATTTTATTCCAAGTTTATTGGACCACTGACATGGAATCCTAAAACTGGTTCAGTAAGGATGAGCTGCTCTGTTTATTCCACTAGAAGCAATCCCTACAGTTGCTTGTGAGGATGTAGCTGAGTCACAACTGGACTTGAGTTGCCTCTACTCACTTATTACATCATTGTGTTCTTTAAGTGTATTAATGTTTTAACTTAAATTTTATGCACAACTGGCAATTTATTCCTATTCCACCAAAACCTCCACGTATGAGTACACGGACATTCCCTTTCATAACCAGTACTTTCACATATCCATGCTTGACTACAATGCAAGAGATAGGGCTCTTTATGCCTGGAACAATGGTCACCAGGTCCTATTCAATGTCACCCTTTTCCACATCATTAAGACTGAGGATGACACATAAGCAAATGTAATTTGTTTTCATCAATTATAGACAGTGTCATTTGTGATCAACTCTATAGGACCCCTTCTGTTTTCTCTTTATGATAACTTTCATCATTCTCCAAAGCATTTTTATTAGAAAGTTGGTGTTTCAAAATAACATCTGAACTTGTATAAACTAACCTGTCAGAAACACATCTTAACTCCTTAATTTACAAGGCCTATCATGTCCTTGTCATGAAAAGCACTAAAAACAGCTTAAATGGCTAAAGTCATAGTTTTACAAAAGATTAATGATCTGCCTTATATTAGAGTCAGAGATTAATGGTGGCTTAAATGCATGAATGTCTTTTTCTTTTCTAACTCTGTCATTTTTTACTGTGTTTTGCTCCACATCAGAAAATATTTTGGTAGGAATTAGGGGGAAAAAACACTTTCCCCTCATTTATTTCTAAAAAAGATTTAAGGATCTTATTTATATGAGAAAATAATATTAATCATTTTGCTGTTATACAATTCTCTGATGCGGTGCTGTACAGTCATTTTTAAATCTCTTGCTAACATTTTATTGGCAATATGTATTTCTACCATTGTAACCACCATGTGCAATTGTATCTCTTCACTTCTGTGAAAGTAAGTAATATTTTTTATAAAATACACTGAAGTTTAATCTCAGTAATCACTATGGGTCACTTTTCAAGAGTGGTCAAGACAGAAGTATCTTCTCAACCTACCCCTTTACATAAACATTATAAACTAAAAAAAGAAAATCAAACCAGATCCCTTATATAGAGCCTTTTATTTTATTCCAAGTTTATTGGACCACTGACATGGAATCCTAAAACTGGTTCAGTAAGGATGAGCTGCTCTGTTTATTCCACTAGAAGCAATCCCTACAGTTGCTTGTGAGGATGTAGCTGAGTCACAACTGGACTTGAGTTGCCTCTACTCACTTATTACACATTCAAATTGTGTTCTTTAAGTGTATTAATGTTTTAACTTAAATTTTATGCACAACTGGCAATAATTAATTTATTATATCAGGACTTTAAAATGTACATGAGGCACATAAAAAAATTCTTAAAATTAAATTTCTGTAATGTCATCTAGACTTATAAATTCTGGAGAGCAACTGGCAAGGTTTGTACAAAACAAAATTCTGGGAAAACTTGGGAGTTGTCCATGTGTGGTTTAAATGTGTAAATAATTCAGAACACAAGATAGGAAGACAATCCCTTGTTATCCTGATTCATAGTGTGCAGAAGTGGTATAACAAAAAAATAGAGCTTTAATAATATCTTATGTTAATAACACCAAAACCATGTAACCAATATATATGAAACATGTCACTGAGTTTGGATGTACTTTCCACATATTTACTTAAGGCAGTTTTATGGAAACTAGTGTGGGTTGGTTTTACAATTTAAAAAGTATATTCTATAATAAATAATATACAACTTAAATTGTTGTAAATGTTTCGTTTCACATACACATATATCATTTCCTTTGTAAAGTAAGGCTATAATAAATAGATAAGGCATTGAATAAAGAAATAATTCTTAAGAGTAATTCATTTCAAATGTCACAAGTATTATTCTCAAACATCTCAAAGTAAAAATTATAGGATGAAAAATTCAATCTTGAAAAAGAACTTCTTTTTGCCTACAAAAAGTTATTAGCATGCTTTAATGATCATTCTGTGCTCTTTTACAATGCTGTCTTCTCTTTTAAACATTTATATATGTTCTCTACTGCTTTTGAGAGTTAGAAAATTTAGGGGGCTCACCTGTCATTGTACACACACTACAAAAATAATCAGCCAATATTTTGTATATCAAGTGGTTGTATGAAGAAAGAAAGTCAATTCCAGAAATGAATGAACATTTAGTAGACTACCCTTAGTGGATATCTGGGTCTCCATTACTTATATAGAGCCTTTTATTTTATTCCAAGTTTATTGGACCACTGACATGGACTTGAGTTGCCTCTGTTTATTCCACTAGAAGCAATCCCTACAGTTGCTTGTGAGGATGTAGCTGAGTCACAACTGGACTTGAGTTGCCTCTACTCACTTATTACACATTCAAATTGTGTTCTTTAAGTGTATTAATGTTTTAACTTAAATTTTATGCACAACTGGCAATAATTAATTTATTATATCAGGACTTTAAAATGTACATGAGGCACATAAAAAAATTCTTAAAATTAAATTTCTGTAATGTCATCTAGACTTATAAATTCTGGAGAGCAACTGGCAAGGTTTGTACAAAACAAAATTCTGGGAAAACTTGGGAGTTGTCCATGTGTGGTTTAAATGTGTAAATAATTCAGAACACAAGATAGGAAGACAATCCCTTGTTATCCTGATTCATAGTGTGCAGAAGTGGTATAACAAAAAAATAGAGCTTTAATAATATCTTATGTTAATAACACCAAAACCATGTAACCAATATATATGAAACATGTCACTGAGTTTGGATGTACTTTCCACATATTTACTTAAGGCAGTTTTATGGAAACTAGTGTGGGTTGGTTTTACAATTTAAAAAGTATATTCTATAATAAATAATATACAACTTAAATTGTTGTAAATGTTTCGTTTCACATACACATATATCATTTCCTTTGTAAAGTAAGGCTATAATAAATAGATAAGGCATTGAATAAAGAAATAATTCTTAAGAGTAATTCATTTCAAATGTCACAAGTATTATTCTCAAACATCTCAAAGTAAAAATTATAGGATGAAAAATTCAATCTTGAAAAAAAAGAACTTCTTTTTTGCCTACAAAAAGTTATTAGCATGCTTTAATGATCATTCTGTGCTCTTTTACAATGCTGTCTTCTCTTTTAAACATTTATATATGTTCTCTACTGCTTTTGAGAGTTAGAAAATTTAGGGGGCTCACCTGTCATTGTACACACACTACAAAAATAATCAGCCAATATTTTGTATATCAAGTGGTTGTATGAAGAAAGAAAGTCAATTCCAGAAATGAATGAACATTTAGTAGACTACCCTTAGTGGATATCTGGGTCTCCATTACTTTAAAAAAATAATGTAATTTGACTATCACATAAAATCAAAACCTGAATGATCACAGTTTTTTGTGTGATATACAGCTTGTAAAGCACTTTATTGTTTTCTATGTAAGGGTTCATCAGCATATCCAATTTATAGTGTATGTGCTTCTAGAACAGGCACAGATTTAACTATTGTCACTAGAATTGGGGGTAGTATAGGTTTAAAAATGTGATTTGCATTAAACACTTAGTTTAAAAACATTTTCTTAATAAATTATTATCAGTTTGCGCCTGAAATAAATAAGAACTTACTGTAATCACTGTTTTTCTTAAGTGTTCAACAAATTAAAAACTTTTATGAGGGAAACATTGACTATTTCAAAACCATACATGTCAATAGCAAAGAAATCCAAGGTCAGAAAGTTTTAATCCTAAGTGAACTGTACAGCTGGTATTTTTTGAATTAACCAGATCATTAACAAGCTTCTATGTCACTTAAGTATTAATATGATCATGGTCTGATTGTGGTCGTGTGACATTTGTTTTTGTGGTACTTGATTCAAAATATTATTTGCACCTTCGGTAATATCTATGAGCTCAGAAAATGACAGTGTCTTAGAGCACTACCAATATGTAGAGATAAAAAGGAAAAAGAAAATAGTAAGTGTTCATATGCAGCATTCCATATAATGATAGGTTATGATAAGATTTATCATGAACTCAAAATCTTTATCAATGGTTCCTGTCACCATACTCATACAATCATTCCACCTTTGTAATTCATAGTATTCTCCCTTGATGAAATCTTATTTTCATAAAATTCATTCTTAGTACTAACAAGAAAATGGTCTTTATATCTGAAAATTACTATCAAACTTAAAAGCACAAATTTTTCAAACAGAAGATTATTTTAAAAGTATAAAATTATACTTATGTTCCTCAACAAATGAAACTAGTTACTTTTGTACTAAGGTAAGTTTTACCTTAGCTTTATCCTCCTTAAATAGATTTTTAAAAAACTGTATCTGGTCTCCTTAGCACTCAGGATTACCAAAGTTTTTCTGCAAATGCTATGAAGAAAGAAAGTCAATTCAGAAATGAATGAACTTTTAACCCTTAGTGGATATCTGGGTCTCCATTACTTTAAAAAAATAATGTAATTTGACTATCACATAAAATCAAAACCTGAATGATCACAGTTTTTTGTGTGATATACAGCTTGTAAAGCACTTTATTGTTTTCTATGTAAGGGTTCATCAGCATATCCAATTTATAGTGTATGTGCTTCTAGAACAGGCACAGATTTAACTATTGTCACTAGAATTGGGGGTAGTATAGGTTTAAAAATGTGATTTGCATTAAACACTTAGTTTAAAAACATTTTCTTAATAAATTATTATCAGTTTGCGCCTGAAATAAATAAGAACTTACTGTAATCACTGTTTTTCTTAAGTGTTCAACAAATTAAAAACTTTTATGAGGGAAACATTGACTATTTCAAAACCATACATGTCAATAGCAAAGAAATCCAAGGTCAGAAAGTTTTAATCCTAAGTGAACTGTACAGCTGGTATTTTTTGAATTAACCAGATCATTAACAAGCTTCTATGTCACTTAAGTATTAATATGATCATGGTCTGATTGTGGTCGTGTGACATTTGTTTTTGTGGTACTTGATTCAAAATATTATTTGCACCTTCGGTAATATCTATGAGCTCAGAAAATGACAGTGTCTTAGAGCACTACCAATATGTAGAGATAAAAAGGAAAAAGAAAATAGTAAGTGTTCATATGCAGCATTCCATATAATGATAGGTTATGATAAGATTTATCATGAACTCAAAATCTTTATCAATGGTTCCTGTCACCATACTCATACAATCATTCCACCTTTGTAATTCATAGTATTCTCCCTTGATGAAATCTTATTTTCATAAAATTCATTCTTAGTACTAACAAGAAAATGGTCTTTATATCTGAAAATTACTATCAAACTTAAAAGCACAAATTTTTCAAACAGAAGATTATTTTAAAAGTATAAAATTATACTTATGTTCCTCAACAAATGAAACTAGTTACTTTTGTACTAAGGTAAGTTTTACCTTAGCTTTATCCTCCTTAAATAGATTTTTAAAAAACTGTATCTGGTCTCCTTAGCACTCAGGATTACCAAAGTTTTTCTGCAAATGCTAAATCTGAATGCAACTGTCAGCAAAACTGAAAGTGTATCTTCAAGTTAGATCAATTATGAAAAACTATCAACACTGTAGAGTTTCTAAAAGTCAAGCCTTACAGATACACAGATATTTTACAAAGGAATGAAAAAAGACATCCTTTTGGTAGAAATCAACACAATACTGTAAAGCAATTATCCTTCAATTAAAAACAAATAAATTTTTTAAATTTCATCTTATTGACTTGACAGGATAGGTATGACTATATATTTTAGTAAATCCACAATTTGAGTTTCTATGAAAATATAAAATAATGTGACTTTATAGACAAAGCATATTTTGCTTCCCCATCATCACATGCTAAGTGGACAATGAGAAAAGCTACTATAAAGTGGTCTACCTAACACAATAGAAAAGGAGCCGTAATTAAAATTTAGATGCTATAGGATGATACAAAGCCTTAATTTCTGACTGCTCATAGCTACAACAGTCATTTCTAGAGAGGTTCAGAGGCACTACATATCATTTTGTTCAGTAGGCTGTATCCACACTAAATTCAAGATCATAGAATGATATGTTTATAAAATTAACTAAGAGCAGCATAAATCTCTTAGCTGAATAGTTTGTCATTATCAATGACTTGTCAGAAAACATCTTGAGCTTAATAAAACGTGTTATTCTGAATTGCTGAAGTTGTACCAGAAAACAAAACAAAAAATTAGCTTGTGGAGGAAAAATCAACTTCACCAAACTCTTTCAGTTATTTTTATATTAAATGATGAACTCCACTGATGGCAATCTCTTGAACAAAGAATAGAAAAGTGTTTACCACTTAACCAATCAGAAGGAAATCCTCCCCAAATTGACTTTACCAGGCTTTTTTTCTGAATCATACCTTAATGTTATGTGATAGAGTTTATCCCTCTTCATCAGGGTGAGAAGAACTTTAATCGTGTTTGGAGTCTGCCTTGTCTACAAAATGTCATACTTATGTTCCTCAACAAATGAAACTAGTTACTTTTGTACTAAGGTAAGTTTTACCTTAGCTTTATCCTCCTTAAATAGATTTTTAAAAAACTGTATCTGGTCTCCTTAGCACTCAGGATTACCAAAGTTTTTCTGCAAATGCTAAATCTGAATGCAACTGTCAGCAAAACTGAAAGTGTATCTTCAAGTTAGATCAATTATGAAAAACTATCAACACTGTAGAGTTTCTAAAAGTCAAGCCTTACAGATACACAGATATTTTACAAAGGAATGAAAAAAGACATCCTTTTGGTAGAAATCAACACAATACTGTAAAGCAATTATCCTTCAATTAAAAACAAATAAATTTTTTAAATTTCATCTTATTGACTTGACAGGATAGGTATGACTATATATTTTAGTAAATCCACAATTTGAGTTTCTATGAAAATATAAAATAATGTGACTTTATAGACAAAGCATATTTTGCTTCCCCATCATCACATGCTAAGTGGACAATGAGAAAAGCTACTATAAAGTGGTCTACCTAACACAATAGAAAAGGAGCCGTAATTAAAATTTAGATGCTATAGGATGATACAAAGCCTTAATTTCTGACTGCTCATAGCTACAACAGTCATTTCTAGAGAGGTTCAGAGGCACTACATATCATTTTGTTCAGTAGGCTGTATCCACACTAAATTCAAGATCATAGAATGATATGTTTATAAAATTAACTAAGAGCAGCATAAATCTCTTAGCTGAATAGTTTGTCATTATCAATGACTTGTCAGAAAACATCTTGAGCTTAATAAAACGTGTTATTCTGAATTGCTGAAGTTGTACCAGAAAACAAAACAAAAAATTAGCTTGTGGAGGAAAAATCAACTTCACCAAACTCTTTCAGTTATTTTTATATTAAATGATGAACTCCACTGATGGCAATCTCTTGAACAAAGAATAGAAAAGTGTTTACCACTTAACCAATCAGAAGGAAATCCTCCCCAAATTGACTTTACCAGGCTTTTTTTCTGAATCATACCTTAATGTTATGTGATAGAGTTTATCCCTCTTCATCAGGGTGAGAAGAACTTTAATCGTGTTTGGAGTCTGCCTTGTCTACAAAATGTCAAACTAATTGACAGAAAACATATCCTTTTTGAAGCTTAGTTCATTGATTGCCAAATAAGTTTTACAAGAATAAATTATTATTATTCAACATAACTTGAAAATAATATAAAAAGGACATAGTTGTACCTTGTCATGATTATACAGTGCTTTCCTAATGATAACCATCTTAAAACATTTTTCATAGTATCAAGTATCAGTATCAAGTTATATCCCTAAGATACAGAATTCCTGGAAAAGTCAGCACACAATATTTTTATTAAAAAATAATTAAAATAGTGCCATAAATTATCATTCCTACTAGAATTCAGACTTGGAAATACTGCATCATACAGATGTTTTCAGGAAATAAATACTAGATGACAAAAGTCTTGAAAAGGAAGCAAATGAGCTGATGAAAAGCAGCATTAGCCACTTCAAAGGTCTTCATGGGCTTATGTTCTGGTGAGAAGAAGCAGCAACAAAAATATTAATGAAAAATAAGTTTTGACTGTACTAACTGATATAAATAAAACAATTCTACCTCATAAAGAATAACTTGGGGTTCAAGGATATACTTCTGAAGATCACTGAACTCCCTGAAAATATATGCTAAATTCAGTGTGTCTTGTACACTGTTCTATTATGTAGTGGACTTACAACTTTCATCACATTCTCAAAGAAGCCCATGACCCAAAAGATCATTACTATGTCAATGCAATTTTAATTCCAAATTTATTAAGCATCTTTAGGGTGAACACTGAATGCCTGTCATCTGTCTTGCAAACCTCAAGAATTTATCTTGTTTCAGAGAAGAAAGAAACTAATATCTGAGCATTAACAATAACTTAAAAAAAAAATTTATTTATTTGGGGGGCGTGGGGAAGGAGGGGGGTCGGGGGGCCACTTCTATTGGTCTTTCATTTATCTAGTTTCATCCATCTTTGCTCTTTGGCCCGTGTGGGCCTCCCATCGTGGTAGCTTCTGTTGTCGCAGAGCACTGGCTCTGGGCGTATACGCTCCAAAGCTCCAGCTTGGTAATTAGACACATCGGTCCAGCCACTCTGCAGCATGTGGGATCTTCCTAGGCCAGGGATCGAACCGGCGCCCCTTGCACTGCAAGGCGGTGTTCTTACCCACTGGACAACCAGGGAAGCCCGAACAGTAACTTTTTTTCTTCAGAAAAACTCAAAATTAAGTTGTCAGGAATAAAGCTGTTTCCTATTAAAACAAACAAACAAATAAACAGAAAAAACTCTAACAGAACATTTTTATATTTGGGGCAAATCCAGTTATTATTTTGTGCTTCAACCTTTAGAGCACATTCTTGCCAGATCTGATAGCCAAGAGTCTCTATTATGAGGCTATTTATGTCCTACCTCTACTGTACTCTGGAGGACATTCTCTTATAACTCTAACATGGCCTTTAGGTAGCAACACTAGAATCTGACTGGAACTGAGCAGATGTACTGTGCTCCACTGAAATTTAACTCCTCTTCTGAAATTAGCTACTGCAGCAACACATAAACCTCACAAGGAAATTTATAGCACTTGCCTTGGTCTAGAAGCTATTGTAGTTAATATTCATGGAATTGACAGCTACAGGAAATAAAAATGATTTTTATTAAAAAATAACTCCAGTTACAAATATATATATACACACACATAAGGGAATTGAGGCTCCTTCCATCAGTGATATTTTATTTCCCAGGGTACTTTAGAAGACATTCACTAGCTTCCACTCTAATGTGAACCAAAATAATAAAAATAAATATCTGTAATGTCTTTATTAGACTCCATTGGAAATTAGTCTTGGAAGACACTGTATACACTGAAAAAGAAATTGAACACATCTTTATGTAAGTAATGAGTTCTTAGACTCAAGTTCTTAGACTCAAATGACAGTCTTGCTCTTCAGGTAAAGTCTGGCCCAGCAAAGGGGTTAAAATGAATAACGGTCATTTTCCTGTCATTCTTTCTTTAAGAATGTGCACTAAACAAGTATAGCATAAAGAATTCTTTACATTGTATACTGTTTTCTATTTTTCAAGGTTATTTCATTTCTGTTTTAAGGTCTAAGGCCCTACACCATCCTTATGGAATAGGGAGGGCAAAACATATCATTCTGATTTCACAAATGAGTAAACAGAACATTCATGTTTCAATTTTATATTTCTTCACAGATATTCCACAGGCACCTCACAGTCAGTATTTTTCAGCCAAAATCCATATCTTTCCTTCTCTTGCCCACTGATCTATTTTTCCTTCCTACACCACTGGACAAAAATATTATTCCATCCACAACCTTGCCTTCCACCACACTTTTGGCTCTTTAAACATACCTACCCCTTCTATTATCAGATATCTATGATAAATAAACAACTCATCATTATCTAAAATATAAATCAATGCTATTGCAGATATTGGTCTCAACCCTCTAATCTCCATCTCCATGCCCTAAAAGAGGTGCCCTGGTTTGGAAATACCTCTTTTATCTACTGACTTCTGATTCCTTTCCTACATAACTAATTTTACGTTTTCCTTTGACCAAGGACCAATTCGATCAGCTATGGATTTATAGAATACTCCCTAATCAAGCAAGTACACCACTTTCCAAATCATATTATAGGGTTTTTACCTTCCTTCATAATTCACATTTAAGACTGACATCTTACTCTCTAAATTTCTATTTATCATTCAAAATTCACTTAAAATACCACCTTATTTCTGAAGCTTATAAAGTCTCATTTTCTCAAAGTACTGATCTCATATTATCAAAATTATTACATTTTAATTATTTGTTTCTTCCAAGTTAGCGTGGATTCCTCAAGCATAGGGCTTCCCAAGTGGCTGAGTGGTAAAGAATCTGCCTACTAGTGCAGCAGATGCAAGAGATGTGAATTTGATCCTTCGGCCAGGAACAGCAACCCACTTCAGTATGCCTGCCTGAAAATTCCCATGGACAAAGAAGCCCGGCAGGCTACACTCTATACCACTGCAAAGAGTCAGATGTGACCGAGGGACCACACAACTCAAGCGTATGGACAATGACTTACATTCCTTACATTTCCTAGCACGGTGTCTGATACAGAACAATCCCTCAGTAAACATTAATAACCTTTGAAAGATTCCCATAGTGCCCCTTCTTTACATTGTACTGTTTCTATTTCATTTTTTTGTTTTAAGGTCTAAGGCCCTACACCATCCTTATGGAATAGGGAGGGCAAAACATATCATTCTGATTTCACAAATGAGTAAACAGAACATTCATGTTTCAATTTTATATTTCTTCACAGATATTCCACAGGCACCTCACAGTCAGTATTTTTCAGCCAAAATCCATATCTTTCCTTCTCTTGCCCACTGATCTATTTTTCCTTCCTACACCACTGGACAAAAATATTATTCCATCCACAACCTTGCCTTCCACCACACTTTTGGCTCTTTAAACATACCTACCCCTTCTATTATCAGATATCTATGATAAATAAACAACTCATCATTATCTAAAATATAAATCAATGCTATTGCAGATATTGGTCTCAACCCTCTAATCTCCATCTCCATGCCCTAAAAGAGGTGCCCTGGTTTGGAAATACCTCTTTTATCTACTGACTTCTGATTCCTTTCCTACATAACTAATTTTACGTTTTCCTTTGACCAAGGACCAATTCGATCAGCTATGGATTTATAGAATACTCCCTAATCAAGCAAGTACACCACTTTCCAAATCATATTATAGGGTTTTTACCTTCCTTCATAATTCACATTTAAGACTGACATCTTACTCTCTAAATTTCTATTTATCATTCAAAATTCACTTAAAATACCACCTTATTTCTGAAGCTTATAAAGTCTCATTTTCTCAAAGTACTGATCTCATATTATCAAAATTATTACATTTTAATTATTTGTTTCTTCCAAGTTAGCGTGGATTCCTCAAGCATAGGGCTTCCCAAGTGGCTGAGTGGTAAAGAATCTGCCTACTAGTGCAGCAGATGCAAGAGATGTGAATTTGATCCTTCGGCCAGGAACAGCAACCCACTTCAGTATGCCTGCCTGAAAATTCCCATGGACAAAGAAGCCCGGCAGGCTACACTCTATACCACTGCAAAGAGTCAGATGTGACCGAGGGACCACACAACTCAAGCGTATGGACAATGACTTACATTCCTTACATTTCCTAGCACGGTGTCTGATACAGAACAATCCCTCAGTAAACATTAATAACCTAAGAAATATAAGAATGAATGACAAGATGATTACCTTCCCATATCTCAGTTCAGTTCAATCACTCAGTGGTGTCCTACTCTTTGTGACCCGATGGACTGCAGCATGCCAGGTTTCCCTGTCCTTCACCATCTCCCAGAGACTATTTAAACTCATGTCCATTGACTCAGTGATGTCATCCAACCATATCCAAAAACTTACATTGTTCCATTCTCAGAACATCCTAAAAAATTAACTTTTCCAAATTTATCATATTGCAAATAAATTCCCATTTTTTCTAAGGTCATATTTTAAATATAAAAAGTATAAAGAAGAAAAAACTGAGCATAATTTACCTTTTGGTCAAAATGATCTCTCCATAGTAGACCAGATTTCAGAAACAAATTTTATTTCTACAGTAACCATAGCTCTTTGCATTATTTCTTGCCTTAAAACTCATCTTTTAAAAGGATAAAGCATTTACATTTTTACCCACTCAACTTCTGGTTCCTTATTTTCTCTTTTTTTCTCTTGTAAGCAAAAGACATCTCTTAGAAATTCATGTTTTGGCAGAACAAACAGGTTCTGTCAAAGAGGCATGTGCTACCAGGTCAGGGAGAAGAAAAAGAGCTGTCATTCCCCTCTCACCTGTTACCCCTTCTTCCTTAGTCTGTATTTTTGTATTTCTTACAAACAAGAACTCTGTTGTTTATTAATCTGTCATTGATTCTAAGTAAATACACCTTCTAAGTAACATCAGTGAAGAACGATTCCTCCTACAGTGCAAGAAACTCATCCAGAAGGCAGAAAATTTGCTCTAAAAGTAGATCTGACTGTATGTCTTTGAGCAAGTTGGCTGCTTTCTGCAAATGAAAGCACTGGGCACTATAAGTAGTTTTCAAAACCTTCCCTTTAGAGCCTTAGGTTTCTAGAGAGTCCCTTAGAATCTACCTAAAGGGATAGAGGAACTTAACTGAGGTAGGACAATGAATCACAAACTCTCCCTCACCCCACCACCTCCAATAAGAGCAACCTCATTTTATCTACTTTTTAAAATGTTTCTATTTTAAGCTTTTATTGTCAGAAAACATGTTGATCTAGATTGTTCCCAAGGTTTCTTTCAACTCTAACCTTCTCCCAATCCGTTATTCTAAAAGATCAATAAAGGTTGAGCATGACTCAGACTTGGTTGCTTGTACATCTCAGACTTGAAGAGAAAACACCATGAAGAAGAGAAAAGGTGAAAGTGCACCAATTCAGTTTCCAAAAGTTTTCAAGTAGTTTCTACAGAGTTACCTATATTATGTTAAAACTAAGACAAAAACTTCATACTGTTCTCTATTACTTGACTACAACTGTTTCCTAACTAGGAATGGCCATTCTCCCAATAAATCACGGATGTCCATGGATTTTATTTAATCCATGGTTCTTTCTTCCTTGCACTCCTTTTAATAACTCACCCTCTCACATGACTTTAACTACCTACTTAGTGACTTCCAAATCTACATGGTATCTCTGAGTTCATGAATCTCTAGCTAAGTGGTAGTTATAATATGAAGGATTAATCAATAAAAAAGTAACATCTTCATAAATGAACTAGTATTTCTTGTATGAACATCCTAGGGAATAAATTCAAATCTCCTTAATATAATACACATATCCCTCCATTAGTCTCAACAAATAAACACTCAGACTTCACTCCTCGCTATTCCTCCCCCAGCCCTGCCTCACTATTCCTTCTTATATGGTCAATTCTTGCCCATTTTTCAAAGATGAACTTATATTTTTCTTCTTCTAGGAAGTTTTCCTAACTATTCCCTCAGCTGTGCTATTTGCCTCCATTTTGTGCTGTCATACTACCCGGTACCCGTCTCAATCACAACACTTTTATTAAAAGTGTCTGTTTACTTGTCTGTCTCCCAACCTGGACTCAGTCTCCGAGGGTCGCTATACTAGTACAGGATTCTCTGGCAAACTGTAAGCTCTCTATATTGCTTGCTCGACCAGCTAAGCCATTATATTTCATCCATAATGCCACTACTCTTCTTTTTTTTTATTTTATTTATCTTTTTTGGGGGGTGGTGTGGGGAGGGAGGGGGATGGGCGGGCCACTTCTATTGGTCTTTCATTTCTCTATTTTTCATCTGTCTTTGTTCTTTTGGCTCCTGTGGGCCTCCCATCACGGTGGCCACTGTTGTCACAGAGCACTGGCTCTGGGCGGACGCGCGCCAGAGCTCCGGCTTGGTAATTGGACACACTGGTCCAGCCACTCCGCGGCACGTGGGATCTTCCCAGGCCAGGGATCGAACCGGCGCCCCTTGCACTGCAAGGCGGTGTCCTTACCCACTGGACCACCAGGGGAAGCCCACCACTACTCCTCTTAACATGTTTAACTCTTCCATCACCTTGATTCTCTATGTCCAACCTCTCATTAAAATACCAAAATATATTGTCTTATCTTTGATTTTTCTTCCATCTTAATGACTCACCTCAATATTTCAAGTAATATAATGTCTTAGCATATTCTACCCACAAAATGCCAAATGCTGCTGGCATCTCTTTATTTCCACTCTCTCCTCACAAAATGTAATATACATTCTTCCAACAGGTTCACCTCAATAAAGCATTATGGCACTCCATGTTTATTAAGAAATCATAGTTTTCTGTTTCCCATTATATAATTTCAGAGGCTATGATTAAATCTATCTGTCATTTACAACTTTTTTCCCATTATTACACAATATACTTTCTCTAGTCCAATCATAAAGTCTACCTGCATAATAATAAGCCTTCTTTTCTCTGAGCATATATTCACATTCTGGGTATTTTCATTTCTCTCTTGTTATAAGAATTTTTGCTTATGCCTCTTGGCCAAATTTAAAGCTCATTTAGTCCAGATTCCATATAGAGCATCAGTATTAAAATATGAAGAGAAACAGGAGTCAGAAAAATTCACAAAGAAGTGTGGCTCCTGTCTCTGCAGGAATATATAGTGATGTGGTGAAATGATTTTCAGGGAAAAACTAGGTCACATTTATAAAACAAATAGACATAAGATCTTATCCTTGACTTTACAGTCTAATTAATTTTTTCTCCAAATATGTGTGTGCTATTTTGTAAGATCAACTTTGTCACATTGTATAAAACCCAAAATAGACATAAGATTCTTTAAAATGTGAAAGTGCCTTGTCCTAATCTTTTTTTTTCATCCTTCTATTGGTCTTTCATTTCTCTATTTTTCATCTGTCTTTGTTCTTTTGGCTCCTGTGGGCCTCCCATCACGGTGGCCACTGTTGTCACAGAGCACTGGCTCTGGGCGGACGCGCGCCAGAGCTCCGGCTTGGTAATTGGACACACTGGTCCAGCCACTCCGCGGCACGTGGGATCTTCCCAGGCCAGGGATCGAACCGGCGCCCCTTGCACTGCAAGGCGGTGTCCTTACCCACTGGACCACCAGGGGAAGCCCACCACTACTCCTCTTAACATGTTTAACTCTTCCATCACCTTGATTCTCTATGTCCAACCTCTCATTAAAATACCAAAATATATTGTCTTATCTTTGATTTTTCTTCCATCTTAATGACTCACCTCAATATTTCAAGTAATATAATGTCTTAGCATATTCTACCCACAAAATGCCAAATGCTGCTGGCATCTCTTTATTTCCACTCTCTCCTCACAAAATGTAATATACATTCTTCCAACAGGTTCACCTCAATAAAGCATTATGGCACTCCATGTTTATTAAGAAATCATAGTTTTCTGTTTCCCATTATATAATTTCAGAGGCTATGATTAAATCTATCTGTCATTTACAACTTTTTTCCCATTATTACACAATATACTTTCTCTAGTCCAATCATAAAGTCTACCTGCATAATAATAAGCCTTCTTTTCTCTGAGCATATATTCACATTCTGGGTATTTTCATTTCTCTCTTGTTATAAGAATTTTTGCTTATGCCTCTTGGCCAAATTTAAAGCTCATTTAGTCCAGATTCCATATAGAGCATCAGTATTAAAATATGAAGAGAAACAGGAGTCAGAAAAATTCACAAAGAAGTGTGGCTCCTGTCTCTGCAGGAATATATAGTGATGTGGTGAAATGATTTTCAGGGAAAAACTAGGTCACATTTATAAAACAAATAGACATAAGATCTTATCCTTGACTTTACAGTCTAATTAATTTTTTCTCCAAATATGTGTGTGCTATTTTGTAAGATCAACTTTGTCAGAAGCTGACTAATGATGCTATAAAATCTCCTCAAATAAACCCCATATTTGAACCAACATATCATTGCACCTCACATTGTTTATGTTGCTCCAGAGGAATGACACAATTTATAGTGGTTCTAAGAAATAGTGCCTTGTCCCATGAATCCCCAAGGAAAACTGGGGGATAAATAGTTCTGCACTATATTGATATTCCTCTTTGAGGCCCTTAACCTTCTTGGGGCTTTCTTTAGACTGATTTTGAAATTTATTATGTCTAATGAAAGTTTCTTAGAACCCAAATATTTCAGTTGAACCAACAAAAGAAGTAGAGTTAGGATCGGAATGTGTGATAAAGAAAAAAGGAAGGAAATGGAAAAAACTAAAATTAAGCTCAGTAAGAAAACAGTAAGTTTAGGTTAATATATAAGTTGATATATATATCAAGTTTAGGTATATATATATAAGTTGATTCCAAGTTGAGAGAATCCATTCCATCATTCAACAAATATTTATGGTCTGTCTATGAAATTTCAGGTGTACCTTTTAAAATATGCTAGGCACTAATTACTATGGACACTGAAAATAATCAAAGGCAGTCTTAGGGGCTACTTCCACGAACTCCGAAGTCCACAGTATTTGATTGGTGTGCCATGAATTTCATAAAAAAAGGAGGCAGACACAGACCACTTTGTTAAATGCTTCTTGCTCATATGCAGCTTCAAGATTCAATTTTATGTTATAGATACTGCTTATTCTCTCTACTTTTCACAGAAGGCCAAACCAGTAAGGAGCAAACCAGTAAGCTCCATCTTGGTAGGGATCATGGTTGCCTTACTCATGTTTTTATCTGTAGTGCCTAAATTAGTGCCAAGAATATAGAAGTATCCCAATAAATAACAACTGCATGAATTGATGAACCCATAGATTGTTGAAAATCAACAATTATCTTAGTCAGAACATCAGACTATGTATCTTAACATTTGATATAGTTTAGCTGCATACTTCCTCATAAGCTTTGAATGTCCTTGAGTTTTTTTATATTTATAGTCATAATAGAATTAAATACTTGTTTGTTTAAACGAAGTGACTAAGTAGCTGCTTAAGAGAAATTCCATGTCCTGTGTCTACAATTACACAGTCCAAACACTTCAGCTTACTACCTGTCAAGAGATAACAGTGGAACAGCATGCTTATTACAAGACTTTCTATAGCTATTATCGCTATACTACTAATACCAATACTAGACTAACAACAGTAGGAAAGTCTGAGAGTCTCTGGAAAGATTTATACTACTTGTTTGCATTTTTGTAGCCAATCTTTTTAAAATCAAAGAACAGAAACAAGTATTTTAAAATTTAGGGTTAAATTTCTTATCTCTTCCTTTATTCATACCTGTGGAGTGACAAAGTATTAATACAGAAATTTGCTTTCTATAAGAACTGAGATGTCTTCATTTTTTTCTTTGTCAGATATACTTCTCTTTGTCAGAATTTTAATGTTCCACTTTTATAGCTAGGCTGTTCAGCCCTTGTGTTCTTATAGCTAGCAAGGAACTGGAAATTCATTATTTTTCCTTAAGAAGAAAGAGACTCACAATATAAAGCCAGCACTTCCCTTAAAATCATCAGCATCTGTTGTAGTCATAAGTGACTTGCCTTTAGAGTCTCCCCAGCACATCCTGTAGCACTTTGCCTACACCCACTGTTTCAGGCAGAAAAATAAAATAAATGCCTTGTGAGAGTGACGTAATAGTCCCAGGGAACAGAATACAGTTGAGTAAAGAAGCATAAAGTTCACACTGATATATATGATATAGGCATTGACTCTGATTAAATTAGATGTACTGGGTCAAGTACTCTAGTATAAAAACAGAATGGCGGGGGTGGGAGTTGAGTTTCAAAAGTTACCCTTTACATATAAATGCAATGTTCACTTTACTGACTTACCAAATTCTTAAACCATATAGGGCTGTCTGTTCATGTTGATATAATAGATTTTTCTTTTCTACAACCTAGACCCTCAAATACATCAAAAGCTGTAAATCTTACCAGCAATTTACAGAAATATGTTTAGCTGCATACTTTCCTCATAAGCTTTTTGAATGTCCTTTGAGTTTTTTATATTTATAGTCATAATAGAATTAAATACTTGTTTGTTTAAACGAAGTGACTAAGTAGCTGCTTAAGAGAAATTCCATGTCCTGTGTCTACAATTACACAGTCCAAACACTTCAGCTTACTACCTGTCAAGAGATAACAGTGGAACAGCATGCTTATTACAAGACTTTCTATAGCTATTATCGCTATACTACTAATACCAATACTAGACTAACAACAGTAGGAAAGTCTGAGAGTCTCTGGAAAGATTTATACTACTTGTTTGCATTTTTGTAGCCAATCTTTTTAAAATCAAAGAACAGAAACAAGTATTTTAAAATTTAGGGTTAAATTTCTTATCTCTTCCTTTATTCATACCTGTGGAGTGACAAAGTATTAATACAGAAATTTGCTTTCTATAAGAACTGAGATGTCTTCATTTTTTCTTTGTCAGATATACTTCTCTTTGTCAGAATTTTAATGTTCCACTTTTATAGCTAGGCTGTTCAGCCCTTGTGTTCTTATAGCTAGCAAGGAACTGGAAATTCATTATTTTTCCTTAAGAAGAAAGAGACTCACAATATAAAGCCAGCACTTCCCTTAAAATCATCAGCATCTGTTGTAGTCATAAGTGACTTGCCTTTAGAGTCTCCCCAGCACATCCTGTAGCACTTTGCCTACACCCACTGTTTCAGGCAGAAAAATAAAATAAATGCCTTGTGAGAGTGACGTAATAGTCCCAGGGAACAGAATACAGTTGAGTAAAGAAGCATAAAGTTCACACTGATATATATGATATAGGCATTGACTCTGATTAAATTAGATGTACTGGGTCAAGTACTCTAGTATAAAAACAGAATGGCGGGGGTGGGAGTTGAGTTTCAAAAGTTACCCTTTACATATAAATGCAATGTTCACTTTACTGACTTACCAAATTCTTAAACCATATAGGGCTGTCTGTTCATGTTGATATAATAGATTTTTCTTTTCTACAACCTAGACCCTCAAATACATCAAAAGCTGTAAATCTTACCAGCAATTTACAGATATTCAGATGACTAGAGTGCAAAATTTAACCCTCAGAATAATCATGCTGAGTTTTAATTCCTAGTAGAGACCTGCTTCTGCCTTTCATGTTGTTGTCAGGAAGGCTGTGTCAATATAGTTTTACTTTTATTGGACACCATCTATAAAATATAAGCTAGTACTGAATCATCTTTCATCAAAGCCTAATGTGTTCACCTAGATGAGATACAGGTTTTATAAGATGCATTTTTTCAACCTGAGATACAGGTTTCCTAAACATAAGAGATGGTCATGAAATAAGAATTCACAATTCTTTATGAAGCATCTTAGTCAGTGCTATTTAAAAAAAATAATACTCAACCAGGCTGATATTTTGGTTATCTATCAAAACATGAGAAATAAAGCAAACAAAAAATGTACTCACTCAACACTGTTTTTCATTGTCACGGGTTAAAAGGGGGCTTTAATTACTAAGAATAAACTTTTTCCCTCTCTTATCCTCCTTGTGTCTAATGAGAAAAAGTGAAAGGAAAGGCAGAGAACTCTGTGTCCATGTTAAGAACTCCCTGCCTCCTCAGTTACTACTGTCTAAGGATCACAGCCTGTGGTCATCAAGTCTTATATCATTACTGTCCAAAATACGCAGGCATGTAGGTTATTCCAATCTGTTATGACATTGCACATCCACTTTAAGACTTCTGACCACCACTCAGATTGTCCTCTAATGAGATTCTAGCACACAATCAGTTTTAAAGCCTCTGCTCAACAATAGAAACCTGGTTCTCTCTGCAGGACATGACTTCCCCTTTCAACAGAGGGCTATTTTCTCTCCCAGAAGTCCTCAAAATCCTCAGTATTTGAGGTGGCAAGTGGTATGAAGGTCACTTTAAGTACTCTCTGCTCTGCATCTCTACTTACTGTTCCTTCATTTTAATGGTGCCATAACTCAACTTTCAACCTCTTGTCACCAGGTTTCACCACTTGCTACAACTCTTTGTAGAATCATCTACAGACTCTCAGGCCTCATTCCTAGTTTTTAGAATTTTGCATCCTGGTTTGTCTAACACTACTATTGTAGATGATGTTCTATTACTGACCCTCAAATACATCAAAAGCTGTAAATCTTACCAGCAATTTACAGATATTCAGATGACTAGAGTGCAAAATTTAACCCTCAGAATAATCATGCTGAGTTTTAATTCCTAGTAGAGACCTGCTTCTGCCTTTCATGTTGTTGTCAGGAAGGCTGTGTCAATATAGTTTTACTTTTATTGGACACCATCTATAAAATATAAGCTAGTACTGAATCATCTTTCATCAAAGCCTAATGTGTTCACCTAGATGAGATACAGGTTTTATAAGATGCATTTTTTCAACCTGAGATACAGGTTTCCTAAACATAAGAGATGGTCATGAAATAAGAATTCACAATTCTTTATGAAGCATCTTAGTCAGTGCTATTTAAAAAAAATAATACTCAACCAGGCTGATATTTTGGTTATCTATCAAAACATGAGAAATAAAGCAAACAAAAAATGTACTCACTCAACACTGTTTTTCATTGTCACGGGTTAAAAGGGGGCTTTAATTACTAAGAATAAACTTTTTCCCTCTCTTATCCTCCTTGTGTCTAATGAGAAAAAGTGAAAGGAAAGGCAGAGAACTCTGTGTCCATGTTAAGAACTCCCTGCCTCCTCAGTTACTACTGTCTAAGGATCACAGCCTGTGGTCATCAAGTCTTATATCATTACTGTCCAAAATACGCAGGCATGTAGGTTATTCCAATCTGTTATGACATTGCACATCCACTTTAAGACTTCTGACCACCACTCAGATTGTCCTCTAATGAGATTCTAGCACACAATCAGTTTTAAAGCCTCTGCTCAACAATAGAAACCTGGTTCTCTCTGCAGGACATGACTTCCCCTTTCAACAGAGGGCTATTTTCTCTCCCAGAAGTCCTCAAAATCCTCAGTATTTGAGGTGGCAAGTGGTATGAAGGTCACTTTAAGTACTCTCTGCTCTGCATCTCTACTTACTGTTCCTTCATTTTAATGGTGCCATAACTCAACTTTCAACCTCTTGTCACCAGGTTTCACCACTTGCTACAACTCTTTGTAGAATCATCTACAGACTCTCAGGCCTCATTCCTAGTTTTTAGAATTTTGCATCCTGGTTTGTCTAACACTACTATTGTAGATGATGTTCTATTACTGAAGCCCCTAAGTTGCTTGACCTCATCTCTGCAATTGATCCTGAGACACTTGCTCAAATAATCATGCCTCATACAAGAATGTATACATAAATGGTTTTTCTTTTTCTTTTTTTTTTTAATTTTATTTATTTATCTTTTGGAGGGTGGGGTAGGGAGGGAGGGGGATGGGCAGGCCACTTCTATTGGTCTTTCATTTGTCCATTTTCATCCATCCTTGTTCTTCGGCTCCTGTGGGGCTCCCATCGCGGTGGCCACTGTCGTTGCAGAGCACCAGCTCTGGGCAGACACGCGCCAGAGTTCCGGCTCGGTAATTGGACACATCAGTCCAGCCGCTCCGTGGCACGTGGGATCTTCCCAGGCCAGGGATCGAACTGGCGACCCCTTGCACTGTAAGGTGGTGTCTTTACCCACTGGACCACCAGGGGAAGCCCGTAAATGGTTTTTCACATGGAAATTTCCTCTCTTCAGAAAATTGACCTCTTCCTTACTTAAACAGCAGTGCTTTTTTTAACCAAAAAATAATCAATTTCCCAGAAAAAAACTGGAGAAGTGAATCAATCCTGTAAACTATAGTGTGGAAATCATCACATTTCTGGTCCACACTATAAGCCTGATATGACAGCTATCACCTCAAGGTATTTTACATATTGAATAATTTTTGAAATAGCTAATTTTTTTAGGCTTCCTAGATGACGCAGTGGTAGAAAATCCACCTGCCAGTGCAAGAGACACAAGAAACTGATCCTCAGTCATGAATATCCCCTAGAAAAGGAAATGGTAACCCACTCCAGTATTCTTGCCTGAAAAATTCCATGGACAGAGCCTGGTGGGCTACAGCCTATGGGTCACAAATTGTTGGACATGTCTGAGCATGCACACACTTGATGCAGATTAAAATTTTGTCATTAAACTAAGAATTATTCACTTTTTAACATAAATCACATTTTTAAAAAATATCTCTCTCCTAAAGTAAAGAAAATAAAATCAAAAATAAATAAATGGGGGCTTCCCCTGGTGGTCCAGTGGATAAGGACACCGCCTTGCAGTGCAAGGGGCGCCGGTTCAATCCCTGGCCTGGGAAGATCCCACGTGCCGCGGAGCAGCTGGACTGATGTGTCCAATCACCGAGCCGGAGCTCTGGAGTGCATGCGCCCAGAGCTGGCGCTCTGCGACAACAGACGCCACCGCGATGGAGGCCCACAGGAGCCAAAGAACAAAGGATGAAAACAGAGAAATGAAAGACCAATAGAAGTGGTCCGCCCACTCCCCTCCCTTCCCAACTCGACCCCCGCCCAAAATAAATAAATAAATAAATCTTAAAAAAAATAATAAATAAATAAATAAATAAATGGGGCTTAATCAAACTTAAAAAAACTTTTCACACCAAAGGAAATCATCAACAAGGTGAAAAGGCAACCTACTGAACGCAATAAGATATTTGCAAATTACAGGACTAATAAGGGGTCAATGCCCAAATATATAAACAGTTCATACAACTCAAAATCAAAAAAAAATATTTAAAAATTGGCAGAATTGAGTACACATTTTTCCAAAAGGAAATGCAGAATGCCAACAGGCACATGAAAAAATACAGGATCACTAATCATCAGGGAAATGCAAATCAAAATTATAATTAGATATCACTTCATACCTGTCAATATGGCTACCATCAAAAAGAACACAACAAATGCTGGCAAGGATGCAGAGAAAAGAGAACCTTTGTACATTGCTGGTGGGAAGTAGTATGGAGGAGGCGCAATGGAAAACAGTATGGAGGTTTGTCAAATGACTAAAAACAGAACTATTATATGCCTCAGCAATTCCACTCCTGGGTATAGATCCAAAAAAAAAAAAAACTAATTCAAAAACATCCATGTATCCTGATGTTCACTGCATCATTATTTACAATTCCCAAGATATGGAAGCAACTTAAGCATCCATCAATGGATAAATGAATAAGGAAGATGCAGCATATATATATACAACGGAATAACACTTAACCATAAAAAGAGTGAAATTTTGTCATTTGTAGCAACATGAATTGATTTGGAGGCATTATGCTAAGTGAAATAAGTCAAAGAAAGACAAATACTATATATCACTTACATGAGCAATCTAAAAAATACAACAAACTCATGAATATAACAAAAACAATAGGCAGACACACAGATATAGAGAACAAGCTAGTGGTTACCAGAGGGGAAGGGAGGGGGCACAATACAGGGTGAGGGAGTGGAAGGTAGAAACTACAGGGAGTAAGACAGGATCAAGGAAGCGTTGAACAGCACAAGGAATCTAACCAACATTCTGTAATAACTATAAATGGAAAACAACCTTTAAAATTATACAAAATGTATTATAAAGACCTATTGTTACATGTACCACATGCCATAAGGAAATATTTCTTTAGACAAGGAGTCAATTTTCTAATTAAAATAAATGTTTCAATCATCACCATGTTCCATATAGGAAAAAGTGACTTCAATAACTGCTCTTTGCATTTCTATAGAAACTTTCATAGAAGATGCTCAAAGCACTAATTTAATTAAACCTCCAAATACTTCCATTAAGAGGTGTTAGTATTTCCATTTGATAAAGGCATAAAAGGAAGTCACAGAAAGATTAATTCACTTGCCTGTGGTTATGCAATGAGTTAGTAGTAAAAGTCAGGATAAACTCTGAAATCCTGGGCATGCTATTCTCTATAGTCTGGATCAACAGTCTCTCAGTATCTGTACTTTTTCACAGAGTCTCATAAACTTGACTCTTGCTTTTCACTGGAGCATTGGCCATTATAATTCTTCATAAATTGGGAGAATTTGAAGACTAGATTATCCAAAAATGGTTCTGGTTTTAATTTTCGTATTTCACTTTCTTGGATGGTATTCATTCTTTGATAGAATTTTCTTCCCCTTTTAAAAAAATACTCTTCATAAGCAAATTCTCTCTTTTTTGCACATAATTAGGTGGCCTAATCCCAGAAAGCAAGGCTGTTTGCTTTTAATTAAGGAATGAATTGTATTTCAAAGTTTCATGGGAAATTTGCAGCATCTCCATCTAATCTCGTAAGGAAATGAATCTGACAGCTGCTCTGTTTGACTGCAAAAAAACATATATACAACGGAATAACACTTAACCATAAAAAGAGTGAAATTTTGTCATTTGTAGCAACATGAATTGATTTGGAGGCATTATGCTAAGTGAAATAAGTCAAAGAAAGACAAATACTATATATCACTTACATGAGCAATCTAAAAAATACAACAAACTCATGAATATAACAAAAACAATAGGCAGACACACAGATATAGAGAACAAGCTAGTGGTTACCAGAGGGGAAGGGAGGGGGCACAATACAGGGTGAGGGAGTGGAAGGTAGAAACTACAGGGAGTAAGACAGGATCAAGGAAGCGTTGAACAGCACAAGGAATCTAACCAACATTCTGTAATAACTATAAATGGAAAACAACCTTTAAAATTATACAAAATGTATTATAAAGACCTATTGTTACATGTACCACATGCCATAAGGAAATATTTCTTTAGACAAGGAGTCAATTTTCTAATTAAAATAAATGTTTCAATCATCACCATGTTCCATATAGGAAAAAGTGACTTCAATAACTGCTCTTTGCATTTCTATAGAAACTTTCATAGAAGATGCTCAAAGCACTAATTTAATTAAACCTCCAAATACTTCCATTAAGAGGTGTTAGTATTTCCATTTGATAAAGGCATAAAAGGAAGTCACAGAAAGATTAATTCACTTGCCTGTGGTTATGCAATGAGTTAGTAGTAAAAGTCAGGATAAACTCTGAAATCCTGGGCATGCTATTCTCTATAGTCTGGATCAACAGTCTCTCAGTATCTGTACTTTTTCACAGAGTCTCATAAACTTGACTCTTGCTTTTCACTGGAGCATTGGCCATTATAATTCTTCATAAATTGGGAGAATTTGAAGACTAGATTATCCAAAAATGGTTCTGGTTTTAATTTTCGTATTTCACTTTCTTGGATGGTATTCATTCTTTGATAGAATTTTCTTCCCCTTTTAAAAAAATACTCTTCATAAGCAAATTCTCTCTTTTTTGCACATAATTAGGTGGCCTAATCCCAGAAAGCAAGGCTGTTTGCTTTTAATTAAGGAATGAATTGTATTTCAAAGTTTCATGGGAAATTTGCAGCATCTCCATCTAATCTCTTAATGAAATGAATCTGACAGCTGCTCTGTTTGCATTAGTCACAAAACATGCTGTGCCTGAATTTAAGAAGTGTATTGAGAAAACCGAGTTAAAACATACCAGAAGCAGTTATTTTCCCAAGGATAAATATTTAGATATTTTCAAGGGCAAAAAGTCCATCATCATATTAAATTATTATACAGAATCATCCTACCTTCATTACAAAGCAGTTTCTTACTTTCTAACCTTTCAATCAAGGAGCTTTTAAGCCCCTTTAAAAAATATTTTTATAAAAATATATTTTAAATAAGTAACTTCTAATATCATCTAGTCACATAATATGGATAATGAGACAAATAAAATCAAATGGATAGAATTAGGATGTGTTATTTCCTAGTATTATGGGCTTCCCTGATGGTTCAGCGGTAAAGAATCCGCCTGCAATGCACGAGACACAGGAAAAGCAGATTTTATCCCTGAGTCAGGAAGATCCCCTGGAGGAGGGCATGGCAACTCACTCCAGTGTTCTTGACAGGAAATCACAAGGACAGAGGAGCCTAGCTGGGTACAGTTCATGAGGTCGCACAGAGTCTGACAGGACTGAGTACACAGACATTTAACATTTCTTACTATTAAGTAATACATTAATCAGCTCAGTTCCGATGACAAACTAATATCAGAAACTAATCAGCTTAACTGGAGAAGGAAATGGCAACCCATTCCAGTATTCTTGCCTGGAAAATTCCATGGATGGAGAAGTCTGGCAAACTACAGTCCATGGAGTTTCAAGTATATATCTATATTTATACAGATATACCTATATATATATATCAATATAGCAAATAAATATATACATCAATATATCTAATATATGCACATACACACACACACACACACACACACACACATATATATACATATATATATACAGGGCCTCCCTGATGGCTTAGTGGTGAGGAATCTGCCTGCAATGTAGGCAACCTGAGTTCCAGTCCTGGGTTGGGAAGATCCCCCTGGAGGAGGGTATGGCAGCCTACTCCAGTATTCTTGCCTATATATACCTACATATGTGAATACTGCACATTTGCATACATAAGCATATATTGTATACATACTTTATATGTATATATACAACTATAGATGCATAATGTGCACAATTATGTATATACACACACACATATATATATACTTACACACAAACACACACACACACACATATATATATAATATATATATGTATATTGGAGAAGGAAATGGCAACCCACTCCAGTATTCTTGCCTGGGAAATCCATGTTCAGAGGAGCTTGGTGGGCTAAAGTCCATAGGGTAGCAAAGAGTTGGACATGACTGAAGCGACTTTGCACACACACACAATCAGTTTAAATAACAGAAGTTTATGTTTTCACACCTCTGGGGGCAAGAAGTCCACGATCAAGGTGCCAGAAGGACCGTGGACTATGGTGGTACATCTCTCATCAGCTTACAGAGAGTTCCTTTCCTACTGTGTCCTCACCTAGTCTCTTCTCTGTGCACACACAGTGGGGAGAGAGTTCTCTAGTGCCTCTTCCTCTTCTATTAAAACACCAGTCTTATCAATGAGGGCCCTTACCTTATGATCACATTCAACCTTTAAACACCACATTCCCAAGTACAATCACATTAGCGGTTAAAACTTGAGCATATGAATTCTGAGGGGCTATAATTCAGTCCATAACAAGGAGTAACTTTCTTTTGAGTGGTTGAAGGGAAAAAAAAAAGACTCATTGCTATGTTCAGGAAACCACACACATGGAAGGATAACCCTAATCAAAAGGTCATAATTTAACATTCCAAAAATATATGTGCATTTAAAATTTTTCAGTCTTTACTTCCTAAAAATGAAGGCAATTTCATGGCTCACTGCTAAGTTTTAACTCAAGTTCCACTTTTCAAATAACTGACTCTCTCACCCAGATCCATTCACCAACACAACTGCCACTCTGGGCCTAGGAAATTCCTCATCTGAAGCTGACTCTTCTTTGAGTATGTTTAAAACACAACTCCACATCAGCTTTCCAAAGGAAGCAATATCATACAGCAGAAATTCCACTCATAAATCAAAAGATCTTAGTTTTAGCTCTCATATTTGACAACACTATATAGTCTCAAGAACTAAATTTAACATCTTTGTCTCCAGCTTCAATTTCCACTGTCACACCCAGATTCAAAAATATTTATGATTAAGAGACAGTGAGCACTTTTTAATATATGTATTGAAAGAATAACGGTAAATTATAATGGTCACATATTATCAGTACACTGAACCACTTAGTCTCATTTAGAAGGATGGAAGGAAAAATAGAAAGACATGGTAATCAAATTATTATCCTTATTTAGGCCTCAATAATACACAAGACAAATATCCCTTAGAAATTTCTGGCAGTTTCTTATTTCTACTGCTTAGATTCACAGACCTAAGAGTCTGTATGGTTTTAAATAGCCTGCATAATTAAAAATGCTTCTTTGATAACTTATGAGGTACTTCTTTCTAGAAATGATTTCCCATTTCTAGTCTATTTTTTATACCTTTTTCCTGTTCTTACGCACTTTGCACATAGTCTCATTGAAGATTTCACACTGTATCATAATTACTTATTTTTAAGTGTCTTCTTCCTATACTCTAAGCTTCTTTAAAACTAGGATGGAGGGCTTCCCTGGCGGTCCAGTGGGTAAGGGCAGCACCTTGCATTGCAAGGGGCACCAGTTCGATCCCTGGCCTGGGAAGATCCCACGTGCCGCGGAGCGGCTGGACCCATGTGTCCAATTACCGAGCCGGAGCTCTGGAGCGCGTGCGCCCAGAGCCAGTGCTCTCGACAACAGACGCCACCACGATAGGAGGCCCACACGGGCCAAAGAACAAAAATGTATGAAAAATAGACAAATGAAAGACCAATAGAAGCGGCCCACCTGCCCCCCCTTCCCTCCCGGCCACATCCCCCCCCAAAAAAAATAAATAAATGTTAAAAAAAAAAACAGCTAGGATGGAATTTCCCTGGTGGTGACTCCATGCTTCCAATTCAGGGGGTTAGGTTTTGATCCTTGGTCAGGGAATTAAATAGATCCCACAATGTCACAACTGAAGATTCTGCATACTGCAATAAAGATAAAAGAGTGTGCCTACCACAACTAAGACCCAGGGCAGTCAGTAAACAAGCAAACAAATTAATTAATTATACAACACTATATAGTCTCAAGAACTAAATTTAACATCTTTGTCTCCAGCTTCAATTTCCACTGTCACACCCAGATTCAAAAATATTTATGATTAAGAGACAGTGAGCACTTTTTAATATATGTATTGAAAGAATAACGGTAAATTATAATGGTCACATATTATCAGTACACTGAACCACTTAGTCTCATTTAGAAGGATGGAAGGAAAAATAGAAAGACATGGTAATCAAATTATTATCCTTATTTAGGCCTCAATAATACACAAGACAAATATCCCTTAGAAATTTCTGGCAGTTTCTTATTTCTACTGCTTAGATTCACAGACCTAAGAGTCTGTATGGTTTTAAATAGCCTGCATAATTAAAAATGCTTCTTTGATAACTTATGAGGTACTTCTTTCTAGAAATGATTTCCCATTTCTAGTCTATTTTTTATACCTTTTACCTGTTCTTACGCACTTTGCACATAGTCTCATTGAAGATTTCACACTGTATCATAATTACTTATTTTTAAGTGTCTTCTTCCTATACTCTAAGCTTCTTTAAAACTAGGATGGAGGGCTTCCCTGGCGGTCCAGTGGGTAAGGGCAGCACCTTGCATTGCAAGGGGCACCAGTTCGATCCCTGGCCTGGGAAGATCCCACGTGCCGCGGAGCGGCTGGACCCATGTGTCCAATTACCGAGCCGGAGCTCTGGAGCGCGTGCGCCCAGAGCCGGTGCTCTGCGACAACAGACGCCACCACGATAGGAGGCCCACACGGGCCAAAGAACAAAAATGTATGAAAAATAGACAAATGAAAGACCAATAGAAGCGGCCCACCCGCCCCCCACCTCCCTCCCGGCCACATCCCCCCCCAAAAAAAATAAATAAATGTTAAAAAAAAAAACAGCTAGGATGGAATTTCCCTGGTGGTGACTCCATGCTTCCAATTCAGGGGGTTAGGTTTTGATCCTTGGTCAGGGAATTAAATAGATCCCACAATGTCACAACTGAAGATTCTGCATACTGCAATAAAGATAAAAGAGTGTGCCTACCACAACTAAGACCCAGGGCAGTCAGTAAACAAGCAAACAAATTAATTAATTAAAATACTAAAAAAAAAAAATTCCAAAGATCAACCTGTCATTTACATATGTTTCCTCAGCAACTGGTATAGGGTCTAGAAAATAATATGACTCAAAATGTCTGTTTAAACATGTAGAATATTTCTCTAAAACTGCAAATTGTAATCTGACTTCCCCAGATGTCTATTTATTCTTGAATATATTTCTATATAGAGAATAAAAGTCCCACTACATTTTAATTAATAATTTCTATCCTTTAGAGCTCCTTATCATTCAGGTTAGATACTGTCTAAATCCAAAGTTTCCATAGGTCATTTGTAAAGTGTCTGGGCTTATAAATTAGTGTACAAGTAAAACATAAAACACTATTTGGAAGGGTAGTGCCTACTGGTGATCTGAAATTTTGAGAGGTTGGAAACTGTATTATCAATGATCTGTGGAAATATTATTTTCAGAATTCACCTACTGCCAGTGTGTTTTCTACTTTCCTGCCAAAAGATATCAGAAAGCTAGAGGAAAGCATTGCCAGAGGCAAGGCATCTTAAAAGACATAATAGTCAATATTCTGCCTCCTCTAAAAGATTGTATCTATTTTTGATGATACAAAACGTCTAAGAAGACATTAGAATTTACCACTGACAGGTTTTTTTTTTTCCCTGTACTGGAATAATCTGATTATGTTCCCAGTAAGTAGGCCAAATCAATGAAATCGTCTTAGATTGAAGCTGAAAGAAATTTTTTAAGAAAATATATACATTGAGAAGACTTTGCACACATCAGTAGTAGAGTGGTGGCTATTCTTCAGTAACATTCTATGCCTGAGGAAAACAAAGCTCACATAGGGCCCAATGAGGAGTTAAGCCCCTGGTTCACAAAGTGTGGCCTCCTGTCAATTAGCATCACCTGGGAAGTTGTCATAAAGGTAAATTCTTGTGCCCCATCCCTAGAGTTTCCCTCGTGGTTCAGACAGTAAAGAATCCACCTACAATGAGGGAGACCTGGGTTCGATTCCTGGTAGGCAGTCCCACAATGTCAAACTAAGCCAAAAAAAACAACATAAGACCCAGGGCAGTCAGTAAACAAGCAAACAAATTAATTAATTAAAATACTAAAAAAAAAAAATTCCAAAGATCAACCTGTCATTTACATATGTTTCCTCAGCAACTGGTATAGGGTCTAGAAAATAATATGACTCAAAATGTCTGTTTAAACATGTAGAATATTTCTCTAAAACTGCAAATTGTAATCTGACTTCCCCAGATGTCTATTTATTCTTGAATATATTTCTATATAGAGAATAAAAGTCCCACTACATTTTAATTAATAATTTCTATCCTTTAGAGCTCCTTATCATTCAGGTTAGATACTGTCTAAATCCAAAGTTTCCATAGGTCATTTGTAAAGTGTCTGGGCTTATAAATTAGTGTACAAGTAAAACATAAAACACTATTTGGAAGGGTAGTGCCTACTGGTGATCTGAAATTTTGAGAGGTTGGAAACTGTATTATCAATGATCTGTGGAAATATTATTTTCAGAATTCACCTACTGCCAGTGTGTTTTCTACTTTCCTGCCAAAAGATATCAGAAAGCTAGAGGAAAGCATTGCCAGAGGCAAGGCATCTTAAAAGACATAATAGTCAATATTCTGCCTCCTCTAAAAGATTGTATCTATTTTTGATGATACAAAACGTCTAAGAAGACATTAGAATTTACCACTGACAGGTTTTTTTTTTTTTTTTTCCCTGTACTGGAATAATCTGATTATGTTCCCAGTAAGTAGGCCAAATCAATGAAATCGTCTTAGATTGAAGCTGAAAGAAATTTTTTAAGAAAATATATACATTGAGAAGACTTTGCACACATCAGTAGTAGAGTGGTGGCTATTCTTCAGTAACATTCTATGCCTGAGGAAAACAAAGCTCACATAGGGCCCAATGAGGAGTTAAGCCCCTGGTTCACAAAGTGTGGCCTCCTGTCAATTAGCATCACCTGGGAAGTTGTCATAAAGGTAAATTCTTGTGCCCCATCCCTAGAGTTTCCCTCGTGGTTCAGACAGTAAAGAATCCACCTACAATGAGGGAGACCTGGGTTCGATTCCTGGATTGGAAAGATCCCCTGGAGAAGGGAAAGGCTACCCACTGCAATATTCTTGCCCAGAGAATTCCATGCCTCATCCATGGGTTGCAAACTGTCAAACATGACTGAGTGACTTTCACTCCCTAAAACCAGTGAATCAGAAACTCTTAGTTAAAGTCTAATTATCTGTGATTTTACAAGTCCCCCATATAATTCACTTTAGGCTTAAACCTGAGAATAACTGGTCTAAGTTTACAAAATTAGTTGACAATAAAGCTTTGGTTTCAATGCTTCAGTCCCATCTTTGCTTCTATCACCTTGACTTTGGCCTTGATGCAATGAAGGAAGGGTTTACTGACAATGTTAATCATACGTTTGGAGACAATGCTAAATCTTTTATCAAACTCTTGGTATCTACAGCTAAATGTATCTTGAGTACATTTTTGTTCACTGTGATGTATATAAAGAGATCTGATTTAAAATCATAAATTCTCATCGCTGTCTTTTTTTTTTAACCAAAGTCTTCATATAAATCATTTTCATGTGTTTATTTTCCTACTGTAACCCCTCCAGCTCCCCCATTCTGTTTCTGTTGTTTCCATTTTATCTCTTTTTCTCTAGCTTCTTTATATTAATCATGATCATTGTTTACACCTGTTCTAGCTCAGCTTATCTTAGTGAATGAATTCTAATGTCAAGTTGTTTAGAGAGAATTTGAAACTGCAAAGGAGATTTATGGTTCAGGGAGCATCATCTGGAGGAGGCCTTAATTTACCTTCATAGTTATGTAAAATTTAGATCGCCTATGTCTGTAAAACCGCCTGGAAGCAGCAGCAAGTGTATTTCACAGGCGAGTCTGCACGAATGATTTACACCGGACGCTAAGACAGCAGGCACTCTTTTCCTCACCTTTCTCCCCCAGGAAAGATTTGACTATTTCACTAAGAGAAAGAGAGAGAAATTAAGTTAGACTATCACAAATATAAACACAATCAGAATGTCCTTCCATGTTAGGAAACTGTGTCCATCCCTAGAGTTTCCCTCGTGGTTCAGACAGTAAAGAATCCACCTACAATGAGGGAGACCTGGGTTCGATTCCTGGATTGGAAAGATCCCCTGGAGAAGGGAAAGGCTACCCACTGCAATATTCTTGCCCAGAGAATTCCATGCCTCATCCATGGGTTGCAAACTGTCAAACATGACTGAGTGACTTTCACTCCCTAAAACCAGTGAATCAGAAACTCTTAGTTAAAGTCTAATTATCTGTGATTTTACAAGTCCCCCATATAATTCACTTTAGGCTTAAACCTGAGAATAACTGGTCTAAGTTTACAAAATTAGTTGACAATAAAGCTTTGGTTTCAATGCTTCAGTCCCATCTTTGCTTCTATCACCTTGACTTTGGCCTTGATGCAATGAAGGAAGGGTTTACTGACAATGTTAATCATACGTTTGGAGACAATGCTAAATCTTTTATCAAACTCTTGGTATCTACAGCTAAATGTATCTTGAGTACATTTTTGTTCACTGTGATGTATATAAAGAGATCTGATTTAAAATCATAAATTCTCATCGCTGTCTTTTTTTTTTAACCAAAGTCTTCATATAAATCATTTTCATGTGTTTATTTTCATACTGTAACTCTCTCCAGCTCCCCCATTCTGTTTCTGTTGTTTCCATTTTATCTCTTTTTCTCTAGCTTCTTTATATTAATCATGATCATTGTTTACACCTGTTCTAGCTCAGCTTATCTTAGTGAATGAATTCTAATGTCAAGTTGTTTAGAGAGAATTTGAAACTGCAAAGGAGATTTATGGTTCAGGGAGCATCATCTGGAGGAGGCCTTAATTTACCTTCATAGTTATGTAAAATTTAGATCGCCTATGTCTGTAAAACCGCCTGGAAGCAGCAGCAAGTGTATTTCACAGGCGAGTCTGCACGAATGATTTACACCGGACGCTAAGACAGCAGGCACTCTTTTCCTCACCTTTCTCCCCCAGGAAAGATTTGACTATTTCACTAAGAGAAAGAGAGAGAAATTAAGTTAGACTATCACAAATATAAACACAATCAGAATGTCCTTCCATGTTAGGAAACTGTGTCCATCACCAGGAAATCAGAAGCAAGTTACCCTTTCCATCTCTGTAAATAAGATAGACACTTTGTTGCCCTTTAATATAATAAGTACAGCAGACAGCATGTTCCCTTTGGAAATATCCCCAGAAACTACCACTGTGACCATTTATATTACTCTTTTCCAAACATAAGGCTCAGAACAGAAACCCTGCTGAAGAGTTTCTGTGGTCATGATTCCAGGAAGCCCTACTGAATCAGCCAGGCAGCCCTTGCTCACTACCAAGCTACGTCAATCCTGCTCGCTTCCATCATACGCCCCTTTAGATCATACATGGTCATGTATGTCAGAGGGCAGAGGATTCAGCCAAAAGCCCTGCCAAGTTCAAGTGCTGGTTCCACCACTCACTAGACAGAGGACGCTGCATAAACAACAAACACATAAATAACAAAATTGAGTTCTTCCAGCTGTAAATGAGAAGCTTGAGGTGCCATTCCTTCCACATGGATGTGTGACCATAACATGATCATCAGTGATTCTCAAACAAAGCTAAATATGATCCTTGGAGTATGTTTTAAGATATATGGGGCTTCCCTGGTGGTCCAGTGGGTAAGGACACCACCTTGCAGTGCAAGGGGCGCCGGTTCGATCCCTGGCCTGGGAAAATCCCAAGTGCTGCGGAGTGGCTGGACCAATGTGTCCAACTACCGAGCCAGAGCTCTGGAGCACATGCGCCCAGAGCTGGTGCTCTGCAACAACAGAGGCCACCGCGATGGGAGGCCCACATGGGCCAAAGAACAAAGACGGATGAAAATGGACAAATGAAAGACCAATAGAAGTGGCCTGCCTACTCCCCTCCCTCCCACCCCACTCCCACCCCACTCCCACCAAAATAAATAAATAAATCTTAAAAAAAAAAAAAAAGATGTATGGAAACATTTTTGGTTATCGCAACTGGGACGGGAGAAAGGATTATGGATCTATCAGACAGAAACCAGGGATGCTGCCAAACATCTTATATGCACAACAAAGAAGGATCTGGCTCAGTCAACTGTGGCAAGCTTGAGAAATTCTGGATGTGATGCTTTGTAAATTAAAAACACACTTACTCAATAAATATTTACTGTGTCAGGCCTTGTCATAGAAGCCAGTTAGTGTTCTCATGTTAAACCTAAATGCACGAAGATGAAGCACTAAGATTCAACATGCTTCCATCAACCCAAAAGGATTCAGTTTATTTCTTTGACTTTCCAATGTTGTGCTCAGTGCCTCCAATATATTGAATAGCAATTATCTGCTATACATGATTTGCTTGCTTACTTAACTGATGTAGTGAAAACAAACTGCATGATTCCTTAAAAATTGCCAATGTTAATTTTGGGTCCCCATGTCAATCAGACATCACCATAGATATTCAGGGCCTAATAATCTGCTTTACTATCATCAGCAGCACTCATCACAGTGATATAGAGATAACATATATAGTGAATAAACATGCCAGAATCACTGTGTGGTATATCATTCATTTTTCTGGATCATCGAGAAAAATGAGTGAATGATGTATCAAAGTTTAATCATAATCAATAATGAAAATAATAATAATAATAATTTACACTGATGAGGTTCTTACAATATGCCAGTCACTTATGCTTATATGATCTTTATAACCAAACTTGACTCCATTTTTATATATAAGGAAACTAAGGCACCAAGAGATTAGGTAAGTTTCCCAAAGTCATGCTACTAATTAGCATTAGAACTTGAAATAATATGGTTCCAGTGTTCACACGCTTTATCCACCACACTATCACTAGCACCTAGAAGTAGCTGAATCCATGTTATACAGCAAAGCACAACTATGGAAGACATTCAGCACAAGTGGAATTAGTAAATCAGCTCAATTCAGGAAAATATTAAAATGAAATAGTGCTCTCTTGATTGACTGTTGCTTTCAAAAAAAGGTGTTGACATATTTGGGCCAAGTCATAGTTGAAGTTGTAGCCCTTAGTAAACTGGGGTCACTGGTCTGATCAAACTGTTTAAATGACCAAGTATATGACCCTGCTGTTGCCTAACACAGCTCTCTGTTGGTGACATTTCAGCAGATTTCTGAAGGACTAATTGCCACTTTAACTTTGTTCCTGTATATGACACAAAATGGTCCATTACCATTTTGATGTTCCTATAAAGGCAAATGGAGATGTAAGCAGACAGTACAAAGGGATACGCCATGCAGTCCTGGGACTCCAGGGCAGCTTCAGCAATTGCTTCATCTGTTTTATGACTTTGCCTCTTACTTCCAAATATGACTGGATGTAATGCAAGTCTTTCACTATAAAGCAGTTCTCTTCTACAGAAACACACCCACATTTCACTCCTTTGACCCAAAATGCACAGGAGTTCAGTTTATCAACTAGAACTTTGAAAATAACAAAGTCAAAGAGAATAGGCTCCTGGTAAAGAAATACTGGACTTCACTAAATACAATGTTTTGCCTGTTGAAATCATTTAAAGTCAATTATTTTACTCTAGTCATAAAATTCATTTACAACAAGTTTGTCTTTTTAAAAAATTTGCTGAGTGTATAGAAAATAGTTTCATTTATTCATGCACAAAAATCTCATTTTAACAGCATTTATGATATGGCTCGTTGACCAATCCTTCAAAACACAGCTATGAACAACAAAAAACTTTCCCCTAATAACATCACATAATTAGCCCATAAAACAGATGTTCATTTTTCACACAATGTGAGCATTCTTAAAAAACATCTAACATACTCAATAGATGTGCATTTTATATCAAAATAAATCTTACCCAGAATGTTAGCAAAAACTTGAAACCACATAGCGTAGTAACTGTTATAAATGTTATAATCTTTGAAAGAAGAGGCACAGTTTAATTTGCCAAAGTCACCAGAGATTAAAACTTATCTGGTCCTCAAGTCATCATCATAGGTAAGAAATAAATGTGCATCATGGTGACTCAAAACTTTAGGACATTTTTAATGTAAATTAGCCTACCTTTCTCCTCATAAAGAACATATGGGGCATCTATGCAGAAATCATTTGTTCCAGTTAAAAATGGAGAGGGCACTGACGAGAGAACTTAAATAATTTCTTGATGGTCACCAATACTTACTGGTAGAAGCCAGACTTAAATCTTTGTCTCTTGAGTCTCAGATTCATTACTATTCTATTAGACCCACTCTTCCTCAGTGCCCTGTGATACGTTCTAACTTGCCTGCCAAGAAATGAGACCATTAAGGGCAATGATTTTATTAAAGTAAATTATTTATATCTTAAAAATGTGTCTTTTATTCTTCCTATTGTTTATGACAATGTTCTTTTTAAATAAAATTACGGTGATAAATTATGGTAGCTATTTGTATTTCCGAAAGGTCTTTCTAGTAATCAGTCTAAATTCCCTCTATGGCACATATCTAAAACTGAACTCTAACTGGTTTAAGTAAAAAGAGAGAATTTATTGGTTCATGTGATGTTTAAAAAAAAAAAAAAAAAAAAACCATGATTATTACTTCAGATTTGGCTGATTCCAGGATTCAAATGGTGTTTTCAGGCTTGGTCTCTCTCTGTCTCTCAGATCTGCTTTGTTTTGCTTTTGTTTGTGTTTGAAGCACAAAACTGGATCTTTGATTTTTTTTTTTTTTCTAATATATACTGCATGGTGACCAATTTAGTTTTTCTAATTGAGGCAATGTTAGTATATAATATTATGCAAGATTCAGGTGTACAACATTTTAATTCAACCTCTGTATACAATACAGCATGCTCACCACCAGAAGTCTAGCTTCCATTTGTTATCACACAGTTGACCCCATTTAACCATTTCTACCCGCTCCAACGTTCTCCTCTGGCAACCCACTGATTTGTTCACTATTATCTCTTTGTTTTTGTTTTATGTTTTTTTTTTTTTTTAAATATTCCACATACATGTAAATCTTATGGTATTTGTATTTTTCCATCTGACTTAGTATCACTTAAACATAAAGTCTGCTTTGTTCTTTTAAAGGCTTCACTCTCAGATTTCAAATGGTCTCAAAAGATTTTCAGAGTTCAAGATGGCTTACATCATCTTGACTGCTAATTCTACTACTGGAGAGAAATGTGCTTTCTTCATAATATTTCCAAAATAGTTTTACTGGGTACGGTAAAGTCACATGACTAACCCCAAATTAATCATTTGAGCCAAAGGAGGCAATAGTCTCTCCAACCATAAGCCCAGAGACAGAATCAGATCCTTATGAACAACATGCATTAATCTTTAAGAACATGGGATTTCCTAATAAAATCAAGGTACTGTTACCAAAGAAAGAGTGCACCACTTCAGGTTAAACATAAACATTGGCTTTCAGCGTTGTCCTGCCAAAATAATACTGCAACAATCTATTTCCTAACTTGTGAAAAAAAGATTATAATTCCATCAAATTTTAAAGGTTAGAAACTGCGGTTATAGACTATATCCCCTAATAACCAGCAAACTCTTATGATGCCTACCAAGTAGTCACACAAGAATCTTTGGAAGTGTAAGTAAATAGTTAGAAATTGTCAGATTTTTTAATCAGCTATTTAGACATCTCAAAATTCATCTTTTCTTCACTAACAGCCAAACATGTCAATTAAACTTCCCCTCTCCAAATTCAGAAATCTAGAAACAACCCAGCTACCGAAAACACTGTTTTCAATAAGCTAAACTTTTATTCCTACCAAGAATGAGAAAATAAAGAATAAATGTATATTCAGTTGTCTGCCTGCTTCACTGCTAAATAAGAATATGTTTAGGGTGAGGAAAGAGACCCCAGTTAGAGACTTAGTACTGTTTGAAACCTATAGGTTCTCTTTGGGAATATTATGCAAGATTCAGGTGTACAACATTTTAATTCAACCTCTGTATACAATACAGCATGCTCACCACCAGAAGTCTAGCTTCCATTTGTTATCACACAGTTGACCCCATTTAACCATTTCTACCCGCTCCAACGTTCTCCTCTGGCAACCCACTGATTTGTTCACTATTATCTCTTTGTTTTTGTTTTATGTTTTTTTTTTTTTTTAAATATTCCACATACATGTAAATCTTATGGTATTTGTATTTTTCCATCTGACTTAGTATCACTTAAACATAAAGTCTGCTTTGTTCTTTTAAAGGCTTCACTCTCAGATTTCAAATGGTCTCAAAAGATTTTCAGAGTTCAAGATGGCTTACATCATCTTGACTGCTAATTCTACTACTGGAGAGAAATGTGCTTTCTTCATAATATTTCCAAAATAGTTTTACTGGGTACGGTAAAGTCACATGACTAACCCCAAATTAATCATTTGAGCCAAAGGAGGCAATAGTCTCTCCAACCATAAGCCCAGAGACAGAATCAGATCCTTATGAACAACATGCATTAATCTTTAAGAACATGGGATTTCCTAATAAAATCAAGGTACTGTTACCAAAGAAAGAGTGCACCACTTCAGGTTAAACATAAACATTGGCTTTCAGCGTTGTCCTGCCAAAATAATACTGCAACAATCTATTTCCTAACTTGTGAAAAAAAGATTATAATTCCATCAAATTTTAAAGGTTAGAAACTGCGGTTATAGACTATATCCCCTAATAACCAGCAAACTCTTATGATGCCTACCAAGTAGTCACACAAGAATCTTTGGAAGTGTAAGTAAATAGTTAGAAATTGTCAGATTTTTTAATCAGCTATTTAGACATCTCAAAATTCATCTTTTCTTCACTAACAGCCAAACATGTCAATTAAACTTCCCCTCTCCAAATTCAGAAATCTAGAAACAACCCAGCTACCGAAAACACTGTTTTCAATAAGCTAAACTTTTATTCCTACCAAGAATGAGAAAATAAAGAATAAATGTATATTCAGTTGTCTGCCTGCTTCACTGCTAAATAAGAATATGTTTAGGGTGAGGAAAGAGACCCCAGTTAGAGACTTAGTACTGTTTGAAACCTATAGGTTCTCTTTGGGAAGTTTTAAAAAAGTGTTAGAGTTATGAATGGAGCAAGAATACTCTTTTAAAAAAGTTATGTTCAATGGAAGCAACCTAGATGTCCACTGATGAATGAATGGATAAAAAAGCTCTGGTACATATAGACAAAGGAATACTACTCAGCTGTAAAAAGACATGCAGAAGAATCAGTCCTAATGAGGTCATTGGATCTAGAACCTATCATAAAAGTGAAGTAACTCAAAAAGAGAAAGACAAGTACAATACACTAACACATATATATGCAATCT
The DNA here is from genome assembly GCA_022376925.1 of Tragulus kanchil. Classification (NCBI taxonomy): domain Eukaryota; kingdom Metazoa; phylum Chordata; class Mammalia; order Artiodactyla; family Tragulidae; genus Tragulus; species Tragulus kanchil. Next base: position 148,814,016 of record JAIOJX010000024.1, read on the forward strand.
AGTAGGATGGTAATGATAACACATGCAGCAAAGTGATGGAAAAACAGACATGGAGAATACACATATGGACATTGTGGGGAATGAACAGTGAGTGGGAGGCATAAAGAAGTAGTATGAAAACCTATACTATCATATGTGAAAAAAAATAGCTAGCATCATTGCACTGTGGGAAAAGGGGATCCTGCAGGGGTGCTGTGTGATGGCCTGGAGGGATGGGATGAGAGTGGGTATACATATGACTAATCTGACATCATACATATCTGTAAACAACAAAACTATGTAAAAGTAAAATAAAAATTGAAAAAAAAAATTATGTTCATAACTGAAATTTCGTCCAAAGAATATGTGATATATTAACTCTTGAAATGAAGCCAGGTTAAACTTTCAAGTAATCCCATCATTTTCTATTGACTGCTTCAAGCTCTTATGCGTATTCCTAAAGGCAGCAGGTTTTGGATCATCAATCAAAATTTTAAAGTTTTTTAAAACAATCCAGTAGGATTTATATCCTTAAAAATATAATCTATCTATTGATCACAGTGTCTTCACAATACTAAGAAAATTTTAAAATATAAATGCTTCATGTAAAAGATATAAACAGGGTATACTGATCTTCCTATAGATAATGTCTCCTTCATGCATCACAGTCTTGCTGTGGTAAAGAGGCCTTGGAACTCAGTGAAGCTATGAGTCATTCCATGCAGGGCCACCCAAGATGAACAGGTCATAGTGAAGATATCCAATATTCTACTTCATAAGAATGGAGGCAATTACTAATAGCTCCAAAAGAATGAAGCAGCTGGACCAACTTAGAAATGATGTGCAGTTGTGGATGTGTGAGGGGTGGGGAGTGAGGTGTGGGGTGAAAGCAGAGTCTGAAGTTGTAAAGAGCAATATTACATAGTAAACTGGAATGTTGGATTCTTGAATCAAAGTAAATTCAACGTGATCAAGCAGAAGATGGCAAGAGCGAACATCAAAATTTTAGGAATCAGTGAGCTAAAATGGATGGGAATGGACAAATCTAATCAAGATGAACATTATATCTACTACTGTGAGTAAGAATCCCTTAGAAGAAAAGTGGTCACCCTCATGGTCAATAAAAGGGTCTGAAATGCAGCACTTGAGTGCAATCTCAGAAATGACAGAAAAATCTCAGTTTGTTTTGAAGGCAAAACATTCAACATCACAGCAATCCAAGTCTATGCCCCAACCACTAAGGCTGAAAAAGTTGAAGCTGACCAGTTCTACGAAGACTTAAAAGACCTTCCAGAGTTAACAGCAAAAAAACAAAAAAAAACAAAAACAAGATGTCCTTTTCCTCACAGGGAATCAGAATGCAAATGCAGGAAGTCCAGAGATACCTGGAGCAACAGGCAAGTTTGGCCTTGGAGTGAAAAAAGGAAGCAGGCAAAAGCTAATAAGGTTTTGTCAAGAGAACATGCTGGTCATCACAAACATCCTTTTCCAACCACACAATACATGACTGTAAACATGGGCATCACCAGATTGTCAGTTCTGAAGTCAGACTGATTATATTCTTAGCAGTCAAAGATGTAAAAACTCTGTAGAGTAAAAACAAGACCTGGAGCTGACTATGGCTCAGATAATGAGCTCCTTATTACAAAATTCAGGCTAGAATTGAAGAAAGTGAGGAAAACCACTAGGCCATTCAGGTTATGATCTAAATCAAATCCCTTATGATTATACAGTGGAGGTGACAAACAGATTCAACAGATTATTCTGGTAGACTGATTGCCTGAAGAATTATGGATAGAGATTTGTACCATTGTATAGCATGCAGTGACCAAAATCATCCCAAAGAAAAAGAAATGCAAGAAGGCAAAGAGGTTGTCAAGAAGACTTTACAAATAGCTAAGGAAAGAACAGAAGCCAAAGGCAAGGAAGAAAGCAAAGATAAATCCAAGTGAACGCAGAGTCCCAGAGAAAAGAAGGCTTTCTTTAAATAAACAATGCAAAGAAATAAAGGAAAACAATAGAATGGGGAAGACTAGCAATCTCCTTAGGAAAACTGGAGATATCAAGAGGACATTTCATGCAAGGATGGGCACAATAAAGAATAGGAATGGTAAGGACCTAACAGAGGCAGAAGAAATTAACAAGAGGTATTAAGGGCTTCCCTGGTGGTCCAGTGGGTAAGGACACCGCCTTGCAGTGCAAGGGGCACCGGTTTGATCCCTGGCCTGGGAAGATTTCATGTGCCGCGGAGCAGCTATCACTAGCACCTAGAAGTAGCTGAATCCATGTTATACAGCAAAGCACAACTATGGAAGACATTCAGCACAAGTGGAATTAGTAAATCAGCTCAATTCAGGAAAATATTAAAATGAAATAGTGCTCTCTTGATTGACTGTTGCTTTCAAAAAAAGGTGTTGACATATTTGGGCCAAGTCATAGTTGAAGTTGTAGCCCTTAGTAAACTGGGGTCACTGGTCTGATCAAACTGTTTAAATGACCAAGTATATGACCCTGCTGTTGCCTAACACAGCTCTCTGTTGGTGACATTTCAGCAGATTTCTGAAGGACTAATTGCCACTTTAACTTTGTTCCTGTATATGACACAAAATGGTCCATTACCATTTTGATGTTCCTATAAAGGCAAATGGAGATGTAAGCAGACAGTACAAAGGGATACGCCATGCAGTCCTGGGACTCCAGGGCAGCTTCAGCAATTGCTTCATCTGTTTTATGACTTTGCCTCTTACTTCCAAATATGACTGGATGTAATGCAAGTCTTTCACTATAAAGCAGTTCTCTTCTACAGAAACACACCCACATTTCACTCCTTTGACCCAAAATGCACAGGAGTTCAGTTTATCAACTAGAACTTTGAAAATAACAAAGTCAAAGAGAATAGGCTCCTGGTAAAGAAATACTGGACTTCACTAAATACAATGTTTTGCCTGTTGAAATCATTTAAAGTCAATTATTTTACTCTAGTCATAAAATTCATTTACAACAAGTCTTTTTAAAAAAATGTGCTGAGTGTATAGAAAATAGTTTCATTTATTCATGCACAAAAATCTCATTTTAACAGCATTTATGATATGGCTCGTTGACCAATCCTTCAAAACACAGCTATGAACAACAAAAAACTTTCCCCTAATAACATCACATAATTAGCCCATAAAACAGATGTTCATTTTTCACACAATGTGAGCATTCTTAAAAAACATCTAACATACTCAATAGATGTGCATTTTATATCAAAATAAATCTTACCCAGAATGTTAGCAAAAACTTGAAACCACATAGCGTAGTAACTGTTATAAATGTTATAATCTTTGAAAGAAGAGGCACAGTTTAATTTGCCAAAGTCACCAGAGATTAAAACTTATCTGGTCCTCAAGTCATCATCATAGGTAAGAAATAAATGTGCATCATGGTGACTCAAAACTTTAGGACATTTTTAATGTAAATTAGCCTACCTTTCTCCTCATAAAGAACATATGGGGCATCTATGCAGAAATCATTTGTTCCAGTTAAAAATGGAGAGGGCACTGACGAGAGAACTTAAATAATTTCTTGATGGTCACCAATACTTACTGGTAGAAGCCAGACTTAAATCTTTGTCTCTTGAGTCTCAGATTCATTACTATTCTATTAGACCCACTCTTCCTCAGTGCCCTGTGATACGTTCTAACTTGCCTGCCAAGAAATGAGACCATTAAGGGCAATGATTTTATTAAAGTAAATTATTTATATCTTAAAAATGTGTCTTTTATTCTTCCTATTGTTTATGACAATGTTCTTTTTAAATAAAATTACGGTGATAAATTATGGTAGCTATTTGTATTTCCGAAAGGTCTTTCTAGTAATCAGTCTAAATTCCCTCTATGGCACATATCTAAAACTGAACTCTAACTGGTTTAAGTAAAAAGAAAATTTAGTTGTTCATGTGATGTTTAAAAAAAAAAAAAAAAAAAACCATGATTATTACTTCAGATTTGGCTGATTCCAGGATTCAAATGGTGTTTTCAGGCTTGGTCTCTCTCTGTCTCTCAGATCTGCTTTGTTTTGCTTTTGTTTGTGTTTGAAGCACAAAACTGGATCTTTGATTTTTTTTTTTTTTCTAATATATACTGCATGGTGACCAATTTAGTTTTTCTAATTGAGGCAATGTTAGTATATAATATTATGCAAGATTCAGGTGTACAACATTTTAATTCAACCTCTGTATACAATACAGCATGCTCACCACCAGAAGTCTAGCTTCCATTTGTTATCACACAGTTGACCCCATTTAACCATTTCTACCCGCTCCAACGTTCTCCTCTGGCAACCCACTGATTTGTTCACTATTATCTCTTTGTTTTTGTTTTATGTTTTTTTTTTTTTTTAAATATTCCACATACATGTAAATCTTATGGTATTTGTATTTTTCCATCTGACTTAGTATCACTTAAACATAAAGTCTGCTTTGTTCTTTTAAAGGCTTCACTCTCAGATTTCAAATGGTCTCAAAAGATTTTCAGAGTTCAAGATGGCTTACATCATCTTGACTGCTAATTCTACTACTGGAGAGAAATGTGCTTTCTTCATAATATTTCCAAAATAGTTTTACTGGGTACGGTAAAGTCACATGACTAACCCCAAATTAATCATTTGAGCCAAAGGAGGCAATAGTCTCTCCAACCATAAGCCCAGAGACAGAATCAGATCCTTATGAACAACATGCATTAATCTTTAAGAACATGGGATTTCCTAATAAAATCAAGGTACTGTTACCAAAGAAAGAGTGCACCACTTCAGGTTAAACATAAACATTGGCTTTCAGCGTTGTCCTGCCAAAATAATACTGCAACAATCTATTTCCTAACTTGTGAAAAAAAGATTATAATTCCATCAAATTTTAAAGGTTAGAAACTGCGGTTATAGACTATATCCCCTAATAACCAGCAAACTCTTATGATGCCTACCAAGTAGTCACACAAGAATCTTTGGAAGTGTAAGTAAATAGTTAGAAATTGTCAGATTTTTTAATCAGCTATTTAGACATCTCAAAATTCATCTTTTCTTCACTAACAGCCAAACATGTCAATTAAACTTCCCCTCTCCAAATTCAGAAATCTAGAAACAACCCAGCTACCGAAAACACTGTTTTCAATAAGCTAAACTTTTATTCCTACCAAGAATGAGAAAATAAAGAATAAATGTATATTCAGTTGTCTGCCTGCTTCACTGCTAAATAAGAATATGTTTAGGGTGAGGAAAGAGACCCCAGTTAGAGACTTAGTACTGTTTGAAACCTATAGGTTCTCTTTGGGAAGTTTTAAAAAAGTGTTAGAGTTATGAATGGAGCAAGAATACTCTTTTAAAAAAGTTATGTTCAATGGAAGCAACCTAGATGTCCACTGATGAATGAATGGATAAAAAAGCTCTGGTACATATAGACAAAGGAATACTACTCAGCTGTAAAAAGACATGCAGAAGAATCAGTCCTAATGAGGTCATTGGATCTAGAACCTATCATAAAAGTGAAGTAACTCAAAAAGAGAAAGACAAGTACAATACACTAACACATATATATGCAATCTAGTAGGATGGTAATGATAACACATGCAGCAAAGTGATGGAAAAACAGACATGGAGAATACACATATGGACATTGTGGGGAATGAACAGTGAGTGGGAGGCATAAAGAAGTAGTATGAAAACCTATACTATCATATGTGAAAAAAAATAGCTAGCATCATTGCACTGTGGGAAAAGGGGATCCTGCAGGGGTGCTGTGTGATGGCCTGGAGGGATGGGATGAGAGTGGGTATACATATGACTAATCTGACATCATACATATCTGTAAACAACAAAACTATGTAAAAGTAAAATAAAAATTGAAAAAAAAAATTATGTTCATAACTGAAATTTCGTCCAAAGAATATGTGATATATTAACTCTTGAAATGAAGCCAGGTTAAACTTTCAAGTAATCCCATCATTTTCTATTGACTGCTTCAAGCTCTTATGCGTATTCCTAAAGGCAGCAGGTTTTGGATCATCAATCAAAATTTTAAAGTTTTTTAAAACAATCCAGTAGGATTTATATCCTTAAAAATATAATCTATCTATTGATCACAGTGTCTTCACAATACTAAGAAAATTTTAAAATATAAATGCTTCATGTAAAAGATATAAACAGGGTATACTGATCTTCCTATAGATAATGTCTCCTTCATGCATCACAGTCTTGCTGTGGTAAAGAGGCCTTGGAACTCAGTGAAGCTATGAGTCATTCCATGCAGGGCCACCCAAGATGAACAGGTCATAGTGAAGATATCCAATATTCTACTTCATAAGAATGGAGGGCAATTACTAATAGCTCCAAAAGAATGAAGCAGCTGGACCAACTTAGAAATGATGTGCAGTTGTGGATGTGTGAGGGGTGGGGAGTGAGGTGTGGGGTGAAAGCAGAGTCTGAAGTTGTAAAGAGCAATATTACATAGTAAACTGGAATGTTGGATTCTTGAATCAAAGTAAATTCAACGTGATCAAGCAGAAGATGGCAAGAGCGAACATCAAAATTTTAGGAATCAGTGAGCTAAAATGGATGGGAATGGACAAATCTAATCAAGATGAACATTATATCTACTACTGTGAGTAAGAATCCCTTAGAAGAAAAGTGGTCACCCTCATGGTCAATAAAAGGGTCTGAAATGCAGCACTTGAGTGCAATCTCAGAAATGACAGAAAAATCTCAGTTTGTTTTGAAGGCAAAACATTCAACATCACAGCAATCCAAGTCTATGCCCCAACCACTAAGGCTGAAAAAGTTGAAGCTGACCAGTTCTACGAAGACTTAAAAGACCTTCCAGAGTTAACAGCACAAACAAAAAAACAAAAACAAGATGTCCTTTTCCTCACAGGGAATCAGAATGCAAATGCAGGAAGTCCAGAGATACCTGGAGCAACAGGCAAGTTTGGCCTTGGAGTGAAAAAAAGGGAAACAGGCAAAAGCTAATAAGGTTTTGTCAAGAGAACATGCTGGTCATCACAAACATCCTTTTCCAACCACACAATACATGACTGTAAACATGGGCATCACCAGATTGTCAGTTCTGAAGTCAGACTGATTATATTCTTAGCAGTCAAAGATGTAAAAACTCTGTAGAGTAAAAACAAGACCTGGAGCTGACTATGGCTCAGATAATGAGCTCCTTATTACAAAATTCAGGCTAGAATTGAAGAAAGTGAGGAAAACCACTAGGCCATTCAGGTTATGATCTAAATCAAATCCCTTATGATTATACAGTGGAGGTGACAAACAGATTCAACAGATTATTCTGGTAGACTGATTGCCTGAAGAATTATGGATAGAGATTTGTACCATTGTATAGCATGCAGTGACCAAAATCATCCCAAAGAAAAAGAAATGCAAGAAGGCAAAGAGGTTGTCAAGAAGACTTTACAAATAGCTAAGGAAAGAACAGAAGCCAAAGGCAAGGAAGAAAGCAAAGATAAATCCAAGTGAACGCAGAGTCCCAGAGAAAAGAAGGCTTTCTTTAAATAAACAATGCAAAGAAATAAAGGAAAACAATAGAATGGGGAAGACTAGCAATCTCCTTAGGAAAACTGGAGATATCAAGAGGACATTTCATGCAAGGATGGGCACAATAAAGAATAGGAATGGTAAGGACCTAACAGAGGCAGAAGAAATTAACAAGAGGTATTAAGGGCTTCCCTGGTGGTCCAGTGGGTAAGGACACCGCCTTGCAGTGCAAGGGGCACCGGTTTGATCCCTGGCCTGGGAAGATTTCATGTGCCGCGGAGCAGCTGGACTGATGTGCCCAATTACCGAGCCCGAGCTCTGGAGTGCAAGCGCCCAGAGCCGGCGCTCTGCGACAACAGAGGCCACTGTGATGGAAGGGCCACACGAGCCAAAGAACAAAGACGGATGAAAATGGACAAATGAAAGACCAATAGAAGTGGCCTGCCTGCTCCCCTTCCTCCCCACCCCACCCCCACCAAAATAAATAAATAAATCTTTAAAAGAATACACAGAAGAGCTGTACAGGAAAGACCCTAATGACCTGAATAACCATAATGGTGTGGTCACTTACTTAGAGCCAGACATCCTGAAGTGTGAAGTCAAGTGGGCCTTAGGAAGCATTACTATGAACAAAGCTAATGGAGATAACAGAGCTCCAGCTGAGCTACTTAAAATCCTAAAAGATTATATTATTAAGGTGCTGCATTCAATATGTCAGCAAATTTAGAAAACTCAGCAGTGGCCCCCAGACTGGAAAAGGTCAGTTTGCATTCCAATACCAAAGAAGGGTAATGCCAAAGAATGTTCAAACCACCATACAATTGCACTCATTTCACGTGTTATTTAATAGTAAGATTATGCTCAAGATCCTTCAAACAAGGCTTTAGCAGCACATAAGCCAAGAATTTCCAGAAGTACAAGCTGGATTTTAAAAAGGTAGAGGAACCAGAGATCAAATTGTCAACATTCATTAGATCATAGAGAAAGCAAGGGGGTTTCATCAAAACATTTACTTCTGCTTCATTGACAGTCTAAAGCCTTTGACTGTATAGGTCAGAACAACCCATTGAAAATTCTTAAAGAGATGGTAATACCAGACCATCTTGAACTTGTCTCCTGAGAAAATCTGTATGAGGGTCAAGAAGCAACAGTTAGTACCTTACAACAACAGCCTGGTTCAAAATTGCGAAAGGAGTACAACAAAACTGTATATTGTCACCATGCTTATTTAACTTCTGTGACAAGCACATCATGTAAAATGCTAGACAGGATAAATCCCATTCTGGGAACAAAGACTGAAGGGAGAAATATCCACAATCTCAGACATGAAAATGATATAACTATAAAAGAAAATGAAGAGGAACTAAAGAGCATCTTGATGAAAGTAAAAGAGGAGAATGAAAAAGCTGACTTGAAACTCAACACAAAAAACCTAAGATCATAGCATCTGGTCCTGTTACTTCATGGCAAATAAAAGGGAGAAAAGTGGAAATAGTGACAGATTTTATTTTCTTGAGCTCCAAAATCACTATCAGCAGTGACTGTGGCCATGTAATTAAAGGACGCATGCTCCTTGGAAGAAAAGTTATGACAAACCTAGACAGTGTTTTCAAAAACAGAGACATCATTTTGCCAACAAAAGTCTATATAGTCAAAATTATGATTTTCCCAATAATCATATAAGGATGTGAGTGTTGGACAATAAAGAAGGCTGAGCATAGGGAAATGGATGCTTTCAAACTGTGGTGTCAAGAAGACCCTTCAGAGTTCCTTGGGCTGCAAGATCAAACCAGGCAATCCTAAAGCAAATCAACCCTGAATATTCACTGGAAGGACTGATGCTGAAGCTCCAATACTTCGGCCACCTGATGCCAAGAGTCAACTCATGGAAAAATCCTCATGCTGGGAGGACTGAAAGCAAAAAGGAGAAGGGGATGGCAGAGGATGAGATGGTTAGATAGCATCACCTACTCAATGCACATGAATTTGAGCAAACTCCAGGAGATAATGGAGTACAGAGGAGCCTTGCATGTTGCAGCCTATGAATTGCAAAGAGTCAGCAACTAAGACACAACTAAGCAAGTGAACAGCAAGTAAATTATTTAAGTATCTGTTGGAGTGTCTGAAAGTCTGGACACTAAAAACCCTTGTGACTCCTAAAGCTAACAATGGGCTAATCCAATTCAAAGGAAGCTATTTAAATAACTACTTCATAGACCCTGTTCACTCATTTCTTCTGTGAAAAAAAAAGGGAAAACTATTTTCCTTACAACAACAGCCTGGTTCAAAATTGCGAAAGGAGTACAACAAAACTGTATATTGTCACCATGCTTATTTAACTTCTGTGACAAGCACATCATGTAAAATGCTAGACAGGATAAATCCCATTCTGGGAACAAAGACTGAAGGGAGAAATATCCACAATCTCAGACATGAAAATGATATAACTATAAAAGAAAATGAAGAGGAACTAAAGAGCATCTTGATGAAAGTAAAAGAGGAGAATGAAAAAGCTGACTTGAAACTCAACACAAAAAACCTAAGATCATAGCATCTGGTCCTGTTACTTCATGGCAAATAAAAGGGAGAAAAGTGGAAATAGTGACAGATTTTATTTTCTTGAGCTCCAAAATCACTATCAGCAGTGACTGTGGCCATGTAATTAAAGGACGCATGCTCCTTGGAAGAAAAGTTATGACAAACCTAGACAGTGTTTTCAAAAACAGAGACATCATTTTGCCAACAAAAGTCTATATAGTCAAAATTATGATTTTCCCAATAATCATATAAGGATGTGAGTGTTGGACAATAAAGAAGGCTGAGCATAGGGAAATGGATGCTTTCAAACTGTGGTGTCAAGAAGACCCTTCAGAGTTCCTTGGGCTGCAAGATCAAACCAGGCAATCCTAAAGCAAATCAACCCTGAATATTCACTGGAAGGACTGATGCTGAAGCTCCAATACTTCGGCCACCTGATGCCAAGAGTCAACTCATGGAAAAATCCTCATGCTGGGAGGACTGAAAGCAAAAAGGAGAAGGGGATGGCAGAGGATGAGATGGTTAGATAGCATCACCTACTCAATGCACATGAATTTGAGCAAACTCCAGGAGATAATGGAGTACAGAGGAGCCTTGCATGTTGCAGCCTATGAATTGCAAAGAGTCAGCAACTAAGACACAACTAAGCAAGTGAACAGCAAGTAAATTATTTAAGTATCTGTTGGAGTGTCTGAAAGTCTGGACACTAAAAACCCTTGTGACTCCTAAAGCTAACAATGGGCTAATCCAATTCAAAGGAAGCTATTTAAATAACTACTTCATAGACCCTGTTCACTCATTTCTTCTGTAGTCACTAGCTATCTAACTTCTATTACTACAATCTACAGAGAAAAGTCAAATGAAAGGGTCTTTTCTTAGTTCTCATTCTTCTTGACACTTTTTACTATCCTATTTTTGTGCTGTACTTTTATTTTGCTAGTTCTCCTTCCCTTTATGCAAATACTCAATCCCAGTTTCCTCCTACATTTAGAATGGCGTCTCCATATGTGCTTCTTTTTCCCTTTCCCTGAATGTGGACAAGCTTAAAGAAGATGGTATCTTTAGCATGCATTCTACTCAGTAGTACTTTGTAAAGTGTTTAAGTCATAACTGGGATCTAGGGTTTAACTGGAGGCATCAATATATGTAATAAACACAGGTTGATTAACGAGTAACTGATAAAAATACAGTAACTGATAAACTTCCATAAAAAAAGCGAACAGAAACCTCAATTAAACATAGTAGGGGGACCAAACTGGGTGCTCTCACACCATATGATAGTAACAAACCCCCCAAAAAGAAAGACTCCTCTTCTCTCCTGGCAAGAACACAGTCAATGAAAAGCCACAGATTCTTCGTTTACTATAGCCCTCCCAGCTCCCGTTTCCCCTCTATAAAAGCATTCTCTTACCCTTGCTCTGCAGGAACACCCCTGAAGCTTGGCAGGGTTGCAGACCCTAAACTGTAATTCTCTGTTGATCCTAAATAAACTCATCTTTGCTGGAAAAAGACCTAACATTCTGTTTGTTTCTGGTCAGCATTCTGGTGGCCTGTACAGGGACTCCCAGAGGCTCAGGAGCCAGTGAGCAAACAAGCGCCATACCCACAACTGAGCCCATAGTCCCTCACTGCCTTTCTCACTGACCTTGAAATTTGAAGGAATGATGTTCTTCTGAACCCAAGCTCTCTATCCATTTGAAGCTCTCCAGGCTTTATTTGAGATTTATTTATGTATGTACTTTTTTGACACTTAGGCTTGATTTTGAGATCAGCCTGTTTCATTGAAACTGGCTAGTCTTTAGCCTACTTCCTATGGAACAAGGGCTGCCTCTCTTGAAGCCGCCTAAGTCTTCGACCCATTTCTTTGGGAACAAGGGTTGTTTCTCTGAAACTGTGCTGGGTTTTCAGTCTTTAGCCTATTTCTCTGGATGAGCTACCCTCTAGAGACAAACTTAAAAAATAAATAAAAAAGAAAAACCTTTGTTCTGGCTCCTTCTGGACCAGCTGCCTTCTTAAGACTTGCTGAAATTGGCTTACAAACTGTCTGAATTAAGCTTTTAGTTCTGTAAGCTGTTTAAGATATCTGAAAATGGTTCACTACTCTAGAGGAAAAACTAGGAAATGTAACCCCAGTTACCTAAGTATTTTGAGGGTGTTTCCCCATAGGGATACTAGCCAATTTTATATTTAAAGGATAGAGTCTTTCTCATGCATATTTCTAACTAAATGGATTGAACTGACCAAAGGTGATTTAGAATACCAATGGCCATCATGAGGAACATTTGAAGTCTCCAAATTTAGTGTCCTTAAAACTTAATTGGACTGCAACAACTCAAAAAAATTCCAGAACTGACTGGAATGCATATTTCAACTAGTACTTTGAGGCTTATCAACATTTTCAAGAGTCTAAAATTGCATCTCTGAAAAATAAGATTGCAAGATTAAGTCAAACAAGTAACTGAAGAAAGATAAAGTGGTTCATGAAGCCTCAGATTCTTCTTTGGGTTCTTTATCTCAGGCTCCACTCTGGCACCATTCTATCTCTCCCCCTGGTTTCCTCTAGAAAAGACTGTGTCTTTACACCATCTTTATCCCTCTCTTCTATCCTGCCCACATTCCCTTTATTTCCTCAAATCCCCCATACGAATTTTCTCAGGAAACTTCTCCTTTTCCTCTGAACTTGTCAGAACCAGTCCCTTTAAAATGAAGTCTTCTGAGGATCAACCATCAACTTTTTTTATACTCTCTGGACTAAAAATGAACTACAAGCCATATTCAAAGATTTTCCTAAAATAATCAAACACCCTCATAAATTTGCTGACAAATTTAATATAGTCATTCAAACTTTTCAACCAGGTAGAATTCTCTGACTTATACCAGCTGGTTCATATGCTTTTCAGTCAAGGCCAGACTCAACACTGAATGAAAACCCGCAATTGGAAAACTCATAAAAGGTGTCTAGAATTACAATCAGGAGACTAGTTCACTAACTTATTATACGATCAGTCTTAGACAACCTCCAGGCAACTCCATCAAACAATTCTTAGGGTTTACCAAAGTCTGTTGATTAGAACAAAATTCAAGCCTGCACACAATCATCTGAGGAACCTGTTCATGAATATTACAATTGACTTCAGATTATTTTTTAAAAAAAATTCTGGTTTTCCTTGAGAAGTTGATTCAGCTTGTGTAGAATTTAATTTTGTGTTTATTAATGAGCTGAACCGAGGCCTTTCCCTTCTACTAAAAAGGACCAGAATGGGATGAAAAACTGTCCACTCCAGATTAAGTTAATCTGGTAAGCAAGCTCTCTCATACTCTAGAGGAGCCACCTCTAAATAAGACCACCAAAACTCTTAGTCTTCAACTCGAGCAAATGAAGGTTCCTAAACAAAACCAAACCTTCCTAGTTTCTGCTATTACTGTAAAGACCCAGGACAATGGAAAAGAGACTGTTACAAATTTAAGAACTTTAAGTACCTTCAGCCTTCTAATCAGCCTTTCCAATGTCCTCCTAGTTCTCTAAAATAGGCCTCTGAGGAACTACAGGGGCCTTTTCCAATCCTCTTTTTTTAATTTATTTCTTTTTTTAAAAATTTTTGGCCACTTCTATTGATCTTTCATTCATTTACCTTTGTTCTTTGGCCTGTATGGGCTTCCCATCACAGTGGCCTCACTGGCCACAGAGCACTGGCTCTGAGCGCATGCGCTCCAGATCTCCAGCTAAGTAGTTAGACACATTGGTCCAGCCGCTCCATGCACATGGGATCTTCCTAGGCCAGCGATGAAACCAGCACCCTTGCACTGCAAGGCGGTGTCCTTACTCACTGGACCACCAGGGAAGCCCCAACTCTCTCCTTAATCAGATGGAGAACCATTTGTCCAGACTGGGGATGGCCCCCTTCCAGTTCTAACTGACACCAGAACCACTCTCTTGAAGCTAATATAGTCATTCAAACTTTTCAACCAGGTAGAATTCTCTGACTTATACCAGCTGGTTCATATGCTTTTCAGTCAAGGCCAGACTCAACACTGAATGAAAACCCGCAATTGGAAAACTCATAAAAGGTGTCTAGAATTACAATCAGGAGACTAGTTCACTAACTTATTATACGATCAGTCTTAGACAACCTCCAGGCAACTCCATCAAACAATTCTTAGGGTTTACCAAAGTCTGTTGATTAGAACAAAATTCAAGCCTGCACACAATCATCTGAGGAACCTGTTCATGAATATTACAATTGACTTCAGATTATTTTTAAAGAAAATTCTGGTTTTCCTTGAGAAGTTGATTCAGCTTGTGTAGAATTTAATTTTGTGTTTATTAATGAGCTGAACCGAGGCCTTTCCCTTCTACTAAAAAGGACCAGAATGGGATGAAAAACTGTCCACTCCAGATTAAGTTAATCTGGTAAGCAAGCTCTCTCATACTCTAGAGGAGCCACCTCTAAATAAGACCACCAAAACTCTTAGTCTTCAACTCGAGCAAATGAAGGTTCCTAAACAAAACCAAACCTTCCTAGTTTCTGCTATTACTGTAAAGACCCAGGACAATGGAAAAGAGACTGTTACAAATTTAAGAACTTTAAGTACCTTCAGCCTTCTAATCAGCCTTTCCAATGTCCTCCTAGTTCTCTAAAATAGGCCTCTGAGGAACTACAGGGGCCTTTTCCAATCCTCTTTTTTTAATTTATTTCTTTTTTTAAAAATTTTTGGCCACTTCTATTGATCTTTCATTCATTTACCTTTGTTCTTTGGCCTGTATGGGCTTCCCATCACAGTGGCCTCACTGGCCACAGAGCACTGGCTCTGAGCGCATGCGCTCCAGATCTCCAGCTAAGTAGTTAGACACATTGGTCCAGCCGCTCCGCGGCACATGGGATCTTCCTAGGCCAGCGATGAAACCAGCACCCCTTGCACTGCAAGGCGGTGTCCTTACTCACTGGACCACCAGGGAAGCCCCAACTCTCTCCCTTAATCAGATGGAGAACCATTTGTCCAGACTGGGGATGGCCCTCTTCCAGTTCTAACTGACACCAGAACCACTCTCTTGAAGCTCAACCTCATGACTGTACAGCAGAGCCTGCCTTGGAACACTGAAACTGTTCAGATAGTGGAGATCTCTAAATTAATCTCAAGTGATTCCTGTCTTTTGTATTTTCAGCACCTAAGCAATGTCTAGCCCAAAGGAGAGAATAAAAAACTTTTTAAATATGGCAAGCAAACCAAATGTCTAAGGCAATATGGCATATTCAAGAGAATAAAAAAAGACCACTAAAAATATATGTGGGGGGAACACTGATCTCCATGTTAAGGATTTGGGATTTACATTGTACACAGTGGAGAGATTTGAGGGGTTTTGTACAGAACACAATATAAATTAATACAGATGAAAGCATTTAGAATTACATCTATCATTTAGTAAGTCCTCTATAATTATTTACCATCATCACATATATCAGAGCCAAACTCACTGTTCTTTTTTTTTAAGGATTTTTATTTCTTAGTTTTACTGATTTATTTTCACATTCACATGTCCAAAATATTGAATTTGCTTTTTAGTATTTTCGAGGCATTTTCTTTTCAAATACAGGTTGCAAGAAAGTTGCTCCTACTTTTAGTCACCTAAATAAGTCTAGTTCCAAAGTCAACTGTCTGCTTTAATCTCCAGAACTCTCTCTAATTTAAAAATAGCTCAACTCCAGTCTATCACCAAACATGAAACGTTTCAGCTTGAAAGGTGCTCCAACATCTGCCTCTATACCAGAAACCACAAAGCCTGAGTGAGAAGTTGTGGTTACATGCTTGAATGAAAGGGATGAGTCTGAGCATGTATGATGAGAGATTTTCGCAAAAATGAAGAGACCACCACAAAAGAGATGCAGCTGAGGGAATTGGATAAATGAGCACGCAGTGCTATGCAGACCACAAAAAAAATAATCAGGCTTTGGAACAACTTTATTCTAGTTTATATTCTTTAGGGATAACTTCCTTAGTAGCAGCTAAACAGGGATCCCTAAGGCCTGACAAATATCTAGTTTTAATTAGTATATATTTGCATATATTAACACACAGATAAAATGCACTGCCAACCAATGGGGGTCCTTTCACACTTTCAGGTGGGTCATTTTCCTCCGTAGCTGTCTAGGCAACCAAGGCAAGAATGATCTCCGTTTTCTATGATACGAGTACCTCTTGCCCTAGGCCATTCATTTCTTCTTTGCGGGCTTTGTTGTATTTAGTCCCTCAGTCCTATCCCACTCTGCAACGCCATGAACTGTGCCCAGTGGGCTCCCCTGTCCATGGGATTCTCCAGGCAAGAATACTGGAGTGGGTTGCCATGCCCTCCTCCAGGAGATCTTCCCAAACCAGGGATCAAATCCAAGTCTCCCACACTGCAGGCAGATTCTTTACCAGCTGAGCCACCAAAGGCAATGCAGGCTTTACTTCTATCATTTAAAAACGAAAGAGGAAATGCCAGAAGATCTCTAAAATTTCTTATGCTTCTAAAATCTTAATTTCTTTTTAACTGCAGTGTAGTTGATTTACAATGCTATGTTAGTTTCAGGTATACAGCTAAGTGACTCAGTTATACAGACACATACATTCTTTTTTTAGTCTTTTCCCTTATGTATGTGCTTAGGTGCTCAGTTGTATTGGGTTGTTTGTGACCCCATGGAATGTAGCTCACCAGGCTTCTCTGTCCGGAAGATTCTCCAGGCAAGAATACTGGAGTTGGCTCCCATGCCTGTCCTTCTCCAGAGGGTCTTCTTAACCTGGGGACCAAACCCAGGTCTCCCACATTGCAGGCTAATTCTTTACTGTCTGAACCAGGTAAACAAAATATTGGGCAAAGTTCAGTAGGTCCTTATGGGTTATCTATTTTATACACAATAGTGTGTATGCTAATCCCAAATCTTAATTTATCCCTTCCCGTTTTCCCCTTTGGTAACCACAAATTTGTTTTTGGTTTTTTGGCCTTTTTTTGTCTTTGGGTTTATTTCTGTTTCATATATATTTATATATATATATATTCATTGGTACAATTTTTCTAAGATTCTCAACCACATCTTTTCAGTTGGTAGCATGCTCATCTAAGTTAAGGATTGATAAATTATACTTCAGAGGCCAAATGCTTCCACCAAACCAACAGAAAGTACCACATGAAATCACTGCCAACCAATGGGGGTCCTTTCACACTTTCAGGTGGGTCATTTTCCTCCGTAGCTGTCTAGGCAACCAAGGCAAGAATGATCTCCGTTTTCTATGATACGAGTACCTCTTGCCCTAGGCCATTCATTTCTTCTTTGCGGGCTTTGTTGTATTTAGTCCCTCAGTCCTATCCCACTCTGCAACGCCATGAACTGTGCCCAGTGGGCTCCCCTGTCCATGGGATTCTCCAGGCAAGAATACTGGAGTGGGTTGCCATGCCCTCCTCCAGGAGATCTTCCCAAACCAGGGATCAAATCCAAGTCTCCCACACTGCAGGCAGATTCTTTACCAGCTGAGCCACCAAAGGCAATGCAGGCTTTACTTCTATCATTTAAAAACGAAAGAGGAAATGCCAGAAGATCTCTAAAATTTCTTATGCTTCTAAAATCTTAATTTCTTTTTAACTGCAGTGTAGTTGATTTACAATGCTATGTTAGTTTCAGGTATACAGCTAAGTGACTCAGTTATACAGACACATACATTCTTTTTTTAGTCTTTTCCCTTATGTATGTGCTTAGGTGCTCAGTTGTATTGGGTTGTTTGTGACCCCATGGAATGTAGCTCACCAGGCTTCTCTGTCCGGAAGATTCTCCAGGCAAGAATACTGGAGTTGGCTCCCATGCCTGTCCTTCTCCAGAGGGTCTTCTTAACCTGGGGACCAAACCCAGGTCTCCCACATTGCAGGCTAATTCTTTACTGTCTGAACCAGGTAAACAAAATATTGGGCAAAGTTCAGTAGGTCCTTATGGGTTATCTATTTTATACACAATAGTGTGTATGCTAATCCCAAATCTTAATTTATCCCTTCCCGTTTTCCCCTTTGGTAACCACAAATTTGTTTTTGGTTTTTTGGTTTTTTTTTTTTGTCTTTGGGTTTATTTCTGTTTCATATATATTTATATATATATATATATTCATTGGTACAATTTTTCTAAGATTCTCAACCACATCTTTTCAGTTGGTAGCATGCTCATCTAAGTTAAGGATTGATAAATTATACTTCAGAGGCCAAATGCTTCCACCAAACCAACAGAAAGTACCACATGAAATCATACTGTCGCACCCAAACCAATTTTCAGCGCTTTTATGGACATATTCTGAATTGAAACACCAATCTGTCATTGCATTCAAATAATTTTATTGCATAATTCACTTGAAATAAGTCACTATTTGTTTTATGGATCATTCTGATAAGCTATAAAAATGAGTAATGATTCAGCATCAAGATCTCTGCTTTCTCATCCGAATGACTTAATAGCTGAAGGTGGTAGTTGTATGAGCTTGCTAGTGAATCCTATTTTAATTATATTAAAAGGGGTAATGCTAAATCATGCAATGATGACTTAAATAATGTTAGCCAGGCAATAGATATAAAACAATTAGAGGCTGATTCATATCTGACTTGACACTTGATTTCAAGTATATCTCTTCTTAGAACACTAAGTAGAAAATAAAACCAGCTATTCAAATCGTTTGCAGTTTTAAAATGGTGCACAGCTGAAATGTGAAATGCACATCTTTGTTTCTTTAGGAAATTATCCTCAATCTGAGTCTAAAAGTACCTCAGCAAACCTTCCTGCTACACTTGCAGAAGCTCTTCTTTTTGTCATCCTTTTAACTTCCATCCTTTTTGTACATTAAGAGACAATTTCTTATTGTACATTAAGGGACAATTCCTATCCCTTTTCACTCATTAAAATGCACTGCTTTGTTTTCCAAACAATCTTCAACTGAGCATCACTTTGGAACTTCTCAGACCACTATTTGATTTCAAGCATTTGTGACTTTGGGGAAGCTATTTAACTTCATCTAGCATGCCAACAAGTCTCCAAATTCAACTTCTTTCCAGTTTGAAAAATAATAGCTGCTGTTTCATAGGGTTGTAGGGAGAATTCTATTTGCTAAATATATATACCTGGTATGCAGACCATCCTTTAAAACACCATTAGTTAACTCATTCTCCACAAAGGGATGATGAGATTCACTATCTCTTCTCCTGCACCTGTTGATTTTCCACAATTGTAGCACACTACTTGTCATCTGGTCTTCCCTGATGGCACTAGTGGTAAATAATTCACCTGCCAGTGCCAGAGACACTGGTTTGATCCCTGCAACATGAATATCCCCTGGAGAAGGAAATGACAACCCAGTATTCTTACTTGGGAAATCCCATGGACAGAGGAGCCTAGCGGGCTATAGCCCATGGGCTTGCAAAAGAGTCAGGACACAGCTGAGCGACTGAACAACCACCACCAGTCATTTGCTTCTTAGAGTTCCATCACTTGATAAGACTCTTTGGCTTTCATAAAATGAGGAATGATTCAGCATCAAGATCTCTGCTTTCTCATCCGAATGACTTAATAGCTGAAGGTGGTAGTTGTATGAGCTTGCTAGTGAATCCTATTTTAATTATATTAAAAGGGGTAATGCTAAATCATGCAATGATGACTTAAATAATGTTAGCCAGGCAATAGATATAAAACAATTAGAGGCTGATTCATATCTGACTTGACACTTGATTTCAAGTATATCTCTTCTTAGAACACTAAGTAGAAAATAAAACCAGCTATTCAAATCGTTTGCAGTTTTAAAATGGTGCACAGCTGAAATGTGAAATGCACATCTTTGTTTCTTTAGGAAATTATCCTCAATCTGAGTCTAAAAGTACCTCAGCAAACCTTCCTGCTACACTTGCAGAAGCTCTTCTTTTTGTCATCCTTTTAACTTCCACCCTTTTTTGTACATTAAGAGACAATTTCTTATTGTACATTAAGGGACAATTCCTATCCCTTTTCACTCATTAAAATGCACTGCTTTGTTTTCCAAACAATCTTCAACTGAGCATCACTTTGGAACTTCTCAGACCACTATTTGATTTCAAGCATTTGTGACTTTGGGGAAGCTATTTAACTTCATCTAGCATGCCAACAAGTCTCCAAATTCAACTTCTTTCCAGTTTGAAAAATAATAGCTGCTGTTTCATAGGGTTGTAGGGAGAATTCTATTTGCTAAATATATATACCTGGTATGCAGACCATCCTTTAAAACACCATTAGTTAACTCATTCTCCACAAAGGGATGATGAGATTCACTATCTCTTCTCCTGCACCTGTTGATTTTCCACAATTGTAGCACACTACTTGTCATCTGGTCTTCCCTGATGGCACTAGTGGTAAATAATTCACCTGCCAGTGCCAGAGACACTGGTTTGATCCCTGCAACATGAATATCCCCTGGAGAAGGAAATGACAACCCAGTATTCTTACTTGGGAAATCCCATGGACAGAGGAGCCTAGCGGGCTATAGCCCATGGGCTTGCAAAAGAGTCAGGACACAGCTGAGCGACTGAACAACCACCACCAGTCATTTGCTTCTTAGAGTTCCATCACTTGTACCTCCTATTTCAAGTGTTTAACTGGTACCTCCAATCAAATCCTACTTTTTCCGAACTTTGTTACTTTTGGGTAAAATTTATAAGACATCATACATCCCTTTCATAAAGCAGAAATAAGACTCATTCTCAAAGATGTTATACTGGACGTATTACTGAAGAAATTCCAAAGATTTAAAATGCTGTGAGACCAACACTCCATGAAAGCCTTATGATCTCTGTTACTTCATCATTCATGACAGTAACCTAAGCAGTGGTTAATTCTTTTCTACTGAATATGTCAAGTATAAATCCACAGAATATATTAACCAAAGTCAATAGGCAGAGAGGAATAAAATACTTAAAAGCCTTGTATCTAGACAGGAAGGCCACTCTGATGATGTACACTTTTAATCATGTGTGCTATTTTAAAGGTCAGCATTACAGTTCAATTAGTAATTTTATTTATTAGGTGCATTTTTCCTAGGAGAATTATTCATCACAGCTTTTAAAACAAGTTCAAATCCCAATTAAATATATCTCTTGTTAGGAATTCCCATCAGATCTCTTGGTCAGACTTAAGGCTTCTCATTGAAATTGACACTTAATACCATTAAATCCTCTTTTCTCTCAGTCATCTCTAACTCTCTACATAGACATATTGGACAGACAGACTCTCTGCATAAATAGATAGGTAAGACCAAAAGAACTGTATTTAAATAATACAAGGTAAGTAATCCATGTCTTTTGTTTTTTCTGCTCAAAAAAACAAATTTAACTCTCTAGAAATTAGATTCAGATGAGTTTAAGGTGGTATTGAAGATCTTACTTTAAACTGTCTCTTTCTAGAGAAAATAATTTTAACATTATATTGGCATGTAAGACACCATAGTTATTATTATTGTAATATCTCGTAACATTGATAGAAGGTCATGAAATAATAGAGAACTATGGAAGAAGAATCCTAAGAAATAGAACTTACATGTTAACATTTACGGAATTAAGCAAAATAAATTGGAAAAAAGATGATAAAGTATAGGTGACAGAATCTGTCATCACTTTCTCCTTACACATATAAATGGACAAATAAAAGAAGCAGAAGGCATTAAGTAGGAAACCATGTTTCTCTCAGATTTATGCACAAAGGAATCAAGATCATAAATTCTACTTCATATTTATCAAACACCCAGTTAGATGAAAAACTAATGGTAAATATTTTCACTATTCAATACTCTCCCGTCATCCATAAATGCTAAAGCAATTCAAGGTATTTTTTTTTAATAGCAAAGACAAAGCAGAAGTCTAACGCAGTCTATTTTAAGAACTGTACTTCAGTCACTTGCAGTGATTAACTATTGGTCTCATGGAGGTTAGAACTATGAAATAAGTAAGAGCTGTTCCTTGAGCTATTATCCTCAGAAGTTTTTACAACATGTTTGTAACCTGATGCATGAATGGGAATTGTACCACAGGCAATTGATAAGAAGCTTTTGCTTCTGTCTTTCTTTTATTATTATTTATTTATTTTTACAGAGTTTTATTGTTTACTGCCACACATCAACGTGAATCCACCATAGGTATACATATGACCCTCCCTCCTGAATCTCCCCTCAAAACTTTTGCTTCTATTTTTTAAGGAAATAAAATGTTGCTTTAATTTTAAATATTATTTCAATAATAAAGAACATGTCTGAAATTTGGTTTACCTGGACTAATTTTCCTTTGATGATGCAGACATTATAAGTTGAAAGTGTATTGTGAGCACATGTAACATATGTGTGCTAGGAGGTAATAGTTTATGGTTGAGAATACCTTCTTAGTCAAAGAAATGAGTGTTCAAAGACAATGTATCAACATCTGAAAATATTTTCCTTTGTGAATTCTCAAACTCAAACTAACTCAACATTCAGACCTATTTATAAATCTAAGTCCATGCAAGCCCCTTGGGACTGTTTCCTAATCCTTTTGGTTTTTCTTTTTTTCTTTTTTTTTGGTAGAGGGCAAGCTACCATAGTTTAAATAACAATTTCTGAGTAACCATTTTCATCAGTCCAGTTATCTTACTGGTTGGCAGAGATTTTCCTTGGTTAATTGGAAAGATTAGCAGTGCCACATTGAAAGGTGACAATGAAACCAAACTACCAGCCTAATGATACAATTTAGATCTAATTAGTAAACTGTAGAGCTTAATGTATAAGGGCTGTTACAAGGAGATGAAGGGGCAGCACCTCATCAGAGGCTCCTCTTTCAGGCTTAAGCCTAGTTTAGTCCAAATAGAGATGTCAGAAGTGCTCTGACCTTACTGAGCTGTAAAGCAGGAAATAAATTAAACAGGGCATTAGCTAATTAATCATCTGCTAATATTATTAGAAACATGACAGGCACTTCCTCCCTGCAGCATTTAAACCTTGTTCTCACATTCTACTACAGGCACCACTTTATAAATCATACTCTCATTTAAGGACACCTACTCTTTCCTTCTGGTCACCAGCAGGCTATGAGCTCCTTGAGATTAGCAACTTTATTTCATTAGATTTTGCGTCTACTCCAAAAACATGGGAATTCATTATGTTAATTGAAAGAAAGACTGAATGAATAATTGATGCATGCTAACATGTAAAAAAGACAATGGAGAAGAAAATCACACAAAAATTAGGACAGACGACCAAGGTTAAATTGGTGAAAAATCAGAGTCATTTCCAAATGATGTTCATAGAAGAGTGGGCGTTTGAACCAAGCAGTCATGAGATTTGTTGCCACCTGGTGGATTTAGGGAGTAATTTAAGCTTTTCAGTCTACCTTGGATATACAGTCAACTGTTGAAAATTACTAGATCCAAAATTTCAATAGCTAAGACATACTGGAAGTTTACTTACTGCATACATAAACATTCCTATCAGGGATGCAATTTGTGGTTCCCCTATTCCCAAGTACTGCTGTCAAGAGTAGTGTAGGCTGTCTTACTATGTCATGGTCAATTAGAGGAAGAGAAGAAGCACGTGCAGGAGGCACACCCATTCTCCAAGAAGCTCCAGGCTGCAGTGGTCACACTGCTTCTCTCACAAGACACTAGGGAGAACTATCCACCCAGCTGCCTCGCAATGCAAGAATCAAAGAAATGTATGTCTAGCCATGTGTCAGTGAGAATCTTATTTTTATGAAGGGAGAGAAAGTATAAGGAGGGTGTCTATAAGTTTCTGACACACTTAGCTTCTTCATTTGTACAAATAAGATTATACTCAGGTCAGATTGGTGCCTCTAGAATTAAATGATAAAAATTAACAAATACATTAGTTATCAAGAATAACAGAAAATTAAAATTTAGGGGCTTCCCCGGTGGTCCAGTGGATGGGCACGAGTTCGATCCCTGGCCTGGGAAGATCCATGTGCCATGGAGCGGCTGGACCAGTGTGACCAATTAAGAGCCAGCGCTCCGGAGCACATGCACACAGGGCCAGTGCTCTGCAACCAGAGAAGCCACTGCGATGGTAGGCCCACATGGGCCAAAGAATTAAGATGGATGAAAATAAATAAATGAAGGACGAATGAAAGAGGCCCCAAATTTTTTTTAAAAAAAGTCAAAATTTAGCTAGCATAACTAGAAGAACCCCTTGATCCTGAGAAGATATATAGTAATGAGAGTTCCTATTCATCTAAATAGGATGGCTTGTATCATAGTTTATTCTGTCTTCTGGGTAGAATTCTAGAGGTTTAGATGATTCGTACAGAAACTTCATGTACTCAGTTACCGAATCTCATTGTGCACCCACTCTGTGCCAGGCACTATGCTATAACAGTCACACAGCAGCAATGCAACGAAACAGAAGCCCTGCCTTCAAATAGATACTCAAACAAATGTGGCGGGGATAATTTTACAGGATGGTTATTTATGACATTTTGCCATCTCATCTTCTGAAGGGGATCTATTTTTTCACACTACCCAGCAAGGAGGGCACGATATAAGAAAACAAAGCTTCTGTATTTTATTTGAGTTACTGTGCATACATAAACATTCCTATCAGGGATGCAATTTGTGGTTCCCCTATTCCCAAGTACTGCTGTCAAGAGTAGTGTAGGCTGTCTTACTATGTCATGGTCAATTAGAGGAAGAGAAGAAGCACGTGCAGGAGGCACACCCATTCTCCAAGAAGCTCCAGGCTGCAGTGGTCACACTGCTTCTCTCACAAGACACTGGGGAGAACTATCCACCCAGCTGCCTCGCAATGCAAGAATCAAAGAAATGTATGTCTAGCCATGTGTCAGTGAGAATCTTATTTTTATGAAGGGAGAGAAAGTATAAGGAGGGTGTCTATAAGTTTCTGACACACTTAGCTTCTTCATTTGTACAAATAAGATTATACTCAGGTCAGATTGGTGCCTCTAGAATTAAATGATAAAAATTAACAAATACATTAGTTATCAAGAATAACAGAAAATTAAAATTTAGGGGCTTCCCCGGTGGTCCAGTGGATGGGCACGAGTTCGATCCCTGGCCTGGGAAGATCCATGTGCCATGGAGCGGCTGGACCAGTGTGACCAATTAAGAGCCAGCGCTCCGGAGCACATGCACACAGGGCCAGTGCTCTGCAACCAGAGAAGCCACTGCGATGGTAGGCCCACATGGGCCAAAGAATTAAGATGGATGAAAATAAATAAATGAAGGACGAATGAAAGAGGCCCCAAATTTTTTTTAAAAAAAGTCAAAATTTAGCTAGCATAACTAGAAGAACCCCTTGATCCTGAGAAGATATATAGTAATGAGAGTTCCTATTCATCTAAATAGGATGGCTTGTATCATAGTTTATTCTGTCTTCTGGGTAGAATTCTAGAGGTTTAGATGATTCGTACAGAAACTTCATGTACTCAGTTACCGAATCTCATTGTGCACCCACTCTGTGCCAGGCACTATGCTATAACAGTCACACAGCAGCAATGCAACGAAACAGAAGCCCTGCCTTCAAATAGATACTCAAACAAATGTGGCGGGGATAATTTTACAGGATGGTTATTTATGACATTTTGCCATCTCATCTTCTGAAGGGGATCTATTTTTTCACACTACCCAGCAAGGAGGGCACGATATAAGAAAAACAAAGCTTCTGTATTTTATTTGAGTTACACAGATACTTTCTCCAATAATTGAGAGCTACTGAGATACAGGCTGTTAAAAAAGAAAATACCCAGCATGCTGAGAGCAATGAACACAGAGATCTGACCTAATATAGGGCTAATCAAGGAATGTCTGTTTTTGAAGTGATATGTTAAAGTGCAACCTGAAGAACAAGCAGGTGTTATCCAAATGACAGAGTGACAGAGCATTCCAACCAACAGAATTTTCATGCACAGTATCCTGAAGCTAGAAGAAGCATGGGCACTGGCTAAACTGAAACAAGGTTAGTATGATCACAAGGCAGAGAATAATAAGAGAATAGTATGACATGAGATAAGGTACACGAGATAATACAGAGACTCAAAGTGGATGTCAAGCCTTTTAAAGAACAAATGGAATCCACAAACTTTTACTCAAAGATAAAGATGTAGTTAAGTCGATCTAATTTCCAACATAAAAGATTAATCAAGATTAGCACTGAGTTCACATTAGTGGAAGCAATGGAGTAGAGGATACTTGAAGGAGCCAGAGAGATAGAAAAAGAACCGGAAGGAGAGGGGAGCCAAGATGGCGGAGGAATGAGGGGAAGGTTTCACCAGCTCCCAAACAGAATCACCAGAACTAATCAAGAAAAGAACCACCAAAAACAAACCAGCCGCTAGACGACAGAAAGAATTCCATAGGTCCGCGAGAGTAGAAGAGTGAATAGCCGGAAATTTCCCGGAACTAGGGTTCTAAGAATCCTCTATCCTAACCCCCACGCCGACCGCACCGGAGAGCGCGCCAGCAAGTGCCCTAAAAGGGGGCCTAAGTGGAGCCTCGGGGGAGAGAGGGCAGCGATCAGCGTGAAAACTCCAAGAATCCGCCCGCATCGCCGGCAGAAATTAAGCCACTGCGGAGATAGGATACCGGAGCAGGGCCGAGCAGAACGCGCTTGCTGCCTAGCGACCTGAGGCTGGACAGAACGCGGGGTGTGCTGCCTAGAGACCGACCCCGGGAGGGGGGAGCGTTCTGAAGGATCTATTTTTTCACACTACCCAGCAAGGAGGGCACGATATAAGAAAAACAAAGCTTCTGTATTTTATTTGAGTTACACAGATACTTTCTCCAATAATTGAGAGCTACTGAGATACAGGCTGTTAAAAAAGAAAATACCCAGCATGCTGAGAGCAATGAACACAGAGATCTGACCTAATATAGGGCTAATCAAGGAATGTCTGTTTTTGAAGTGATATGTTAAAGTGCAACCTGAAGAACAAGCAGGTGTTATCCAAATGACAGAGTGACAGAGCATTCCAACCAACAGAATTTTCATGCACAGTATCCTGAAGCTAGAAGAAGCATGGGCACTGGCTAAACTGAAACAAGGTTAGTATGATCACAAGGCAGAGAATAATAAGAGAATAGTATGACATGAGATAAGGTACACGAGATAATACAGAGACTCAAAGTGGATGTCAAGCCTTTTAAAGAACAAATGGAATCCACAAACTTTTACTCAAAGATAAAGATGTAGTTAAGTCGATCTAATTTCCAACATAAAAGATTAATCAAGATTAGCACTGAGTTCACATTAGTGGAAGCAATGGAGTAGAGGATACTTGAAGGAGCCAGAGAGATAGAAAAAGAACCGGAAGGAGAGGGGAGCCAAGATGGCGGAGGAATGAGGGGAAGGTTTCACCAGCTCCCAAACAGAATCACCAGAACTAATCAAGAAAAGAACCACCAAAAACAAACCAGCCGCTAGACGACAGAAAGAATTCCATAGGTCCGCGAGAGTAGAAGAGTGAATAGCCGGAAATTTCCCGGAACTAGGGTTCTAAGAATCCTCTATCCTAACCCCCACGCCGACCGCACCGGAGAGCGCGCCAGCAAGTGCCCTAAAAGGGGGCCTAAGTGGAGCCTCGGGGGAGAGAGGGCAGCGATCAGCGTGAAAACTCCAAGAATCCGCCCGCATCGCCGGCAGAAATTAAGCCACTGCGGAGATAGGATACCGGAGCAGGGCCGAGCAGAACGCGCTTGCTGCCTAGCGACCTGAGGCTGGACAGAACGCGGGGTGTGCTGCCTAGAGACCGACCAGGAGACGGGAGGGAGCGCCCAGTGTGAAAGCCGCGCGGCTCCGCCGGGCGAACATCGCGACTTTCCGCCTGGCACCGGGTGAGTTCAAACACTCCTAGTGGGGGACTGGCTGAAGGGGAAGTCGCCCACAGACTGCTGACCAGGGACTGGGCTCGAGCCAGACGGGGAAGCTTGTGCCTGCCTTTGGGACTTGGAGGCGTAACCGGCAGTGCGCGCGCGCCAGTGGCGGAGGAGCACGTGCACCCCCATAGCTGCACCCTCATAGCTACACCCCCATAGCTACACCCCCATAGCTACACCCCCATAGCTGCACCCGCAGCGGAGGAAGCCGGGAGAAGGGCAGGTATCAGAGGCTACCGGCGGGTGCGCGGCAGAGCCAGGACGCCCCCGCCCAACCGCACCGCGGTTCCCGCCCGACGGACTGGGATCAGCCCGCGCCCCCACGCAACCCGGGACGGCGCGCGCCCCGGTCCCCCGTCCGAGGGACTGGGATCAGCCTGCCATCCCGGCCAGCACCTGAGCTTGCAGACCGGTGCCATAAGGGAAAAGCTGCATCATCAAGACAACACCATCGAGAGCAGACTGGCTTCCACCAGACAGATGAGAGGATAAAATCCAGGGACAGTATTTAGCTTTTTTGCTTATCTGTTGCGGACGGTTCTGTTTATTCGTTTGATTGGTCAGGTTTGGGTTTTGGTTTTTGTTTTTTTTTTTTTTTTTTTTTGGCTTTTTCTCTCTTTTGTCTCTTATTAAAGTTTTCTTACCTTTTTAAATTTTTAAATTCTTTTTTTTGATTTTTAACTATTAATTTTATTTTTAATTTTAATTCTTGAATTTCTAATTTTCTTTCCTCTTTTCCACTGCTTCCTCCCTCTATGTTCTAAATCTAAAACTTTCTCCTATCTACCGTTACCCCCTAGATAAATATTTCCAACCTTCCTGTCTCCACTATTCTCTTCCAGCTGCACTAAACAATACAACACACTAATCTTGGCTACATAACCCTATAAAATCCTTCCACGTCGAATCTATTCCTTCTCATTACACATACACTCTCCACCTCCTCACCCCCAACACATGCCTTAGCCAAAAATTGCTTTCAATGAAATAGTCCAAGCCAGGACCTTGCCCCGGATCTATTTTTCCAGGCACTATTTTAATTAATTCAGAGCTTAACGGGCAAGTATCATCTTTGATTGCGTCATTTGCCAGAACAATTTCCTAAGCTTTATCACTGTTAGACTGGTTAGATGTGCTTATTGCTGTGAATATATGTATATCTTATGACTATGTTAGAAAACATCTGCATGCTTTTATGACTGCCACCCATCAGGGACACACCTCTTGTTCCTCAGATGCTAGTATGTGAACTAATATCACGGAACACCATACCAAACCAGACATAGAGCCTACACCCCCTGACCAATCATCAAACCAAGGATCCTCGGAGTAAAAGCCCTGATTCCAAGACCCCACACTATCAAAGAACATACAACACTAGAGATTATTCACCTGTAAACAAGACTTAACACAACCCAAGACACAAACCACTGAACCCTTCTACAAGGACAGAAATCCAAAGGAAGGGAGAATTCAACCAAGAAGCCTGGTGGGAATAAGAACTCCATACACATAGACACACACAAAGAAACAAAAACTAACCTAATAATGAAATGAAAAAGGAACACTGCACAAATGAAGGATCAAGCTAGAGAAACACAGCTTAAATGACAGAGGAGGAGATAGACAAAATATCTGAAAGAGAATTCAGAAAAGCTATACTAATGAGGATGCAAAACACGAAAAACAGAATATTAGAGGAAATTAGTGCATTGAGAAAAGACATGCAGGAAATGAAAAATAAGCAAATAGAGACCATCAACTCAATTGCTGAATTCAAAAATACTATATAAGATCTCAACAGTAGAGTTTTGGAGGCAGAAGAATGGATAAGCGAACTGTAAGATAGAATGGTGGAAATACGTGCTGAAGAACAGAACAAAGGCCAAAGAATTAAAAGAACCTAGGATACCATTAGAGACCTGTGGGACAGTATCAAACGCACCAACGTTACAATTATAGGAGTTCCAGAGGAAGAAGAGGGAAGAAAGGCTACAAAAAAATTCTTGAAGAGGTTATCGTTGAAAACTTCCCCAGCATGGGAAAGGAAATAGTCAACCAAGTCCAAGAAGCACAAAGAGTTCCATACAGGAGAAGCCCCAGAAGAAACACACCAAGGCACATTCTAATCAAACTAACACAGACTAAATACAAAGACAGATTACTAAAAGCAGCTAGAAGCAAACAACAAATAACATATAAAGGAAACCCCATATGTCTAACTGCGGATCTCTCAACAGAAACCCTGCAGGCCAGAAGAGAATGGCAAGACACATTTAAACGGCTAAAAGAGAATAACCTCCAACCAAGATTTCTCTACCCAGCAAGAATCTCATTCAGAATCGATGGAGAAGTCAAAAGCTTCACAGACAGACAAAAACTAAAAGAATTCTGTACCGCAAAACCAGCCCTACAACAAGTGTTAACGGGCCTGATATAGCCAATAAATACAAGAGTAGGAGAAGTCCTACAAATCAAACTCCAAACTTCTAAGAAGATGACAATAGGAACATTCGTATCAATAATTACTTTGAATGTAAATGGATTAAATGCTCCAACCAAACAACACAGGCTGGCGGAATGGATTCAGAAACATGACCCATATATATGCTGTTTACAAGAGAGCCACTTCAGACCTAGAGACACTCACACACTGAAAGTGAGAGGCTGGAAAAAGATATTCCATGCAAAAGAAAGCTGGAGTAGCAATCCTCATATCAGACAAAATAGATTTTAAAGTAAAGAAGATTCTAAGAGACAAGGCAGGTCACTACATCATGATTAAGGGATCTATCCAAAAGGAAGACATAACAGTCATGAATATCTACACACCCAACACAGGGGCACCTCAATACATAAGACAGGTACTTTCAGACATAAAAGAAGAAATCAACAATAACACAGTAATAGTAGGAGACTTTAACACTCCTCTCACACCAATGGATAGATCATCCAAACAGAAAACTAATAAAGAAACACAAACCTTATATGCCACACTAGAAAAGATGGACCTCATCGTTATCTTTAGGACGTTCCATCCAAAAGCAGAAGAATACACTTTCTTCTCAAGTGCTCACGGAACATTCTCCAGGATAGACCACATCTTGGGCCACAAATCAAACCTCAGTCAATTCAAGAAAACTGAAATTATATCAGCCATCTTCTCGGACCACAATGCAATGAGACTAGAGATCAACTACAGGAAAAAAACCGCTAAGAACACAAACACATGGAGATTAAACAACACGTACCTAAAAAACCAACTGTTTACTGAGGAAATCAAAGGAGAAATTTTAAAATTCCTAGAAGAAAATGACAATGAACATACGACTTTGCAAAACCTCTGGGATACTGCAAAAGCAGTTCTAAGAGGGAAATTTATAGCAATACAATCCCACCTCAAGAAACTAGGAAAATATGAAGATGACCTAACCCTCCACTTAAAACAATTGCAGAAAGAAGAACAAAAACATCCCAAAGCCAGCAGAACAAGAGACATTATAAAGACTAGAGCAGAAATAAATGAGAAAGAAACGAAAGAAACTATAGCATGGATAAATAAAACAAAAAGCTGGTTCTTCAAAAAGGTAAACAAAATTGACAGACCACTGGCCGGACTCATCAAGAGAAAGAGAGAGAAGAACCAGATCAACAAAATCAAAAACGAAAAAGGAGCGATTACAAACAGATAATGCAGAAATCCAAAGGATTCTAAGGGACTATTATGAGCAACTCTATGGCAACAAACTGGACAACCTGGAAGAAATGGACAGTTTCTTGGGGAAGATCAATCTCCCAAGACTGAGCCAGGAAGAAACAGAAATTTGAACAACCCAATCACAAGCTCAGAAATCGAAACTGTGATTAAAAATCTACCCAAAAATAAAAGCCCAGGGCCAGATGGCTTCACAGGTGAATTCTCCCAAACATTTAAAGAAGAGCTAACGCCTGTCCTTCTAAAACTTTTCCAAAAAATTGCACAGGAAGGAAAACTTCCAAACACATTCTACGAGGCCACCATCACCCTGATTGCCAAACCAAGCAAAGACAACACACAAAAGGAAAATTACAGACCAATTTCTCTGATGAACGTGGATGCCAAGATCCTCAACAAAATCCTAGCAAGCAGAATTCAACGACACATCAAAAAACTCATACATCATGATCAAGTCGGGTTCATCCCAGGCATGCAAGGATTCTTCAATGTCTGCAAATCAATCAATGTGATACACCATATCAACAAACTGAGAGACAAAAATCACATGATCATCTCAATAGATGCACAAAAAGCCTTCGACAAAGTACAACATCCATTCATGATAAAAACTCTTCAGAAAATGGGCATAGAAGGAACCTATCTCAACATAGTGAAAGCCATCTATGAGAAGCCCACAGCGAACATTATACTCAACGGTGAAAAACTGAAAGCATTCCCTCTAAGATCAGGAACGACAAGGGTGCCCACTTTCACCACTACTATTCAACATAGTCCTGGAAGTTCTAGAAACAGCAATAAGAGAAGAGAAAGAAATCAAAGGAATCCAGATTGGAAAGGAAGAAGTCAAGTTCTCTCTTTTTGCAGACGGCATGATATTATACATAGAAAATGCCAAAGACACGGTTACAAAGCTACTAGAGCTAATCAACGAATTCAGCAAAGTCGCAGGATACAAAATCAATATACAGAAATCACTGGCATTCCTATACACAAACAATGGAAAATCAGAAAACGAAATCAAAGAGGCAATCCCCTTCACCATTGCAACCAAAAGAATCAAATATCTAAGAATAAACCTACTCAAAGAAACAAAAGAATTGGACACAGAAAATTACAAGACACTCATGAGAGACATTAAAGAAGACTTAAACAGATGGAGAGATATTCCATGTTCCTGTGTCAGAAGAATCAATACTGTGAAAATGACCATACTACCAAATGTCATCTACAGATTCAATGCAATACCTATCCAACTACCACTGACATTTTTCACAGAACTAGACCAAAGAATCACACAGTTCATATGGAAACACAAAAGACCTCGAATAGCCAAAGGCCCGATGGCTTCACAGGTGAATTCTCCCAAACATTTAAAGAAGAGCTAACGCCTGTCCTTCTAAAACTTTTCCAAAAAATTGCACAGGAAGGAAAAC
Source organism: Tragulus kanchil (assembly GCA_022376925.1). NCBI lineage: Eukaryota > Metazoa > Chordata > Mammalia > Artiodactyla > Tragulidae > Tragulus > Tragulus kanchil. The sequence goes on from JAIOJX010000024.1 coordinate 148,847,102, forward strand.
TTCCAAACACATTCTACGAGGCCACCATCACCCTGATTGCCAAACCAAGCAAAGACAACACACAAAAGGAAAATTACAGACCAATTTCTCTGATGAACGTGGATGCCAAGATCCTCAACAAAATCCTAGCAAGCAGAATTCAACGACACATCAAAAAACTCATACATCATGATCAAGTCGGGTTCATCCCAGGCATGCAAGGATTCTTCAATGTCTGCAAATCAATCAATGTGATACACCATATCAACAAACTGAGAGACAAAAATCACATGATCATCTCAATAGATGCACAAAAAGCCTTCGACAAAGTACAACATCCATTCATGATAAAAACTCTTCAGAAAATGGGCATAGAAGGAACCTATCTCAACATAGTGAAAGCCATCTATGAGAAGCCCACAGCGAACATTATACTCAACGGTGAAAAACTGAAAGCATTCCCTCTAAGATCAGGAACGACAAGGGTGCCCACTTTCACCACTACTATTCAACATAGTCCTGGAAGTTCTAGAAACAGCAATAAGAGAAGAGAAAGAAATCAAAGGAATCCAGATTGGAAAGGAAGAAGTCAAGTTCTCTCTTTTTGCAGACGGCATGATATTATACATAGAAAATGCCAAAGACACGGTTACAAAGCTACTAGAGCTAATCAACGAATTCAGCAAAGTCGCAGGATACAAAATCAATATACAGAAATCACTGGCATTCCTATACACAAACAATGGAAAATCAGAAAACGAAATCAAAGAGGCAATCCCCTTCACCATTGCAACCAAAAGAATCAAATATCTAAGAATAAACCTACTCAAAGAAACAAAAGAATTGGACACAGAAAATTACAAGACACTCATGAGAGACATTAAAGAAGACTTAAACAGATGGAGAGATATTCCATGTTCCTGTGTCAGAAGAATCAATACTGTGAAAATGACCATACTACCAAATGTCATCTACAGATTCAATGCAATACCTATCCAACTACCACTGACATTTTTCACAGAACTAGACCAAAGAATCACACAGTTCATATGGAAACACAAAAGACCTCGAATAGCCAAAGCAACCCTGAGAAAGAAAAACAGAGCTGGAGGAATCAGCCTCCCTAACTTCAGACTCTACTACAAAGCAACAGTCATCAAGACAGTATGGTACTGGCACAAAAACAGAACTATAGACCAATGGAACAAGATTGAGAGCCCAGAAATAAACCCACGCACCTACTGGTTACCTTATTTTTGACAAAGGAGGCGAAACTAAAAAATGGGACAAAGACAGCCTCTTCAGCAAGTGGTGCTGGGAGATTTGGACAGCTACATGGAAACAAATGAAGTTGGAACATTCCCTGACACCATACAGAAAGAGCAACTCAAAATGGATTAAAGTACTAAATATAAGACCAGAAACCATCAAACTCTTAGAGGAGAATATAGGAAAACCCTCAAGGACATCAATCAAAGCAAGATCTTCTCTGACCTACCTACTAAAATAGCTGAACTGAAAAGAAAAATGAACATGTGAGACCTCATGAAACTTAAAAGCTTTTGTACAGCAAAAGAAACTACAAAAAAGCTGAACAGACACCCCACAGAGGGGGAGAAAATCATAGCAAATGAAACAACAAAGATTTCATCTCCAAAATCTACAAGCAACTCAGACAACTCAGCACAGGAAAACAAACAACCCAATCAAAAAATGGGAAAAAGATCTAAAGAGATGCCTCTCCAAAGAGGACATACAGATGGCCCCAAAGCACATGAAATGATGCTCAACCTCGCTTATCATTAGAAAAATGCAAATTAAAACGACAATGAGATACCACCTCACACCCGTCAGAATGGCCATCCTCAAAAAATCTGCAGACTTATTAATAAGTGCTGGAGAGGATGTGGAGAAAAGGGAACCCACTTGCATTGCTGGTGGGAATGTCAATTGATACAACCTCTATGGAAGACAGTATGGAGATTCCTTCAAAAACTAAAAATAGAAGTACCCTATGACCCAGCAATCCCACTATTAGGCTTATATCCTGATGAAATCAAAACTGAAAGAAGCACCTGTACCCCAATGTTCATTGCAGCTCTCTATACAATAGCCAGAACATGGAAGCAACCTAGATGTCCATCGACGCATGAATGGTTACAGAAGCCCTAGTACATATATACAATGGAATACTACTCAGCTGTTAAAACAAATGCAGAAGACTCAGTCATATTGAAGTGGCTGGCTCTACAACCTATCATAAAAAGTGAAGTAAGTCAAAAAGAGAAAAACAAATACAGTATACTAACACACATATATGGAATCTAGTAGGACGGTCTTGATAACACATGGAGGGAACTCATGGAAAAACAGACAGAGCATAGACATAGGGACATTGTGGGGAAGAAATAGGGAGGGGGAGGCATAGAGGGAGTAACATGGAAACCTATACTGTCATGTGTGGAAAAATAGTTATTGTCATTGTGCTAAGGGAATAGGAGTGCTTACAATGGCATGGGGCGATGGTCCTGCGGGGTGGGGTGGGAGGAACTCGGGGGTTGGGGACTAGGGATATGCATATGACTGATCTGGCAATATACATGTCTGTGAACAACAAAACTCTGTAAAATCTTTAAAATAAAGAATTTTTAAAAATAAAAAAAAACTAAAAATAGAAGCACCATACAACCCAGCAATCCCACTCTTAGGCTTATACCCTGATGAAATCAAATCTGAAAGAAACACCTGTACTCCAATGTTCATTGCAGCTCTCTATACAACAGTTAGAACATGGAAGCAACCTAGATGCGCATCAATGAATGAATGGACACAAAAGCTTTGGTACATATATACAATGGAATACTACACAGCTGTAAAAAAATAATGCAGAAGAATCAGCCCTAATGAGGTGGCTGAAACTAGAACCTATCATAAAAAGTGAAGTCAGTCAGAAAGAGAAGGACAAGTACAATACACTAACACATATATATGGAATATAGTAGGATGGTGATGATGGCACATGCAGCGAAGCTATGGAGAGACAGATATGGACAGTGCACATATGGACACTGTTGGGAACCAACAGTGGGTGGGAGGTGTAAAGGAAGTAGCATGAAGGCCTGTACTATCCTATGTGAAGAAAATCGCTATAGTCATTGCTCTGTGAGAAAAGGGGATCCTGCAGGTGTGCTGTGTGACGGTCTGGAGAGGTGGGAAGGGGGGCTATACATATGACTAATCTGGGAACATACATATCTATAAACAACAAAATTCTGCAAAAGTTAAAAGTAAAATAAAAGCTTAAAAAAATGTGTGTGTGTGTATGTATATATATATATATATATTTATTATATATATATTTATTTATGAGTAATTTTTAAGTGTAAAGGACTATGCCTTTCACCTCTATTCATCCATACACTGAACAAATACTGAATGTCTGTGATGTGGAAAAACATTATTCTAAGCCATGCAGATAAAACCAAATACCCTTGGTCTTACTTAGCTTAAAGTCTAGTGGAACAGAAAGACAAAATAGTTATAAGCTCTGATAGTGTACAAAGAGAGAGTTCTATGATCACATAGCAGAACTTGACAGAGACTGGGCCCAGGAAAGATTTCCCTGAGGAAGAGATGTCAGACTGAGAAATGAAGGATGAGCAGGAAGTATTAAGCAGAGTGGGAAGAAGAACCCTGTGGACAGTCTCCAGCTGCCATCTGTTTCTACTCAAGATAGAGTGACAGCTACCGATTTACAAAACAAAACGGTAAAGTTACATTAAACAATGATTTTCATGACAAAGAAAATGACTTTAGGGAATGAAGGACAATAATCCCAGAAACACATGAGGTTAGCCTAAGGAATGGCCCAGCTCATTGCCTTGGGAGACTTTCTAGGCCCTGACACAGGGAGAAGGAGTGAAGCAGAGTCCCCCGGGTTCCCCGAGTGGGAGTGTAGAAGCTGAGAGTCTGGTGAAACTAAAGCACGCAGAGCTCACAGATCAAAACCGTGGAGAGGAGGTGGAAAAGAAGGACAAGTACAATACACTAACACATATATATGGAATATAGTAGGATGGTGATGATGGCACATGCAGCGAAGCTATGGAGAGACAGATATGGACAGTGCACATATGGACACTGTTGGGAACCAACAGTGGGTGGGAGGTGTAAAGGAAGTAGCATGAAGGCCTGTACTATCCTATGTGAAGAAAATCGCTATAGTCATTGCTCTGTGAGAAAAGGGGATCCTGCAGGTGTGCTGTGTGACGGTCTGGAGAGGTGGGAAGGGGGGCTATACATATGACTAATCTGGGAACATACATATCTATAAACAACAAAATTCTGCAAAAGTTAAAAGTAAAATAAAAGCTTAAAAAAATGTGTGTGTGTGTATGTATATATATATATATATTTATTATATATATATTTATTTATGAGTAATTTTTAAGTGTAAAGGACTATGCCTTTCACCTCTATTCATCCATACACTGAACAAATACTGAATGTCTGTGATGTGGAAAAACATTATTCTAAGCCATGCAGATAAAACCAAATACCCTTGGTCTTACTTAGCTTAAAGTCTAGTGGAACAGAAAGACAAAATAGTTATAAGCTCTGATAGTGTACAAAGAGAGAGTTCTATGATCACATAGCAGAACTTGACAGAGACTGGGCCCAGGAAAGATTTCCCTGAGGAAGAGATGTCAGACTGAGAAATGAAGGATGAGCAGGAAGTATTAAGCAGAGTGGGAAGAAGAACCCTGTGGACAGTCTCCAGCTGCCATCTGTTTCTACTCAAGATAGAGTGACAGCTACCGATTTACAAAACAAAACGGTAAAGTTACATTAAACAATGATTTTCATGACAAAGAAAATGACTTTAGGGAATGAAGGACAATAATCCCAGAAACACATGAGGTTAGCCTAAGGAATGGCCCAGCTCATTGCCTTGGGAGACTTTCTAGGCCCTGACACAGGGAGAAGGAGTGAAGCAGAGTCCCCCGGGTTCCCCGAGTGGGAGTGTAGAAGCTGAGAGTCTGGTGAAACTAAAGCACGCAGAGCTCACAGATCAAAACCGTGGAGAGGAGGGAGTGGAAAAGAAAAAGCACCCAGGAGACGTGAGGAGGAGCCCCTCAACAGGTATTCAACAGAGTGATGAACGGTGCACATGTGTGAGAAACCACCTAAGACTGGGAGAAACCATCTGAAAAGAGCACAGGAAAGCAGGTCTGGGGCTCACTCAATCCCAGGAATACTATCTATTCTCATTAGCCAGCCTGGAAAAAATCCGACATTACAGCACAGTGCATAGGATAGTCAGGAAGGTCTTGCCTCAGAGGCAGGAAAGAAAATCAGCTCTAGACAAGTGCCCCTGGATGAAACTAACAAATCATAAGAAGCATGAGCACAAAAATATCTCTGGAAAAATTCTCCAATATTTGGAAACTAAATAACATGTATCTAAATAACCCTTGGATCAAAGAGGTAATGAAAAAATGAATTACAAAGTATTTTGAACTGAATGAAAATGAAAACATACGACCAGCAGACATTTTAAGAAACTGACAAGCTGATTCTAAAATTCATGTGGAAAGAAGGGTAAAAAGTTAAACAAGATGAAGCTAAAGAATTGTGGCCTTTAACCATACAGCAAAGAGAAGCAATTGTTGGGCTTTAAGCAAGTGGGTAATGTGATGAGGTCTGACTTCTTTAAAATAGTTAATAATTCGAGCTGCTGTGCAGATCAAGGTTCTGAGAGGTGAACTGGTAGGGAAAGAAGTTTGAGATTATTTCCATTATTCTAGGAGGAAAATAAGGATGAGCAGGAAGTATTAAGCAGAGTGGGAAGAAGAACCCTGTGGACAGTCTCCAGCTGCCATCTGTTTCTACTCAAGATAGAGTGACAGCTACCGATTTACAAAACAAAACGGTAAAGTTACATTAAACAATGATTTTCATGACAAAGAAAATGACTTTAGGGAATGAAGGACAATAATCCCAGAAACACATGAGGTTAGCCTAAGGAATGGCCCAGCTCATTGCCTTGGGAGACTTTCTAGGCCCTGACACAGGGAGAAGGAGTGAAGCAGAGTCCCCCGGGTTCCCCGAGTGGGAGTGTAGAAGCTGAGAGTCTGGTGAAACTAAAGCACGCAGAGCTCACAGATCAAAACCGTGGAGAGGAGGGAGTGGAAAAGAAAAAGCACCCAGGAGACGTGAGGAGGAGCCCCTCAACAGGTATTCAACAGAGTGATGAACGGTGCACATGTGTGAGAAACCACCTAAGACTGGGAGAAACCATCTGAAAAGAGCACAGGAAAGCAGGTCTGGGGCTCACTCAATCCCAGGAATACTATCTATTCTCATTAGCCAGCCTGGAAAAAATCCGACATTACAGCACAGTGCATAGGATAGTCAGGAAGGTCTTGCCTCAGAGGCAGGAAAGAAAATCAGCTCTAGACAAGTGCCGCCCTGGATGAAACTAACAAATCATAAGAAGCATGAGCACAAAAATATCTCTGGAAAAATTCTCCAATATTTGGAAACTAAATAACATGTATCTAAATAACCCTTGGATCAAAGAGGTAATGAAAAAATGAATTACAAAGTATTTTGAACTGAATGAAAATGAAAACATACGACCAGCAGACATTTTAAGAAACTGACAAGCTGATTCTAAAATTCATGTGGAAAGAAGGGTAAAAAGTTAAACAAGATGAAGCTAAAGAATTGTGGCCTTTAACCATACAGCAAAGAGAAGCAATTGTTGGGCTTTAAGCAAGTGGGTAATGTGATGAGGTCTGACTTCTTTAAAATAGTTAATAATTCGAGCTGCTGTGCAGATCAAGGTTCTGAGAGGTGAACTGGTAGGGAAAGAAGTTTGAGATTATTTCCATTATTCTAGGAGGAAAATAATGATAACCTGAGCTTGGGCAAAGGCACTAGGAAAGAAGTATCAACAGAAGGTACAACACGTGAGAGTTATCACAGGCCTGTGACTGTGGGCGTACACTCACTTTCACTTTATTTTAATGTAAAACATACTTCTGAGATGCATAACACTACAATATATCTGCACTCTAGAGCAGTATGAGACAATGTGTGCATATATTACTACACTAAACATGAACAGGCTTTGTATCAATATCAACACCGCAGTCCTACCATTATACTCCATGCCAAGTTGTTCAACTAGCAACATGTAATTCTTATAATTAGAGCAAAACAACATGCCATCCTCAGAAGCAATTTCAGAGGACCAAGTCATCAAGGTCATCCACAGAATTTACTTTCTCTTTGACCTAAAATAAACCCTACTGTTTCACAATGTCCTTATAATACTTATAAAGTATACTAAGTGCACAGAGGTACACTTACTAATAACAAGCATACACTTAGTAGGTGTACCCTTACTAAAGCAAAGACAGACACTTCTTTAAAGAAATGCAAAAAAGAGGAGTGAGTTTTTTCTTTCCCTTCCCTGAGAACAAAGAAGATAAAGAGACCAATGAGCAGGCATGAACCTTCCTAGTATTTTTACTTTAACTGGTCCTAATTCTGAAGTTTATAAATAAGTGTTTTTCTGTCCCCTAATTCTGCAGGAGCTACACTTTGCGCCTATTTTCATTTGACGCTACACTGGAAAAATTCTCCAATATTTGGAAACTAAATAACATGTATCTAAATAACCCTTGGATCAAAGAGGTAATGAAAAAATGAATTACAAAGTATTTTGAACTGAATGAAAATGAAAACATACGACCAGCAGACATTTTAAGAAACTGACAAGCTGATTCTAAAATTCATGTGGAAAGAAGGGTAAAAAGTTAAACAAGATGAAGCTAAAGAATTGTGGCCTTTAACCATACAGCAAAGAGAAGCAATTGTTGGGCTTTAAGCAAGTGGGTAATGTGATGAGGTCTGACTTCTTTAAAATAGTTAATAATTCGAGCTGCTGTGCAGATCAAGGTTCTGAGAGGTGAACTGGTAGGGAAAGAAGTTTGAGATTATTTCCATTATTCTAGGAGGAAAATAATGATAACCTGAGCTTGGGCAAAGGCACTAGGAAAGAAGTATCAACAGAAGGTACAACACGTGAGAGTTATCACAGGCCTGTGACTGTGGGCGTACACTCACTTTCACTTTATTTTAATGTAAAACATACTTCTGAGATGCATAACACTACAATATATCTGCACTCTAGAGCAGTATGAGACAATGTGTGCATATATTACTACACTAAACATGAACAGGCTTTGTATCAATATCAACACCGCAGTCCTACCATTATACTCCATGCCAAGTTGTTCAACTAGCAACATGTAATTCTTATAATTAGAGCAAAACAACATGCCATCCTCAGAAGCAATTTCAGAGGACCAAGTCATCAAGGTCATCCACAGAATTTACTTTCTCTTTGACCTAAAATAAACCCTACTGTTTCACAATGTCCTTATAATACTTATAAAGTATACTAAGTGCACAGAGGTACACTTACTAATAACAAGCATACACTTAGTAGGTGTACCCTTACTAAAGCAAAGACAGACACTTCTTTAAAGAAATGCAAAAAAGAGGAGTGAGTTTTTTCTTTCCCTTCCCTGAGAACAAAGAAGATAAAGAGACCAATGAGCAGGCATGAACCTTCCTAGTATTTTTTTACTTTAACTGGTCCTAATTCTGAAGTTTATAAATAAGTGTTTTTCTGTCCCCTAATTCTGCAGGAGCTACACTTTGCGCCTATTTTCATTTGACGCTACACTAAATGCATCATGTTTCTGGTATTTACCCTGAACACCCTTCCCCTTGTGGTTATCAGAAAGAAGGCCTCAGAGCCACCAAACTTCCAGACTCAATTACTGGATTACTGACTATAATTGCTCATGCTTGCCCATGACTGTTTTTGTTTTTTTTTTTTTACCTTATTTTTTTTTGGCCACTTCTATTGATCTTTCATTTATTTATCTTTGTTCTTTGGCCTGTGTGGGCCTCCCATTGCAGTGGCCTCTGTCGCCACAGAGCACCGGCTCTGCGCGCATGCACCCCAGAGCACTGGCTCAGTAGTTGGACACATTAGTCCAGCCACTCCACAGCACGTGGGATCTTCCCAGGCCAGGGATGGAACTGCCGCATATATATTTTGGGGGGGGGGCACTTCTATTGGTCTTTCATTTCCATCTTTGTTCTTTGGCCTCCCACCGCAGTGGCCGCTCTTGCTGCAGAGCACCGGCTCTAGGTGCATGCGTTCCAGAGCTCCGGCTTGGTAGTTGGACACATTGGTTCAGCCGCTCCACAGCACATGGGATCTTCCCAGGCCAGGGATCGAACTGCCGCCCCTTGCACTGCAAGGCGGTGTCCTTACCCACTGGACCACCAGGGAAGCCCCCCATGACTGTTTTTGACAAGATCCTAACACCTTTGCTCCTCATCACCTGCTCCTGACGGCGAGCCTTCATCTTATATAGGCCCCTAGACTCATGAAGCTGTGGGCACAGTTCTTGTGGCATGAGCTTACTGTGTTCCTCTCCACCAATGAAATATAAAGCCACCTTTCCATTTTCTCAAACTCTGTCTCTGTCACTTACCTGAGAAGCCTTATAATACTTATAAAGTATACTAAGTGCACAGAGGTACACTTACTAATAACAAGCATACACTTAGTAGGTGTACCCTTACTAAAGCAAAGACAGACACTTCTTTAAAGAAATGCAAAAAAGAGGAGTGAGATTTTTCTTTCCCTTCCTGAGAACAAAGAAGATAAAGAGACCAATGAGCAGGCATGAACCTTCCTAGTATTTTTTTACTTTAACTGGTCCTAATTCTGAAGTTTATAAATAAGTGTTTTTCTGTCCCCTAATTCTGCAGGAGCTACACTTTGCGCCTATTTTCATTTGACGCTACACTAAATGCATCATGTTTCTGGTATTTACCCTGAACACCCTTCCCCTTGTGGTTATCAGAAAGAAGGCCTCAGAGCCACCAAACTTCCAGACTCAATTACTGGATTACTGACTATAATTGCTCATGCTTGCCCATGACTGTTTTTGTTTTTTTTTTTTTACCTTATTTTTTTTTGGCCACTTCTATTGATCTTTCATTTATTTATCTTTGTTCTTTGGCCTGTGTGGGCCTCCCATTGCAGTGGCCTCTGTCGCCACAGAGCACCGGCTCTGCGCGCATGCACCCCAGAGCACTGGCTCAGTAGTTGGACACATTAGTCCAGCCACTCCACAGCACGTGGGATCTTCCCAGGCCAGGGATGGAACTGCCGCATATATATTTTGGGGGGGGGGCACTTCTATTGGTCTTTCATTTCCATCTTTGTTCTTTGGCCTCCCACCGCAGTGGCCGCTCTTGCTGCAGAGCACCGGCTCTAGGTGCATGCGTTCCAGAGCTCCGGCTTGGTAGTTGGACACATTGGTTCAGCCGCTCCACAGCACATGGGATCTTCCCAGGCCAGGGATCGAACTGCCGCCCCTTGCACTGCAAGGCGGTGTCCTTACCCACTGGACCACCAGGGAAGCCCCCCATGACTGTTTTTGACAAGATCCTAACACCTTTGCTCCTCATCACCTGCTCCTGACGGCGAGCCTTCATCTTATATAGGCCCCTAGACTCATGAAGCTGTGGGCACAGTTCTTGTGGCATGAGCTTACTGTGTTCCCTCTCCACCAATGAAATATAAAGCCACCTTTCCATTTTCTCAAACTCTGTCTCTGTACTTTTTATTCAGCTTCAGTGGGCAAAGAAAGCCAACACTCTGGCCAGCAACAAGAGTACTGACATATCCTGCCCCACCATAGGTCACAAATGGTAGGAATGTCACTCCAGAACCTGACTTCAGACGCATAAGGTCCTTCATCCATTAAACCACTGATGTCTCCGGTGCTGACTTCAGGCTCTTCCTTCAGTCTTGAGGCTGGGCAAGCACAGACCTTGTTGGCCTGTGGGTGTGGCCCAACCACACTACTGTATACAAAATAGATAACTAATAAGGACCTAATGTACAGTACAGGAAACTCTACTCAATACTCTGTAAAAGCGTATGTGGGAAAAGAATCTAAAAACATATATATATATATATATATATATACAGATAGATAGATACATATATGCATGATTCACTGTGCTGTACATTTGTGTCAAGTACAAATTGGTACTTACCAATTACATTGTCAATGACTGAACAACAAGGGCATTTGCCATTTGCCTCTGTGGAGATTGACCCCTTCCCCTTCATTGCAGCTGCTGACCTTCAACACCCCCTGAGTTAGTTCAGGGTCGAGTGAGGCACTCTGTGCTCCAGAGAATTGGGTGGAACAGGTCTTTAGATAGGTGGATGTTTTTAGGAACAGATTTTACAATCTCAATCCTTGCCTCTCCTAATACTTAGAAAAGCACTAAATCTGTTCATGGTGACCTCAGATCCTTGTGACTAACCAAAACCCCTTTGTAAAATGAGTGTTTAATGGTACTGAAGCACCCCCGCCTCATTAAAACCTTGTAAACTGATTTTCCTCCTGCTGCCTCTTTGAAGCAGTCTCTCAGAGCTATCTGAGGTGTTGCCTCCTGAGCTGCAGTCCTAACTGTGCCCCAAATTACACTTAATTCACAACTCTCAAGTTGTCCATCTTTTTTAGTTAACACCTGAAACAAACACAACATTGTAAAACTACTCCAATTTAAAAAAAATCTCAAGAAAAAACACGTGATTAAGCTGTCTTCTCTTATCTCTCTCTCCTTTCTTTTGGTAAGTCTTCTGGATTCTGTATCTAGCTGAAAAAGTCTTCACTGAAATAGTAGAGAGTCCTAAAATGTGTCTATCTTCATTGCTTCCATCGTCTTCACTACTGGTCTAGGTGAGTGTCCCCAACCCCACCACATCCCCAAGAAGGCATCCAGGCCTTACCCGTCATATTCTAGCAATGTGAAAGGCCAAGCCTCTCCTGCCTCCACCAGGTCATACCTAATCTCTCATCTGTGTGACTCTACTCGTGCTGCCTCCCCTTAATTAGAACATAATTCTACCCTCTTCCTCACTCCACCTGGTCAGCCTCACACATCCTTAAAAATTCACTCCAGTGTCATTTCCTCCAGGAAGGGTTTCTCACCCTCCAATATCTTCAGGTCTTACTCAGTATCCCACAGTACTATGTGCTAAGTAATCCATTTCACATCTGTCTCTCTGTCTTATGACTGTGAATCGCTTGTCATAGAGAATAGGCTCTTGAATTCTGAATTCTTCACAGACTACCTAGAGTGTGAAAGGAGATCAAAAGATATTTAACAAGTAAATGAATAAATGAGCAAAATGAAGAGTTTACAGAATAACCATAATAACACCTTGAACAGAGATTAGAATTTCACTCAAACTCCTAATAGGCAATTAAGGTTACCAGTTCCAACCCTATATATTCTGAAAGCAAATCCCAGTTTCATATATCTAAACTGCTTGTGTTTTCCCTTTATATAATTTTCTTTTGAAATACAGCACAAGAATTGGAGCTTAAATCCATCAGGACTTCAGTGACTCTCTTATCATATTATACCAAAAACAACTGCTTTGTGTTTTAACACTTACATATGAAAACTGTTCTTTTTCCTCCTCCTAACTAAAGTCCCAAAAGTGTTTCTAGAAAAACCTAGATAAACTTAATTTATCAAAGACATAAAAGGGAGTTTTAACATATTAAAAAAGAGCACGGTGAAGTTTTCTGAAGTATACACTTTGGAGGAATTACTGTTGTATTAGAAATATAAGAACTTTTAGAAAATAAAACTCTCTTCTGTTAATAGAAATTGAAACAAACACAACATTGTAAAACTACTCCAATTTAAAAATCTCAAGAAAAACACGTGATTAAGCTGTCTTCTTATCTCTCTCCTTTCTTTTGGTAAGTCTTCTGGATTCTGTATCTAGCTGAAAAAGTCTTCACTGAAATAGTAGAGAGTCCTAAAATGTGTCTATCTTCATTGCTTCCATCGTCTTCACTACTGGTCTAGGTGAGTGTCCCCAACCCCACCACATCCCCAAGAAGGCATCCAGGCCTTACCCGTCATATTCTAGCAATGTGAAAGGCCAAGCCTCCCTGCCTCCACCAGGTCATACCTAATCTCTCATCTGTGTGACTCTACTCGTGCTGCCTCCCCTTAATTAGAACATAATTCTACCCTCTTCCTCACTCCACCTGGTCAGCCTCACACATCCTTAAAAATTCACTCCAGTGTCATTTCCTCCAGGAAGGGTTTCTCACCCTCCAATATCTTCAGGTCTTACTCAGTATCCCACAGTACTATGTGCTAAGTAATCCATTTCACATCTGTCTCTCTGTCTTATGACTGTGAATCGCTTGTCATAGAGAATAGGCTCTTGAATTCTGAATTCTTCACAGACTACCTAGAGTGTGAAAGGAGATCAAAAGATATTTAACAAGTAAATGAATAAATGAGCAAAATGAAGAGTTTACAGAATAACCATAATAACACCTTGAACAGAGATTAGAATTTCACTCAAACTCCTAATAGGCAATTAAGGTTACCAGTTCCAACCCTATATATTCTGAAAGCAAATCCCAGTTTCATATATCTAAACTGCTTGTGTTTTCCCTTTATATAATTTTCTTTTGAAATACAGCACAAGAATTGGAGCTTAAATCCATCAGGACTTCAGTGACTCTCTTATCATATTATACCAAAAACAACTGCTTTGTGTTTTAACACTTACATATGAAAACTGTTCTTTTTCCTCCTCCTAACTAAAGTCCCAAAAGTGTTTCTAGAAAAACCTAGATAAACTTAATTTATCAAAGACATAAAAGGGAGTTTTAACATATTAAAAAAGAGCACGGTGAAGTTTTCTGAAGTATACACTTTGGAGGAATTACTGTTGTATTAGAAATATAAGAACTTTTAGAAAATAAAACTCTCTTCTGTTAATAGAAATTGACTTTTACATATTCAAAATATTTTTAAAACCAGAAAGAATATAGTATCTTTGAGTTCTACGACACTCATTATGATCTACATTATAAGTTCAACTATTTTTCCTGGCCTCAGTGTCTGTATCTCCAGGGCTCTAAAAAATAATTTGACCTTAAATGCACACAGCATAACAATATTATTATTATTAGCAGATCTAGTACCCAGGGTTTGACACATAGAGAAAACTATATCTGAATGATGTATATATAACATAAATACATGTATTCATACACACATATACACATATACATACAGCACGCTTCAATCCACAGGATCACAAAGAGTCAGACACAACTCAGCGACTATTCAACAACAAAATACGTACAATACACACACACACATACTCATTTAAATCTCCAAAACCAACTTTATGAGGTAGGTGCTGTTGTTTCTCTTTGTTTTTTAATCAAAGAGAACATAAGGTACAGAATAGTTAAAGGTCTTGTTTCAAGATACCCATTGAAAACCAGTAGAGGTGTGATATGAATTCAGGCACCCTGGCTTCAGGGGGCATCCACTGACCTTCCCATGCTCCTCAGTCTCTCACTCCTGTAAGTGTATGAATTACAGACACTGAAATCTTCAAATTTGGGCCCCACACCTTAATCATGACATTTTTGATTCACAATAAGAATCTGGCAATTTAATTCATGGAGCTGGACCACAGGCAGGTTAATTTTCCATAAAATGAAATTATTAAATTCCATAGTATTATTGTGAGGATAAAATTAAACAATATGTGTAAAGCTTCCAGCACAGTGCCCAGTGCACAATAAGTGGTTAATAAATGTTGATTCCCTTCCCTCTGCTCGTCCTTCAGAAACCTCAATTTTAAAATATCACAAGGTAAATCCCAAAATACTTGCGGCTCCTTCCATATGCCTTAATGAAGTAAGAAATTAACATGTAGCCAATAACCTCAGTATAGTCTCCTGTTCTTTCTTTCTCTGTCCCTTACCATATCAGATCCACCAACTGATCTATCACCTGGCATTGCTGAAATCTCTCAGCTTCTCTGTCCTCCAACCTCCATGACAAGACTGTCTTCATGTGATTTCTTAGAAACTCTCACCTAAGGTATCAAAATGTTCCCAAGCTGCTATCTTTTCTGTGTTCCCTCTAATTTCCAGCTCATCTGTGGCTGCCTGTTACCAAACCCCTAAAACACAAATCTGCACCAAGTCATTCTAGTGCTTAATGACCCCCACTGTTTCTAAAGGAAACAGTGACAAAGATGACAAAAGATGACAAAAGATGAAGTTCAAACACTAGCTTCTCAAGTCGGGTTTCATCCTGCCTTAGTAAACTTAGCTCACAATACTGTTCACACTTAAAGTAACATTAAATGCCTGGTCATTTTCCTAATTAAAATGATGGTTGGTTACCCTGTTCTTTTCACACACTCAAAATTTCACACCCTTGAAACTTCTGATATTAGATGACGAGATTGTTAGACAGATGATAGAAAAACTGAGCAAGAGCTTTCTCAACTCCATATATCCAGCCATTCTCCAAACATTCTCTCACACTTTGTGTCTAGTATCCTTTAGGAAGGCAGTGATCTAAAGACACTGGTAACAGAATCCGACTGTTAGACAGATTGGATAGAAAAACTGCCCATTGAAAACCAGTAGAGGTGTGATATGAATTCAGGCACCCTGGCTTCAGGGGGCATCCACTGACCTTCCCATGCTCCTCAGTCTCTCACTCCTGTAAGTGTATGAATTACAGACACTGAAATCTTCAAATTTGGGCCCCACACCTTAATCATGACATTTTGATTCACAATAAGCATCTGGCAATTTAATTCATGGAGCTGGACCACAGGCAGGTTAATTTTCCATAAAATGAAATTATTAAATTCCATAGTATTATTGTGAGGATAAAATTAAACAATATGTGTAAAGCTTCCAGCACAGTGCCCAGTGCACAATAAGTGGTTAATAAATGTTGATTCCCTTCCCTCTGCTCGTCCTTCAGAAACCTCAATTTTAAAATATCACAAGGTAAATCCCAAAATACTTGCGGCTCCTTCCATATGCCTTAATGAAGTAAGAAATTAACATGTAGCCAATAACCTCAGTATAGTCTCCTGTTCTTTCTTTCTCTGTCCCTTACCATATCAGATCCACCAACTGATCTATCACCTGGCATTGCTGAAATCTCTCAGCTTCTCTGTCCTCCAACCTCCATGACAAGACTGTCTTCATGTGATTTCTTAGAAACTCTCACCTAAGGTATCAAAATGTTCCCAAGCTGCTATCTTTTCTGTGTTCCCTCTAATTTCCAGCTCATCTGTGGCTGCCTGTTACCAAACCCCTAAAACACAAATCTGCACCAAGTCATTCTAGTGCTTAATGACCCCCACTGTTTCTAAAGGAAACAGTGACAAAGATGACAAAAGATGACAAAAGATGAAGTTCAAACACTAGCTTCTCAAGTCGGGTTTCATCCTGCCTTAGTAAACTTAGCTCACAATACTGTTCACACTTAAAGTAACATTAAATGCCTGGTCATTTTCCTAATTAAAATGATGGTTGGTTACCCTGTTCTTTTCACACACTCAAAATTTCACACCCTTGAAACTTCTGATATTAGATGACGAGATTGTTAGACAGATGATAGAAAAACTGAGCAAGAGCTTTCTCAACTCCATATATCCAGCCATTCTCCAAACATTCTCTCACACTTTGTGTCTAGTATCCTTTAGGAAGGCAGTGATCTAAAGACACTGGTAACAGAATCCGACTGTAATAGAGGTGAGATGCCAGGTTTCACCAGTTTAAGAGGGTATCTATCAGATTTGAAATAAGGTACTGCACTTGCAATCCACAAAGGCATATGAAAAGATAAAAAGCTTATAATGGCCTCATAAATCAATGCTTTAGAAATCCCATATTCTGTTCAAACCACATTTTCACTAATGGTACCATTCAGTGTACACTGCATAGGAACCAAAGGCCTTAAATATGTCCCACAAACCTCACTGGGATATAGAAGGCCTAAAAACCGCTAGAGAGAAAAAAAAAATTTTTTTTTTTTTTTTTTCTGGAGAAAAATATTTTGACTGACTCCAGCCACATACCACAAATTCTGGGATGCAAAGATTGCACTTACCAAAAAAAAGACACGTGACCCGACTCGCATCAGAATTACATGCCATTTGATTCAGTACCCTGTCCTCCTCTAGGCTATAACCCTCTCAGACGCTTTGTCTACAAAGCCACACAAAACTAAAGCTCTGAGTATACAATGTGATAGTAACGACAGCCGTGGCATTATATGTGTTGCATAAAGAATAATGCCAAAAACGTATCAGAAGCAGAGCAGACGCAATTGTAACTTACCATTTTTGTAGGAGGACGCCATGGGCCAGGGCCTAGTCTGGTAGGTGGTGTTCACGGTTTCCCACGGAGATAAATACCCACAGGTGGAGCCCACAGGACGTGTTCTGTGGCTTCAGGTACGTCGGGGAAGTGCAGGTTCAGACAGAGAGGCAGGAAGACGCCGGACTGGAACACACCGAGCCTGGGGAGCCCAGAGCTCCGTAGAGCCAGGCTGGAGGCTTTGCAGGCCGGAAACCACCTTCCCGGAAGAAGCCCAGTCTCGCGAGATCTCAGGAGCTCTGCGTAGGTTGGAGAGGGGTAATCTTGGGATGAAAAACACCTGGATGCCCCAGGCTCCAATAATCCAACAGGTTTGGCTCACAGTTTCTCTCGAATGTCCTAGTCAGAGTTAACAGTATTACAGCACTTTGCCCAGAGGCCCAGCCAGGTGTCGGCGAGCTGCCTCTTGCCCATAGTCTGTACAGGGACCCCACGCCCACCGTTGTAGAACTGTACACGTGCAGACCTCTGAAGTTTATTATGATGCAGGAGGGAAGCTGGGGCAGGGACGGGGATTTCTTGTGCAGGTTCCTAGGACCTCAATGTGACCTCTGCCAAGTCCAGGCCAAAATAATACTGTTTCCTTATCCTCAGGGCCAAGTTGTTTCTTCAGGTAGTAATGGTGCCTAGAATTCATCCTGGGAACTATTTCTGGAAGAAAAGCCTCAGAAAGTTGCTCTCCCTATCCTGACCCAGCCCAGCTTGCCAACACCTGTGATGAATGACGGCATTGGCCTCTCCTCTAAGCTCCCCCATGAGCAAACATTCTCCTCTTTTGAACACCATGGCGGATATTGTTGGGACCTAGTCCAGGAGGATAGAGTGTAAATTTCCCAGGAAGGCAAACAGGGCACAGTTGGAGCAGTGGTTTGTCCTCCTCTAGGCTATAACCCTCTCAGACGCTTTGTCTACAAAGCCACACAAAACTAAAGCTCTGAGTATACAATGTGATAGTAACGACAGCCGTGGCATTATATGTGTTGCATAAAGAATAATGCCAAAAACGTATCAGAAGCAGAGCAGACGCAATTGTAACTTACCATTTTTGTAGGAGGACGCCATGGGCCAGGGCCTAGTCTGGTAGGTGGTGTTCACGGTTTCCCACGGAGATAAATACCCACAGGTGGAGCCCACAGGACGTGTTCTGTGGCTTCAGGTACGTCGGGGAAGTGCAGGTTCAGACAGAGAGGCAGGAAGACGCCGGACTGGAACACACCGAGCCTGGGGGAGCCCAGAGCTCCGTAGAGCCAGGCTGGAGGCTTTGCAGGCCGGAAACCACCTTCCCGGAAGAAGCCCAGTCTCGCGAGATCTCAGGAGCTCTGCGTAGGTTGGAGAGGGGTAATCTTGGGATGAAAAACACCTGGATGCCCCAGGCTCCAATAATCCAACAGGTTTGGCTCACAGTTTCTCTCGAATGTCCTAGTCAGAGTTAACAGTATTACAGCACTTTGCCCAGAGGCCCAGCCAGGTGTCGGCGAGCTGCCTCTTGCCCATAGTCTGTACAGGGACCCCACGCCCACCGTTGTGAACTGTACACGTGCAGACCTCTGAAGTTTATTATGATGCAGGAGGGAAGCTGGGGCAGGGACGGGGATTTCTTGTGCAGGTTCCTAGGACCTCAATGTGACCTCTGCCAAGTCCAGGCCAAAATAATACTGTTTCCTTATCCTCAGGGCCAAGTTGTTTCTTCAGGTAGTAATGGTGCCTAGAATTCATCCTGGGAACTATTTCTGGAAGAAAAGCCTCAGAAAGTTGCTCTCCCTATCCTGACCCAGCCCAGCTTGCCAACACCTGTGATGAATGACGGCATTGGCCTCTCCTCTAAGCTCCCCCATGAGCAAACATTCTCCTCTTTTGAACACCATGGCGGATATTGTTGGGACCTAGTCCAGGAGGATAGAGTGTAAATTTCCCAGGAAGGCAAACAGGGCACAGTTGGAGCAGTGGTTTTGGGTGTGTTGGGGGAATAAGTACAGGTCCAGATGGAGGGACAGGGAGAGGATAGACTGGGATGCACTGAGCTTGAGGGGTGGTGACTTTCACATCCCTCGGTTATAATGAAGGACTGTCCATGAAATATGACCCACTTACCAATGCAAAGATGCCAACTACTGAAGTGAAAATGAGTCCTCCATTACAGACTCAGTGGATGAGTGCCCATGGCGCTCAACAAACAGGGTCTAAGAGCTGAGAACACAAAAGTGCCATTCAGGGCTAGATGCCTGCATGTAAGCCACACTGAAAGAGGTTAGGACACCTCATCCTTCACCTGTCCACCTGATGAAAAATGAAAAATTTCTATTCAAGGATGAGAAGATGGGGTGGACAAAGGTCATGAGATTTCTGAAAAGATATATGCAATTAAAGAAAAGGAGCCATTGCTTTGAAGGCTTAGAAGAAAAACATATTTATTGCTGAAAATAGTTTTCTTCAAAAGAACTGATTCTGAAAGATGTTCAAGAGTGCATAGTCTGTATATGACAAAAGGGAATGACTTGCTATGATAGCAGAGATACAAAAGGACCTGCCTGTACTTACAAAAATGCCTCAGAAAATCTCAAGTACAGTACATAATTAAAGCTCATTGAGATGGCTAAGAAAGCAGAAGAGTCATCACAAATTGTCAAGTGAGTCTTGTGGAAGAAAATTTGGGGAAACCCTCTCACGACATAGAGGCAAAGGTGAAGATATTAAAATGAATAAGAATAAGATGCAGATAGGTACTGATGAAGAGAGTTTGTCTAACAAATACACAAATTCTCAAGGAAAATTTAAGGAAAATAAAAACAGAATGAAGAATCAAGAGTATAATAAGGTAACCTTTCTGGGCTTAAAAATTCCTAAGACTGTATTTCAAAAAATCTCACCAAAGCAAAGAAAAAAGTAGTGGAGAACAGATATACAACTACACTCCTTTGTTATTGTTTTTCCTCAGTTACCCAGTTGTGTCTGACTCTTTTTGACCCCATGGACTGCAGCATGCCAGGCTTCCCTGTCCTTCACCATCTCCTGTAGCTTGCTCAAACCATGTCCTTTGAGTGGGTGATGCTATCCAACCATCTCGTCCTCTTTCATCCCCTTCTCCTTCTGCCTTCAATCTTTCCCAGCATTGAGGTCTTTTCCAGTGAGTTGGCTCTTTGCATCCGCTGACCTTTGCCATTAAGCACACCAATTGAAAAACAAAAGCTGGCTTCCCTGGTGGTCCAGTGGGTAAAGAATCCGCCTTGCCCTGCAAGGAGCACCAGTTCGATTCCTGGCCCAGGAGGATCTCACATGCCTGCCGCGGAGTGGCTGGACCAGTGTGTCCAATTGCAAGCCAGCGCTCTGGAGCACATGAGCCCAGAGTTGGTGCTCTGCAGCAGGAGAGACCACTAATAAATGGACAAAAAATCAATGAAAAGAAGACAAATTTTTTTTTTTAATTCTAAAAAAGAAAGCCCAACTCTGTAAACAAAGTAAAGCGATATGTTCATATGCAAGACTAAATTTTTTTTTTAAATTCTAAAAAAAATGCATCTGAAAATAGTTTTCTTCAAAAGAACTGATTCTGAAAGATGTTCAAGAGTGCATAGTCTGTATATGACAAAAGGGAATGACTTGCTATGATAGCAGAGATACAAAAGGACCTGCCTGTACTTACAAAATGCCTCAGAAAATCTCAAGTACAGTACATAATTAAAGCTCATTGAGATGGCTAAGAAAGCAGAAGAGTCATCACAAATTGTCAAGTGAGTCTTGTGGAAGAAAATTTGGGGAAACCCTCTCACGACATAGAGGCAAAGGTGAAGATATTAAAATGAATAAGAATAAGATGCAGATAGGTACTGATGAAGAGAGTTTGTCTAACAAATACACAAATTCTCAAGGAAAATTTAAGGAAAATAAAAACAGAATGAAGAATCAAGAGTATAATAAGGTAACCTTTCTGGGCTTAAAAATTCCTAAGACTGTATTTCAAAAAATCTCACCAAAGCAAAGAAAAAAGTAGTGGAGAACAGATATACAACTACACTCCTTTGTTATTGTTTTTCCTCAGTTACCCAGTTGTGTCTGACTCTTTTTGACCCCATGGACTGCAGCATGCCAGGCTTCCCTGTCCTTCACCATCTCCTGTAGCTTGCTCAAACCATGTCCTTTGAGTGGGTGATGCTATCCAACCATCTCGTCCTCTTTCATCCCCTTCTCCTTCTGCCTTCAATCTTTCCCAGCATTGAGGTCTTTTCCAGTGAGTTGGCTCTTTGCATCCGCTGACCTTTGCCATTAAGCACACCAATTGAAAAACAAAAGCTGGCTTCCCTGGTGGTCCAGTGGGTAAAGAATCCGCCTTGCCCTGCAAGGAGCACCAGTTCGATTCCTGGCCCAGGAGGATCTCACATGCCTGCCGCGGAGTGGCTGGACCAGTGTGTCCAATTGCAAGCCAGCGCTCTGGAGCACATGAGCCCAGAGTTGGTGCTCTGCAGCAGGAGAGACCACTAATAAATGGACAAAAAATCAATGAAAAGAAGACAAATTTTTTTTTTTAATTCTAAAAAAGAAAGCCCAACTCTGTAAACAAAGTAAAGCGATATGTTCATATGAAAAAATTATTAAAACAAACTGACAGTAAAGTGGAAATTTTAAAGGAACAATACACTTCTGGTAAAAGCATACTGAAATAAAACTGGAAGGATCATATTAAAGTAAGGATGATAATACTGTACAAAATGTTATAGTTTCTTTTATAAATCATGTCCTTAGCATATGAAGGCCATTTCCTCATGCAAGTAGAAGAAAGTTAAAAATAGGTCAGAGAAGTCATTGATCAGATTTGAAATCACATCACCAAACTGATCTGAGAGGCGAGTTGCTACTACCTGCCATTTCCCTTCTGTCACCCACACAGGCAGAAAAGGACGTTTCACAAAGCTACTTCCTATCTAGACATACTTTGAAACATTATCTCAAATGGGGAAAACTCCTCCCATTTACAATTTGATTCCACCAAGAGGAAGAGTTGGGCAAGGGAAAAAAACCTAAAACACTAAGCTTTTAAACAAGCCAAAAGACACTGAGATCTTAAAGATGCTAATTAAAATATGAATGATTTACTAGATTAGACTAAGTTTAGTTATTCATCTGTATTCAGTGTGTGTGTGTATGTGTGTGACAGAGACAGGAAGATTTCTTCAGGGTATTTGTTGTTATTGTTCAGTCACTAAGTCATGTTCGACTCTTTGTGACCCTATGGACTACAGCACACCAGACTTCTCTGTCTCCTGGAGTTTGCTCAAACTCATGTCCGTTCAGTTGGTGATGCTATCTAGCCATCTCATATTCTGTGGCCCCCTTCTCCTTCTTGCCTCAATCTTTCCCAGCATCAGGGCCTTTGCCCATGAGTCAACTCTTTGCATCAGGTGGCCCAAAGTATTGGAGCTTTCGCTTCAGCATCAGTTCTTCCAATGAATAGAATTACAATTGAAAGCCTCTTTACCGTGTAAATTCTATCAAAGCAATCTACCTTCTTTTGCACACTACAAACTGGAGAACAGTTCAAGGGACTAGGACATGTCAAGCTGATATAACCTTTAAGAACATAGTTTCTGGAGCCAAACTGCCTGATTTGGAATTAAGTTTAACCTCTCTGTGTCACAGAACCATCATATAGTAAATGATGATAATGATACCTATTATGTAGGCTTGTGGAAAATGATTAGAGGTTTATATACATATATGTACAGTGCTTAACTGGAGGAGGGCATGGCTACATACTCCAGTATTCTTGCCTGGAGAATCCCATGGATAGAGGACCCTAGTGGGCTACACAAGGAGTCACAAAGAGTCAAACACAAATGAAGCAGCACAGCACACATGCACAAAGAGCTTAATGTGTAGTTCCGTTGGTAAACAGTCATTTAAGATTTCTCTGCCAGTATTGAGGTATACATTAAGAGCTGTTGTGAACAAGTATTCCCTTTTTGCTTACTCCTCTTGTCCATCACCATTTTTTTTTTTTTTTTACCATTAACGCAATATACATCCAAGGGTAATTGGGTTTCAGTTATTTTAGGATATCTATACAAATGTCATTTTGTTGGTTAGTTGCTCAGTCATGTCTGACTCTTAGCAGATCCCATGGACTACATGGGCTATAGCCCTCCAGGCTCATCTGCACATGGGATTCTCCAGGAAAAAAACTGGAGTGGGTTGCCATTTTCCACTCCAAGGGATCTTCCCAACCCAGGAGTCAAGCCCAGGTCTCTTACATTGCAGAAAGATTCTTTACCAATTGAGATATGAGGAAAGTCCCCAAAATGCAATTAACAAGTAAGAAACCCAATTCATAAAACAGTGAACCAGATAAGACCTGGGAACTAAATAATTCAATATACTCTGTCTCTACAAAGTTTCCTGAAATATTCTCTGACATCTTCCTAAGAGGCATGCTTTAAGAGTACGAAGAAAATTTTATCAAAATACTTTTTTATGCACTATGTAAATACCAACAACAAATACACACAGTACACTGACTAGGCAGACCAAAAAATTAAATTTTGGTCATCGTAATGTCTTTCTCTGATAGGTTGCCTCAAAACAGTCTTTTAAGTCTTTCAGATCTTATTTTGTAGTTATCACTTTCTTCCTCTTTTGTTCATCTCTGTCCATCTGTTCCCTTAAGTGTTCAGCTGTCTGCTCTTGATAAGAGAGGACACCAATAAATGAGAAAATGTCTTTTATACTTACCTTATATAAGTGTAATTCAGCTTTTAGCTGATAAAATTTCACATGTCCATCCTTCATTCAAAAGATGGTAATAAATTGTTAATAATTTACTTTTGAAAGAGTTCATCCTCCCAACCTATCTTTTTGTTGTTGTTGTTGTTAAAGATTTATTTATTTATTTATTTTGGTGGGGGAATGGGGGGGGGAGGGGAGCAGGTGGGCCACTTCTATTGGTCTTTCATTTGTCCATTCTCATCCATCTTTGTTCTTTGGCCCATGTGGGCCTCCCATCACGGTGGCCTCTGTTGTTGCAGAGCACCGGCTCTGGGCGCATGTGCTCCAGAGCTCCGGCTTGGTAGTTGGACACATCGGTCCAGCCGCTCCACGGCACATGGGACCTTCCCAGGCCAGGGATCGAACCGGCGCCCCTTGCACTGCAAGGCAGTGTCATTACCCACTGGACCACCAGGGAAGCCACTCCCAACCTATCTTATTATAACAAAGGTCTGGCTTTGTTCTTTTACTTCCCCTAGGTTTCTTTTCCAGTAGTCTCAACTACTATTATAGTCCCAAAAGTATTCTTTCAGAATTATCTCATTTCTTCAATTCACAAGTAAACAAAAACTGTGTAAATTCTTTAAACAGAAATATACATAAAACCATGAGGGCTTGGATCAGACTTGACTTGGTATTGAGGGATAATCAGAAAGTATGATGTAAAAGAATAGTCTGGGAGCACACATGGAGGTCCAGGCAGGTGCACTTCGGGCTCATGGGCTCACCTGGTGGGCAGCCAGGCATGTGCCCACTGCAGGCACTAGGGGGTGACTGAGGTCCTGCCCTACAGGCCTCAAGGCTTCTGGATCTTCTGAAGATAGTAGTTTGCCCGCATCTCAGTGGGCTTCCCACCCAGTCAGCCTTCATCCCAGAGAGGACCCTCACCATTCCTGTGAAGAGGGAAGCACACGAGTTTATCAGTGAAGATGAGGTTCCATGGACTCAATGAGAGCTTGGTCAAAATACACCCCTGTCAGGTCTACTTATACTGCAACAGGCTCCATCTTTGACCAGCACTAAGATGAGTGCAAAAAACCTGAAGGATGGATTTTGGTAACAGATGTAGAGAACAAGGAAGAGAAACTATTGGATTTTTTTGTCCTTATTGTCAGATTTCATTACATTCTAATAACGGGGAGCAATTAGTCACAGAGAAAAGTAAACAAGGATCATGAATATACTTTAAAAAGAGTAAAAGAAATAGTCCAATAAGTCATGAGATAAAGTTTAGCACATCATCATTTCATAGTTCAAGACAGTTCAGGCTCAGTGTGGCTGTGCCGTCATTCCACAGAATCACCCTCCCCCTAATATGGTCTCTTATCATCATGGGTACAATCCCAAAGACACAGTCAGAATAATTCCTATATTGCATGAAAAACAACAGCATGTATACCTACCTCCTCAACTATATCACGGATTCTCTCAGGACAAGGATTATTTCTCGTTCATCTCTCCTTCACAACAACTTACACAAACGGGCACAGAATGAAGTGCTAAATAAATGTCGGATGACTAAATGAGTAAGCGAATTTTAATTTAATAAACATCAAAATGCACTGGGTATGGAAGAGCCATTTTCTCTTTCTGACAAGATTCTACATCTCATTCCCTCACTGTAAACAAAATTACAATATAGTTGAAATCCAAAAAAACAAAATGTTTTGGAGAAAGATAAAAGGTCCTTTAGCAAGGAAGACTTCCTTAGTGGATTAATACTGAGCTCACAGCTAAATGTGTAATACAGTTTTGTTGGATGTGTATCCAACAATCAATTATGCAATGTGACATAATCAGTCAAACTCTAATGGTTGAAATAAAACTTTGATATATAAGCAAAAAAATTTAGAACTGGAATAAAGAAATAAATACGGACAGAGTCCAAGATCTTACATCTCAGCTTATTCCCTCTGGAAAGAACATTACCATTTTTTATTCTGGCATTGTGTTCAAGATGTTTTCATTTGCAGAAACTCTGATATTTGCTGTAGACAAAATATTCTGATTTTCTTCTCTTTACTTCTTTACACAGATTTTTAAAACCAATTGGCTTACTGCGAAGTATCCTGATTTTGAAGACAAGTTCCCAGGATGACCAGGATACAGAATACTTTGCTGATGCCAAATTTAAGGATACCATTAGAGTCTCAGTGATATAAGAACTGGAACCATAAAGAAGTGTTAAATCTGTATGTCCTCAATTTTTTTTTTTAATTAAGTTTCTGGAATGGAAGCCATTTCTTGCTGGGTAAACAGAAGGCTAGCTCAAATGCTTACATCCTCCTATGGAGGTGGTTGTTGTTTAGTCACTCAGACATGTCTTATTCTTTGCATCCCCATGGACTGCAGCATACCTGGCTTCCTTGTCCTTCACTATCTCCTGGAGTTTGCTCAAATTCATATCCATTGAGTGGATGATGCCATCCAAGCATCTGATCCTCTGTCACCCCCTTCTCCTCCTGCCCTCAATCTTTCCCAGCACCAGGGTCATTTCCAATGAGTCAGCTCTTTGCATCAATTGGCCAAAGTATTGGAACTTAAGCTTCAGCATCAGTCCTTCCAATGAACATTCAGGATTGATTTCCT
The DNA here is from genome assembly GCA_022376925.1 of Tragulus kanchil. NCBI lineage: Eukaryota > Metazoa > Chordata > Mammalia > Artiodactyla > Tragulidae > Tragulus > Tragulus kanchil. Next base: position 148,873,789 of record JAIOJX010000024.1, read on the forward strand.
TTAGGATTGACTACTTTTGTCTCCTTGCAGTCCAAGGGACTTTCAAGAGTCTCCTCCAGAACCACATTTCAAAAGTATCAGCTCTTCAGCACTCAGCCTTCTTTATGGTCCAGTTCTCACATATTTACATGAGTATGGGAAAAAACCCCAGCTTTGACTATACCCATATTGTTGGCAAACTGATGTCTCTGCTTTATAATACACTGTCTATTTTCATTGTGGCTTTTCTTCCAAAGAGCAAGCATCTTTTAATTTAATGTAGGATCATTCAGTCCTCCAGTTGAATATGATTTCCAAGCAAACTTCTTTCAATTCATGTGCAACAGCACTATGGTGCCCACTGTTCAGTTAGAGGAAGGTGGAGACAGTATTTCCCCACTAACAGGGATAGAGTAAATTGATTTCCAGCAGGATGCCTCCAGTCATAAGCTGTCTTATCAGAAATTTCCAGCAAGATGTTTTCATTTGCAGAAACTCTGATATTTGCTGTAGACAAAATATTCTGATTTTCTTCTCTTTACTTCTTTACACAGATTTTTAAAACCAATTGGCTTACTGCGAAGTATCCTGATTTTGAAGACAAGTTCCCAGGATGACCAGGATACAGAATACTTTGCTGATGCCAAATTTAAGGATACCATTAGAGTCTCAGTGATATAAGAACTGGAACCATAAAGAAGTGTTAAATCTGTATGTCCTCAATTTTTTTTTTAATTCAGTTTCTGGAATGGAAGCCATTTCTTGCTGGGTAAACAGAAGGCTAGCTCAAATGCTTACATCCTCCTATGGAGGTGGTTGTTGTTTAGTCACTCAGACATGTCTTATTCTTTGCATCCCCATGGACTGCAGCATACCTGGCTTCCTTGTCCTTCACTATCTCCTGGAGTTTGCTCAAATTCATATCCATTGAGTGGATGATGCCATCCAAGCATCTGATCCTCTGTCACCCCCTTCTCCTCCTGCCCTCAATCTTTCCCAGCACCAGGGTCATTTCCAATGAGTCAGCTCTTTGCATCAATTGGCCAAAGTATTGGAACTTAAGCTTCAGCATCAGTCCTTCCAATGAACATTCAGGATTGATTTCCTTTAGGATTGACTACTTTTGTCTCCTTGCAGTCCAAGGGACTTTCAAGAGTCTCCTCCAGAACCACATTTCAAAAGTATCAGCTCTTCAGCACTCAGCCTTCTTTATGGTCCAGTTCTCACATATTTACATGAGTATGGGAAAAACCACAGCTTTGACTATACCCATATTGTTGGCAAACTGATGTCTCTGCTTTATAATACACTGTCTATTTTCATTGTGGCTTTTCTTCCAAAGAGCAAGCATCTTTTAATTTAATGTAGGATCATTCAGTCCTCCAGTTGAATATGATTTCCAAGCAAACTTCTTTCAATTCATGTGCAACAGCACTATGGTGCCCACTGTTCAGTTAGAGGAAGGTGGAGACAGTATTTCCCCACTAACAGGGATAGAGTAAATTGATTTCCAGCAGGATGCCTCCAGTCATAAGCTGTCTTATCAGTTCATCACACACTGTGTGACACAAATACCACTGTCTTGTTGTAGTAAAGTGCCATGATGAAGTAAAGATTAGGAACTACCCCCTTGGAGCTCACCTAGTCTAACTTACTGAAAAAGAAATCCCCACTGCAACATTCTGACAGAAGATCATTTGAGCTCTATTTGTGGGTTTTCCATGATTGATTGTTCAATACTTTGTAAAACAAGTCTTCCTGAAAGGTCCTCAGGAGACAGAGCTTTAAAAAAACTCTTCTAACTTCTGCGAATGGAAGCAAATTCTGACATCTGAACTATAGTGAATACAGTTTCTCATGGTAATTTCAAATCTTAGAATCCTCTTAGAATCCAGGTATTTTTTTTTAGTTATCAATTCTCCAAGGCATATTTTCAATTCTCTTAAATATTTCTAAAGGCTCAAGAACCTCCCATAATCAAGTAACAAAAAATCAGTGATCTCATTTCAAAAAAGTTTCTTTTAAAAGAAACACTGTCTAATCAGTCAGTTTAGTCAGTCATGTCTGACTCTTCACAACTTCATGAAGTGCAGTGCACCAAGCTTTCCTATCTACCTTCTAGTATTGAATAATAAATGTAATTGGATAAATCTTGCTATTAAACCGTGTCTATTATTTCCTAGATTTTTATTTAATCAAAAATTCAATGAGATGTTTCTCTTTTTCCACTTAATGTCACCATTTTTTCATTCACATTTAATTTGTGGTCAGTAGAAACCTCAAGATATCTTATACAAACTGCTGTCAAGTCAAAACATATCCTCTTCATCTAGTATTTTTCATTTTTTAAATTAATAAACTTGATTGTTGTGGAAATTTTAGGTTCATGGCAAAATTGAGAGGAAGTTACAGAGAGTTCCCGCATAGTCTCTCTCTCAACATACTCACACCCTCCCCCATTATCGACATTCCCACCAGAGTGGTACATTTGTTGCAATGATGAATCTTCCTTAAAGCATCATTGCTACTCTAAGTTAATATTTTATGTTAGAGTTCATTCTTGATGTTGTACATTTTATGAGTTTTGACAAATGTGTAATAACATGTATCTGCCACTGTATCATTGCACAAAATCTGTTCAGTTCAGACACTCAGTCATGTCTGACTCTACACAACCTCATGGACTGTGGCATTCAAGGCTTCTCTGTCCATCACCATCCCCTGGAGCCTGTTCAAACTCATGTGCATTGACTCAGTAATACCATCCAGATATCTCATCCTCTGTCATCCCCTTCTCCTTTTGCCTTTTATTTTTCCCAGCATCAGGGTCTTTTCCAGTTAGTTGTCTCTTCACTTCAGATGGCCAAAGTATTGGAGCTTCAGCTTCAGTATCACTCCTTCCAATGAATATTCAAGGTTGATTTCTTTTAGGATTGACTGGTTTGATGTCCTTGCAGTCCAAGGGAATCTCAAGAGTCTTCTCCAACACTACAGTTCAAAGGCATCAATTCTTAGGTTCTCAGCCTTCTTTATAGTCCAGCTCTCACATCCATACATGACTACCGGGAAAACCATAGCTTTGACTATACAGACTTCCATTGGCAAAGTCATGTCTCTGCTTTTGAATACACTGTCTAGGTTTGTCGTCACTTTTCTTGAAAGGAGTGTCTTTTAATGTCATGTCTACAGGCACCATCCACTGTGATTTTGAGCACAAGAAAATAAAGTCTACCATTATTTCCATTGTTTGCCCACCTATTTGCCATGCAGTGATGGGACCAGATACCATGATCTTTGTTTTTCATATATTGAGTTTTAGGCCAGTTTTTTTCACTCTCCTCTTTTACCTTCATCAAGAGGCTCTTTAGTTCCTCTTCACTTTCTGCCATAAGGGTGGTGTCATCTGCATACCTGAGGTTATTGATATGTCTCTCAGCAATTCTGGTTTCAGCTTGTGTTTCATCCAGACCAGCATTTTGCATGATGTACTCTGCATAGAAGTCAAATAAGCAAGGTGACAATATGCAGCCTTGACATTCTCCTTTCTTTATTTGGAACCAGTCCACTGTTCTATGTCGGGTTCTAACTGTTGCCTCATGTCCTGCATACAGGTTTCGAGGAGGCAGGTAAAGTGGTCTGGTATTCCCATCTCTTTCAGAATTTTCCACAGTTTTTGCCAACATCAGTTGGATCATTCTTGATGTTGTACATTTTATGAGTTTTGACAAATGTGTAATAACATGTATCTGCCACTGTATCATTGCACAAAATCTGTTCAGTTCAGACACTCAGTCATGTCTGACTCTACACAACCTCATGGACTGTGGCATTCAAGGCTTCTCTGTCCATCACCATCCCCTGGAGCCTGTTCAAACTCATGTGCATTGACTCAGTAATACCATCCAGATATCTCATCCTCTGTCATCCCCTTCTCCTTTTGCCTTTTATTTTTCCCAGCATCAGGGTCTTTTCCAGTTAGTTGTCTCTTCACTTCAGATGGCCAAAGTATTGGAGCTTCAGCTTCAGTATCACTCCTTCCAATGAATATTCAAGGTTGATTTCTTTTAGGATTGACTGGTTTGATGTCCTTGCAGTCCAAGGGAATCTCAAGAGTCTTCTCCAACACTACAGTTCAAAGGCATCAATTCTTAGGTTCTCAGCCTTCTTTATAGTCCAGCTCTCACATCCATACATGACTACCGGGAAAACCATAGCTTTGACTATACAGACTTCCATTGGCAAAGTCATGTCTCTGCTTTTGAATACACTGTCTAGGTTTGTCGTCACTTTTCTTGAAAGGAGTGTCTTTTAATGTCATGTCTACAGGCACCATCCACTGTGATTTTGAGCACAAGAAAATAAAGTCTACCATTATTTCCATTGTTTGCCCACCTATTTGCCATGCAGTGATGGGACCAGATACCATGATCTTTGTTTTTCATATATTGAGTTTTAGGCCAGTTTTTTTCACTCTCCTCTTTTACCTTCATCAAGAGGCTCTTTAGTTCCTCTTCACTTTCTGCCATAAGGGTGGTGTCATCTGCATACCTGAGGTTATTGATATGTCTCTCAGCAATTCTGGTTTCAGCTTGTGTTTCATCCAGACCAGCATTTTGCATGATGTACTCTGCATAGAAGTCAAATAAGCAAGGTGACAATATGCAGCCTTGACATTCTCCTTTCTTTATTTGGAACCAGTCCACTGTTCTATGTCGGGTTCTAACTGTTGCCTCATGTCCTGCATACAGGTTTCGCAGGAGGCAGGTAAAGTGGTCTGGTATTCCCATCTCTTTCAGAATTTTCCACAGTTTTTTGCCAACATCAGTTGGATCATAGAAAGAATAAGAAAATTTCAGAAAAACATCTATTTCTGCTTCATCGACTACATGAAGTCGATGGATCACAACAAACTGGAAAATTCTGAAAGTGCAATGAATACACTGAAGAATTAAGAATCAATTTAATTTAGTGAATCAAGAAACTTTAGAAAATAGGTACCTACAGGGCCTTGAAGGAATAACTTAATATCTGTGAGGCATGTATTTTATTTGCAAGCATGTTTCATTTTTTTTTAGGAATTTTTCCTTTTAAGTTATAATATCATAACTTAAGTGACTTGCCAAAGCCATTCAGAATACGAAATATTAAAATTGAAGTCCAGAACTCTGAAGGAGCAGTAAGATTTAGAAAAAGAGAATTTTGTTCTGAGTAATCTGTACTTTAAACACTATTTCATGACTTCTGTGTGAGAAAATCATTTAAAATTTCTGAGGCTTGGTTTCCTGGTCTATAACATAAAATGATCCTCACATCAGAATTATTGTGCACTTTATATAAAAAATACTTGTGAAATGTCTAGGACTGTGTTTAGAAGAATGGGCATTCAGCTAATTAATGTTTTGTGTTCCTATTCAGATGTGGGATATAGGGTAATGATGTGATAGATTTATGTTCTAGAAAGAAAAGTAGGGTGGCATTGTGGAGTCTGGACTGAAATATCAAGGAGCTCAAGAAATGTATGATAGTTACAAGTGTTTTAAATGGTCTAGGCAAAAGGTGATGATGTTAGAACAAAGGAAATAATCATTGGGATAGAAAAGAGAGAAGAATTAAGAGAAACATTCAATAGTAGAATTGCCTTGATGCTTGATTGACTGTCAGAAGTATAGAGGACAAGATAATGTGACAATTAATAATTAGGGAATCTAGTATACCATACTCAAGGACTTCCCAAGTTGTTCAGGTGGTAAAGAACCTGCCTCTCAAGGCAGGAGACACAGGAGAGCAGGTTCAATTCCTTGGTCAGGAAAGATCCCTTGTAGGAGGAAGTGGCAACCCACTCCAGAATTTTGCCTGAGAAGTTTCATGGACAGAGGAGCCTGGCAGGCTACAGTCCATGGGGTCACAAAAGAGCCAGGCATGACTTAGTGACTAAATAACAACAACATTCTACTGTTTTAGGTATATTGATCTAGGATGTGCTTGTTGAGAAGAGATATCTAAGTAAGCAGATGGAGACATAGGTCTAAAGGTCAGAATTGTTAATTTAGGTTTTATAATAATGACATATATGACTTGAAGTCTTGCTAAAAAAAATGAGTTCAGTCAGTCAGAATCTATTTGACTAGTAACAGAAAAACAAAGACTGAGAATCTAAGAATAATAACATTTAAGAGTCACATGATAAGGTGGGGTGAAAAAACACCAGGAAAAGCCCAAATATAACTAGTCTAGATAGACAAGATAAAGACTAGATATTGGAAAGAAAAATAAAGTTACATGATATATAAAATCAAAAGAAGAGAGACTTAAGAGGGAAGGTTAACAAATAAATTATCACAGAAAAGAATGAAAACATGAAGACTACTGGGAATACACCATTAACGTTTGGAAAGCTTCAGTAGATCAGATGAAAATGAATTCCCTGGACAAAAAAGGGGTAAGGGATCTACAGAAATTTAAATCCATAAGCAAGACACAGAAAAAGGAAACAGTAAAGTTTGTCTGACTTATCTCATTTGTTTGTGCAAATTAGCAAAAAGCACCTATTTGGGCCTTTTCTCAGCTAGGCAAGAGTGCAGGCTTGTCCCTGTGTTTTTGTGCAGTACATATACTATGTAACCATGTGCAACAACTATGGGTTTGCATGTGTGTGCTCAGTCTACTCCAACCCTTTGTGACTCCATGGACTGTAGCCCACCAGTCTCCTCTGTTCATGGAATTTTCTGGGCAAGAGTATTGGAATGGAATGCTATTTACTACTCCAGGGAATATCCCCAACCCAGAGATTGAGTCTGCATCTCTTGCAACTCCTGTACTGTAGGTGGATTCTTTCCACTGAGCCACCTGGAAGCTATGGGTTAACAGTCTAATTTAGTTGAAATGCAGGGTAAAGGAAGGAGAGCACTAGTACATAAATATGGAAGGATGTCTTATAGATCACATCATGGGCAGTCTTAAAAGACAGTTGAGAATTTTATGTTCAATTCAGGAATCAATGGGGAGCCATCCATGTCTGTGAGGTTCACTTAAAGAAGATGAGTCTATCAACAAAGTGAAGAATGAGTGAGGAGGAAAATGCAGGCAGTAAAGAAACTACATAGAAAGTTATTGTAACTACATTGTTCAATGCATAACTTCATTTTTCTCTTTGATCTGATTTAAGACAATTTTAATTAGATCTAGGAAAAAAAGTTGGAAGGGCAAAAAAGCACAGCATTTATCTGTGGAGCTTCGGTTTCCAATGTAATAAGAATTAGCTCCTCTAGGAACAAATTAGGCAGAGAAAGGCAGTCTCTGCTTAGATTGGCAATATGATGTATTGTCCTGCTTTTCCATCTCCCCAAGGAACTAAACTGCTTTGAACTGCTATTTGTGGTCTTTCCCTTGGGTCTTCCTCACATTTTTCTGCTACTAGGAGAAATGTTGAGTCTTAGAAGGTCAGAACTTTATAAAAACTAAAAAGATCAATCAAACCAATAGTTTGGCCTCACGTGAATTGTCTTTTCCACTTATCTCATTAAATGCTCATAAAATGACTACTACCTGACTTACAATGACTTGATTTTTAAAAAACAAACCAATTCACTTGGCTTAATAAATCCAGAAAGGCAAGATCAGAAGAAAAAAAAGGAGAGGAATGAGAACATAATAGGGAAAAGAAGAGAAAGACAAGTTAGGAATTTCTAAGTGCCTAATGTATACTTTGCTCCTTATGAACAACACAAGACACATTATATAATCCTCATAACAACCCTGCTTTTGTTATCAATATTTTACAGGTAAGAAACACTATTTAGAGATTTGACTTGCCCAACTATATCAATGCTGATTCTAAAATGATGCCAAGTCATTAATAAGAAAATTAATATTATCATGATATTCCTACTAAACAACAGTCTAAATGAATATACTTACATGAATAATCCTACATAAATCAGCAGGGTTAAACTCTGGCACATATTATTGAGTAGAAAAAATAAGTTTAAAAAGAGTATAGATAAAGGAAAAATATTATGCAACATTCTAATTAACAAACAAAAATAACATCCAGTTCATACATCTGGTCAAGATAGCACGACAGTGATCAGAGATATCCTTTGCCCTCACTCATAAAGCAAGCAGAGAAAAATCAAGAAAAGAAAGAAATGAGCTGAGCCACAGATTACAGAAATTTCAGTCTGTAATGGAGAGGAAATAAGATAACTCCAAGAGGTGAAGAGACATAGCTGAGATTCCTGGAAGATTAGGCAGCCAGATTTCATTGGCTAAAGTATCAGAGAGGACAGAGCTGTACAGGGAAAAAACCCTGGAGATCTTCAGAAGACAACATTAACCTCCTCAGTCCACCCCCATGAACATTCAGCAGAGCACTGTTCCATGCAAGTGTGTGGGGAAATTATCCAAGGCAAGGAAAAAGTATTGTAAATCATTCTAAGGAATATACCCAGCACTCACATTGGGCTAAGAACAGTGTCTGTTCTGACCAATAAGACTAAAACCTCTTAATTCACAGGACAGTGGAAAGAGTACCCAGTTAGGTATTGTCTCATTAGTGGAGAATATTTATACACTGAGCTGTGAGCCAAATTTACTTGACATTTGTATAATTTCCCAGACGCAAAAAAAAGCTATTCCCAAGGAGTTAAAAACAAAGCTGAAAAAGATTTATAGAAACACAAAATTATCTACTTCCAAAAAAAGATAAAATTCATAATGTCTGGAAGCTAATCAAAGAATGTCATGTCTGTCAAGAGACAGGAAACACAATTCATAATAAGGAGAATAACAAATCAATTGAAATTGATCCAGAATTGGCATAGAAGCTAGAATTAGCAGAGAAGGACATTGAAACATCTCTTATAACTATATTCTACGTGTTTGAAAACTTAAATTAGAGACACAGAAGACATGTTTTAAAAGACCTGGGCAGAACTTCCAGAGATAAAATCCAGTGGAAAATACACTAGCCAGAGTTAATGGAAGATTACACATTGCAGAAGAAAATATGACAACTAAAAGGCAAGGCAATAGAGACTATCCAAAATGATGCTTACTGAGAAAGGGGGAATTTTTTTAAAATAAAAGGAACTAAAATAATATTTTAAGTAAATAATGGCCAAGATTTTCCAAACTTTATGAACAATATCTACCCACACATCCAAGAAGCTCAATCCACTTAACTGTGCCTAGCCTTTCAATTGTTATGGAAAAGCAACTGCCAAGGATGAAGACTACTATTGAGGATGAACACTTCTCCTCTTTGGGGATGACTGGCCATTAAATCAAACCTTGAGTGTCACTTGGAGGTTAAGGCAAAAACCACTGCTGGAAAGTTCTTAATTCTCAAGTCTGTGAATGAGCTTCAGGGTCGTAATATCCCTTTGAAACTGTATACAAAATGGAGTATGTAGAAGCATGTTGCATTCGTGTGTGTGTGTGTGTGTGTGTGTGTGTGTGTGTGTTTAGGGAGAAGTCTCATAGTCTTCAACAGCTTGTCAAAGTAAAGGTCTCGACCACAAAAATGATACAAATGACTGAGCCATGAGAAACCTGATTAAGATTTAAAAAGCACATTACCTAAATTGTCTAATTCTAATTACTTCTTGCTTTAAAAGTTCCTAGGATTTTTGTCAATATCTGGGCTTATCAAGTCAATTAAAATGGATTAAGAAGTAGGATAAACCTATTTTCAGGGCAGAGTTCCTGGGGATATATTGGGCCCCTGGATGTAAGTACAGTAGTTTAGATGATTACAATTCAGACAGTGATCCTCCAACCCCAGATAAGCTTCTGAGACCCTTGGTTTGTCCTCTAGAGAGTGAAATTAGCACTGAGGAGAAGAAGACTGGGTAAACATGATAATACCTAAGGGGGGAGCATACATTAATCTGAGAGGAAAGAAAATTGTATCTAAAGGAAATCACAATCAAGTGAGTCAAGATTCTTCCAGTGATGAAGAATGTGTGACTTACGGTACTGCGCCTGGGCCACAATCACCTCCTAAGGTTCAGAAGTTAGAAGGAAAATAAAACCTTGCAGTTTGTGTTTACTTTTGCTATCAAATAGAGAGGCTAAAAGAGTTAATTAGGTAACCTCCTCCACTCTAGTGCATGTAGAAAAGTTATATCATAGAGACTATTGATGCTTACTGAAAAAATTTTTAAAATAAAAGGAACTAAAATAATATTTTAAGTAAATAATGGCCAAGATTTTCCAAACTTTATGAACAATATCTACCCACACATCCAAGAAGCTCAATCCACTTAACTGTGCCTAGCCTTTCAATTGTTATGGAAAAGCAACTGCCAAGGATGAAGACTACTATTGAGGATGAACACTTCTCCTCTTTGGGGATGACTGGCCATTAAATCAAACCTTGAGTGTCACTTGGAGGTTAAGGCAAAAACCACTGCTGGAAAGTTCTTAATTCTCAAGTCTGTGAATGAGCTTCAGGGTCGTAATATCCCTTTGAAACTGTATACAAAATGGAGTATGTAGAAGCATGTTGCATTCGTGTGTGTGTGTGTGTGTGTGTGTGTGTGTGTGTTTAGGGAGAAGTCTCATAGTCTTCAACAGCTTGTCAAAGTAAAGGTCTCGACCACAAAAATGATACAAATGACTGAGCCATGAGAAACCTGATTAAGATTTAAAAAGCACATTACCTAAATTGTCTAATTCTAATTACTTCTTGCTTTAAAAGTTCCTAGGATTTTTGTCAATATCTGGGCTTATCAAGTCAATTAAAATGGATTAAGAAGTAGGATAAACCTATTTTCAGGGCAGAGTTCCTGGGGATATATTGGGCCCCTGGATGTAAGTACAGTAGTTTAGATGATTACAATTCAGACAGTGATCCTCCAACCCCAGATAAGCTTCTGAGACCCTTGGTTTGTCCTCTAGAGAGTGAAATTAGCACTGAGGGAGAAGAAGACTGGGTAAACATGATAATACCTAAGGGGGGAGCATACATTAATCTGAGAGGAAAGAAAATTGTATCTAAAGGAAATCACAATCAAGTGAGTCAAGATTCTTCCAGTGATGAAGAATGTGTGACTTACGGTACTGCGCCTGGGCCACAATCACCTCCTAAGGTTCAGAAGTTAGAAGGAAAATAAAACCTTGCAGTTTGTGTTTACTTTTGCTATCAAATAGAGAGGCTAAAAGAGTTAATTAGGTAACCTCCTCCACTCTAGTGCATGTAGAAAAGTTATATCATAAAAGCCTTCCAATTTCTTTTAAGTGCTAATCCCCAGATAAGATAGCAACAACCTAGAAATTCCTGATGAGTGGTAAAACACTGGAATTCCTGATGAGCGGTAAAACACTGGGGATTCCTGATGAGCGATAAAATACTGAGATTCCTGACCTTCAGATTCTTCATGAGCGGCAAAACAATGGGAACTCAGTTATAAAAGGAGGGTCATTAGATTGTACGATAGCTTATTCACTGAACTCAGTTGTGACTGAGGTGGGAGGCTCTTCAGCTTTGGGGTAAGAACAATTGTTATCTGGTTGATTTAGTTCTGAAATAATGTTAAAGTTCTGAAATAACTTTAGAGCTCTGAAATATTTTAAGGCTTTATATTGTTACTGACTGAGTTCTGAAATAAGTTTAAAGTTCTGTATTATTTCTGAAATAATCTTAAAGCTTTGAATTGTTGCTGTTTAAGTCCTGAACTTTAACTTTGATGTAATGTACTGATGCTAATTACTAAGATTTACTACTACTGACTTGATGTTCTTTATGTTAATAAATCTAATCTTGGCTTGAACTCACCTTTTTACTGTTGAAGTTCTATTTTCTTAAATTAGAGGGAGCTACAGTGTATAGGTTGAAGTTTTCTGAAAATAGTACAGAGGTAAATTAAGTGTTTCCTCGCTTCTATTAATCGGAAATAAGTAACTATACATTGCCTGCGACACCAGCATTAAGTAGTTTTGACCACAGGGTCATATTCTTTTCTCTGGGCATACCTAGATGGTCCTTGATCAAACTATTTGAGAGCTCCATGTTTTTTGGAATACTGTTGTAAACTGTTTAATTTTAGTGCTCTTTTTTATATCTATTAATAATCATGCTTATGTTGCTACTATAAACCACTAGTACATCCTAGAAAGGAAAAACCAACCTCTTGACTTCATAATGCAACTCTGAAAATACAGTGCTTTTCCATTTAACCTCTAAGTTTAAAAATTCTCACATAAATTCAAGTACCAGTCATAACAATAACCTTACTATAATCAAAGAGAAATATCTCCCAATAGATTTCATTGTCTTCTAATATTGCATGATATTCAAAGACTGAGGCCTCAATATTCTGTTCCATTTACGTTGTCTCTACCCTGATGTTCATCTCATCTTCCCTACAGCATGTGCCCCAGAGGAAGGTGAAATTAGTTATGAAGTTGTGTGTGGGCACTTGTGCATGCACGTCGCCGCCACCCACCCCACCCCCACACACAAATAGGTTACAGTATAAAGTTTCCCTGGTGGTAAAGAATCTGCCTGCAATGCAGCAGACCCAGGTTTGATCCCCGGGTCAGGAAGATCCCCTGGAGAAGGAAATGGCAACCCATTCCAATATTCTTGTCTGGAAGATCCCGTTGACAGAGGAGTCTGGAGGGCTATGGTCCATGGGGTCTCAAAGAGTGGGACACGACTGAGGGATTAACACTTTCATTTTTTTTCATAAGGTATTTGAGGTCAAGATTGTTATTGCCTCACCAATTACTCCTGGAACTGTACAGTTATAAATGACAGCCAGTGACTCTTAAGCACTAACTTACAGTTGATTTTAACCAAAGCGAACTCTGTTCTACATGAAATGGGAGCAACATTTTGCCAATATATCACACAAAAATGACTTGAATAACACATGTGTTAAGTTGCTTCTGTCATGTCTGATTGTGCGACCCTATAGACTGTAGCCCGCCAGGCTCCTCTGTCCATGGGATTCTCCAGGCAAGAATACTGGAGTGGACCACCATTTCCTTCTCCAGGGGATCTTCCCAAACCAGGGATCGAACTTGAGTCTCTTAGGTCTCCTGCATTGGGAGGCAGGTTCTTTTACCACTAGTGCCACCTAGGAATCCCAAATAACATACAGATAATGATAAATCTCCTTTAACAAATAAAAACTTTAACAATGCCAAAATTCTCCTAATGCATTATTCTAAATATGTAGGTGCTCATTAAAAGAAGATTCTGAACTTTTCTACAAAAACTATTTAAAAGTCTTTAAACACTAAATATTTGGAACAGGTAGTCATTAAGTGCTGAGTTATGGAACCATTCAAGCTATTTATTCTTCTCTAATGGCTATCTAAGGCCATATCTCCCAATAGATTTCATTGTCTTCTAATATTGCATGATATTCAAAGACTGAGGCCTCAATATTCTGTTCCATTTACGTTGTCTCTACCCTGATGTTCATCTCATCTTCCCTACAGCATGTGCCCCAGAGGAAGGTGAAATTAGTTATGAAGTTGTGTGTGGGCACTTGTGCATGCACGTGCGCCGCCCACCCACCCCACCCCCACACACAAATAGGTTACAGTATAAAGTTTCCCTGGTGGTAAAGAATCTGCCTGCAATGCAGCAGACCCAGGTTTGATCCCCGGGTCAGGAAGATCCCCTGGAGAAGGAAATGGCAACCCATTCCAATATTCTTGTCTGGAAGATCCCGTTGACAGAGGAGTCTGGAGGGCTATGGTCCATGGGGTCTCAAAGAGTGGGACACGACTGAGGGATTAACACTTTCATTTTTTTTCATAAGGTATTTGAGGTCAAGATTGTTATTGCCTCACCAATTACTCCTGGAACTGTACAGTTATAAATGACAGCCAGTGACTCTTAAGCACTAACTTACAGTTGATTTTAACCAAAGCGAACTCTGTTCTACATGAAATGGGAGCAACATTTTGCCAATATATCACAAAAAAATGACTTGAATAACACATGTGTTAAGTTGCTTCTGTCATGTCTGATTGTGCGACCCTATAGACTGTAGCCCGCCAGGCTCCTCTGTCCATGGGATTCTCCAGGCAAGAATACTGGAGTGGACCACCATTTCCTTCTCCAGGGGATCTTCCCAAACCAGGGATCGAACTTGAGTCTCTTAGGTCTCCTGCATTGGGAGGCAGGTTCTTTTACCACTAGTGCCACCTAGGAATCCCAAATAACATACAGATAATGATAAATCTCCTTTAACAAATAAAAACTTTAACAATGCCAAAATTCTCCTAATGCATTATTCTAAATATGTAGGTGCTCATTAAAAGAAGATTCTGAACTTTTCTACAAAAACTATTTAAAAGTCTTTAAACACTAAATATTTGGAACAGGTAGTCATTAAGTGCTGAGTTATGGAACCATTCAAGCTATTCCTTGCTATTTCTCTTGCCTACTTGAATGGAGAAGATCTATGACTAGGACCTCTGGGCCATTTCTTAATTGTTTGGAGAAGATGAGATAGAGGCAGGAGAAAGGAATGAAGTATTAACTAGAAAGTAGCACTGCCTTTCCTCTAAGCTGAGAACCTGTACAACTATGGTTTACAAAACCCTCAGCCCTAAAAAAAAGTCAGAAACTCTGCAAAGATAGCAAATAAAAATGATCTCACACTTATACTTCATAAAAAATGTTTTATAAGAACAAAATAGACAACTTAAGCTGTAGCTCCAATATCAGTGGCAGATGATATTGTGCAGTGATACAAGGCAATGGCCTAATTGCTTAAAATTGAGACATAGTGGTTAGAAATATTTAAGAAGAAGATTCAACTAAAAATTGAATATGAGTCGATCTACATTAATTATTATATTTAATCATATTTCAGATTTCTATTCCTGGATGCATAATGGTGTCATCCACTGAAATAAGGAAGATAAGATTTGGTTTGGAGGAAAAAAAATTCAATATTTGGGCATGTGTGTTAGTTTGCTGGGTTTCTCTGGTGGCTCAGCAGTACAGAATCTGCCTGCTAATGAAGAAGATGCAGGTTTGATCCCTGGATCAGGAAGATATCCTGAAGAAGGAAATGGCAACCCACTCCAGTATTCTTGCCTGAGAAACCCCATCGACAGAGGAGCCTGATGGGCTAGTGTATGGGATTGCAAGGAGCTGGACATGACTTAGTGACTAAACAACAACAAACTAGTTTGCTAGGGCTATGAAATGAAATATCATGACTAAATGTCTTACACAACTGAAGCTAGGTTTCTTATAGATCCAGAGGTTAAAATTCCAAGAAAAAAAAAAAATCACCTAGATGTCCATCGACAAATGAATGGATACAGAAGCTCTGGTACATATATACAATGGAATACTACTCAGCTGTTAAAAGAAATGCAGAAGACTCAGTCCTAATGAGGTGGCTGGCTCTAGAACCTATCATAAAAAGTGAAGTAAGTCAAAAAGAGAAAGACAAGTATAGTATACTAACTCATATATATGGGATCTAGTAAGATGGTCATGATAACACACGCAGTGAACTCATGAAAAAACAGAGAATAGACATAAAGACATTGTGGAGACCGAACAATGGGAGGGAGTAACATGGAAACCTATACTGTCATGTGTAGAAAAGATAGCTATTGTCATTGTGCTAGGGGAATAGGAGTACCTACAACCACTTGGAGTGATGATCTGGAGGGATGGGAGGGGGGGAACTGGGTGGGGGGAGGGTTAATGGATATGCATATGAATGATCTGGGAACATACATGTACAAAAGTAAATAAATAAATAAAGTAAAAAAAAATAATAATAATAATCAGCACGTTTGGATTGTTCTGAGGACTCTTTCTTTGGCTTGCAAATTGTCACCTTCTAACTGTGTCCTCACATGATTTTCCTCCATCTGTGCATCTATGTTCTCATCTCTTATTATAAGGACATCAGTCATATTGAGTTAAGGCATACTCTAAATATCTCATTTTAACTTAATTACCTCTTTAAAGGCCCTATTTCCAAATACAATCACCTTCTAAAACACTGGGGTCAGGGCTTTAACATATGAATTCAATGGGGATACATTTAAAGCCATGATAGTTTATGTTTGAGGATACCTGTGAGAGAGAAATGAAGGAAAAATAAGATTTGGTTTGGAGGAAAAAAAATTCAATATTTGGGCATGTGTGTTAGTTTGCTGGGTTTCTCTGGTGGCTCAGCAGTACAGAATCTGCCTGCTAATGAAGAAGATGCAGGTTTGATCCCTGGATCAGGAAGATATCCTGAAGAAGGAAATGGCAACCCACTCCAGTATTCTTGCCTGAGAAACCCCATCGACAGAGGAGCCTGATGGGCTAGTGTATGGGATTGCAAGGAGCTGGACATGACTTAGTGACTAAACAACAACAAACTAGTTTGCTAGGGCTATGAAATGAAATATCATGACTAAATGTCTTACACAACTGAAGCTAGGTTTCTTATAGATCCAGAGGTTAAAATTCCAAGAAAAAAAAAAAATCACCTAGATGTCCATCGACAAATGAATGGATACAGAAGCTCTGGTACATATATACAATGGAATACTACTCAGCTGTTAAAAGAAATGCAGAAGACTCAGTCCTAATGAGGTGGCTGGCTCTAGAACCTATCATAAAAAGTGAAGTAAGTCAAAAAGAGAAAGACAAGTATAGTATACTAACTCATATATATGGGATCTAGTAAGATGGTCATGATAACACACGCAGTGAACTCATGAAAAAACAGAGAATAGACATAAAGACATTGTGGAGACCGAACAATGGGAGGGAGTAACATGGAAACCTATACTGTCATGTGTAGAAAAGATAGCTATTGTCATTGTGCTAGGGGAATAGGAGTACCTACAACCACTTGGAGTGATGATCTGGAGGGATGGGAGGGGGGGAACTGGGTGGGGGGAGGGTTAATGGATATGCATATGAATGATCTGGGAACATACATGTACAAAAGTAAATAAATAAATAAAGTAAAAAAAAATAATAATAATAATCAGCACGTTTGGATTGTTCTGAGGACTCTTTCTTTGGCTTGCAAATTGTCACCTTCTAACTGTGTCCTCACATGATTTTCCTCCATCTGTGCATCTATGTTCTCATCTCTTATTATAAGGACATCAGTCATATTGAGTTAAGGCATACTCTAAATATCTCATTTTAACTTAATTACCTCTTTAAAGGCCCTATTTCCAAATACAATCACCTTCTAAAACACTGGGGTCAGGGCTTTAACATATGAATTCAATGGGGATACATTTAAAGCCATGATAGTTTATGTTTGAGGATACCTGTGAGAGAGAAATGAATGAAAATAGCATATGAGCAGGATATACAGATCTCAGGTTCAAAGGAAAGGTCTTGGTCAGAACTTTAAATTAATATATATGATTAATGTAAATAAATCTATATATCACTGAAAAATGAAGTCAGGGGTGAGGGTGACTTCACCAAAAATACAGAAAGATGGAGAATGGAAGAGGAATTAGCCCACTGACTATTCCAACTTAGGAGAAGGTGGAGGAAGAGGAGAGGAACTTTTACAGAGGGGAAAACCTTCACAGCAGACAAAGAAGCAACAGCAAGAAATGAGGGGAAAATAACAGTATGAGGTTATGGAAGTTAAAGGAATGGAGTGCTTCAGAAAGAATGAGTGGCCAAGTATGATAAATGCTATGGAAATGGTGAGAATAATAAATCCATTATGACATATTGATAAAGAGATGGTGATACAATACAATGATCAAAGAGAAATAGAAACACAGTGATACAAGACCATGGAGGACCTATGTTTATTCATTCAATACATATTTATGGAGCAGACGCTGTAACCAGTATTAGAAGCATAATAGCTAAAACGACAGAAAACCTACCTGTCCTGATGAACTTAACAGCCTAATCAGACTTAGAGTAAAATAACCAGCCATTTAAACAGAGTATAAGTACGATGATAGATGAATTAGAATTCTAGAGAATTAGAAAGAATTATTTTACAAAAGTAAGGGAAATGAGTATAGAGGCAGAAAATAAGACATTTTTAATAAAGAAATAACTATTTCCCAAAGCACTAACGCATCAAAGAGCACCATGTTTTGGAGTGATGTTCAGTATTGAGAGAGCTATTTTAAAGAGCAAATAAATATATGTGTGTATGTGTACACTGAAGGCATATTATGAAAGAATTTCTAGGCTAAAATAAGAAACTTGCATTTTTTCAATATCTAGTGTGTCCAACAGATTATTTTTAAACAGAAATGAAATTGTCAATTTTGTGTTATAGAAACATCATTGACAGTAAACAGGACGCTGGGTTGGAGTGAATAGAAATTAGTAAACACCAGTCCTAGTAAGATTCTGCTGCAGTAATCAAGTGAGGAGTACTGAGAGCTTTACTGAACCGATGGGCAAACAATATGGAGAAAAGGGACAACTAGAGAAACATTTTCATAGCAAAATGCCACATTCCATTTCCAACAAGAGGGGGAAGAATGGGGGAGTCAAGAAAGAAGAATCAATGAACAATAAAATAAGGCAAATGTTGGTGCTCTTATTGAGAACACAGGAGCCTGAAACAATCAGGGACTTTTAAGAATACAATAGTGATGGGATAACATTTTGAGACAATAAGCCTTAAATAATAAGCTTACAGATCAAATCAGTCAATCCTAAAGGAAAGCAACCTTGAATAGTCATTGGAAGGACTAAAGCTGAGACTCCAGTACTTTACCCACCTGATACGAAGAGCCGACTCATTGGAAAAGACTCTGACGTTGGAAAAAATAGAAGGCAGAAGAAGAAGGGGATGACAGAAGATGAGATGGTTGGATGGCATCACTGAGTCAATGGACATGACTTTGAGCAAGCTCCCAGAGATGGTGAAGGACAGGGAAGCCTGGTGTGCTGCAGTTTATGGGATTGCAAAGAGTGGGGCACTACTTAGCAACTGTACTAACTGAATAAGCATAGAAAAATCTAGAAAAACCTGAACTCAGTCAGAATTTATCTTTTCTACCTACTGTAGAGAAGGTGAAATTTTATTAGGTTGGTGAAGAAGAGTCAAAGAGACTAATCTTTATATACCCATATGGGACTCCGAGAGGTAGACTTCTGTCTCTACATTAAAATGTTGAGGAAGAGTGGCAAAGTAAGGACAATATATCACCCAAATAGGAGATTTAAGAACAGTGAAAGCTTGAAAACATATGCCAGTTTGGATTAGCATTTAATCTTTTGGGAAATGATTTAGCATTTACAGACATTAGTACCCTAATAGGGAAGTGAGATCTCTTAATATCCTCTCTGGGCAGAAATCCAGAAGACTCTTTATTTGCATTCAGTAATTCCTGAGTTTTGCTACTCTAATGCTTAGTATAAGTACTTATGACTCTGGTTACAAAAAATACAATTATTTATGAATTATTCATCTAGCAGATTCAGAAACAAATGGGTTGGTTTTACGATTTGTACATAGGACATTAGTATATACACAGCAAGCAATAATAAAGAATCTTTGCTTTCTTTACTGAAAGATTCCAATTTTTTCTATGCTGGTTTCATCAGACATATAAGGATTTCTGAAATCATTTGAGTTGAAAAGTTTTCCAAAAGACTTTGAGTCATGTTCCAGATCCCTTGTTCCTTGGTCTCATGATCCTCACGTGTTGCACTGTGAAAAAGACTGGACACATTAGCAGTTATGAAGCCAAGACTCATTTTTTCATTTAAGAACTGAGCAAACATTAGTCTAGCAGTTCTGATTCAACCACTTATCATATCAGTATCATAACTCCCAACAATGACAGCAAAATTTGCTGTCAGAGCAAGTCTTTAAGTACTGCCACATATGTTTGTGGTCTGTGATGAATCAGCAATGAAATGAACTGGGCTCTGAGACTCCAGTACTTTACCCACCTGATACGAAGAGCCGACTCATTGGAAAAGACTCTGACGTTGGAAAAAATAGAAGGCAGAAGAAGAAGGGGATGACAGAAGATGAGATGGTTGGATGGCATCACTGAGTCAATGGACATGACTTTGAGCAAGCTCCCAGAGATGGTGAAGGACAGGGAAGCCTGGTGTGCTGCAGTTTATGGGATTGCAAAGAGTGGGGCACTACTTAGCAACTGTACTAACTGAATAAGCATAGAAAAATCTAGAAAAACCTGAACTCAGTCAGAATTTATCTTTTCTACCTACTGTAGAGAAGGTGAAATTTTATTAGGTTGGTGAAGAAGAGTCAAAGAGACTAATCTTTATATACCCATATGGGACTCCGAGAGGTAGACTTCTGTCTCTACATTAAAATGTTGAGGAAGAGTGGCAAAGTAAGGACAATATATCACCCAAATAGGAGATTTAAGAACAGTGAAAGCTTGAAAACATATGCCAGTTTGGATTAGCATTTAATCTTTTGGGAAATGATTTAGCATTTACAGACATTAGTACCCTAATAGGGAAGTGAGATCTCTTAATATCCTCTCTGGGCAGAAATCCAGAAGACTCTTTATTTGCATTCAGTAATTCCTGAGTTTTGCTACTCTAATGCTTAGTATAAGTACTTATGACTCTGGTTACAAAAAATACAATTATTTATGAATTATTCATCTAGCAGATTCAGAAACAAATGGGTTGGTTTTACGATTTGTACATAGGACATTAGTATATACACAGCAAGCAATAATAAAGAATCTTTGCTTTCTTTACTGAAAGATTCCAATTTTTTCTATGCTGGTTTCATCAGACATATAAGGATTTCTGAAATCATTTGAGTTGAAAAGTTTTCCAAAAGACTTTGAGTCATGTTCCAGATCCCTTGTTCCTTGGTCTCATGATCCTCACGTGTTGCACTGTGAAAAAGACTGGACACATTAGCAGTTATGAAGCCAAGACTCATTTTTTCATTTAAGAACTGAGCAAACATTAGTCTAGCAGTTCTGATTCAACCACTTATCATATCAGTATCATAACTCCCAACAATGACAGCAAAATTTGCTGTCAGAGCAAGTCTTTAAGTACTGCCACATATGTTTGTGGTCTGTGATGAAACGCAACCATGGAGAGTACAAATTCTAATTCAACATGGAGAGGCCTGGTGTGAGTCTTGGCTCTGCCGCTAGACAGAGTGGCATGGACCTGACATTTAACCTCTACCATGTCAGTTATACACAGTGGAATTGGAAGAATTAGTTGCGTTTCATACCTTAGTTTTGAGAACCAAATGAGAAATGAAGAATGAAATGCTTAGAACATGCCTGGCTTACAGGATTGTGTTCCACAAAGAATTTCCATGTATATTGATGAATATAGCATAAAGCTGTTACATTGTTTTCATCCCTCCCCTATATTTCATGTAGAAAAAATATGCATGGTATTTCACAAAAAAATATTATTTAATGACTCCAATTGAATGAGACTGACAATATATGTCACTCAATTTATAAGGACTTTAAAGTCTTAAAGTGAAAAAAAAACAAATATTATAACAACCTTCACTCTCAGCTAAATCTCCTTTTTTTCTTAAACCATCTTAGAGAGGATATATTTGAAATCTGGTGGCATTTTACCCATTTGCCAAAATAAGAAATATATAGCTGCTGAACCATTGCCCACTCATAAATTCCAGGTGCATTCTCTAAGTGACTGATGCACTGGTAGTTTGGACTGCTGTGGACAGTCAACCCTAATTTTAAATTCCAGGTTTGCATTCTCTAATGACGATTTGTACATAGGACATTAGTATATACACAGCAAGCAATAATAAAGAATCTTTGCTTTCTTTACTGAAAGATTCCAATTTTTTCTATGCTGGTTTCATCAGACATATAAGGATTTCTGAAATCATTTGAGTTGAAAAGTTTTCCAAAAGACTTTGAGTCATGTTCCAGATCCCTTGTTCCTTGGTCTCATGATCCTCACGTGTTGCACTGTGAAAAAGACTGGACACATTAGCAGTTATGAAGCCAAGACTCATTTTTTCATTTAAGAACTGAGCAAACATTAGTCTAGCAGTTCTGATTCAACCACTTATCATATCAGTATCATAACTCCCAACAATGACAGCAAAATTTGCTGTCAGAGCAAGTCTTTAAGTACTGCCACATATGTTTGTGGTCTGTGATGAAACGCAACCATGGAGAGTACAAATTCTAATTCAACATGGAGAGGCCTGGTGTGAGTCTTGGCTCTGCCGCTAGACAGAGTGGCATGGACCTGACATTTAACCTCTACCATGTCAGTTATACACAGTGGAATTGGAAGAATTAGTTGCGTTTCATACCTTAGTTTTGAGAACCAAATGAGAAATGAAGAATGAAATGCTTAGAACATGCCTGGCTTACAGGATTGTGTTCCACAAAGAATTTCCATGTATATTGATGAATATAGCATAAAGCTGTTACATTGTTTTCATCCCTCCCCTATATTTCATGTAGAAAAAATATGCATGGTATTTCACAAAAAAATATTATTTAATGACTCCAATTGAATGAGACTGACAATATATGTCACTCAATTTATAAGGACTTTAAAGTCTTAAAGTGAAAAAAAAAACAAATATTATAACAACCTTCACTCTCAGCTAAATCTCCTTTTTTTCTTAAACCATCTTAGAGAGGATATATTTGAAATCTGGTGGCATTTTACCCATTTGCCAAAATAAGAAATATATAGCTGCTGAACCATTGCCCACTCATAAATTCCAGGTGCATTCTCTAAGTGACTGATGCACTGGTAGTTTGGACTGCTGTGGACAGTCAACCCTTGAAATTTTGAAGCAGTCTCAGCTGACCTACAGGTAAGAACTGATTGATTTCCTTGATTTTAGGACCAACGTGAAAAGGTCTCAATTGAAAGTATTACCTACTTGATTTCTACTGAGTGTGGACATCTAAAAATTCTTCTGCTGTTCTTTAACCAGTAAGTTGTGTCAGACTCTTTTGCGACCCCATGGACTGTTGCCCACCAGGCTCCTCTGTTCATGGGATTTCCCAGGCAAGAATACAGAAGTGGGTTACCATTTCTTTCTCCAGGGGATCTTTCTGACTAGGGATCAGCCTGCATCACCTGCAGTGGCAGGCAGATTCTTTACCACTGAGCCACTAGGGAAATGCCAGATTTCTTTAACAAGGAACAAAATTATTCTTTCTGTAATTAACAATAAAGGTCAAATACCCTGAAAGAAGGTGATTCCTTTGTAGCTCAGTTGGTAAAGAATCCACCTGCAATGCAGGAGATTCCAATTAGACTCCTGGGTCAGGAAGACTCCCTGCAGAAGGGATAAGCTACTCCATTATTCTTTCCCGGAGAATTTCATGGCTTGTCCATGGGTCACAAAGAGTCAGACATGACTGAAGGACTTCACTTTTACCCTGAAAGAACTAATATTTACTGAGAACTTACCATGTGCCAAAGACTTGCATGCTTTCCATATTTTAACTCATTTAAACAAGAGCTGGACTTTTGACATAGAAACTACTATCTTCTCATTTTACACACAAGGAAACAGGTATAGAGTGTAGAAGTCACAATATTACAACACTGTAAGTGATGGACCTGGGATTTGAATCCACATAGTCTACTTTTCAAACCTCTACTTTTAATTACTTTACAAAACAAGGAGCAAAGACGAACAGAAAGTTGTTTCTCCAGTTGTACTAATGATGGATAGGAAGAAATACACTGGAGATAGAGGGAGGAGACACAAACTTTGGAGACAAATTGTAGTGAATGCCATGGAAGAGAGAAAATGACACAATAAAACATGTTAAAGATAACAAGCAAATACTTTAAAGGTTTCTCGATTTTGTCAGGGGGTTATCCTGGTTTTATTGGAGTCATTTTGGCAGATGTCTTTTTTTCCTTAGGAACTTACTCATGAAATTAGAATGTCCAAAACATACCGCCAAGGATCTTTCCTTAGGATTTCTTTGACATCAGTGCTGAGATAGAGTTATACTTAAAACTGCATTTTAGGCCAACTACTACCATCCATTACTGATAATTTGTTAGTCTGTAACATAATCCATTTTAGAAAGTGCTAAATAACTATAGTATAATACATCCTTATAATTTTCCTGTTATCTCTCTTAAAGCCTGTAGTTAGAGCAAATCAACACTTATTATACCCTGACATCTTCACACACATAAATTTTAAGTGCTATGAAAGTATCTGAATTTTTTAATGTAAATGTCAGGTTGTTGATAAATGCTTTGTTAGAAATCAGCTATTGTGGCTGTTTAGTCACTAAATTATGTCTCACTCTTTGTGACCCATGTACTGCAGCACACCAGGCTCCTCTGTCCTCCACTATCTCCTGGAATTTGCTCAAATTCATGTCCACTGTACCAGCGATGCTATCTAACCATCTGCTGCCCTCTTCTTTTGCCTTTAATCTTTCCCAGCATCAGTGTCTTTTCTAACGAGTCAGCTCTTTGCATCAAGTGGACAGAGCATTAGAGCTTCAGCTTCAACGTCAGTCCTTCCAATGAATGCTCTTGATTGATTTCCTTTAGGACTGCCTGATTTAATTTCTTTACAGTCTAATTGACTCTCAACAGTCTTCTCCAGCACAGTTTGAAATCATCAACAAACTACACAGGGTTTCCCTGGTGGTCCACTGGGTAAAGAGTCCGCCTTGCAGTGCAAGGGGTACCGGTTCCATCCCTGGCCCCAGGAAGATCCCACATGCCATGCAGTGGCTGGACCAGTGTGTCCAATTGCCAGCCAGCGCTCTGGAGCTCATGTGCCCAGAGCCAGTGCTCTGCATCAAGAGAGGCCACTGCAATGGGAGGCCCACACAGGCCAAAGAATAAAGATGGATGAAAACAAATGAATAGAAAACCAATAAAAGAGGCCGAAATTTAAAAAAAAGAAAAAAAACTATGCAGAAAAGTAAATAATATTTTATTCTCATTTCAACAAACAAGAGTTATTTTGAGGTAGATTCTAATGGCCAACACAAGTATTGGAGTAAATCAACATCAGAAACATACCATATTACATATTATATGACCCAAAAACTACCCTCAGAAAATGGAATAGAAGATGATCAGAGTCAGCAATATTCCTGACAAGCATTCGGTCCTAGTGAACACAGATCATGTTGGTCGTGAGCTATGATATGTCAAAAATCTTATTTTTATTCTTCATTCATAATATTTTTGATACAAGATGATGTGGCCAGAATGTAAAGATAGAAATTTGCTAATTTTAGGTTCACTCACTGATCTGTACTGAGCAGGGAATGATGAATGTGATGTCACTTCCATGGCAAAATGCTTACGTTGGATCTGCTTTCTTATTTCCCAGATTTACATTGTGCTGAAACAATAATCAAACTACTACGAAATATTTTCCTTTGGTGACCACAAAACCCAAACAAAAATTATAGTTGTCGTGGTTGTTTCCTGTGATTCCACCTGACATGGGTCCTGCTAATTCTAAACTAACAATTGATGGTTATATGACAAAAGGCTTCATTTCTTACTCATGCATTTATTTATCATTTACCTATCTGATGCAAAGCACTTTTCTAAGACGTTTACAGAAATTAGCACAATAAAGTGCCTGCAGTCATGAGTTTCATATTATAGAAGAAGGAGGTAAGAAGCAATCATATTTATACAAATGATAAAACTTCTGAGAAAAACAAAATAGGGTTGTAAGAAAATGTTAAAAGCTGCTGATACTTTAATTTCAGGTTCAAAATCCCTGGTGGTCCACTGGGTAAAGAGTCCGCCTTGCAGTGCAAGTACGGTTCCATCCTGGCCCCAGGAAGATCCCACATGCCATGCAGTGGCTGGACCAGTGTGTCCAATTGCCAGCCAGCGCTCTGGAGCTCATGTGCCCAGAGCCAGTGCTCTGCATCAAGAGAGGCCACTGCAATGGGAGGCCCACACAGGCCAAAGAATAAAGATGGATGAAAACAAATGAATAGAAAACCAATAAAAGAGGCCGAAATTTAAAAAAAAGAAAAAAAACTATGCAGAAAAGTAAATAATATTTTATTCTCATTTCAACAAACAAGAGTTATTTTGAGGTAGATTCTAATGGCCAACACAAGTATTGGAGTAAATCAACATCAGAAACATACCATATTACATATTATATGACCCAAAAACTACCCTCAGAAAATGGAATAGAAGATGATCAGAGTCAGCAATATTCCTGACAAGCATTCGGTCCTAGTGAACACAGATCATGTTGGTCGTGAGCTATGATATGTCAAAAAAATCTTATTTTTATTCTTCATTCATAATATTTTTGATACAAGATGATGTGGCCAGAATGTAAAGATAGAAATTTGCTAATTTTAGGTTCACTCACTGATCTGTACTGAGCAGGGAATGATGAATGTGATGTCACTTCCATGGCAAAATGCTTACGTTGGATCTGCTTTCTTATTTCCCAGATTTACATTGTGCTGAAACAATAATCAAACTACTACGAAATATTTTCCTTTGGTGACCACAAAACCCAAACAAAAATTATAGTTGTCGTGGTTGTTTCCTGTGATTCCACCTGACATGGGTCCTGCTAATTCTAAACTAACAATTGATGGTTATATGACAAAAGGCTTCATTTCTTACTCATGCATTTATTTATCATTTACCTATCTGATGCAAAGCACTTTTCTAAGACGTTTACAGAAATTAGCACAATAAAGTGCCTGCAGTCATGAGTTTCATATTATAGAAGAAGGAGGTAAGAAGCAATCATATTTATACAAATGATAAAACTTCTGAGAAAAACAAAATAGGGTTGTAAGAAAATGTTAAAAGCTGCTGATACTTTAAGTAGGGTTTTCAGAAGCCTCTCTAAGGAGCTGGCAATTTGACTGACACCTAAATGGTGAAATAGAGTCTGACACATCAGGGAGAAAAAAGTTTCAGACCTAGAAAATCACAACTTATATAATACAAAGACTCTGACAAAAGTACATGCTTGGCCTGTCAGAAACAGTGAGATGGACAGTGAAGCTGACACAGAATGAGAAAAGCAAAGACCTATTGGCAAAGCCTCTCTCATTGTGTAGAGCCTTGAGGACATGGTAAGAGTTAGGGATCATATTCCAATGACAACAGGAAATCTTAGGAGGGTTTCTTATGATGGAATAATATGTTTTGGTAAACATTTTAACAAAATTCCTATGGCTACTAACTGGAGAATGGCCTTGGAGTTTGGATGAGAAAAAGTATGGCAGTTGAAAAGATCAGTTAGGAGCTTTCCGGTGTAGTAAAAGTGAGAGATAATGTTGATTTCACCCAAGCAGTAAAGATGTTGAGAAGTAATCAGATTTGGGAAGTCATTTGAGACAGCACCAATATAACTTCTTGATGGATAATGTACAGGGTGTTAGAGAAACTATATCATACAGCATTAGCACCTGCTCTAGGCCATTGAAAGTATTCACTGAATTGGTCACTGAGTGACTTTGAGCAAGATAAGAAAAAACTGACTTCTAGCAAGAAAAAGTGCTTAGCCATGGAAGTAACAGAAGAATGTAGCAATGTGGGTTCTTGCTTTGTTTTGTATTTCTGAGAGTGAAGCTGCTTTCTTATTTCCCAGATTTACATTGTGCTGAAACAATAATCAAACTACTACGAAATATTTTCCTTTGGTGACCACAAAACCCAAACAAAAATTATAGTTGTCGTGGTTGTTTCCTGTGATTCCACCTGACATGGGTCCTGCTAATTCTAAACTAACAATTGATGGTTATATGACAAAAGGCTTCATTTCTTACTCATGCATTTATTTATCATTTACCTATCTGATGCAAAGCACTTTTCTAAGACGTTTACAGAAATTAGCACAATAAAGTGCCTGCAGTCATGAGTTTCATATTATAGAAGAAGGAGGTAAGAAGCAATCATATTTATACAAATGATAAAACTTCTGAGAAAAACAAAATAGGGTTGTAAGAAAATGTTAAAAGCTGCTGATACTTTAAGTAGGGTTTTCAGAAGCCTCTCTAAGGAGCTGGCAATTTGACTGACACCTAAATGGTGAAATAGAGTCTGACACATCAGGGAGAAAAAAGTTTCAGACCTAGAAAATCACAACTTATATAATACAAAGACTCTGACAAAAGTACATGCTTGGCCTGTCAGAAACAGTGAGATGGACAGTGAAGCTGACACAGAATGAGAAAAGCAAAGACCTATTGGCAAAGCCTCTCTCATTGTGTAGAGCCTTGAGGACATGGTAAGAGTTAGGGATCATATTCCAATGACAACAGGAAATCTTAGGAGGGTTTCTTATGATGGAATAATATGTTTTGGTAAACATTTTAACAAAATTCCTATGGCTACTAACTGGAGAATGGCCTTGGAGTTTGGATGGAAAAAAGTATGGCAGTTGAAAAGATCAGTTAGGAGCTTTCCGTGTAGTAAAAGTGAGAGATAATGTTGATTTCACCCAAGCAGTAAAGATGTTGAGAAGTAATCAGATTTGGGAAGTCATTTGAGACAGCACCAATATAACTTCTTGATGGATAATGTACAGGGTGTTAGAGAAACTATATCATACAGCATTAGCACCTGCTCTAGGCCATTGAAAGTATTCACTGAATTGGTCACTGAGTGACTTTGAGCAAGATAAGAAAAAACTGACTTCTAGCAAGAAAAAGTGCTTAGCCATGGAAGTAACAGAAGAATGTAGCAATGTGGGTTCTTGCTTTGTTTTGTATTTCTGAGAGTGAAGAAAAATTATGTTTAGAGATTTCTGTATGAGCTGAGTCTAGACTAATCTGTTTAAGTGACAGCTTTCAAAGTCCTTTAAAATGAAATTTACTGGAAGTTATCATCTGCTTCAGTCCTATAGTATTAAATGAAAGTGCAAAACTCAAAACATATGTGGGAACATATTGAATTTTTGATGTGTAATTCTTCACTCGTTTCATCATAAAATCTAATCTCTAAGATTCTCAGCCAATTAATATGTTGGATCTTGATTTTCTCTTGAGTCTTTTGCTCCAACAGTTGAGTGCCTATGATTTTTTGGTACACAATGCACATAACTGTTAGAAATGGATTTTAAAACTGGCCATCTTCAGTGAAGCATTTGACTTGCATCAGGATGTGAGAAGGTCACAGCTTGTCAAACAGGCCAAATACAACTAATATTTTATTGATTCAGGTGAAAGTCATTTTCAGTCGTACTAAGCATATGTTTTATTGTGTTTCCTCAATCAAGATAAACCAGTTGAGAGCAGGGTACCATCATCCTGATTCCCAACAGAGCTGCTTTCACTTAATTGTACTTTGGTGAATAAGCTATTAGTCCATTTTGAAGGTGATTATAAGAAACAATTCTCTGAAATTCGTTAACTGTTTATATTTTCAGGATTTATGAAGGAGCTAGCCAACTATATCATAAGGATTCCTTTTTATGAAATAGTTCTCAGGAGACATTTCTATCTAATCAGAATGTTAAAATTGGATGCTAATTCTACTTTTACAAAATAAATGGTTTTTTCTTATAATTGCGATGAATTCTCTGATTCAATTTTCCTCTTTGCATAAGATGTTTAAAAGTTCCAATTCACTTTGGGTTACACAGAAAATACTTCAGCTGTTAATTACAGTATGCATGCTAACATTTTTCCTGTGTGTTTTTTTTCATCCCAGTTTTTGTAGATTCCCTGTTACATTTATTTTACGTAACTTTTAAAATTTCTGTCAAAAAATCAAGATTGGACAAACTACTTGATCTCTTTGGGTCTCACTTTTCTCATCTAAAACTTAAAAGCAGGATTATAAAACTTCCAAGATTCTTTCATTCTATCATTGTGAATATTCAGATAGATGAAATATGGACTTGAACTTTGTAATAGTGGAAAGCTTTTATTAATTCTCAAATCCCTATATAAAAGCAGAGGCTTACTCTACCTACATATAAAACCAGTTCTGCCTACAGGAAATGGAAACTCTAATTCCTACACTATCATTTTGGGTCTTCCCTGATGATTCAGACAGTAAAGAATCTGCCTGCAATGTAAGAGACCAGGGTTTGTTCCCTGGGTCAGGAGAATCCCCTGGAGAAAGAAATGGCAACTCACTCCAGTATTCTTGCCTGGAGAAATCTATGGATAGAGGAGCATGACAGGCTACAGTCCATGGGATCACACTGAGTTGGGCACAGCTGAGTAACACACACACACACACACACACTCACACACACACACCCTATACTGTTAGGTTGCAAAGTCACACTCATTAGAACTACACCCTTCAAGCAACATCTCTGAGTTCTTGGAACTTATGAGGTTATTTTAGGTGACGACAGCTCTCCAAAAGTTCTTAATCTATGCTCAGGTGGTTCAGTTTATAATTGAACCTGAAAAGGTAGATAAAGAAAAAAACATTTTGGCATCAGTCATAGATTTCAGGGAAGTATTTTATTTTGGCCTACTATTGCCAATTGCCTCTGTTCTCTATTTTTTGAATCCAGAAAATCATAAAGTAAAATTATTCCCCAGACCAGGTATGGGTTCTCATTATGTCAAGCTACTACAAACACAAAACAAAAACAGGAGATGCTAATGACAAAAATTTGAAGGAAATACCAGTCTGTAAGTCAACAAGGAGCTATTAAGCAGTACTTTTTAAACTTATCTTATACTGTGCCTATGACAAGAGCTTGAATCGTGGCTAGCTCCAAGCACTAACTATATTTCACTATTATCTATCTTCCACTTGGGGTTTTTTAAGGGATTGCAGACTGAAAGATGTTGGGAATGGCTGCTTTTGAGTCTCCCATAGTACTACAGTCAGAGTGGGAACTGAGAAACTGCGGGCCAGCTGCCTCATGAAGTGCACCTTCCACTCTATGGCATTTTCTGGAGACTAATTATTGCTTTAGATATCCCTAGGTTTTTTCCTCCATATAACTTTTAAAATTTCTGTCAAAAAATCAAGATTGGACAAACTACTTGATCTCTTTGGGTCTCACTTTTCTCATCTAAAACTTAAAAGCAGGATTATAAAACTTCCAAGATTCTTTCATTCTATCATTGTGAATATTCAGATAGATGAAATATGGACTTGAACTTTGTAATAGTGGAAAGCTTTTATTAATTCTCAAATCCCTATATAAAAGCAGAGGCTTACTCTACCTACATATAAAACCAGTTCTGCCTACAGGAAATGGAAACTCTAATTCCTACACTATCATTTTGGGTCTTCCCTGATGATTCAGACAGTAAAGAATCTGCCTGCAATGTAAGAGACCAGGGTTTGTTCCCTGGGTCAGGAGAATCCCCTGGAGAAAGAAATGGCAACTCACTCCAGTATTCTTGCCTGGAGAAATCTATGGATAGAGGAGCATGACAGGCTACAGTCCATGGGATCACACTGAGTTGGGCACAGCTGAGTAACACACACACACACACACACACACTCACACACACACACCCTATACTGTTAGGTTGCAAAGTCACACTCATTAGAACTACACCCTTCAAGCAACATCTCTGAGTTCTTGGAACTTATGAGGTTATTTTAGGTGACGACAGCTCTCCAAAAGTTCTTAATCTATGCTCAGGTGGTTCAGTTTATAATTGAACCTGAAAAGGTAGATAAAGAAAAAAACATTTTGGCATCAGTCATAGATTTCAGGGAAGTATTTTATTTTGGCCTACTATTGCCAATTGCCTCTGTTCTCTATTTTTTGAATCCAGAAAATCATAAAGTAAAATTATTCCCCAGACCAGGTATGGGTTCTCATTATGTCAAGCTACTACAAACACAAAACAAAAACAGGAGATGCTAATGACAAAAATTTGAAGGAAATACCAGTCTGTAAGTCAACAAGGAGCTATTAAGCAGTACTTTTTAAACTTATCTTATACTGTGCCTATGACAAGAGCTTGAATCGTGGCTAGCTCCAAGCACTAACTATATTTCACTATTATCTATCTTCCACTTGGGGTTTTTTAAGGGATTGCAGACTGAAAGATGTTGGGAATGGCTGCTTTTGAGTCTCCCATAGTACTACAGTCAGAGTGGGAACTGAGAAACTGCGGGCCAGCTGCCTCATGAAGTGCACCTTCCACTCTATGGCATTTTCTGGAGACTAATTATTGCTTTAGATATCCCTAGGTTTTTTCCTCCATATCTAATATGAGTAGAACCTATTACATTTTATGCTTTGGGATTTCTGTCCCGCTTGTGAACTTTGCCGTTAAACCAACTGTTTTTTTTTTTTTACCTGGTTTTGTCTAAGTCCCTGCCTCCTTCCAATGAAAGAGTTCATTTAAAAGTGAATGCCACAGTGATCAGCAAAAAGATTAAAAACATGTTCTTTTCCTTGGGATAACAATAAAATAGGCAAAATTTCTACTTTTGTTTCATATATATTTACCATCTTTTCTTGACGATCGTCCCAGATTCAAGTCCAATGTTTTCAATCCTTTCATTCTAATATCACTGCAAAAGGAGTACCAAGAAGCAAACTGAAAACACCACAGATACCTAAATATTGACTCTAATTTCTTTTAGTTACCCTTTCTATTTAGATTCTCACATAGAAACTAATAGAGGAGACTGCCCACATTTTATAAGACCTGTAAATGTGAGCAAACTATGTGTGCATGTGTGTGTAGCATGTGCATATACACACAAATGTGTAGGTATATAGATAAAAGAGCTTATTAATCTTGTCTTTCAGAAACGTTCATATTTTCAAACTGTATTGATAATAATGGGCTTCCTTGGTGACTCAGTGGTAAAGAATCCACTTGTCAATATAGGAGATGCAGGAGACACAAGTTTGATCCCTGAGACTGGAAGATTCCCTGGAGAACGAAAAGGCAGCTCACTCTAGTATTCTTAGCTGAGAAATCCTCAGGACAGAGGAGCCTGGCAGGCTACAGTCCATGGGGTCACAAAAGAATTGGACGAGACTCAGTGACTGAGCATGAGCATAAGTTTTGTTTTGTTTTGTTTTTTTGAGCATAAGTATTGACAATACAATTTTCTTTCAATCCTAAATGAGAATCCTAGAGGAAAAACAACCCTTAGGAAGAGCCTAGGCTCAAATAAACTAAATGCAAGGATACTGTTGTCAATCATCTCCACCTGAAAATTCAGAGTTTGTATCACATAAATATTTTACAATTTAGAACAATGATATTCTGTATCACTAATAAATATGTAAATAACAAAGTATAAGGTTAAGTATTAAGCAAATCATCACTTTTTGTTTTTATTTTGCCATTTTGTTTTTATTTTGCTTTTTTGCTTTTACAGAGTTTTGTTGTTTACAGATATGCATAATCCCAGATTAGTCATATATATATCCCATCCCCTCCAGGCCATCGCACAGCCCCCATGTAAGATCCCTTAACCCACAGCGCATTGACAATAGTTATCTCTCTTACAAATGATAGTATAGGGCTCCATGTTACTCTTTGCATGTCTCTCACCCACTCTTCCCTCTCCCCAATGTCCATAAGTCTCTTCTCTATGACTGTTTTTCCGTCAGTATTCTGTGTGTGTATTTATCAGTGACATCTTACTAGATTCCATACGTATGTGTCAGTATACTATACTTGTCCTCTTTTTGACTTAGTTCACTTTGTATAATAGGTTCTAGATTCATCCATCTCATTAGGACTGATTCTTCTGCGTTTCTTTTTGTGGCTAAGAAGTACTCCATTGTATATATGTACCAGATCTTCTTTATCCATTCATTCAATAATGGACATCTAGATTGCTTCCATGTTCTAGCTATTGTGTAGAGTGCTGCAATGAACACTGAGGTACTGGTGTCTCATTCAGTTTTGATTTCATCAGGGTATAAGCCTAATAGTGGAATTGCTGGGTCATATGGTGCTTCTTTTCATAGATTTTTGAGGAATCTCCATTCTGTCTTCCATAGTGTTGTATCAACTTACATTCCCACCAATAAGGCAAGAGCGTTCCCTTTTCTCCGCACCTGCTCCAGCATTTATTATCTGTAGATATTTTGATGGCCATTCTGACTGGTGTGAGGTAATATCTCATTGTAGTTTTGATTTGCATTTCTCTAATAATAAGCAAGGTTGAGCATCTGTTCATGTGTTTTTTGGCCATCTGTAAGTCTTATTAGAGAGGTGTCTGTTTAGGTCTTTTTCCCATTATTTGATTGGGTTGTTTTTTTTCTTTGGTGTTGAGTTGTCAGAGCTGCTTATAGATTTTGGAAACTAATTCTTCATTGGTTGATTCATTTGCTGTGATTTTCTCCCATTCTTTTTTTTTTTTTTTTTAACATTTTATTTTATTTATTTATTTTTTTGTGGGGCGGGGTGAGGAGGGAGGGGGGCGGGTCACTTCTATTGATCTTTCATTTCTCTATTTTCATCCGTCTTTGTTCTTCCGCTCTTGTGGGCCCCCCATCGCGGTGGCCTCTGTTGTCGCAGAGTGCTGGCTCTGGGCGCATGCACTCCAGAGCCCGGCTCAGTAATTGGACACATCGGTCCAGCCGCTCCGCGGCACGTGGGATCTTCCCAGGCCAGGGATCGAACCAGCGTCCCTTGCACTGGAAGGCGGTGTCCTTACCCACTGGACCACAAGGGAAGCCCGATTTTCCCCCATTCTGTGGGTTGTCTGTTCACCTTATTTGTAGTTTCTATTGCTGTACAAGAGCTTATAAGTTTCATTAGGCCCCACTTATTTATTTTTGTTTTTATTTCCATTATTCTAGTAGGTGTGTCATAGAAGATCTTGCTTTGATTTATGTCCTTGAGCATTTTGCCTATATTCTCCTCTAAGAGTTTTATGGTTTCTGGTCTTACATCTAGGTCTTTAATCCATTTTGAATTTAACTTTGTGTATGGTGTTAGGGAATGTTCCAGCTTCAGTTTTTGCAAGTACCTGTCCAGTTTTCCCAGCACCATTTGTTGAAGAAGCTGTCTTTTAAACAACCCTGGGTCTTAAAAAAAAAAAAACCCTAAACTTTTGTTAAGCTTTTAAAATGTTTCCAACAAATTCTACTTAAAAACTTGAATCATTCTTATTCCCTAACTGTTAGATAATTTGGAGATACAAAACAAAAAATTTTAAATTGGATGATGCATAGTTTTCTCCTCCAAAGTGACAAAGATTACTATTTTTTTTCCATTTTACCTTCTTCATGTAGAATTAAAATTTTAGAATTTATATTTAAAACCCATAAGCGATTTTTAAAAATTTTCCTTAGCAATCAAATATCTGTCCTGAATGTTGAATCATAATCAACAGGGAGGTTTTTTTTTATAAATACAGATTCATAAAGCTAACTCCATAAATTACGTTTCAGTAGATCTGAGAGGAGTACAGAAATCTGCTTTGTTCTGTTTTTTACTTTACATATTTCATAGTATATTATTATATAATTAAATACAATAATATGTTATATATGAATTTGATATAATATATTTGATATAATACATTCATATCAAAAAAGTAAACTTTAAGACAAAGAAGACTCAAAGAGACAAGATATTCATAATGATATCAAAATCATAATAATCATAAATGTGTGTGTACACTAATTAGAGATTCTCAAGATACATGAAGTAAAAATGGACAGAATTAAAAACAGAAATAGATAAGCCTACATAGTTGGCAGTTTTAGTGCCCTTCTCTCACCAACTGATAGAATCAATTTTAAAAGTCAGCCCAGATGTAGAAGTTCTATACAGCACAATCAACCATCTTAATCTAATTAACTTTTATAAAGCATTACAACCAACGACTGCATAATACATTTTCTTTTCTTTTCTTTTTAAAAGAAACTTTTCTTTTTAAAAGTTCTTTTTAAAACTTTTATTTTACTTTTAACTTTTACAGAGTTTTGTTGTTTACAGATATGTTCATAATCTGTATGTTCTCAGATTAGTCATATGTATATCCCCCCCATCTCATCCTTCCAGACCGTCACACAGCACCTCTGCAGGATCTGCTTTTCTCACAGAGCAATGACTATAGCTATTTTCTTCACATATGATAGTACAGGCCTTCAAGCTACTTCCCTTACTCCTCTCACCCACTGTCCCTTCCCCACAATGTCCATATGTCTACTATCCATGTCTGTCCAGCACAATCAACCATCTTAATCTAATTAACTTTTATAAAGCATTACAACCAACAACTGCAGAATACATTTTCTTTTCAAGTGCACATAGTTTGTTCAACAATATACAAAATTTTCTGGGACAAAAACAAGTAAGTGTCAATAAACTTAAAAGAACTGAAATCACACAGCAGGTGTTCTCTGACCAAAATAGAATCAAATTAGGACTTAATAGCATATAGGAAAAATATAATTTGAGGGGATTCCCTGGTGTTCCAGTGAGTGGAGAGTCCACCTTGCAGTGCAAGGGGCAGGGGTTGGATCCCTGGCCCAGGAAGATCCCACATGCCGCGGACCGGCTGGACCAGTGTGTCCAATTGCAAGTCAGCGCACTGGAGCACACGCACCCACAGCCACTGCTCTGCAATGAAAGAGGCCACTGCAATGGGAGGTCCACACATGCCAAAGAATACAGATGGATGACAATAAATAAATTTTAAAAAAACAATAAAAGAAGCCTATATAATATATATATATATATAATTTGAAAGGAAAATAACATAGCTTTAATATTAAATATTAGTATTTATTTAACTTATTTTAAGATATAAGGATAGAGCTAGAGTAGTACTTGTAAAGAAATGTAGTTTTTAATGCTTATAATAGGAAAGAAGTGAAAAATGTCAAAATCAATGCCCTTAAAAAGCTGGAAAAAGAAGTGCAAATACAACCCAAAGTAAACAGAAAACAATGAACCAGGAAATAGGCAAACAATGGCGAAAATTAGCATAGCAGAAACTTTGTTCTTTGAAAAGACCAGCAAAATTCATACCCCTCACCTTGTATAATAAAGGGAATGTAAACCATGTTTATGCATAATTGAAGATCTCGAAAGTTTTCATCATAACTAATCAATATAACTTTGCTAATGTAAAGTGCCCGTGTTATTTGGACTTGTCTATCGTATTTTCACATTCATTTTTCAGTAAGAAGCATTTTGGATGTAATCTGAAGCAAAAAGTTTCCTTACAAGCCTCAAATTTTTGAAATTCTATAGTAAGTTAAAATATAGCAATATTTATGTTTAGATGAGAGAACTGTTTCATGTCTGGGTGATTTATGTTTGGCTACGAAAGTAGTTATGTACAAAACAAAAGTTAAATTGCAAACTAGACTGACAGTTAATACAAATATAGAATTCCCTAGGTAGACAACTTTAAAATTATTACAGTCTTTTGAGGCCAAAAGTATGTATGAAAATTTAAACAATACAAAGCAAAAAAATGAAGATAATGTTAGTATTTATAAACTTTGTTGTGCTGGTATTTTTTAATGCAAAATAATAAGACTGAATTTGATATTCAGTTATTTAATTCAATTTATTTTCTGAGAACTTCAAGTAAAATTTTTATTAGAAAATTGTTCATTATATCTTTTGAGGACAAAAGTGGATTACTTGTTTGCCCCCTCAATATTTTCTGGAAGGAAAATCTTCTACAATTCAATGTGCGCACTGGAGCACACGCACCCACAGCCACTGCTCTGCAATGAAAGAGGCCACTGCAATGGGAGGTCCACACATGCCAAAGAATACAGATGGATGACAATAAATAAATTTTAAAAAAACAATAAAAGAAGCCTATATAATATATATATATATATAATTTGAAAGGAAAATAACATAGCTTTAATATTAAATATTAGTATTTATTTAACTTATTTTAAGATATAAGGATAGAGCTAGAGTAGTACTTGTAAAGAAATGTAGTTTTTAATGCTTATAATAGGAAAGAAGTGAAAAATGTCAAAATCAATGCCCTTAAAAAGCTGGAAAAAGAAGTGCAAATACAACCCAAAGTAAACAGAAAACAATGAACCAGGAAATAGGCAAACAATGGCGAAAATTAGCATAGCAGAAACTTTGTTCTTTGAAAAGACCAGCAAAATTCATACCCCTCACCTTGTATAATAAAGGGAATGTAAACCATGTTTATGCATAATTGAAGATCTCGAAAGTTTTCATCATAACTAATCAATATAACTTTGCTAATGTAAAGTGCCCGTGTTATTTGGACTTGTCTATCGTATTTTCACATTCATTTTTCAGTAAGAAGCATTTTGGATGTAATCTGAAGCAAAAAGTTTCCTTACAAGCCTCAAATTTTTGAAATTCTATAGTAAGTTAAAATATAGCAATATTTATGTTTAGATGAGAGAACTGTTTCATGTCTGGGTGATTTATGTTTGGCTACGAAAGTAGTTATGTACAAAACAAAAGTTAAATTGCAAACTAGACTGACAGTTAATACAAATATAGAATTCCCTAGGTAGACAACTTTAAAAATTATTACAGTCTTTTGAGGCCAAAAGTATGTATGAAAATTTAAACAATACAAAGCAAAAAAATGAAGATAATGTTAGTATTTATAAACTTTGTTGTGCTGGTATTTTTTAATGCAAAATAATAAGACTGAATTTGATATTCAGTTATTTAATTCAATTTATTTTCTGAGAACTTCAAGTAAAATTTTTATTAGAAAATTGTTCATTATATCTTTTGAGGACAAAAGTGGATTACTTGTTTGCCCCCTCAATATTTTCTGGAAGGAAAAAATCTTCTACAATCATGCATAGGTGTAAGAATAATAAATACCTTAAATTGTACATAGTAAAGAATATAAGGCATATGAATATAAGAAAAAATGAGGCACTCCAGATATTCTCATTAATTAAACTTCAAAATTCAGACTTAACCATAATACTCCTTTATAAAGACATTCTTGAAAATTTTGAGTATAGGAAAGCTTATTCAACTTTTTACAAAAGCTTTTAGAAAATTGTTTTGGATTGTCATTTATATTCAGTACCTGAAGACAACAATTTTTATGATATGCTAAAGTTATAAATTCTCCTAGAAATATTATGTTACTTGCCAGATGGAGCTGGATCAGGTCAGCCTCCTGCATTCCGCAAACTACCTGCCTATAAAACATAGTATAAGGACTTCCCTCTTGGTCCAGTGGTTTAGAATCCACCTGCCAAGGCAGGGGACACACAGGTTAGATCTCTCGTCTGGGACAGTCTCACAGGGCAATTAAGCAATGCCCCACAACCACTGAAGTCCATACACCTAAAGCCTGTTCTACATAACAAGAGAAGCCACTGCAATGAGAAAGCTGCTCACCACAAGTAGAAAGTAGCCCCCACTTACAGCAACTAGAGAAAATCTGAGCTCAGCAACAGAGACCCAAAGACCCAGTGCAGTCAAAAATAAATAAACAAAAATTAAAAACAAAATAGAAAAGTCAAGAGAAACAGAGAAAGAGAGAGAGGAGAAAGAAAAGAAGGAGGAGGAGGAAAGGAGAAAGGAGAAAAAATCTAAGGATTTAAAGAGAAGGTTCTTCTACCAACCTCTCTCTTCTCTGAAGGGATAAATCTTTTAAAAGGACAGTCAGGTTAGGGGTTTTGCAATATTTGATGTCTTCCTCCATGGAAGGAAACCAGATATGGAAAAGAAGCTTTCCTCCCAAGAGGTCCTCAGGCCTTCTTTGTGCCAGGGCTTGACCTATATGCAAAGCATCTGGAGAAGAATCCTGTAAGGTCCACTACCTAAGAGGAGCACACAATGTAGTAAGGAAGGCAGACCTCTCAACCGCCATCTGCACCCTCTGGCTTGACTCCTTCACTTCCTACTCCATCCTCCACTACTGTAAAGTCGTTCTACCTCCACCACATCATTAAAATAACTCTCATGTATACATATTAGGCAAATCTAATAACATGTTTGATCTGTCCTCTTGGTTCTCCTCCCCTGCTTCTGCGAAGTCACATATTCCTGAATTTTCTTCTACTTCTCATGTCATTCTTTGCCAATATACTATGTTGAATCATCCTTCTCTGCTTCCTCATGTTACATGTTGGTGATTCTCAGGGTTATCACTTTCACTCTCTAGCTAGGTGGTACTGTTAGCTCCTAAGTTTCACTACATTACTTTCATACATAACCTAGTATGAAAAAATTACTCTGAGACCAAGAATGAAGGGCTAATGTAAATTGATTGGATTAGATTCCTAGGTTAAACATTTATTGACACCTTAAAGGATGTGTACTCATTCAGATGTCACTTATAATGTTTAGACATTAGACATTCTCATTTATTTTCAACCAACACACAGATTTTAGTCAATTTTGACCTAGGTATTGAAAGTTTAAAAATAAGACTTCTGTCACATATATATGGATCTTTAAAATAGATTTGTACCAAAATTTTAAAGAGTAAATGACCTTTTCTCAAATTAAATAAGCATGGGAATGATGGCAGATTCATTCCAATGACTTTAGGACAATAGATGAGGTTGGAGTCAGAACTTCAAAGAAGATCTCTAAGTAGAAGTTCTATTTTTTTAATTTTATTTTTAGTTATTTTTCTTTGGAAATAAAGAGTGAAAGATACAAAGTACATTATTGAAACTCCTGAAATGACCTTCCCATATAAAAAATGTTATTGAGTTTAAAAAGGAAAGTCACTAAATCACATGAAATGATGTTGACAGCATCATATGTCTCATCAGCATACTTCTTGGTCATATGCATGAATAGACTGCAGAGTTAGACTAAAATTCCTCCTAGTACAGATTTTATGGAAACCAAAGGCAAAGGACAGGTCACTGTGCTATGAAGTTTGGAATTTCTCTTTAAAATTTCTCCTTTTTCAGAGTCCATTAAACTTGGATCCCAAGCTACCCTGCTCTTTGCCTCTCAGTGGCCTTGATCTGACCAGCCTACATCCCACTTCATAAAAGAGGGAAGTTCCTCTTATTGATGGATTGCATTTGCTGCTCTGAGATTAACTGCTTTTTATAGTTAAAGAGAATTTAATTGGTATGTATATATATATTTGCATTTTGTGTCAGAATATTTATATTTTTCCTCTACTGAGGCAATTTCAGGCTCAGCAATTTCTAAATCTAATTAAATCCTTCTGTGATAACTATAGGAAGGATGGAGTAAGGATGGAGATCTCTCGAATACAAGGACTCCAAATGCCCTGGGACAACCAACAAACCTGGCTGTTACTGTATCATGAGGTACAAGATGCTATGACCCTCCATTACCAATTTCCTGAGACCTGCAGCTCTCCCTCCCTTCCATCCAAACTCTCTGGACTCACAGAACTCACCACCCCTTCCTGGAGAGTTCTGCTGTCCTCTAAGCATCCCTTATCACTGACACATGCATATTTTCTTTTCTGGTTCATTTGACATTATTGTAATTTAGTTGGTCTTTAATTATATTTTCTACCATAATACCCCTATTATGATGATCTGGAATACAGCCCTGCGCCTCTGATATTTACGGTTCCCATTTAGCTCGGCTTTTGCCGAAGAGTCCTGGTTTCAAATATTCTGCTCTATTGTCCTCATAAATGCACTCATACTTATCAAACCATCTGTCCTGACTTTAGGACAATAGATGAGGTTGGAGTCAGAACTTCAAAGAAGATCTCTAAGTAGGTTATTTTTAATTTTATTTTAGTTATTTTTCTTTGGAAATAAAGAGTGAAAGATACAAAGTACATTATTGAAACTCCTGAAATGACCTTCCCATATAAAAAATGTTATTGAGTTTAAAAAGGAAAGTCACTAAATCACATGAAATGATGTTGACAGCATCATATGTCTCATCAGCATACTTCTTGGTCATATGCATGAATAGACTGCAGAGTTAGACTAAAATTCCTCCTAGTACAGATTTTATGGAAACCAAAGGCAAAGGACAGGTCACTGTGCTATGAAGTTTGGAATTTCTCTTTAAAATTTCTCCTTTTTCAGAGTCCATTAAACTTGGATCCCAAGCTACCCTGCTCTTTGCCTCTCAGTGGCCTTGATCTGACCAGCCTACATCCCACTTCATAAAAGAGGGAAGTTCCTCTTATTGATGGATTGCATTTGCTGCTCTGAGATTAACTGCTTTTTATAGTTAAAGAGAATTTAATTGGTATGTATATATATATTTGCATTTTGTGTCAGAATATTTATATTTTTCCTCTACTGAGGCAATTTCAGGCTCAGCAATTTCTAAATCTAATTAAATCCTTCTGTGATAACTATAGGAAGGATGGAGTAAGGATGGAGATCTCTCGAATACAAGGACTCCAAATGCCCTGGGACAACCAACAAACCTGGCTGTTACTGTATCATGAGGTACAAGATGCTATGACCCTCCATTACCAATTTCCTGAGACCTGCAGCTCTCCCTCCCTTCCATCCAAACTCTCTGGACTCACAGAACTCACCACCCCTTCCTGGAGAGTTCTGCTGTCCTCTAAGCATCCCTTATCACTGACACATGCATATTTTCTTTTCTGGTTCATTTGACATTATTGTAATTTAGTTGGTCTTTAATTATATTTTCTACCATAATACCCCTATTATGATGATCTGGAATACAGCCCTGCGCCTCTGATATTTACGGTTCCCATTTAGCTCGGCTTTTGCCGAAGAGTCCTGGTTTCAAATATTCTGCTCTATTGTCCTCATAAATGCACTCATACTTATCAAACCATCTGTCCTGAGTTTCAGTTTCTAAAATAGCACCTTGGCACTCTTGGCTGGAATTTGAAATGCCTTTTTCTCATGGAAATAATATTAAAAATTTTGGAAAGACTCTCAGGCAAGTCCCAAAGCTCATGTAACCCATAGTTGAATATAACACTGGTAATACTAATGAATGATTTCTTAATTATCTGCTAGCCTATATGGATTTCAAGGTGGATAAGGGTTAGAGAGCATCTCAGTAGCATGGACTCCAGGGGGTGATGAGCTAACAACAAAGGAGAACCAAGTACTAATGAAAAGCAAGTCAGGCTAGAGAAAAAAACATGTAGCTAATGTTTTATATAGGTGCGTTAGGCTTTTTCAGATTATAAGGAACAAAGCCATATCTGGTTCTTCTCAAGTAATGGAAGTTCATTACATGCATTGTCAGGGAAGAAAGAAAGAATGGAAAAAATCCCTGTCACAGAGAGCTGAAGTCTTGGGAAAAAATCTGAAGTGAATCTGAGAATAGAACAACCAGCATGGATGAATCTCCAGAGAGAGCAGCAGCCCGTTGGCTTTAAGCCCTCTGCACCAGTGCTTGCTTTTAGGTGACTCAGTTATTTTCTGCATCACCTCTGGCAACTTCTCTTATCACTACTTGACTCATGCTATTTTGCATTAAAAATGCCCACCTGAGAG
Source organism: Tragulus kanchil (assembly GCA_022376925.1). Lineage (NCBI taxonomy): Eukaryota > Metazoa > Chordata > Mammalia > Artiodactyla > Tragulidae > Tragulus > Tragulus kanchil. Next base: position 148,917,024 of record JAIOJX010000024.1, read on the forward strand.
AAGGTTATTGCTTTTGACAGTCTTCATCTAATGCACTGAGTAACCCATCAGGCCTGCTGTCCACTCAACAGACCTCAGCTTTGGGAATTCCACCAACCCTTAATCCATTCAGCAGTAGTGAGGGTGCTAAATTAGTATAGCCATTTGTTCCAGACAGTCTCAGTTTATACCTGTTATCCTGGTGTCAGTAGGAGCATCCCTTTCATTCTCAAAAGTGCTCAGTTTTTATTACAATTATATCGTTTCTCTATGCAGAATCACACTGAACCAAAGCAAGAGATTTGTAGGTCGGAAAATGCCTTTAGGAGAACAAGTACTGGCATGTACCCCAACCATCTGTCTAGTCCAGTAGGCTATGCCTCAGGAAGGGCCAATCCATTAAATTCTAGATTACAGGACTCATTCGTATCAGTAACATGCAACTCTTCAGTTCTACATGCAAATAACCAACATATTTTTCATGGGGCACTTCCATGTCCTAGCCACTATTCTAGATAAGGCATACGAACAAAATAAACAAAAATCCCACTCTTGTTGTGTTTACATTATACTCACATAATTTCCTAGCTGTAGCAAATATTTGGTGACTACTTCTATATGCTGAGCACTCATTATCATATTAAATATGTCCTCAAAATAACTCCTTGAAGTGGGTCCTGTTTATAGTCGCTATTGCTGTTATCATCATCATCATCAAAACTGAGAGAATTTTTTTTAATTTTTAAACTTTTTATTTGTATTGAAGTATAGCCCATTAACGATGTTGTGATAACTTCAAATGGACCACAAAGGGACTCAGTCATACATATAGTAGTAGTAGTAGTTTAGTCACTAAATTGTATCTGGTTTCTGCAACCCCATGGACTATAGCCCACCAGGCTCCTCTGTCCATGCGATTCTCCAGGCAAGAATATGGGAGTCAATTGCCATTTCCTTCTCCAGAGCTATACATATAAGAGCATCCATTCTCCCCTAAACTCCTTTCCCATCCAGGCTGCCACAGTTCCCTGTGGCAGTTCCCTGTGCTATACAGTAGGATCTTGTTGGTTATTCTTTTATTTTCTTTTCCCCATCATGCCTCTGTTATTTATATTTATTTTCATCCATCTTTATATTCTTTGGCCTGTGTGGGCCTCCCATTGCAGTGGCCTCGATCATTGCAAAGCACCGGCTCTGGGCGCATGAGTTCCAGAGCGCCAGCTCGTAATGGACACACTGGTCCAGTTGCTCTGTGGCATTTGGGATCTTCATGGACCAGGAATCAAACTAGTGCCATCTACACTGCAAGGTGAACTCTGGACCGCCAGGGAAGCCCAGTTACTCATTTTAAATGAATGCTGTGTACATGACAATACCAAACTCCCTAACTATTCCTTCCCTTCATTCTTCCCTCAGTAACCATAAAACTATGTACAGAGAATTTTAGAAACATGTCAAGAAGAGAGGGTTGATGAGTGGCAGAGTGAGGTAAACCCAGAAGGACTACCTCTGCGTTCTTGCCATAGCTACTATATTATTCCACTCACCTATTTGAAGAAAGTGCAGTCTTCATCTTGAGAATTTTCCAGAATTGTAAAAGAATCCCAGGGTTTTAAAAGTCCAAGGGAGGCCAGATCTACTTAAACTAAAAAAAAAAAAAAGAAAAGAATTGAAATAAGAACAAGCTACTACTATCCTTGCCTTCTCCTGTCAATTTTTAGCACTCCCATGGCAGAATTTAATAGGTATTTGTCTATTTCTTGGAGACTCCTTTGAGAAATATTTGCCCTTTGATATCATAGGTGCAAAGGCTACATTCTCTTCAATCACAAGCACTTGGTTAGTCATTGTTTCCCAAGTCAACATTACAAGTCTAAAGCATTTCAAGATTCACCCACACTGCTAAATCCAACTCTCCAGCCTGTGAACATTAAGGCTCCTGTCTTCCAAATAGCTCACCAGCCTAGATGCCACTTTTCCTTAAAAAAATTTATATCTATCTATCTATCTATATCCATACACATTCCTTCTTCAGTTTAATTGGTTGTCTACAAGAATATCATCTCCAAGAACGGGAGAATTTTATGACAGGAATACAAGATTAGATAAGTAATTGAAAATTAAGCAATTCAACTCACCCTATTAGCAGAATTAAAGAGAACAATTTCATGATCCTTTCGATAATTACAGAAAAAACAATTGATAAAATTCAGCATACACAATAAAAATCTTAGCAAATTCATAGAAGGAAAATATCTCAGTTTGATAAAGGATATGTGTGTAAAACTTCTAGATAATTTCTAAAATGACAAACCAATGAATTTGTTTGACCTAACATCAGGAACACATTAAGAATGTCTGCTTTACCCTTTCTTTTTAACATTGTAATGAATGTCCTAGCAATGCAAGAAGGCAAGAAAAAGAAATAAGCATAATGATTTTATAAGGAAAGTAAAACTGCCATTATTCCAAAACAATATGACTGTTTATATAGAAAATCCTAAGAAATCTATAAAATTACTGCAATTAATTTTAAATTTAACATAATTGCGGGAAACCAGCACAGTACAAAAATATTAGTAAGTCAGTAAAAATTAAATTATAATTCTGTAAACTGGCAATCAAAATTAGGAAATAAATTTACATGAGTGGCAAGTGAGGAAAAACCTCCTTGTCTCATTTTTCCTTTGGAAAAGATTTTCCTTGAGAATTTTCCAGAATTGTAAAAGAATCCCAGGGTTTTAAAAGTCCAAGGGAGGCCAGATCTACTTCACATAAAAAAAAAAAAAAGAAAAGAATTGAAATAAGAACAAGCTACTACTATCCTTGCCTTCTCCTGTCAATTTTTAGCACTCCCATGGCAGAATTTAATAGGTATTTGTCTATTTCTTGGAGACTCCTTTGAGAAATATTTGCCCTTTGATATCATAGGTGCAAAGGCTACATTCTCTTCAATCACAAGCACTTGGTTAGTCATTGTTTCCCAAGTCAACATTACAAGTCTAAAGCATTTCAAGATTCACCCACACTGCTAAATCCAACTCTCCAGCCTGTGAACATTAAGGCTCCTGTCTTCCAAATAGCTCACCAGCCTAGATGCCACTTTTCCTTAAAAAAATTTATATCTATCTATCTATCTATATCCATACACATTCCTTCTTCAGTTTAATTGGTTGTCTACAAGAATATCATCTCCAAGAACGGGAGAATTTTATGACAGGAATACAAGATTAGATAAGTAATTGAAAATTAAGCAATTCAACTCACCCTATTAGCAGAATTAAAGAGAACAATTTCATGATCCTTTCGATAATTACAGAAAAAACAATTGATAAAATTCAGCATACACAATAAAAATCTTAGCAAATTCATAGAAGGAAAATATCTCAGTTTGATAAAGGATATGTGTGTAAAACTTCTAGATAATTTCTAAAATGACAAACCAATGAATTTGTTTGACCTAACATCAGGAACACATTAAGAATGTCTGCTTTACCCTTTCTTTTTAACATTGTAATGAATGTCCTAGCAATGCAAGAAGGCAAGAAAAAGAAATAAGCATAATGATTTTATAAGGAAAGTAAAACTGCCATTATTCCAAAACAATATGACTGTTTATATAGAAAATCCTAAGAAATCTATAAAATTACTGCAATTAATTTTAAATTTAACATAATTGCGGGAAACCAGCACAGTACAAAAATATAATAGTAAGTCAGTAAAAAATTAAATTATAATTCTGTAAACTGGCAATCAAAATTAGGAAATAAATTTACAAAATAATAATGTTTAGGGCTTCCCTGGTGGTCCAGTGGGTAAGGACACCACGTTGCAGTGCAAGGGGCTCCGGTTCTATCCCTGGCCTGGGAAGATCCCATGTGCCGCGGAGCAGCTGGACCAATGTGTCCAATTACCGAGCCGGAGCTCTGGAGTTCATGCGCCCAGAGCAGGTGCTCTGCAACAACAGAGGCCACTGCGATGGGAGGCCCTCACGGGCCAAAGAACAAAAGATGGATGAAAATAGAGAAATGAAAGACCAATAGAAGTGGCCCGCCCCACCCCCCACCGTCTGCCTCCCTCTCCGCCCCACCCCTCCAAAAAATAATAATATTAAATAATGTTTAAAATAGCAACAAAATTCCAAACTGTTTAGGAATTTTTTTTATTAATGTGCAAGAGCTTTACACTAAATACTATTTTTAAAATATAGAGACATTAAATAAGGCTTAAATAAATGAAAAGAAAAACTGTGTTAATGGATTGGAGGATTTAATATTGTTAAAATATCAATAATTTCTGCATTACCAGTGGCAGTTGGACAGGGTTTTGTTGTTCAAGAAGACTCAGAAGACTCAAAATAACAAAGCCTACAAATCTAGAGCTTATTGCAGAAGAAAAATGTATTCTAACATCCATCATTAGGTATATCAACCATCTTAAGCATTCTAGAGAGGCTACCTGCAAACTCAAATTGCCCTCCCTCTATAAGATTCACAGGGAAGCACACTTTCTCTCTTGGATCAGAAAGCACCAAAATGTTCAGGGCAAACCATAGAACCAGGGATTCTGAAAGGAAGTTCAACTGTGATTTCTTATACTCTGCTGGTCACATTGGCATTCGTGCAATGTAACCACCCCTAACAGTGGACCCTCCCCCCCAGGGTCTCATTGAGATGAGATGAGTAATCTAGCTCACTGTTATCAATAAAGAATACCAAAGAGTTGGTACATACAACCCTGAAATTCCTTGTTTATGACTACAAAGCAAAACTATTAAACAGCACATTTCATGCTGTAACCAGAAGTTGGTAAAGTGTACTACTTAAATTAGGAAATAAATTTACAAAATAATAATGTTTAGGGCTTCCCTGGTGGTCCAGTGGGTAAGGACACCACGTTGCAGTGCAAGGGGCTCCGGTTCTATCCCTGGCCTGGGAAGATCCCATGTGCCGCGGAGCAGCTGGACCAATGTGTCCAATTACCGAGCCGGAGCTCTGGAGTTCATGCGCCCAGAGCAGGTGCTCTGCAACAACAGAGGCCACTGCGATGGGAGGCCCTCACGGGCCAAAGAACAAAAGATGGATGAAAATAGAGAAATGAAAGACCAATAGAAGTGGCCCGCCCCACCCCCCACCGTCTGCCTCCCTCTCCGCCCCACCCCTCCAAAAAATAATAATATTAAATAATGTTTAAAATAGCAACAAAATTCCAAACTGTTTAGGAATTTTTTTTATTAATGTGCAAGAGCTTTACACTAAATACTATTTTTAAAATATAGAGACATTAAATAAGGCTTAAATAAATGAAAAGAAAAACTGTGTTAATGGATTGGAGGATTTAATATTGTTAAAATATCAATAATTTCTGCATTACCAGTGGCAGTTGGACAGGGTTTTGTTGTTCAAGAAGACTCAGAAGACTCAAAATAACAAAGCCTACAAATCTAGAGCTTATTGCAGAAGAAAAATGTATTCTAACATCCATCATTAGGTATATCAACCATCTTAAGCATTCTAGAGAGGCTACCTGCAAACTCAAATTGCCCTCCCTCTATAAGATTCACAGGGAAGCACACTTTCTCTCTTGGATCAGAAAGCACCAAAATGTTCAGGGCAAACCATAGAACCAGGGATTCTGAAAGGAAGTTCAACTGTGATTTCTTATACTCTGCTGGTCACATTGGCATTCGTGCAATGTAACCACCCCTAACAGTGGACCCTCCCCCCCAGGGTCTCATTGAGATGAGATGAGTAATCTAGCTCACTGTTATCAATAAAGAATACCAAAGAGTTGGTACATACAACCCTGAAATTCCTTGTTTATGACTACAAAGCAAAACTATTAAACAGCACATTTCATGCTGTAACCAGAAGTTGGTAAAGTGTACTACTTTAGAACACCTCAGGCCAAATCCAGAGTTCTGAAATTAGCCTTCATGGCAAAGCCTTTCAGTAGAATCAATGCCATCTCTACCAAAATCCTAGCAGACATTTTTGTTGAAACTGAAACACATTCAAAAATATATACAGATACTCAAACAACCTAAAATAAAACAGTCCTGAAAAAAAAAATGAAAGCAGAGAACTCATATTGCCCGATTTCAAGACTTACTATAAGTAGAATGGTTAAGATAGTATGGAGTTGACATAAGTAGAGATGATTAGGTCAATGAAATAGGATGGAATCCAGAAATAGGCTCTCACACATACATAACTGATTTTGACAAAGACACCAAGGTAATTCACACCTCTCCCTATTTCTTCTACTAAGTACAGCTAAAAATGTCAAAATGAAACATGAGAACCTGAGGAATAACACATTGGTGAATTCTCTGTGCTTTGTTCTATCCGATATATTCTACACTGAACGCTTAGAGAAGCCAGCAAACTTGAACATGCCATCAAGAACAAACAACAAATGCCTCCTAAGAAGTCTGTTGTTTCTAGGCAAAGGATTTTAAAAAGATAGTCTCTGTGATTGGTTGATTTATTGATTGATTGATAGGTATTTCTCTCTGCTCTCAGACTGGGTTATCTTTCTTTCCTCACCTGATTGTGATGAGATACTCATGTATCACACTCTAACCCAGTGAGCAGGTGTCAGGGAAGGCTGAGTGCTGGAATTTTTAATTAAAATAACGAGCATTACCTCAGGGACTCATTTGATTATAAACGTCTCTAATAATTATGTTATCAAATCCCACAAGGAGAGCGAAGAGGATAGGACTGAAAAGTTTTAGAGGAAATAATGGTTGAAAGAGCACAAAAAAAAATGTTCAGGGCAAACCATAGAACCAGGGATTCTGAAAGGAAGTTCAACTGTGATTTCTTATACTCTGCTGGTCACATTGGCATTCGTGCAATGTAACCACCCCTAACAGTGGACCCTCCCCCCCAGGGTCTCATTGAGATGAGATGAGTAATCTAGCTCACTGTTATCAATAAAGAATACCAAAGAGTTGGTACATACAACCCTGAAATTCCTTGTTTATGACTACAAAGCAAAACTATTAAACAGCACATTTCATGCTGTAACCAGAAGTTGGTAAAGTGTACTACTTTAGAACACCTCAGGCCAAATCCAGAGTTCTGAAATTAGCCTTCATGGCAAAGCCTTTCAGTAGAATCAATGCCATCTCTACCAAAATCCTAGCAGACATTTTTGTTGAAACTGAAACACATTCAAAAATATATACAGATACTCAAACAACCTAAAATAAAACAGTCCTGAAAAAAAAAATGAAAGCAGAGAACTCATATTGCCCGATTTCAAGACTTACTATAAGTAGAATGGTTAAGATAGTATGGAGTTGACATAAGTAGAGATGATTAGGTCAATGAAATAGGATGGAATCCAGAAATAGGCTCTCACACATACATAACTGATTTTGACAAAGACACCAAGGTAATTCACACCTCTCCCTATTTCTTCTACTAAGTACAGCTAAAAATGTCAAAATGAAACATGAGAACCTGAGGAATAACACATTGGTGAATTCTCTGTGCTTTGTTCTATCCGATATATTCTACACTGAACGCTTAGAGAAGCCAGCAAACTTGAACATGCCATCAAGAACAAACAACAAATGCCTCCTAAGAAGTCTGTTGTTTCTAGGCAAAGGATTTTAAAAAGATAGTCTCTGTGATTGGTTGATTTATTGATTGATTGATAGGTATTTTCTCTCTGCTTTCAGACTGGGTTATCTTTCTTTCCTCACCTGATTGTGATGAGATACTCATGTATCACACTCTAACCCAGTGAGCAGGTGTCAGGGAAGGCTGAGTGCTGGAATTTTTAATTAAAATAACGAGCATTACCTCAGGGACTCATTTGATTATAAACGTCTCTAATAATTATGTTATCAAATCCCACAAGGAGAGGCGAAAGAGGATAGGACTGAAAAGTTTTAGAGGAAATAATGGTTGAAAGTTTCCCAAATTTGCCTTCTCCTCTCCTTAATGATGTTTTATGGTTGAAGCAAATATTATGACAGTGAAAAAAAAAATGAATTTGCTGTGGTTGGAACAGTTGGGCTAATAAAACTTCCCTAACAAAAAATGACATCTCATACTTACTGAGAGTACTGTAGCCTGGAACCAGATTGCCTGGGTTCAGATTTCAGCACTATATCATTATCTATGTGGTGGTAGAAAGTTAATTTTTCTATGCCTATTTCTTTGTGTGCAAAATGAGAAAAATAACTATTTACATCAAGGATAGTTGTGAGGATCAAATACAATAATGCACGAAATATGTTCCTTGGTACATGGTGAGTACCTGATTGATTTGAATTAATATTTTTTATTATTATTATCACAGACTATTACTTAAGTTTACATATATTTTATATACTGTGCATATAGTATATAAACATATATTATATATATATATACTATAAATATATACTATATATAAATATATATTTTTAAAATAAGAAGTTGAGGGATGAAAGACTTCAGTTAAATGACTTAACATGATAAGCTGTTATGTTAAGATATTAAAACTGAGGGTAACTTTTTCAATATTCTAATTTGTATATGATTATACTTTAATAAAAATAAATTTATAATAATTTTCTTTAAAAAATAAATCTCAACTTCTACTTCAGTTCCTACAAAAAAGTAAAAACTGAACCTATAAAGCTAGGAGTCCTAGTGAAATAATAATATTTTTATTCCTTCAGGGAAGCAAAATTTCTTTGACACAAATCAAAATATAGCACAAAAATACGATCCTAGATTTTTACAAAATTTGATAGTCTCTGTGATTGGTTGATTTATTGATTGATTTGTAGGTATTTTCTCTCTGCTTTCAGACTGGGTTATCTTTCTTTCCTCACCTGATTGTGATGAGATACTCATGTATCACACTCTAACCCAGTGAGCAGGTGTCAGGGAAGGCTGAGTGCTGGAATTTTTAATTAAAATAACGAGCATTACCTCAGGGACTCATTTGATTATAAACGTCTCTAATAATTATGTTATCAAATCCCACAAGGAGAGGCGAAAGAGGATAGGACTGAAAAGTTTTAGAGGAAATAATGGTTGAAAGTTTCCCAAATTTGCCTTCTCCTCTCCTTAATGATGTTTTATGGTTGAAGCAAATATTATGACAGTGAAAAAAAAAATGAATTTGCTGTGGTTGGAACAGTTGGGCTAATAAAACTTCCCTAACAAAAAATGACATCTCATACTTACTGAGAGTACTGTAGCCTGGAACCAGATTGCCTGGGTTCAGATTTCAGCACTATATCATTATCTATGTGGTGGTAGAAAGTTAATTTTTCTATGCCTATTTCTTTGTGTGCAAAATGAGAAAAATAACTATTTACATCAAGGATAGTTGTGAGGATCAAATACAATAATGCACGAAATATGTTCCTTGGTACATGGTGAGTACCTGATTGATTTGAATTAATATTTTTTATTATTATTATCACAGACTATTACTTAAGTTTACATATATTTTATATACTGTGCATATAGTATATAAACATATATTATATATATATATACTATAAATATATACTATATATAAATATATATTTTTAAAATAAGAAGTTGAGGGATGAAAGACTTCAGTTAAATGACTTAACATGATAAGCTGTTATGTTAAGATATTAAAACTGAGGGTAACTTTTTCAATATTCTAATTTGTATATGATTATACTTTAATAAAAATAAATTTATAATAATTTTCTTTAAAAAATAAATCTCAACTTCTACTTCAGTTCCTACAAAAAAGTAAAAACTGAACCTATAAAGCTAGGGAGTCCTAGTGAAAAATAATAATATTTTTATTCCTTCAGGGAAGCAAAAATTTCTTTGACACAAATCAAAAATGATAGCACAAAAAATACGAACCATAAAAAGAAAGCTGGATTTCATCAAACTGAAAAACTTCTGCTCTCCAGGAAATACCATTATGGAAATGAGAATGTAAGCCACACAATGGGAGAAAATATTTGCAAAACATATACTTGATTATATACTTGGTGCTTCCCTGGTGGCTCATAGGGTAAAGAATCTGCCTGCAGTGCAGGAGACACAGATTCAGTTCCTGGGTTGGAAAGATCCCCTGGAGAAGGGCATGGCAACCCATTCCAGAATTCTTGCCTGGAGAATTCCATGGACAGCCCTGAGCCTGGTGGATTGTACTCCATGAGATCACAGTCAGGCATGATTAAACAACTATCACTTTCACTTTTATACTTGATTAAATATTTGTATGGAGTATATAAAGAAATCTTACAGCTCAATGAAAAAAAAACATGTAACCAAAAAGTAAATAAAGATTAAACACACACTTCATAAAAGAAGAGTTTTCAAATACATATAAGCACATGAAAATAGTTCTCAATCTCATTCGTGATTAGAGAAATAGTGGGTTATCCAAAAAAGGTCGTTTTGGTTTTCCATAAGAACACTGTTTGGAGTAATACAAGCCAAGTGCCTAAGTGCACCCTGTATGATTCCATTTATATAGAGCTCCGAGAAAAGGCATGACTAATTTATGGGGATAAAAGTCAAAACAGTGGTGTCTCTTGAGGGAATGACAATTCACTGGAAATGGATTGATGAAATATTTTATATCTTACTTTAAGTGGTGTTCTAGGTATATCCATTTGTCAAAATCTATCATATTGTACAATTACAATATACATTTTTTTCATATGTATTAACATTTAATAAAAATTTCTAAAAGTAATAATATGCTGTATAAGTATATAATATGAATATAAGTTTATGATACAGTGTTGTATCAAATCAGTAGAAAATACTGGTATGTTCAGAACCATGCTTACAATTGTCCATGAAAAGGAGAATTCACTAGAAAAAATATATTAAAGCATTAATAATGATTGCTTTATTTGCCTGTTATAAGTTGGATAATTACTGTGCCTGGCAATTCATATCCATATTCAATACCTCCCACTTTTACAGCTGATCGCTGCTGATTCTGTCTCCCTTCACTTTGCCTCCTGGACCATGGTTCCTCCCAGGAGTCCTAGGGATCAGAAAATATATATGGAGACTTGAAACAGAAAAAGATTATACAAATAATTCAATAGCCTGAATTCAAGTTACTCAACATAATTCAGTAGATTTTTCTCAAACTGCCTTCCCAAAACGCAAGATTGTCTAGTCCTAGACCACAATGGCTTCACACTAGAGCACACACCTGTTTTCACTCCTCAGATGTGCTACCGTCTACCACAATGGCAACTCTAATAAGAGATTTCCTTTTATCATCTTATTAATAATCTGCAACCTTTTGTGTTAAACTCTTGGTTATTCACTTTACTTTCTATCCGATTTTTAAAACTCCATGGACAGCCCTGAGCCTGGTGGATTGTACTCCATGAGATCACAGTCAGGCATGATTAAACAACTATCACTTTCACTTTTATACTTGATTAAATATTTGTATGGAGTATATAAAGAAATCTTACAGCTCAATGAAAAAAAAACATGTAACCAAAAAGTAAATAAAGATTAAACACACACTTCATAAAAGAAGAGTTTTCAAATACATATAAGCACATGAAAATAGTTCTCAATCTCATTCGTGATTAGAGAAATAGTGGGTTATCCAAAAAAGGTCGTTTTGGTTTTCCATAAGAACACTGTTTGGAGTAATACAAGCCAAGTGCCTAAGTGCACCCTGTATGATTCCATTTATATAGAGCTCCGAGAAAAGGCATGACTAATTTATGGGGATAAAAGTCAAAACAGTGGTGTCTCTTGAGGGAATGACAATTCACTGGAAATGGATTGATGAAATATTTTATATCTTACTTTAAGTGGTGTTCTAGGTATATCCATTTGTCAAAATCTATCATATTGTACAATTACAATATACATTTTTTTCATATGTATTAACATTTAATAAAAATTTCTAAAAGTAATAATATGCTGTATAAGTATATAATATGAATATAAGTTTATGATACAGTGTTGTATCAAATCAGTAGAAAATACTGGTATGTTCAGAACCATGCTTACAATTGTCCATGAAAAGGAGAATTCACTAGAAAAAATATATTAAAGCATTAATAATGATTGCTTTATTTGCCTGTTATAAGTTGGATAATTACTGTGCCTGGCAATTCATATCCATATTCAATACCTCCCACTTTTACAGCTGATCGCTGCTGATTCTGTCTCCCTTCACTTTGCCTCCTGGACCATGGTTCCTCCCAGGAGTCCTAGGGATCAGAAAATATATATGGAGACTTGAAACAGAAAAAGATTATACAAATAATTCAATAGCCTGAATTCAAGTTACTCAACATAATTCAGTAGATTTTTCTCAAACTGCCTTCCCAAAACGCAAGATTGTCTAGTCCTAGACCACAATGGCTTCACACTAGAGCACACACCTGTTTTCACTCCTCAGATGTGCTACCGTCTACCACAATGGCAACTCTAATAAGAGATTTCCTTTTATCATCTTATTAATAATCTGCAACCTTTTGTGTTAAACTCTTGGTTATTCACTTTACTTTCTATCTCCAATGCCAAGCTTTCTCTGAATGGAAATATCTCCAACAATCCCAATTTGCAATTCATCTACACTGCAACTGAAAGCTTCATGGTGAAGAGAACAAATACTAAAGTAAGTTAACTTGTTTTAGAATTTTGCAAATGGAGATCTCACAGTTAGAGAGAAATTAAAACTACATGCCCATTCTTAATATTCAACCAGTATTCATTAAGCTTATGATATGATGGGGCGTGAAGGTATACAAAATAGCTCAGACTTCAATGAACCTGCAATATAGCAAAGAAGACATGCATGTAAAAAGGCAATTCATAGTTTTTGCTAGTATTTCCTGAGTTGACTCAGTGTCTTTACTATATTAAATATTACCTTTATTGTTTAATCCTCAAAACAATGTAGGGGTTGTTACTATCTATATTCCCATTTTTAAAGATGAGTAAATTGATATCAGATGTTCAATAACTTATTCATGATCACATAGCTAGTAGTTGGAAAAATTTCAGAATTGAAACCTCAATAATGTAACTTCAAAGGCTCTACTCTAAATCCCCACATTTGGGGCTTCCCTGGTGGTCCAGTGGGTGAAGATTCTGCCTTGCAGTGCAAGGGACACCAGTTTGATCCCTGGCCTGGGAGGATCCCATATGCTGCGGAGCGGCTGGACCAGTGTGTCCAATTACGAGCCAGAGCCCTGCTCTGCAATGAGAGAGGCCACTGCAATGGGAGGCCCACACAAGTCAAAGAATAAGGATGGATGAGAAAATAAATAAATAAATAATAAATGTTAAAAGGAAAAGAAAAAAGATACGAGAATCCTAAGGTGACTTTGAAAAAAACAAAAAAATTCCCACACTGTTACAATGCATGAGCCAATATCAGTTTTTCTTAATCTTTGAATCTTTTTTTTTTTAAGATTTATTTATTTATTTATTTATTTATTTTGGGCGGGGGTCAGGTTGGGGAGGGAGGGGTGCGGGCAGGCCACTTCTATTGGTCTTTCATTTCTCTATTTCCATCCGTCTTTGTTCTTTGGCCCGTGTGGGCCTCCCATCGCGGTGGCCTCTGCTGTCGCCGAGCGCTGGGTCTGGGCGCATGCGCTCCAGAGCTCCGGCTCGGTCGTTGGACACATCGGTCCAGCCGCTCCGCAGCACGTGGGATCTTCCCAGTCCAGGCGCCCCTTGCACTACAAGGCGGTGTCCTTACCCACTGGACCACCAGGAGAAGCCCAATCTTTGAATCTTTTAAATTTAATTTTTAAATTTGCTTAAGCTTTTTAAAATTTTCTATCCTTAGCAATAATCTCTAGAGCATTAATTATTAGTAAATGTTTTGAGATATGCATTAAGCTATTTATTAATAAATCAAAAGAAAAATGTATTAAACATCTCCTTTGTAGTCGACTATATGCTATCTTGTTTATGTTAATATATAGTATCCAATTTAATCCTCACAGAAATCTATGACATTATTATCATTATACCATTATTGCATTTGAGAAAATGGCCATGTTAAAAAGTGCATCCAAGGACCACTCAGGTAGGAAGAGGTGTGGCTGATATTTGTGTACAGTCTGACATCAAGACTCAGGTATTTCCTTTCCAACACAAGTAATATTTTCTGAGACATTAGCAAATTGATAAGGTATTTATAGGCTAAAGAAGAACTCATTTATATGATGCTGTCTGGACTTGAGCCAGCACTAACAACATAAAGTGCCCCAATGTCTGATTTGTGTGAAATCACATGCATTTGATAGATCTTCTTTAAAGCTAACGTTGCCCTAGAGGAGATCTTCCAGGAACTGGCAGAAGTGTTGCTTCTGCAGCATCTCATCTTATCCTCACCTGACCTGAAAGATGCCAGGCAGTTCACTCTGGCTCCCCTCTCAAGTTCCCTGCCTCAGCTAAATTTTCCTGTTCTGAAAATAAAGCTGCTGCTAGTACCTTGTTGGGAGTTGAGAGATAAATCTCATTGTAGATCCCCCCCAAGTAAAGTCCAAGTGGAACAATTCTTCCCCTAACTGAGGCATTTTCACATAAATAAGTGAGAAATTAAAGCTTGCCTCTTCTCAGGTAATTTTCTTAACTCTAACTTGTTAGTTATTCATTAAAAACCAGCCAAAAACTATACTCATTTTAATTTTCTGGAGCCTTTGCTTCCTCTATCCCAAAGTAGAAAAAAATAACTACCTTAAACTAATGATTACCTTTTACCCAGCAGTGTGAGTGGTAGATTCCTTCCGTGATGTTTGCTATGGGCCTCAGCGTCAATAAAGAGAAACAAGGCAGACAGATACAGGCTCAAAATTCAGCACAATCACTTATTCTTTATATAACATTAGGCCAAATATCTCATAACACCTTTGGATCTCACTATCTTTATCTACAAAGTGAAAATAATATTACTTGGTTAGGTTTAACACAGACACACTACTATATTTAAAACAGATTTTCAACAAGGACCTACTATACAGCACAGGGATTTCTACTCAATAGTCTGCAATAACCTATATGGGGGGAAAAATCTAAAAAGAATAGATATATGTATAACTGAATCACTTTGCTTTACAACTGAAACTAACACAACAATGTAAGTCAACTATGCTCCAATATAAAATAAAAATTAAATTAAAAAGAGAAAATAACAGTATTTAATACCTCATCAAACTGGAATACTACAGCCATAATATGTGTATGATACTTAGCAAAAGTTCTGGCATAAATGCATGTATTTAAAAATATGAGCATCTTCCCCTATTCATCCTTTTATTCATATACAGTTGGCATAAATTTTGTGTTTCTAGTCCAACATTATCACTTACTCCAAACTTAGTCGTTTTTTTGGTCAATATTTTCTGGAAGCCTTTAAACATTCATAGAATATTTAAACAAGTATGACTTCCAATCAGATCCAAACCAACACTGACAAAATGGAAATCAGATTAGTGGGTAACATGAAAAAAAAAACTAGACAGAAAGCCAACATGCCAAATGCCAGATTTAGGAACCAAAAAGGAGTTCCTCAAATCTAATTATGGACTGAATCTAACTAGGATTTAGCATAGTTAAATAACTAGAGCACAAGTCCAAAAATGTAGGGACACATACAGAACAGTTGAGGATTTAATTTTCAATAAAATTAGTAAGGAGTAACAATCTATGTGCAGGTTTACATACATTAAAAAGGAACATGTTAACAAGGTGTATGGTCAACTTTATCTTCAAAATGAGGAAATTACCTAAATTTATTCTACTTTATTTGCACTATTGGATGTGAAGTACCAGACTACGGAATATTACCCTATTTTACCCTGAGCAAATCGAATACATTTAGACATAGCTTAGGGTGTCAGAATGAATGAGATTTTGGAACATTAAAATAAGTGCTAAAAAGAGTTTCTGAGAGGGTAGGAGGATTAAATTCAACAGAATGTGAGCTGTGGTTGAAATCCCAGAGGAGAGTCAAGGCTTGTAGGGGACATCATAGCTGACCTCGTATATTATGTATGCTAGAGAGAAATTAAAGGTTTTTTTTTTCCTATGTGCCCCAAGGAGCAACACAAAGAACAATGAATACAATTTTCTGGGAGCTAGATCTCATTTCAACACAGGAAAAACTTAACAATTATGTATTATTAAACTGAGCAGACTATCTTATAAAAAGTTCAGCTCACTGGTGGTTTTAAAATAAAAGCATTAGAGTTTTCTCTCATCAGAAAATGACCTCCAAGGTGCCTTCAACTAAAAGCCTCTTAGGAAATTCCCTGGCTGTCCAGTGGTCAGGACTCCAAGCTTTCTCTGCAGGAGGCATCAGTTCAATCCCTGGTCAGAGAACTAGGACTCCGCAAGCTGCTGCAGGGTGCGGCCAAAAGCATGCCTTTTATTTCACGTGTGGGGTTTTCCCAGCCTCATAATCCAGGATATTCTGTAACACATATATCCTGGAAGTAAGCCTGGATTAGGAGGAGGGAATGGAATTGTTGATAGTTTCTAAATGAGGCTCCTCTATACAACATATGTGCTGTGCTGTGCTGTGCTTGAGTCACTTCAGTCGTGTCCAACTCTTTGCAGCCCTATGGATGATAGTTCGCCAGGTGCCCCATCCATAGGATTCCCCAGGCAAGAATACTGGAACAGGCTGCCATGCCCTCCTCTGAGGGGTCTTCCCGACTCAGGGATGGAACCCAGTGTCTTATGTCTCCTGTATTGACAGGCGGGCTCTTTACTACTAGCACCACTTGAGAAGACCCATGCAACGTATATTTTGCTTAAAATTATTTTCAGATATTTTTTGTTAACCCACCATCTAGCAAATGATAATAATATTCACAATGGCAAACTATGATGTAAGTAAAATGCAAGCATTCTTTATGGTCTATTCCATTTACTCCTCAACACAACTTTATTTTTAAAAATATGCACATAGTTCTAATTATATTCAGTATTATTGTTATACCCATTTTATGGATGCAGAAACAGTAAAATTAAGTAATATTATACCCAAGATTTCTTATACTGCTCTTTGGGGGACATACAATAAAAGTCTAATGCCTTTTGGGCAGAAAAAAAAGTGCTAAAGAGTTTCTGAGAGGGTAGGAGGATTAAATTCAACAGAATGTGAGCTGTGGTTGAAATCCCAGAGGAGAGTCAAGGCTTGTAGGGGACATCATAGCTGACCTCGTATATTATGTATGCTAGAGAGAAATTAAAGGTTTTTTTTTTCCTATGTGCCCCAAGGAGCAACACAAAGAACAATGAATACAATTTTCTGGGAGCTAGATCTCATTTCAACACAGGAAAAACTTAACAATTATGTATTATTAAACTGAGCAGACTATCTTATAAAAAGTTCAGCTCACTGGTGGTTTTAAAATAAAAGCATTAGAGTTTTCTCTCATCAGAAAATGACCTCCAAGGTGCCTTCAACTAAAAGCCTCTTAGGAAATTCCCTGGCTGTCCAGTGGTCAGGACTCCAAGCTTTCTCTGCAGGAGGCATCAGTTCAATCCCTGGTCAGAGAACTAGGACTCCGCAAGCTGCTGCAGGGGTGCGGCCAAAAAGCATGCCTTTTATTTCACGTGTGGGGTTTTCCCAGCCTCATAATCCAGGATATTCTGTAACACATATATCCTGGAAGTAAGCCTGGATTAGGAGGAGGGAATGGAATTGTTGATAGTTTCTAAATGAGGCTCCTCTATACAACATATGTGCTGTGCTGTGCTGTGCTTGAGTCACTTCAGTCGTGTCCAACTCTTTGCAGCCCTATGGATGATAGTTCGCCAGGTGCCCCATCCATAGGATTCCCCAGGCAAGAATACTGGAACAGGCTGCCATGCCCTCCTCTGAGGGGGTCTTCCCGACTCAGGGATGGAACCCGAGTGTCTTATGTCTCCTGTATTGACAGGCGGGCTCTTTACTACTAGCACCACTTGAGAAGACCCATGCAACGTATATTTTGCTTAAAATTATTTTCAGATATTTTTTGTTAACCCACCATCTAGCAAATGATAATAATATTCACAATGGCAAACTATGATGTAAGTAAAATGCAAGCATTCTTTATGGTCTATTCCATTTACTCCTCAACACAACTTTATTTTTAAAAATATGCACATAGTTCTAATTATATTCAGTATTATTGTTATACCCATTTTATGGATGCAGAAACAGTAAAATTAAGTAATATTATACCCAAGATTTCTTATACTGCTCTTTGGGGGACATACAATAAAAGTCTAATGCCTTTTGGGCAGAATATAGGAGGCCAATTATATTGTCCCACAACTGAATAGCCTGTGTGTACTAATTCGCTTCAGTCATGTCCGACTCTTTCTGACCCCATAGACTGTAGCCCGCCAGGCTTCTCCATCCATGGGATTCTCCAGGCAAGAATGCTGGAGTCGGTTGCCGTGCCCTCCTCTGTTGTGTAGCACAAGTAATAATAAAAAACATCAACACTCACATTCAGAACACTCAAAATCTGAAATCCCAAATCTCCATTTATATATACTTTACCTATAACACACAAAGGCACTGAGGGAATTACCATTTTTTTGTTACTGGAAATTTAAGCATAAAATTTTTATTTTCAAAGGAAAGAATAATTCTCCAACTAGATGTCAGAGCATAACTTATTGATATAATTTACTGATATCTTCTATAAGAAGATTCTTATAGACTTAATGACCACTAACACATTTCGGTGAATGGAAAACAATTTTACAACAACATTGACTATTGTTCATTGAAGATAGTGTGTTAGATTTAGTTTTAATTCAATCCACAGCAAAATTCTAAACTACCTGCAGTGAAATCAATAATTCTAGTCAATAAAATTCCACAATGGTATTCAGTTTTATATACATGTCAATAGTAAATTAGTCTTCCAAGGTTATTGCTTTTTGGCATAATTCAGGTTCACAATTACTAGGTAAGATTGTGTGATAAAATGTGTAAGATACTGGCTGTAAAATGATGATTAAGATGCTGTCCTAGTATAGAGGAGCTCAAAGTCTTTGGGGTGCAGTACAGATATATAAAGACAGTATAATATCAAAATGAAATGATAGAGACCAGTCCAAGATGCTGTGGAGAGCAACCAAACTGAAAATTATATTAGAATTTTCAGCTACAACTAAAAAAATTTTTTTCAACAAAAAAATATTAAAGTTTGCAGGAGGGTATTAGAAGGATTCTGTAGCACATAGAATCAGAGGGGAAAAAAAATGGTGCCAAAGTCATACTATGGACCTCAAGGACTGGAAAGGGAACTCAGTAATCATCAGGACTTTTATCTCTCCATCTCCTGTCTCTGCTGGTCTTTTACTTTCTTTTAGTTAGAAAAAAGTAAAATTTTGTTTATTTTCATATTGCATAATCATGTATATAGACAATCCTAAGGGCATATATTTTTAAAAATCTGCTACAATGAGTAACTGTGCAGCATGTTCACAAGATAAGAATTCAATATAAAAACAGATACTTTCTTTGC
Source organism: Tragulus kanchil (assembly GCA_022376925.1). NCBI lineage: Eukaryota > Metazoa > Chordata > Mammalia > Artiodactyla > Tragulidae > Tragulus > Tragulus kanchil. Next base: position 148,936,495 of record JAIOJX010000024.1, read on the forward strand.
CTTGAGTATGCAAAGTACCAGAACTGATGGTCTAACAAATGCTGATGAGGTCTGAGAGAGATAAGAAACTTGAATAAGGACTGCAGTTAATTTTTATGAAAATAAAATATATTTTAAAAGATCAAATATATTTAAATGTACAACTTGATGTTTTGATATACATTGTAAATGTTTACTACAGACATTAATCAACTTATCCATCTATTCACAGTTATCATTTGCGTGTGCATATGGTGAGAACACACAGAATCAACTCTCTTACAAAGTTTCAAATATATAATACAGTGTTAGTAATTATAATAACCATGTTGTATATCAGATCATTAGAATTTATTTATGTTACATGATTGAACTGATTTGTTTTCCTTAGCTGAGCAATTCTAGGTTTATCTATGTTACTGAAAATTCCACAATGGTATTCAGTTTTATATACATGTCAATAGTAAATTAGTCTTCCAAGGTTATTGCTTTTTGGCATAATTCAGGTTCACAATTACTAGGTAAGATTGTGTGATAAAATGTGTAAGATACTGGCTGTAAAATGATGATTAAGATGCTGTCCTAGTATAGAGGAGCTCAAAGTCTTTGGGGTGCAGTACAGATATATAAAGACAGTATAATATCAAAATGAAATGATAGAGACCAGTCCAAGATGCTGTGGAGAGCAACCAAACTGAAAATTATATTAGAATTTTCAGCTACAACTAAAAAAATTTTTTTCAACAAAAAAATATTAAAGTTTGCAGGAGGGTATTAGAAGGATTCTGTAGCACATAGAATCAGAGGGGAAAAAAAATGGTGCCAAAGTCATACTATGGACCTCAAGGACTGGAAAGGGAACTCAGTAATCATCAGGACTTTTATCTCTCCATCTCCTGTCTCTGCTGGTCTTTTACTTTCTTTTAGTTAGAAAAAAGTAAAATTTTGTTTATTTTCATATTGCATAATCATGTATATAGACAATCCTAAGGGCATATATTTTTAAAAATCTGCTACAATGAGTAACTGTGCAGCATGTTCACAAGATAAGAATTCAATATAAAAAAACATATACTTTCTTTGCCTTGAGTATGCAAAGTACCAGAACTGATGGTCTAACAAATGCTGATGAGGTCTGAGAGAGATAAGAAACTTGAATAAGGACTGCAGTTAATTTTTATGAAAATAAAATATATTTTAAAAGATCAAATATATTTAAATGTACAACTTGATGTTTTGATATACATTGTAAATGTTTACTACAGACATTAATCAACTTATCCATCTATTCACAGTTATCATTTGCGTGTGCATATGGTGAGAACACACAGAATCAACTCTCTTACAAAGTTTCAAATATATAATACAGTGTTAGTAATTATAATAACCATGTTGTATATCAGATCATTAGAATTTATTTATGTTACATGATTGAACTGATTTGTTTTCCTTAGCTGAGCAATTCTAGGTTTATCTATGTTACTGAAAATGACACAATTTCTGTCTTTATCATGACTAAATAGTATTTCATTGCATATTCATAACACATTCTCATCTTTATTCATCCACTAACAGATTACTTTGACTGTTTCCATATCTTGACTCTTGTGAATAATGTTGCACTGTACATAGGAGTGAAGACACATCTTTAAGATAACGAGTTCCTTTCCTTTGGATATATACTCAGAAGTTAGATTACTGGATTATATGGTACTTCTATTTTTAATTTGTTTAGAAAATTCCCTGCTGGTTTCCATAATGGCTATACCAATTTAGATTTCCACCAACAGTGTACAATGGTTCCCTTTTCTCCACATCTTGTCAACAATTATCTTCTTTTTTTTTTTTGGTCACTTCTATTGGTCTTTCATTAATTTATTTTCATTCATCTTTGTTCTTTGGCCTGTACAGGCCTCCCCTTGCAGTGGCCTCTCTCGCTGCAGAGCCCCAGCTCCGGGCGCATGCGCTCCAGAGCTCTGGCTCGGTAGTCGGACACACCGGTCCAGCAGCTCCATGGCACGTGGGATCTTCCCAGGCCAGGGATCCAACTGGTGCCCCTTGCCTTGCAAGGTGGTGTCCTTACCCACTGGACCACGAGGGAAGCCCTCTTCTGTCTTTTTGATAATAGTCATTCTAACAGGTGTGAAGTAACATCTCATTACGGTTTTGATTTGCATTTTCCTGATGATTAGAGATGTTTCCTTTTATATAGCTGATGGCCATTTGTATATCTTCTTGTGAAGAATGTCTATTCAAATCCTTTGCTCATTTTCAAGTCAGGTTATTGATTTTCCAGTTATTGGGAAATTCACTGTTTAATATTTACCTAGTATTTTGGATATTAACTCCTTGTCAGATGGGTGGCTTGCAAATACTTTCTCCTGTTCCGTAGGTTGTCTGTTCACCCCTTTTGTGCGAAATGTTTACTACAGACATTAATCAACTTATCCATCTATTCACAGTTATCATTTGCGTGTGCATATGGTGAGAACACACAGAATCAACTCTCTTACAAAGTTTCAAATATATAATACAGTGTTAGTAATTATAATAACCATGTTGTATATCAGATCATTAGAATTTATTTATGTTACATGATTGAACTGATTTGTTTTCCTTAGCTGAGCAATTCTAGGTTTATCTATGTTACTGAAAATGACACAATTTCTGTCTTTATCATGACTAAATAGTATTTCATTGCATATTCATAACACATTCTCATCTTTATTCATCCACTAACAGATTACTTTGACTGTTTCCATATCTTGACTCTTGTGAATAATGTTGCACTGTACATAGGAGTGAAGACACATCTTTAAGATAACGAGTTCCTTTCCTTTGGATATATACTCAGAAGTTAGATTACTGGATTATATGGTACTTCTATTTTTAATTTGTTTAGAAAATTCCCTGCTGGTTTCCATAATGGCTATACCAATTTAGATTTCCACCAACAGTGTACAATGGTTCCCTTTTCTCCACATCTTGTCAACAATTATCTTCTTTTTTTTTTTTGGTCACTTCTATTGGTCTTTCATTAATTTATTTTCATTCATCTTTGTTCTTTGGCCTGTACAGGCCTCCCCTTGCAGTGGCCTCTCTCGCTGCAGAGCCCCAGCTCCGGGCGCATGCGCTCCAGAGCTCTGGCTCGGTAGTCGGACACACCGGTCCAGCAGCTCCATGGCACGTGGGATCTTCCCAGGCCAGGGATCCAACTGGTGCCCCTTGCCTTGCAAGGTGGTGTCCTTACCCACTGGACCACGAGGGAAGCCCTCTTCTGTCTTTTTGATAATAGTCATTCTAACAGGTGTGAAGTAACATCTCATTACGGTTTTGATTTGCATTTTCCTGATGATTAGAGATGTTTCCTTTTATATAGCTGATGGCCATTTGTATATCTTCTTGTGAAGAATGTCTATTCAAATCCTTTGCTCATTTTCAAGTCAGGTTATTGATTTTCCAGTTATTGGGAAATTCACTGTTTAATATTTACCTAGTATTTTGGATATTAACTCCTTGTCAGATGGGTGGCTTGCAAATACTTTCTCCTGTTCCGTAGGTTGTCTGTTCACTCTGTTGGCTGCTTCCTTTTCTGTGCCGAAGCTTTTGCATTTGATCCAACCCCACTTGTTAATTTTGGCTTTTGTTTTCCTGCTTCTGAGAGCTTATCCAAGAAATCATTGCCAAGACCAATGTGAAGGAGATTTTTCCTTATTATCTCTACTATAAATTGTATGGTTTCTGGTCTTATATTTAAGTCATTAATGAGTTTTTAATTTTTTTATAGAACCATAGTCGATTTACAATGTTGTGTTAGTTTCTCGTATACAGCAAAATGATCCAATTCTGATATTGGAAGCCCAGTTTTCCAAACACCATTTATTGAAGAGACATTCTTCCTCCATTGTGTGTTGTTTTTTCCACTGTGCATTTTTATTTCTGTAAATAGTTTGAGATATGGTCTATCATATTTAAAAAATTTTACTTGGAAAAAAGTTTCAAATCCACAGAAAAGTTATGAGAATGACTCAGTAAACACCTTTCTGTCCTGTACCTGTAACAGTGACTCTCTTTTGCATATACCCCCACAGGTCAGAAGACAATCAGAATGCAATCTCTGGAGACATTTTTTGACATTACAAGTAGGAGACCCTACTAGCATCTAGGGAGGCCAAGGATGCTGCCACCACTACATGTTCTTGATATCCTTAGCAAAGATCCATTGACCAAAAAGGCATGGATTGTTCTGAGCTCTCCATTCTGTCCTGTTGTTCTATATCCGTTTTACAACAGTACTATGCTGATTTTATTACTGTAGTTTTGCATTGTATTTTGACATCAGTAGTGCAATGGCAGCAAATCTGTTCTGTTCAATATTGCTTTAGTTATTTACAATCTTTTGCAATTTGATACTAATTGTAGACTTTTTTAAAATTTCTGTGCAAAAAATCATCCATGACATTGTACAGTTGAATCCACTTTCCCATTTTACCCACTCCTCCACCACTGATAACCACTAATCTGTTCTCTATGAATTGGCTTTTTTTTTAAATTTTCTTTGATTTTTAAATTTTTTTTTTTTTTTAGATTCCACATTCAGGTGAAACCATATAGTATTTTTCTCTCTCTGTGTGCTATATTTCACTTAGTATAATATACTTAAAGTCAGTTTATGAGGTTATAAATGTCAGGATTTCATTCTTTTTATGGCTGAATAGTGTTGTACTGTTTTATACACACTACATTTTCTTTATCCATTCATCCATTGATGGACACTTACATTATTTACATATCTTGGCTTTTGTAAATAATGCTACAGTGAACATGTTTTTAGAGCTTATCCAAGAAATCATTGCCAAGACCAATGTGAAGGAGATTTTTCCTTATTATCTCTACTATAAATTGTATGGTTTCTGGTCTTATATTTAAGTCATTAATGAGTTTTTAATTTTTTTATAGAACCATAGTCGATTTACAATGTTGTGTTAGTTTCTCGTATACAGCAAAATGATCCAATTCTGATATTGGAAGCCCAGTTTTCCAAACACCATTTATTGAAGAGACATTCTTCCTCCATTGTGTGTTGTTTTTTCCACTGTGCATTTTTATTTCTGTAAATAGTTTGAGATATGGTCTATCATATTTAAAAAATTTTACTTGGAAAAAAGTTTCAAATCCACAGAAAAGTTATGAGAATGACTCAGTAAACACCTTTCTGTCCTGTACCTGTAACAGTGACTCTCTTTTGCATATACCCCCACAGGTCAGAAGACAATCAGAATGCAATCTCTGGAGACATTTTTTGACATTACAAGTAGGAGACCCTACTAGCATCTAGGGAGGCCAAGGATGCTGCCACCACTACATGTTCTTGATATCCTTAGCAAAGATCCATTGACCAAAAAGGCATGGATTGTTCTGAGCTCTCCATTCTGTCCTGTTGTTCTATATCCGTTTTACAACAGTACTATGCTGATTTTATTACTGTAGTTTTGCATTGTATTTTGACATCAGTAGTGCAATGGCAGCAAATCTGTTCTGTTCAATATTGCTTTAGTTATTTACAATCTTTTGCAATTTGATACTAATTGTAGACTTTTTTAAAATTTCTGTGCAAAAAATCATCCATGACATTGTACAGTTGAATCCACTTTCCCATTTTACCCACTCCTCCACCACTGATAACCACTAATCTGTTCTCTATGAATTGGCTTTTTTTTTAAATTTTCTTTGATTTTTAAATTTTTTTTTTTTTTTAGATTCCACATTCAGGTGAAACCATATAGTATTTTTCTCTCTCTGTGTGCTATATTTCACTTAGTATAATATACTTAAAGTCAGTTTATGAGGTTATAAATGTCAGGATTTCATTCTTTTTATGGCTGAATAGTGTTGTACTGTTTTATACACACTACATTTTCTTTATCCATTCATCCATTGATGGACACTTACATTATTTACATATCTTGGCTTTTGTAAATAATGCTACAGTGAACATAGGTGTTGTATATATATTAATATCTTTGTGGATTAGTGTTTTGTGTTCTTCAGATAAGCACCCAGAAATTGAATAGCTAGGCCATATGGTATTTTTATTCTTTCTTCTATTTGAAAAATCTTCATACTGTTTTCCACAGTGGCTCCACAAATACACAGTTATACCAACAGTGTACTAGGGTTACCTTTTCTCCATCGCTGACACTTGCCATTTGTCTTTTTGATAATAGTCATTTAGTGGTGTGAGATGATAGTCTTAATTTGGTTTTGATTTGCATTTTCCTAATAATGAGTGATACTGAACATCTTTTCATATGTCTGTAGGCCATCTGTATGTCTTCTTCAGAAAAAATGTCTGTTTAGATTCCTTGCCCATTTTTCAATTGTGTTGTTTAATTTTGGGTGGGTTATATGAGTACTTTTTTTTTTAATTTATTTTATTTATTTATCCTTTGAGGGGTGGGGTGGGGACGGAGGGGGATGGGCGGGCCACTTCTATTGGTCTTTCATTTGTCTATTTTCATCGTCTTTGGCTCCTGTGGGCCTCCCATCGCGGTGGCTTCTGTCGTCTCAGAGCACCGGCTCTGGGCGCATGCACCTCAGAGCTCCGGCTCGGTGATTGGACACATCAGTCCAGCGGCTCCGCAGCACATGGGATCTTCCCAGGCCAGGGATGGAACCGGCGCCCCTTGCACTGCAAGGCGGTGTCCTTACCCACTGGACCACCAGGGGAAGCCCATATGAGTACTTTATATATTTTAGATATTAATACCTTATGAAATGTATGATTTGTAAATATTTATTCCCATTCACTAGATTTCCTTTTCATTTTGATGATGGTTTCCTTTGCTATGCAACACTTTTAAGTTTGATACAGTTTCATTTGTTGATTTTAGTTTTGTTTCTTTTGCTTTTGAAGTCAAATCCAAAATAATGTTATTAAAACCAATGTCAGTGTGGTTAATGTCTATTTTTTCTTCTAGGAATTTCATGGTTTCAAGTATTACATTTAAATCTGTAATACATATTGAGCTAATATTTGCTTATGGTGTAAAATCATGCTCTAGTTTCATTCCTTTGCATGTGGCTATCCACTTTTTCCAACACTATATTAAAGAGACATTTGCTGTTGTTCAGTTGCTCAGTTGTGACCACATGAACAGGTGCACCAGGCTTGCCTGTCCTTAACCATCCCCCAGAGTTTGCTCAAACTCATGCCTATTGAGTTGATGATGCCATCCAACCATATCATCCTCTGTCATCCCCTTCTCCTCCTGCTCTTAATCTTTCCCAGCATCAGGGTCTTATCCTTTCCTGTTTTTTGTAGATTAATTGTCCACATATGTGTGGGTAAAATTGTTTGTTCTAGTCTCTTATGACTCACTGAATTTCTATAGTATCATCTGTAATTTCTTCCCTTTCATTTCTGGTATTGTCTTTTTGAGCCCTCTTTACTTGGTTAATCAAGCTAATGGCTTGTCAATTTTTTTCTAAGAACCCATATGTAGTTTCACTGATTCTTTCTATTTTTTCTTTATTTCATTTATTTATTTATTTTGCTCTGGTCTTTATTATCTTTTCTCATCTATTAGTTTGTAGCTTTATTTGTTGTTCTTCTGGTTCACCCAGGTATGAAGTTAGATTGTTAATACTTGAGATTTTGTTTCTCTTTTTCTTGCGGAAGATCTGTATTGCTGTGAATTTCCCTCTTAGAACAACTTTTCCTATATCTCATAGATTTTTCCTATATCATATTTCTGTTCTCATTTGTCTTTAGGTATTTGTATTTCTTTGATGACTTACTGGTTATTCAGTAATGCATTGTATCCATGTTCTTTGCGGTTTATCTATTTTTTTTCTAGTGATTGATTTCTAGCTTCATATCACTGTGGCTGAAGAGGAATTTGTGATATGACTTCAGTTCGCTTGAATTTATTGAGACTTGTTCTGTGACTCAAAATGTGATCATGTTGTGTGACATGGGATGTGGAATCTTACTTCCCTGACCAGAGATTGAACCTGAGCCCCCTGCATTGGAAACGTGGAGCCTTAATCACTGGACAACCAGGGAAATTCCTAATGTGTCCTTCTAGGACAATGTATCCTTATTGATTCTCTGTCTAGATGATCTACCCATAGATGTAAATGGTGTGTTAAAGTCATCTTATATGCTATTGCACAGCTTTCAGTTTCTTCCTTTAAATATGCTAATATTTGCTTCAAATATCTTTGTGCTTCTAAGATTAGGATATACACATTGATAAATGTACACCTTCTTGCTGGATTGACTCCTTTATTATTATGGAATACCTTCTTTGTCTTTTATTACAGTGTTTGTTTTAAAGTCTATTTTGCCTGGCACGAATACAAATACTCTGGTGTTTTTGTTCCATTTTCATTTGCCTGGAATAACCTTTTCCTTACTTCACCTTCAGTTTGTGTGTGTATTTAGTTCTAAAATAAATCTCTTATTGGCAGCATATATATGAGTCTTTTTGTCTTCATTCATACCTTTGTGTCTTTTGATTGGTACACATAGTCCATTATGTTTAAAGTAATTAGTAAGAGGCATGTATTTATTACCATTTTGTTTATTGCTTTCGTGATGTTTTCCTGGTTCCTCTCTGTCTTTTGTCTTCCCTTTCCTTTCGCTTGTGGATATAAGTTTGAGCAAACGTTAGCACATAGTAAAGAACAATTAGCTCGGCATGCTGCAGTCCATGGGATCATAAAGAGTAAGACACAACTTAGCGACAGAAAGAAAAACAAGCTGTCTTTATAATTGTTTGCATATGTAGTTAAAGTCTATGATATCATGTCTGCCATCTTGTGCTGTGCTTATCTTTATTTCTCCTAATGTAAGGAGGTGTCTCCATCTTAATGACCCAACAAGCAACAGGACCCTCCCTATAGAGTTCCTGTTAAAATAAACTTGATGAAAGTTTCTGTCATGTCACTTCTACTAAAGTCAGAACTTTACGTTTTGGAGCAGAAAGAGGGGACAATCAAGGGTACCAGACAGATGAAAATTACCACCTTTTTATAGTGGTAAAATCAGCAAAAATAAGTTCATAAATCCTGACTTCAGTTCGCTTGAATTTATTGAGACTTGTTCTGTGACTCAAAATGTGATCATGTTGTGTGACATGGGATGTGGAATCTTACTTCCCTGACCAGAGATTGAACCTGAGCCCCCTGCATTGGAAACGTGGAGCCTTAATCACTGGACAACCAGGGAAATTCCTAATGTGTCCTTCTAGGACAATGTATCCTTATTGATTCTCTGTCTAGATGATCTACCCATAGATGTAAATGGTGTGTTAAAGTCATCTTATATGCTATTGCACAGCTTTCAGTTTCTTCCTTTAAATATGCTAATATTTGCTTCAAATATCTTTGTGCTTCTAAGATTAGGATATACACATTGATAAATGTACACCTTCTTGCTGGATTGACTCCTTTATTATTATGGAATACCTTCTTTGTCTTTTATTACAGTGTTTGTTTTAAAGTCTATTTTGCCTGGCACGAATACAAATACTCTGGTGTTTTTGTTCCATTTTCATTTGCCTGGAATAACCTTTTCCTTACTTCACCTTCAGTTTGTGTGTGTATTTAGTTCTAAAATAAATCTCTTATTGGCAGCATATATATGAGTCTTTTTGTCTTCATTCATACCTTTGTGTCTTTTGATTGGTACACATAGTCCATTATGTTTAAAGTAATTAGTAAGAGGCATGTATTTATTACCATTTTGTTTATTGCTTTCGTGATGTTTTCCTGGTTCCTCTCTGTCTTTTGTCTTCCCTTTCCTTTCGCTTGTGGATATAAGTTTGAGCAAACGTTAGCACATAGTAAAGAACAATTAGCTCGGCATGCTGCAGTCCATGGGATCATAAAGAGTAAGACACAACTTAGCGACAGAAAGAAAAACAAGCTGTCTTTATAATTGTTTGCATATGTAGTTAAAGTCTATGATATCATGTCTGCCATCTTGTGCTGTGCTTATCTTTATTTCTCCTAATGTAAGGAGGTGTCTCCATCTTAATGACCCAACAAGCAACAGGACCCTCCCTATAGAGTTCCTGTTAAAATAAACTTGATGAAAGTTTCTGTCATGTCACTTCTACTAAAGTCAGAACTTTACGTTTTGGAGCAGAAAGAGGGGACAATCAAGGGTACCAGACAGATGAAAATTACCACCTTTTTATAGTGGTAAAATCAGCAAAAATAAGTTCATAAATCCTCAGAAAGGAGAACAAGATGAAGTGTTTAAAAATGAGTAAGATTTCGCCAGGCAAATAGGGCAAAATAATAATATTCTAGACTGGAGAATAAGCATATGCAAAAATATCTCAACAAGAATCAACCTGCTCTGTAGCCAGGGTACTGTTGCAGGTGGAGATATGGAAGATAAGGCTGGAGTGTCAAATATAGGTCAAGTTGTGGACTGGTATACTGTGCCCCAAATTTAAGATGACTGATAACACTGCATAACCTGAATGTCTTTTATTTTTGTTTTCAATTTTGCCCTGGGCTTAGTGAGCAAATGCACTTTCTGTCCCTCACAGGCAAAAAAGTTCTACTCTACCAGAACTTACATCTCTCTGTCCTTCCTTTATTCATCACCTTTGCATTTCCTTTATGATTCCATTCATTTCTTCCTGTTGCCTCATCCGCATCAACTCTGATAATGCCATACATTTGAATGGTAACAAGCTCAAGGTACACAACAATAGTGGCAACTCAGAAACTTTTCTTCCTGGCAAAGGGTAGCTGCTTCTGTTTTATTTCTACCATTCTATTGTAGCTGAGGACACAAACTTCACTGAGCTTGCCAATCTGTCCTAAACCCTCTCACTTGAAATCTATTTGTCATTTTATCCAAAGAATTGACTAGGAAGAAAATCTTTCTTGAGGCATACAGAAAGCTGGGGCGTATAGAAAACCACATTTGTGTTTTATGTATCCTTTCAAGTTCAGCCTCCTTCTTCCTTATAATTAATATTCCAGAGTTTTGATCACATAGTGAATACCCATCACAGGAAAACTGTGTCATTCTTTCTTTTGATATTTTTCTGTTCACATGCCAAACACTGCTGCAAAGACTTCCTGGGGGAGTTCAATTTCAACTCCAAAAAGTTGTTAACATAAGGTTGAGCCTGTATTGTGACCTTATTTTGACAGCTTGTTCAAAACTACAAAAGCAAAGGCAGGGAAAAGTTTAGACATTGTGTTGGTTACATACACACATGTTCTCCATAATATGTTAACTCTGGAAATGGTGGAGGCTATAGTCTTAGAAGAAAAACAAAAGCAGTGAACCATTTCTGATTCTTTTCAGCCATTTCAGTCAGCAGCTCTCTGTAATCCAAAATAAACCTGTTAAGATGCAGAGATGGCAATTATTCAGATAGGATTCCATAGAAACCCTTCAGAAAGATTCTTTAAAAATATCTAAACACAAGACAAGTACTGTATACTAACACACATATATGGAATCTAGTAAGAGGGTCACACACACAGTGAAGTGATGGAAAAACAGACATAGAGAACAGACATATGGACACTGTGGGGAATGAACAATGTGTGGAAGGACATAACATGGAAACCTATACTATCATATGTGGAAAAGATAGCTGTCGTCATTGCCCTGTGGGAATATTAGATCCTGCAGGGGTGGGTGTGATGGCCGGGAGAGGTGGGATGAGGGGGGCTGGGAGGGAGGAGGGTGCCAGGGAGGTGCATATGGCTGATCTGGGAACACACATGTCTGTGAACAACAAAACTCTGCAAAAATTTTTTAAAAATAAAATTAATTAAAAAATATGCCTAAACACTTAATTCAAATGATCCAACCTCTTAGGTTAATTCTGTTAGTATGGAATTTTCTCAGCCTAAGAAGTTGAAAGAACCCCTGTGTGATTTCATCTTGTGGTGTGGCATGCAGAATTCAATGGTGGAAATAGAATACGTACATGCTGTAATATGAAAATAAGACAGACCCAGAGTAATATAAAACATTTATTAAACTGTAAATGCTTTATATATATAAAATTATATAAATGTAATTATAAGCAGTGAAAAATAAGAAGCAATCAAAATGTCCAGCAATGGCTAGTGATTATGTAAACTGTGGCATATTCATCTCACGAAATGTGACATAGTTGCTAAAAATGACATTAATAAAAGTTTATAATATAATGTCCACAAAGATACATTTATAAATAAAAAGTAGAACTAGAAGTTGCATATTAGTATAGTCACATTTTATAAATAAAAGACATATAAGAAAATATTTTATATGGAATGAAGATATCTGTAGTTTTCTTTTTTATTTTCCAGTGTTCCCAGGTACTCTTTAATGAATATGAGTTTTTATCATATAATATTATAAAGTATTTATAAAACCACACTTGAAGAGCAGTTTGTTAAAATCCATTAATGGTGAAGATGCCTATGACTACAATCAAATAATTTCATTTCTAGGTAAGTAGTAGCCAAAAGAAATATTCACACTGTGCACAAGGATGCAAGTATAAACTTATTCATTGTAGCATCAACTAGCCAATAAGAGAACAGAGAAAAAAACTTATTCTTAAGCCACAGTAAAACTGAATGAACCAGAGCTGTATGAATCAACATAGGTAAATCTGAGAAACACAATTGTAACAAAGAAAATAAATTGCAAAAAACACATAAAGCATCATATTTTCATAAAGTTTAAAGCTTCCCAAAGAGTGCTATACATTTTTTATGCATGCTTATATCTGTCATAAAAGTGAAAACCAAAAGAAATGCATGGATAGAGTAATCCATTCAAAATGGTAGAAAGAGAGATGAGATTAAGTCAGAGAGAGATATATACACTTCGCCTGTTACAACACTTCGCCTGTTGTTTTCATAGTTCATTATATTTTTATAAAAGATCAAAAACAAATATGATAAAAAAAGAAATGTTTTGCCAAAGCCAGATGGTAGGAATTTGGGTTCTTATTATATGATTATCCTTTGTAATATGATTGAAATACTTCATAATGCTAGAGAAAATAAACCATATTTTAATATCTATTATAAGCTAATTTTAATATCTGAGAAAGTTAATTCTATTAGGAAAAGTAACAAATTTTCATATTATCTATACTATATAAAGTTATTTTCATAAATGAAAAAATTTTGAACATAAGAAGCTAAAAGCCGACCTGCTTAAAATATGTTTAAATGGTCAGAAATGGGAGAAAACAGGAAAACATGTGTACACTGTTAGAAGACGAAATAGTGAATTACAATTACTAGATGAAAAAAGTAGGAACCTAAGATACCAGGAGTGTGAGCAGTTTTTTAGTTCAAGCAATGTTACCCAGAGAGGTGAATAGGGTGTTTATGAGTATGGACTTTGTACTTGTGTTCATAACATCAAGGTTTGAACGCTACCTCTACCACTTAATAGCTATTCATCTGAGGCAAGTTACATATTTTGACTGGGTGATGGGCTTTTATTTCTTCATTTGTTAACTGCAAAATCAAATATATGAATAATTGCCTCATAAGCTCAATGTGAGGTGAGGGACTTCCCTGACAGTCCAAACAGATCGAACCCATGTCCCCCAAGTCTCCTGCAATGCAGGCTAATTCTTTAACTCCCGAGCCACCTGGGAAGCCCCCAGAGATCACATTGAGCCATAGACATTTTCCGTAAGCAGAAAGGAAAGAGAAGCAGAACATTAAGAAACACAAAAATTAAAAATAACACGGTTCCAGAGAGACAACAAGAATTAACTCATTTCCTGGTTTTCTGATTTCCAAATACTAATAAAAATACACTATTTCCATTTACAAATAATACTACAAAATACACTATAAACCTCACCTTGGGGTCCTTAAGATACTCTGTATCTCATTATAAACCCCTCCTATTTACCTGGTGTAAAGGGTGATTGTTCTTTGTAGCCAAATAAACTCGATTGGAAATATATTAAAATTTAAATACATTCATTCACAAGAAAAGGTGCTCCAGTTTTACAGAAAAGAGGTGATCTTTAGATAAACATTCAATGGATAGTGAATGATCAAGTGTATAAGCCAAATCTGATCAAATGTAACTCTTGCATTATTAATTTCCTCATGGAAGGAGAATTCACTGCAAAGGTATAGCAAATATATAATGAAAGGCTTTAGAGTCCTTTGAAGTAGGCACCCTGCCCTAAACTTCTTTTCACATTACTCAAAGTTCTGAGAACATCGTGGTTGCTGAATAAACATTACTGATTGATGTCAATGCTCTAAAGTTCTTTTTTTTTTTTGGTTTTTAAATTACATGCTTATTTTTCTCTAGAGGATGATGTTTGCTGTGATATTTTTCACAATACAAAATCTTAACCCAAATGTCACTAGCACAGCACAGCAATTATTACCCAAAGTATTTTCATTCTGCTGGCTTGTGTTTTTTCCCTCCAGTGAGGTATAATTACACCTAGAACTGAGGTGAGTGTAGAGTTAAATCATGATGAGAATTTTTTTTAAATCCTCAAACTTTTCTGAATACAAAAAGTAGAAGAATCCTGAAAAATTGCTTCCTCAGAAGCTGAGAAACTAATTCTTCAAAGTCACAGTATATTTTCCAAGAGAGAGAAAACAGGAGGGGAAATTCAATAGCTTTAGCATAAAGATGGAAATGGAATGTCAAAGTCTATTTATTTCAAAGATACAGACCATTATGGAATAGCCAATAAAATATGACATACCATCATACCAACATATTAATACTATGTTTTGGGTACAGTATTTTGTTTGTTTTAACCAACTTATCATGCTTATTTTGCCTGGGTTGATTAGGTACACTGAACTGAAAGCCCAGGATGTGTACTGCTTTATCTAGGACTCTAAAGTGTATCCCTACTCTCTTTGAGCATGATCAGTTAAAATAGCAAAATGCTTCATAATCACCACTCTAATCCTCAACAAAAAGCACTTAAAATTCTATTCAGAAGCCGTGTTAGGCAAATTTCAAGTATGATTAGCACTTAGGGTTAGCAGAGTAGAAAGATTTTAAAGCTTTCTCTTTTATCAAATCTTTAGCCATAAATAGAAAGGGCCTTTTTTGCCTCCCAGAAGACAATCAAAGAGAAACTTTATTTAGATAAATACAGAAGCCATAGCTTGCTTCCGCAAGTTTTAAAGGCTTTCCTTTGTTTTCCATCAAATAACCCCTAAAGTATCATATTCTTGTTAGTTTCCTAAGCAAAAGTAAGAAATACTATATTAAAAAATTTATAGCTGAGTCAACCAAGTCCCAAAGCACAATAAAAAAGCACAGCAAAAGGAACAATAAGTTTTCATACTCTTACTTTATGGAATAAGTTTATATCAGGTTATTTTCAGGCTTTCTTTAAAATAAAAAGTGATTTGTAGCTTCCTGAAGTAGGCACCCTGCCCTAAACTTCTTTTCACATTACTCAAAGTTCTGAGAACATCGTGGTTGCTGAATAAACATTACTGATTGATGTCAATGCTCTAAAGTTCTTTTTTTTTTTTGGTTTTTAAATTACATGCTTATTTTTCTCTAGAGGATGATGTTTGCTGTGATATTTTTCACAATACAAAATCTTAACCCAAATGTCACTAGCACAGCACAGCAATTATTACCCAAAGTATTTTCATTCTGCTGGCTTGTGTTTTTTCCCTCCAGTGAGGTATAATTACACCTAGAACTGAGGTGAGTGTAGAGTTAAATCATGATGAGAATTTTTTTTAAATCCTCAAACTTTTCTGAATACAAAAAGTAGAAGAATCCTGAAAAATTGCTTCCTCAGAAGCTGAGAAACTAATTCTTCAAAGTCACAGTATATTTTCCAAGAGAGAGAAAACAGGAGGGGAAATTCAATAGCTTTAGCATAAAGATGGAAATGGAATGTCAAAGTCTATTTATTTCAAAGATACAGACCATTATGGAATAGCCAATAAAATATGACATACCATCATACCAACATATTAATACTATGTTTTGGGTACAGTATTTTGTTTGTTTTAACCAACTTATCATGCTTATTTTGCCTGGGTTGATTAGGTACACTGAACTGAAAGCCCAGGATGTGTACTGCTTTATCTAGGACTCTAAAGTGTATCCCTACTCTCTTTGAGCATGATCAGTTAAAATAGCAAAATGCTTCATAATCACCACTCTAATCCTCAACAAAAAGCACTTAAAATTCTATTCAGAAGCCGTGTTAGGCAAATTTCAAGTATGATTAGCACTTAGGGTTAGCAGAGTAGAAAGATTTTAAAGCTTTCTCTTTTATCAAATCTTTAGCCATAAATAGAAAGGGCCTTTTTTGCCTCCCAGAAGACAATCAAAGAGAAACTTTATTTAGATAAATACAGAAGCCATAGCTTGCTTCCGCAAGTTTTAAAGGCTTTCCTTTGTTTTCCATCAAATAACCCCTAAAGTATCATATTCTTGTTAGTTTCCTAAGCAAAAGTAAGAAATACTATATTAAAAAATTTATAGCTGAGTCAACCAAGTCCCAAAGCACAATAAAAAAGCACAGCAAAAGGAACAATAAGTTTTCATACTCTTACTTTATGGAATAAGTTTATATCAGGTTATTTTCAGGCTTTCTTTAAAATAAAATGTGATTTGTGGACAGAATTGATCTAAGTTATGCTTCTAATCTTTCTCTGTTCCAGCTATAACACTACTCATGGATTGCCTCCAATAGAAAATTCTTAGTTATTTTTCTAAAATCTAAAAGTTAATTAGATTTTTAAGGGCATTTTGTTTCTAACCAGAGCTATAGATTTATTCCTAATAAACACATGAATTTATTGCAGTTTGAATTACCTCAGAATATCCCTGATGGAAGTTGTCATGTGTGAAGATTTAACTCCTCAAAGTTAGCCTCCTAGTAACCAAGTGAAGGCACAATGGTTATTTATGCCAGCTCCTTCTATGTACCAACCTTTAAGACAAGTTGAATAAAGTAAAATAATTCCTTAATAATTAAAGAAAACCATAAATTATACAAAGTCTTATTTGGTTAAAGACTAAATTTTAGGTAGTTTATACTTAATAGAAGTCACACAATTTTCAAAACTATTAAAACATCTGTTTCAAAGCCAGAAAGAAGACTTCAGTTCCTGGAGCTTCTGCAGCAAAAATAGTATCTAGAAAAATGCTTTGAATTTGCTAAACCTGTAAACATCTGACTGATCTTCAAGTATAGATAATTCAAACTATAGAAAAACTGGGAATATCATCAAGTGTTTGTTTTCTGAAAATATTACCAAAGCAGCTTTTGATAAGACATAACAAGAGTTATTTTTAACCATAGTAAAGGAGGACAAAATAGTAATATTTATGGAAGATTGGACTTCCCTTGAAGCTCAGCCCATAAAGAATCTGCCTGCAGTGCAGGAGAGCCTTTTTCCATTCCTGGGTTGGAAAGATACCCTGGAGAAGGGAGAAACTACCCATCCCAATATTCTTGGGCTTTCCTGGCAGCTCAGAAGGTAAAGAATCTGCCTGCAATGGAGATCTGGGTTTGATCCCTGGGTTTGGAAGATCCCCTGGAGGAGGGCACGGCAACTCACTCCAGTGATCTCGCCTAGAGAATCCCACCGACAGAGGAGCCTGGAAGGCTACAGTCCACAGGATCGCAAAAAATCAGACACGACTAAACACATGGAAGATTAGATTCTGGTTTAACAAAGTCTTTTAATTTATAGGCTTGGTTAAGATTGGGTAAGAATCATGAAAATGCTAGTCTAGTATGGATGGACATGAACAAGATAAGGATTTCCAGACAGGTTCAAATACTCTTAGGAGTAAATGGTCATTAGAAACTAGCTACTGAAATTAAAATTTCCGAGTTTTATTTGTTTTATTGCAACAGCCGTGCTCATTCACTTATATATTTTCTATGGCTGCATTTGCGCTATAAGGGAGAAGCTGAGTAGTTGCAACAAAGATAACATGGCCCAAAGTACCTAAAATATTTACTATTTGACTCTTTACAGAAAAAGTTTGCTGAATATGGCTATAATAAATAGTGTAATATTCTACCTAGATTCCCTTTGTTTACCACTTCCCAAGTACCTCTTCCCTGGCTTTTTTGTGCTTTTGCTTCTAACTGACTCTCTTTGGAGTACTGCTTTGAAGCTGTTGGAATCGCTTTGCTTCCAGACACAGGTGGCTGGAAATGACAGGGAGGTGACCTTTCCCCCATCCCTCGACGGCTCTCAGCCAGTGACTGACTGGTATGGGACTGTGAAAGCAGCTCCCTTACCTCAAGGTGGAATGCACTCTAAGGGGTAATTTATCCTTCATGTGTATATGTGTTAATCATTCAGTCATGTCGGACTCTTTGTGATCTTATGGACTAGCCTGCCAGACTCCTCTGTCCACAGGATTCTGCAGACAAGAATATTGGTGTGGCTTGTCATTCCCTTCTCCAGGGGATCTTTCTGACACAGGGATCAAACTCAGGTCTCAAAAAAAAGAAAAGAAAAAACTCAGGTCTCCTGCATTGCAAGTGGATTCTCTACTGTTTCGGTCACTCTGGAAGTCCCTTTAATATTTCTGAGTCTTTTCTACTTTGGGAGTGGTTTATCTTTCTGCCTGATATCTCAGTATTCTGCATTGATCCCTGGGTTTGGAAGATCCCTGGAGGAGGGCACGGCAACTCACTCCAGGATCTCGCCTAGAAAATGCCCTGGAAGGCTACAGTCCACAGGATCGCAAAAAATCAGACACGACTAAACACATGGAAGATTAGATTCTGGTTTAACAAAGTCTTTTAATTTATAGGCTTGGTTAAGATTGGGTAAGAATCATGAAAATGCTAGTCTAGTATGGATGGACATGAACAAGATAAGGATTTCCAGACAGGTTCAAATACTCTTAGGAGTAAATGGTCATTAGAAACTAGCTACTGAAATTAAAATTTCCGAGTTTTATTTGTTTTATTGCAACAGCCGTGCTCATTCACTTATATATTTTCTATGGCTGCATTTGCGCTATAAGGGAGAAGCTGAGTAGTTGCAACAAAGATAACATGGCCCAAAGTACCTAAAATATTTACTATTTGACTCTTTACAGAAAAAGTTTGCTGAATATGGCTATAATAAATAGTGTAATATTCTACCTAGATTCCCTTTGTTTACCACTTCCCAAGTACCTCTTCCCTGGCTTTTTTGTGCTTTTGCTTCTAACTGACTCTCTTTGGAGTACTGCTTTGAAGCTGTTGGAATCGCTTTGCTTCCAGACACAGGTGGCTGGAAATGACAGGGAGGTGACCTTTCCCCCATCCCTCGACGGCTCTCAGCCAGTGACTGACTGGTATGGGACTGTGAAAGCAGCTCCCTTACCTCAAGGTGGAATGCACTCTAAGGGGTAATTTATCCTTCATGTGTATATGTGTTAATCATTCAGTCATGTCGGACTCTTTGTGATCTTATGGACTAGCCTGCCAGACTCCTCTGTCCACAGGATTCTGCAGACAAGAATATTGGTGTGGCTTGTCATTCCCTTCTCCAGGGGATCTTTCTGACACAGGGATCAAACTCAGGTCTCAAAAAAAAGAAAAGAAAAAACTCAGGTCTCCTGCATTGCAAGTGGATTCTCTACTGTTTCGGTCACTCTGGAAGTCCCCTTTAATATTTCTGAGTCTTTTCTACTTTGGGAGTGGTTTATCTTTCTGCCTGATATCTCAGTATTCTGCATTGCTGCAGAAATGAAAAGTTTGAGTTTGAGTTTTTTCCAGCATCAGTATTCAATAGCTGCCTTCTTTACAAAAGAAAAAGAAAAACACTAATTATAAAAGGCAATGGCTAAATTGAGTACAAACTGAAAAACTGTTTCCGTTACTTAGAAAACAGGATGTCATGCTATAAAGCCTCCTCTTCTCAGTGAACTTGCTCATAATTTGCTATTTAACCATTTAAATGAATGAAGTGATCTAGAGTTGTTTCATTTATCCAGTTTGATTCACTCAGCAGGTCGTGACCATCCAATATACCAGGACCCATGCTAACTGCCGAGAACACACTGAATGTAAGATAACCTAGGCATTGAAAATTACACACTTTTGTGAGGTGCTGCTAATTTCCTCTGCCACCAGAGCAGGGACTGAATATCCTACTATTTTTCAAATTATCTGAGAACCACACATATTGATGGATTGAATAAATATTTGTTAAATGTAATTGTGCTTCATCATTCTCAAGAATGGAAATCTATCCAGCCAGGGAAGAAGTGTAATGCCATACCTAATTCCAAGTTAAGAAATTATTGACACCTAACCTAGTATGAAACAATGTCACCAGGAGTGGGCTCCAAGCTAAGCTCCTAAAGTCTAGACTTCTGGTTCCCACTCTATTATAATTCCCTAGGTCACCCTGAACAAACCATTTCATTCTTTAAATTTTAAATTCTTCAATTATAAAATAAAAAGGCCAGACTAGATTATACTTAAGGTTCATTCCAGTTCTGAAATTCTTATTTCTCTGAATTCTCCAATTACCTAGCAATGCCTGATTTCTCATGAACTAATAGACATTTCAGGACTCAGTACAATAGTATTATAAGAATTGAACTACAGAATTTTAAAGTGTGATAAGCTTTCTTTTTGAGATATAGCCTATGTGTGCCTTGACTTATTTGATCTATAGTATCAGGCATGAAAGTAGTATTTCCTCAATATTTCACTCATAACTTTTCAGTCTTTTATAAAAATAGGTTTGCAATAAGTTCTGAAGAATATTTGCTACTTATTTTCTGACTCACATTTCTAGATAAAATCAACTTCTGATCAATGCCACATTTTCTTAACTTTAGCAAATTGCCTCATTTAATCACTTTTGAGCTATTTTTCAGATTTTTATATTTTTAAACACACTCAAGCTTGTTACCTTTTTTCTAACCACACCACTTCTATCTTAGGTCCTCAGATTTTAGTAAGAGTCTTAAGATTTGTAGGAAATTAAATCAAAAATAGCTTCTATTCCAAAAACAAACATAAAACATTGGTATAAAAAGCAAGAATAAATTATATTTATTATTTTGGTGCAAACAATTTACTACTATTTACTCATAGGCAATTTTAGGTATATAGTGGGATAGTGACCTTGTTATAATTTTTATCATAAGTAGCTTTCATGTCATCTAAAAAACTCATGCTTAGAATTTTATATTTTTCATGTCTTTCTTCCTTTTCCTCATCTTTGAAGCTGTACCTCTCCACAATTCCTTTCTTCAATGGAAAGAAAGAATTTTCTCATCAGCAGTTTTGATTCCTATATCATTTACCAATTGTTTCAAAATTTATTTGACACATACTATTTGACCTGATGCTAGACACTGAGAATACAGAGGAGAAAGAAAGGTACAATTTCCCAGAACAGTTGTTAACTATGTAGTAGAAAAACACCAGGAGTGGGCTCCAAGCTAAGCTCTAGCACTTCTGGTTCCTACTCTATTATAATTCCCTAGGTCACCCTGAACAAACCATTTCATTCTTTAAATTTTAAATTCTTCAATTATAAAATAAAAAGGCCAGACTAGATTATACTTAAGGTTCATTCCAGTTCTGAAATTCTTATTTCTCTGAATTCTCCAATTACCTAGCAATGCCTGATTTCTCATGAACTAATAGACATTTCAGGACTCAGTACAATAGTATTATAAGAATTGAACTACAGAATTTTAAAGTGTGATAAGCTTTCTTTTTGAGATATAGCCTATGTGTGCCTTGACTTATTTGATCTATAGTATCAGGCATGAAAGTAGTATTTCCTCAATATTTCACTCATAACTTTTCAGTCTTTTATAAAAATAGGTTTGCAATAAGTTCTGAAGAATATTTGCTACTTATTTTCTGACTCACATTTCTAGATAAAATCAACTTCTGATCAATGCCACATTTTCTTAACTTTAGCAAATTGCCTCATTTAATCACTTTTGAGCTATTTTTCAGATTTTTATATTTTTAAACACACTCAAGCTTGTTACCTTTTTTCTAACCACACCACTTCTATCTTAGGTCCTCAGATTTTAGTAAGAGTCTTAAGATTTGTAGGAAATTAAATCAAAAATAGCTTCTATTCCAAAAACAAACATAAAACATTGGTATAAAAAGCAAGAATAAATTATATTTATTATTTTGGTGCAAACAATTTACTACTATTTACTCATAGGCAATTTTAGGTATATAGTGGGATAGTGACCTTGTTATAATTTTTATCATAAGTAGCTTTCATGTCATCTAAAAAACTCATGCTTAGAATTTTATATTTTTCATGTCTTTCTTCCTTTTCCTCATCTTTGAAGCTGTACCTCTCCACAATTCCTTTCTTCAATGGAAAGAAAGAATTTTCTCATCAGCAGTTTTGATTCCTATATCATTTACCAATTGTTTCAAAATTTATTTGACACATACTATTTGACCTGATGCTAGACACTGAGAATACAGAGGAGAAAGAAAGGTACAATTTCCCAGAACAGTTGTTAAATTGCATTTTGAAGAATAAAATTATGAGAAAGAGGATGGAGGGTTGAAAATGAGAAAACATAGTACATTCAAGAGTCTGCAAGTGCCCAAGGATGGCTAAAATACAGAGTCTTCTATAAAATATAGAAGGACTAATCAAGCATCAGTAGAAACTGTATAATCTATCTACGTAACTATCACTGTTTTCTAAAGCTGTCTCTACTACATGGGTATTTATTTAGGTTCTGATGAAAGAAAATAAATGTTTAGAAAAATTTCATAATACTTCCACTTCTATTTTTTTCTTTCTTTGTAGACTTTAATTTATCATCTAACCGTGTCATTCATCTCTCCTATAACCTTGGGTCCTCTATCAATTGTCATTGGATAAACAGGGAACAATTGCTAACTGGATGCCACGGTCAGTTCTACATTAAGATTCTGGCATTCAACATGTATGGATTTAGAAAGACTAAAAACAAAGCTAAAGAGATGAAAAATTGGCTTCAAACCAAAACCCAAATCTCAAAATCAGCAGTGTGTGTTGTAGAGTCCTGGGTATGAAAATCCCTTAAGACCATCTTTAGAAGAAAACATATGAATTAAAAAAATAATTTTACACTCTCCTTAAAGAAAAAAAGCAAGTTGCATATTTAATATAAATAAAAGTGAGAGAAAATTCTTTTAAAAGAAGATTGCCTGACGCACTCTCACCTCTGCCCCTGAAAAGGTCCTCAATAAGCCCAAAATAAACATAAACAAAAACAGTAATTCCTCCACAGACATCTACATCCTGAATGGCATTACAAATGTTTGCCTATACATTCACACACACATGTACGTGTCCATGTGCACACACCCCAGATCCTTGCCCTTCAGGCGGGGACCAAAGCCCATGAAATGGAATCAGCTTCAAGGACTAGAGCTTTGACTTGGATAGGTCATAACTGGTGGTCAAACTAAATAGATTGTCTGCAATGACCTCTCATCCAAGTGGCACCACTAACCGAGATGGCACCATCTGCCCCCCCTTCCATACTATTTGACCTGATGCTAGACACTGAGAATACAGAGGAGAAAGAAAGGTACAATTTCCCAGAACAGTTGTTAAATTGCATTTTGAAGAATAAAATTATGAGAAAGAGGATGGAGGGTTGAAAATGAGAAAACATAGTACATTCAAGAGTCTGCAAGTGCCCAAGGATGGCTAAAATACAGAGTCTTCTATAAAATATAGAAGGACTAATCAAGCATCAGTAGAAACTGTATAATCTATCTACGTAACTATCACTGTTTTCTAAAGCTGTCTCTACTACATGGGTATTTATTTAGGTTCTGATGAAAGAAAATAAATGTTTAGAAAAATTTCATAATACTTCCACTTCTATTTTTTTCTTTCTTTGTAGACTTTAATTTATCATCTAACCGTGTCATTCATCTCTCCTATAACCTTGGGTCCTCTATCAATTGTCATTGGATAAACAGGGAACAATTGCTAACTGGATGCCACGGTCAGTTCTACATTAAGATTCTGGCATTCAACATGTATGGATTTAGAAAGACTAAAAACAAAGCTAAAGAGATGAAAAATTGGCTTCAAACCAAAACCCAAATCTCAAAATCAGCAGTGTGTGTTGTAGAGTCCTGGGTATGAAAATCCCTTAAGACCATCTTTAGAAGAAAACATATGAATTAAAAAAATAATTTTACACTCTCCTTAAAGAAAAAAAGCAAGTTGCATATTTAATATAAATAAAAGTGAGAGAAAATTCTTTTAAAAGAAGATTGCCTGACGCACTCTCACCTCTGCCCCTGAAAAGGTCCTCAATAAGCCCAAAATAAACATAAACAAAAACAGTAATTCCTCCACAGACATCTACATCCTGAATGGCATTACAAATGTTTGCCTATACATTCACACACACATGTACGTGTCCATGTGCACACACCCCAGATCCTTGCCCTTCAGGCGGGGACCAAAGCCCATGAAATGGAATCAGCTTCAAGGACTAGAGCTTTGACTTGGATAGGTCATAACTGGTGGTCAAACTAAATAGATTGTCTGCAATGACCTCTCATCCAAGTGGCACCACTAACCGAGATGGCACCATCTGCCATTCCCACACCTCTCCATCATACATGCTCACTACAACCATGCCTGGATACCCTCTTTTCATACTCGCTTCATTTTCTAATCACATGAATCAGAAAACAACTGTAGGCAAAGGGAATGAAGTTTAACTGTATCTAGAGTTTAGTGCAATACTTTCTAGTTCTTTCTTCTTTTGCTCATCTCTGAAATGTGATCATTTTTTAGAGAGTCACCTCTCATTGGCATAACCTTGGCTATTTGAAGTTTATCCTGTAAAAATAGATATTCGCATACCATAACTTTCCCTTACATGCCAGCATAATGTTTTACAACTGGAGACACTGGAAGGATGGCAATTCTTCTACTGGTGGCAGAAAACCATGGGCCAGGACCTAAGGGTTTTCTGAAAGAGATTTGTAAAATATCACCTGAGGATAGGAAAAGGATTCCTCTACATATTAACAGTGTCATGCCTCAAAGGAAGCTACTGGATAAATATTTATTTGACAAATAAAAACACCAAAATATTAAGGTGACTAATTCATGAAAGATTATGGTTTTTAATCATCTTTATGCTTTTGTATAGTTTAACTTATCAAATATAAGCAGTTACTATATTATTAATTAGAAATATTAAAACATCGAATACAGTTTTCAGAAACTGCATATCAAAAAGAAGCGACCATGCATAGCAAAATGAAAGAAAATGAAAGAGCAATTTTCACTGGATCAATCAAACTCACATTTTAGTTTTGTTTATTATGTGATCATCAGATTATTCAGCTTTTCTAAATCTCAGTTGATGTTTGGCAGTAAACAACAAAACTCTGTAAAGCTATTAGCCTTCAATTAAAAAAATAAATTAAAAAAGTGAAGTAATTCATAACTCATAAGGTTGTAATAAAGATGAAATAAAACAAATGCATAAAATTTAAAAGAATTTTCATTATCAAGGTGAACCTTTAAGTCTTTTCCCAAAGTTAAAAGACTATCCTAAAAAAAAAAAAAACAACAGACTGTCCTGCTTTCAGACTGGTCCTGCCATCTCATTCATTAATAAATCGAAACATCTGTGATTTATAACCCTGACATTCATTCCATGGACATTGAAAAACTTAACAAGTAATAAGAAAAATTTTGGATGCATTTCATATAGCATAACTTACATATGTAATCACGGTTTCTGTTAATATAACAACAATAACAATAATGACAATAAAGAATTCTTAAGGCCTTATTCTGTGTCTAGTTCTAGGTTAATCATTTTATGTGCATATATCACAGTATATAAACAGAGATCTACTGAGGTAAATGATATTGTGTCCAACTCTTTGGGATCCTAGGACCACAGGCCACCAGAATCCTCTGTAAATGGGACTCTCCAGGCAAGAATACTCATGTGGGATGCCACGTTCTCCTCCAGGGGATATTCCTAACCCATAGATCAAACCCAGATCTCATGTCTCCTGCATTGGCGGGTGGGCTCTTTACCATGGCTACTGGGAAAACCATGGGCCAGGACCTAAGGTTTGAGAATTTGTAAAATATCACCTGAGGATAGGAAAAGGATTCCTCTACATATTAACAGTGTCATGCCTCAAAGGAAGCTACTGGATAAATATTTATTTGACAAATAAAAACACCAAAATATTAAGGTGACTAATTCATGAAAGATTATGGTTTTTAATCATCTTTATGCTTTTGTATAGTTTAACTTATCAAATATAAGCAGTTACTATATTATTAATTAGAAATATTAAAACATCGAATACAGTTTTCAGAAACTGCATATCAAAAAGAAGCGACCATGCATAGCAAAATGAAAGAAAATGAAAGAGCAATTTTCACTGGATCAATCAAACTCACATTTTAGTTTTGTTTATTATGTGATCATCAGATTATTCAGCTTTTCTAAATCTCAGTTGATGTTTGGCAGTAAACAACAAAACTCTGTAAAGCTATTAGCCTTCAATTAAAAAAATAAATTAAAAAAGTGAAGTAATTCATAACTCATAAGGTTGTAATAAAGATGAAATAAAACAAATGCATAAAATTTAAAAGAATTTTCATTATCAAGGTGAACCTTTAAGTCTTTTCCCAAAGTTAAAAGACTATCCTAAAAAAAAAAAAAACAACAGACTGTCCTGCTTTCAGACTGGTCCTGCCATCTCATTCATTAATAAATCGAAACATCTGTGATTTATAACCCTGACATTCATTCCATGGACATTGAAAAACTTAACAAGTAATAAGAAAAATTTTGGATGCATTTCATATAGCATAACTTACATATGTAATCACGGTTTCTGTTAATATAACAACAATAACAATAATGACAATAAAGAATTCTTAAGGCCTTATTCTGTGTCTAGTTCTAGGTTAATCATTTTATGTGCATATATCACAGTATATAAACAGAGATCTACTGAGGTAAATGATATTGTGTCCAACTCTTTGGGATCCTAGGACCACAGGCCACCAGAATCCTCTGTAAATGGGACTCTCCAGGCAAGAATACTCATGTGGGATGCCACGTTCTCCTCCAGGGGATATTCCTAACCCATAGATCAAACCCAGATCTCATGTCTCCTGCATTGGCGGGTGGGCTCTTTACCACTGGCACTACCTGGGAAGCCCTAAATATTATTAGCAGAAGTTAGTAACTTGCCCAACATTACGGAGCTAGTAACTGTTGGTCTGGGTCTCTAATTCCAAGTTTGTATGGTTTCAAAGAGCAGTCTCCTAACCACTTTATCACCTAAACAAAGACATAAAAATTCAAGCCAAGATATACTTCCATTTTTTTTTTTTTTTTCACAATATCATTCCTAGATAAAGTGTATTAGGCTCTACAATTTGCTATTCTTTCCTTGAGGCATGAGAGGAACAACAAAAACCCAAACTCTACAAATAAGTCTGGTCATGGAAGCTGAAGAAATGGGTGAAACTGTGCCTAAGTCACAATTTTGATGCATGCAAAGTATCTGCTCCTCAGACACTATAGTTGCTTGCAATCAAACCAGACCAAGCTGAACCTCCTGGAAAATATATCATTACTCTTCTGAACTTTTAAACCATGTAATCCTGATTAGTCAGAATGGAAGTTAATTCTTCATTGTCTAAATTTGATGGTATTTCTATGTCCTGGATATTTGGTGATCTTATTCCTTCAAGATGATACCCTCTCTTCCATTTGATACAATAACATCCTAAAATATCAAATGAAAGAATCTGGGAATTGCAGAAACAGAAGTCTAAGAAATAATGAAGTCTAAGAAATAATGTTGAAAGATATTTTTAAAGTGTGTTAGATTTTTAAGAAGGGTGAAGTTTTTTTGCTGCATTTAAATTAGAGAAATCATGCACACATTTGTTCCTTCTGCCCTTGGAGATTAGAAACACCCAGAGGCAACTCATTTTTGCAGAGTATTTGCTGTCAAGAAGCAATGAAGTGCAAATAGAAGCCAATTGAACTTAGCAATTTGTTTACAGAAAGAAAACAGCTGGAGAAAAATAGAGTTTTTTTCATAATTAGCCAGTCATGTTTGATAAAGGACACTCCAGTATACGATCTAGCATTTTAATAAGGAGGCTGACACTTTGGATGATAAAGAATTTGTAAATGGGACTCTCCAGGCAAGAATACTCATGTGGGATGCCACGTTCTCCTCCAGGGGATATTCCTAACCCATAGATCAAACCCAGATCTCATGTCTCCTGCATTGGCGGGTGGGCTCTTTACCACTGGCACTACCTGGGAAGCCCTAAATATTATTAGCAGAAGTTAGTAACTTGCCCAACATTACGGAGCTAGTAACTGTTGGTCTGGGTCTCTAATTCCAAGTTTGTATGGTTTCAAAGAGCAGTCTCCTAACCACTTTATCACCTAAACAAAGACATAAAAATTCAAGCCAAGATATACTTCCATTTTTTTTTTTTTTTTCACAATATCATTCCTAGATAAAGTGTATTAGGCTCTACAATTTGCTATTCTTTCCTTGAGGCATGAGAGGAACAACAAAAACCCAAACTCTACAAATAAGTCTGGTCATGGAAGCTGAAGAAATGGGTGAAACTGTGCCTAAGTCACAATTTTGATGCATGCAAAGTATCTGCTCCTCAGACACTATAGTTGCTTGCAATCAAACCAGACCAAGCTGAACCTCCTGGAAAATATATCATTACTCTTCTGAACTTTTAAACCATGTAATCCTGATTAGTCAGAATGGAAGTTAATTCTTCATTGTCTAAATTTGATGGTATTTCTATGTCCTGGATATTTGGTGATCTTATTCCTTCAAGATGATACCCTCTCTTCCATTTGATACAATAACATCCTAAAATATCAAATGAAAGAATCTGGGAATTGCAGAAACAGAAGTCTAAGAAATAATGAAGTCTAAGAAATAATGTTGAAAGATATTTTTAAAGTGTGTTAGATTTTTAAGAAGGGTGAAGTTTTTTTGCTGCATTTAAATTAGAGAAATCATGCACACATTTGTTCCTTCTGCCCTTGGAGATTAGAAACACCCAGAGGCAACTCATTTTTGCAGAGTATTTGCTGTCAAGAAGCAATGAAGTGCAAATAGAAGCCAATTGAACTTAGCAATTTGTTTACGCAGAAAGAAAACAGCTGGAGAAAAATAGAGTTTTTTTAATAATTAGCCAGTCATGTTTGATAAAGGACACTCCAGTATACGATCTAGCATTTTAATAAGGAGGCTGACACTTTGGATGATAAAGAATTAGCAATTAACCTTCTAACTCAAGAAAAAAGTAGTCCAAAAGGTGGGCAGGCATGTAGAGAAACAGGCTTCAGTTCTGAGTTTCATTCACTATGTCCTCAATCTCAAAAAAGTTAGGTTTTAAAAGTTTTACAAAATAATATACTTTGAGTACTTTAACAAATATAAGGCTTATTGGTAATGTTGTAGAGGAATTATAAGACAGAGCAATTACCATGGGGTAACTTGCCGTTGCTATCCAGTGTAAACTAAAATTCTGATATTCCCTTATCTACAATGTCTGGAGGACTTCTCTGGTAGTCCAGTGGTTAAGACTTTGCCTTCCAGGGAAGAGGGTGCAGGTTCAATCCCCAGTTGCAGAGTTAAGACCCCATATGCCACACAGCCAACAAAAACCATAACAGAAACAAAATCAAAACTGTAACACAGTCAGTGAAAGAGTTTAAAAATGGTCCCCATCCAAAAAAAAAAAACTTAAAAAATACGTATCTATGACGGTACCTACTATAAATTATTAAAGAAATGAGTCAACCTCTGCTATATAGCTTAGTTATTCAATACCTGCTGGCATAGGATGCAAAATTAATTGTAAGCTTCACTCTATCACAGATCTTTAATTAAGCACAAAGTCCTTTTACCGTGGACCTGACCAGAATGCTTCTTAAAAATATAGACGACATACTCAAAGAATATATATAATACTTTGTTGAGATATGAAGTTGTGACTATGGTTCAACAAGAGTCATAGCAATAACAGCGAAGAGTAGTAATTTTCTCCAAAGTTTGCCTCTTTGCTTTCCTGTCATCGGACACCAAATGGAAAACTTCCCTTTCCTTTCAGAGAAGTATCCTATCAGTTCAAAAGGAAAATGGCCTCTCCTTGTACTCTACTTTTCTGTAGCAATATCTCAGCAGATAGATAGGCCTCTGAGGTCCTGTTGAACAACTAGAGAGCAACACTAAATAATAATTATATCACATAGACTCAAGGGGTATAACAAAGGAAGAGTCATTGTGCAACTTTGCTTTTGGTACCTAGAGGAGAGAAAGGAAAGGAAGGGAATTACAGAGAGCAAGAGAACTGAAAATAGAAGGAGAAACAAAGATGGTTTATGGTTTTATTGGATGTTACTGGAATTGGTTACAAATCAAAATAACTCAACATAGTAAAGGCACTGAACCAGAATAACCCAACAGCTGAGGCCCAAAAAATGTTGTTGCTATAATTATCGTGTGGTTGTTGTTATTTCTGGTGCTGATGCTGCTGTTCTCCAAGAGGTTCTGATATATATGAAGAATAACATTAGAAAGAAGGTAAGCTTAGGAGCCCTACACCAACATCCAGAGGAGTGAGACTATGAAAAAGCAACATTTCTTCCCTAGAAAAATAGGCTCTTTTTCTCCTCCTTTGATCCCTAGATGTGAATATAATGAGATTTTATCAAAACCACTTTATCCTATTGTTACTTCTACCAGAGAAATAGTGCATCATACCCTCCTGGCTTTGATGCAGACAATGAAACTTTCTAATAGATTGCCAATTGCTCTGACACAAGAGCTAGAGAAAATGTAACTCATCCCAGAACCTTGTTCCCAATCTGTCTCCAGCACTGTGGCTGTCAAATTTGGCCCCTAAAATGCCCTTAATTAAAGGAGTGAGCCAAGGAAAGAGTTACAGTCTGCCAAATTAGGTGGCTATAATCCTCAATATTGGAAATTACACTTCAAACACATTGAGCTTTGTTGTTGAAGCTCAGAAAGTAAAGCTCTTGATTCAAAGATGACTCAGATCTTGCAAGACTCAAAAAGCTAAGATTGTTCAAAAAACATCTCCTGAAGCTAAGTCACCTTCATATGATGTTGTCAGATCCCTCAAGACACCCTTGGACTAATCTGACATCTGAGGAAATCTCAGTCAACCAAAGAAAGTGTCACGTGTATCTTAAAGCCAAGCTTTATTTTGTTGTTGTTGTTGTTTAGTCACTATGTCCCACTTTTTTGTGACCCCATGGACTGTCGCCCACTAGGCCCCTCTGTCAGTGGGATTTATACTGGATGGGGTAGCCATTCCCTCCTCCAAGGTCTATTTGATATAACATAAATCTAAAGTAGCTCCTACCTTTGGACAATAGCGCTAGGATTTCATTAACAAGGAAGAGCTCACCTGCTCTCTTCTAGTCCTAAAACATCCAGAAAAATTAGCTACTCTTCTGAAATCTCTATTTGCATCACAATCATAGCCAAAGCATCCTTTAACACAATGGGGAAGTTCTCCTATTTCAGTCAATAAAAATGCATTGTTTTTCCGCTTCAGTACTCACACATTCTAGAGTTAGAAATATTTACAAAACAAATCAGTATCACAAAGCAAATTTGTCTCCTTCTTGGCTGGTATCATTTCTATTTGTTAATTTTCTCATGAATGATAGAATGACTGTTTAAATTTCCATCCTGTATCAGCTAATACATCATTTCATTTCTTAGTCAGCAATGTCAAAGTTCACATTAGAGTGTTTCTTCTATTTGTCTGACTTATAGATGGCCTGCTGCTGATGTAGCAAGATTAAACAGTAGTATAGTAGCAGTAGTCCCTGAACATAGTTCAATACTTTTCACACTTCTGCCACAATTGGCACTAAGTCACCTTTATAAAATCATTCATCAAATATTTGAGACAGTACACAAGGGCTTTTATGTTTAACTCCCTTCCCACAGTATTTTCTTATTTAACTGCCAGCCAACCATATAAAGTCAGCTTACTCTAGATAAAAGCTAAATCAAGATTATGCCTTTTAAAAGAGTTCCACCAGAAGTTTTCTTTACGGTTTCAACTTCAATCTTTTAATAACCTTCTCCATGTTCCATTTTAAAATGATCTTGAAACTCTAAATGTCACTTTAAAAAAAATCACATTCAGGGGCTCCCCTGGTGGTCTACTGGGTAAAGAGTTCGCCTTGCAATGCAAGGGACACCGATTCGATCCCCGGCCCAGGAAGGTAACACGTGCGGTGGAGCAGCTGGACCGGTGTGTCCAATTACGGGCTAGCGCTCTGGAGTGCATGCGCCCAGAGCCGGGGCTCTGCAAGGAGGGAGGCTACTGCGACGGAAGACCCACACGGGCCAAAGAATAAAAACGGATGAAAATAAATAAATAAATAACCAATAAAAGGGGCCAAAAATTTAAAAAAAAAAAAAAAAAAAGTCACGTGCAGAAAACTGTCACTCTACACTGCACTTTCTAAGCACTCTCAAAATAATGGAGGGACAGACAGTGGAAATCCCTGCCCAAGAATGTCATTTCAGAAATTAATCCCCTCAGAAAGCAATGCTTCTTATAGTGTCACAACTATGACCAAATTATCTTCCAGGCAATGATGACATGTTAGTCCTGATACATACTTATTTGCAAACCCCCATTCTAGAAGACGGCTCCTCTGATCTTGAGTACAAAGCCAAACCACAGTCAGAGAAGCGCCTCTAGAGTTGGCACCATGTTGCTTTGTTTTTTCAGGAGGCCACACCAATCCACTAGAGCTGGAAAGAAACATCCAACCTTGTGTTTGGGAGCTTAAAATTTCAGTATTAGGAGAAGGAGGAGAAGTCGAAATAGTGGCAATAGTAGTACCAACTGTCATTTATTGAGTTCTTACCATGGGGCAGATTCCACAGTAAATGCCCTATACACGTTATCCATGCACTTACTAATTGAACATTTGGGAATATATTGAATTTTCATATTAGGAATACCTAAACACTCAAAATGAGACTCAGTTTTCTCAGGAGACCTTTTTCTTAAAATACCAGGAAAGAACTTCCTAATTACATAGCTATCAGCCTTTAGGAAGAGGGAAATTAGAATAAGTATATTTGAGGGAATAACTCCTGGTTACTTCTGACTGAACAAAGAGAGCTGAATGGAAGTCCAGGGAAAAGGAAAACTATTTCAGAAAAAATCTTCAGGAAATATAAATGTTCAGGAAAGGTAATATCAAAGACCCAAGTAAGATACAAACAGTACAATGACTAGGTTGAGAAGAGAGGGACAAAGAGATTGTTTTAATGACTGGCAAAGGAAGGAGGGGCATCTACTACACACGTGTAAAGCCTGAAGAAGATTAAGGCAAACTAGGTAGGCAGTTTGGGGCCTGTAAAACTTAACTATGGCTTTGCATGTAAATTTTAGATTACCTAGCGCTCTGGAGTGCATGCGCCCAGAGCCGGGCTCTGCAAGGAGGAGGCTACTGCACGGGAGGCCCACACAGGCCAAAGAATAAAGATAGATGAAAATAAATAAATAAAAAAAAAAAAGTCACGTGCAGAAAACTGTCACTCTACACTGCACTTTCTAAGCACTCTCAAAATAATGGAGGGACAGACAGTGGAAATCCCTGCCCAAGAATGTCATTTCAGAAATTAATCCCCTCAGAAAGCAATGCTTCTTATAGTGTCACAACTATGACCAAATTATCTTCCAGGCAATGATGACATGTTAGTCCTGATACATACTTATTTGCAAACCCCCATTCTAGAAGACGGCTCCTCTGATCTTGAGTACAAAGCCAAACCACAGTCAGAGAAGCGCCTCTAGAGTTGGCACCATGTTGCTTTGTTTTTCAGGAGGCCACACCAATCCACTAGAGCTGGAAAGAAACATCCAACCTTGTGTTTGGGAGCTTAAAATTTCAGTATTAGGAGAAGGAGGAGAAGTCGAAATAGTGGCAATAGTAGTACCAACTGTCATTTATTGAGTTCTTACCATGGGGCAGATTCCACAGTAAATGCCCTATACACGTTATCCATGCACTTACTAATTGAACATTTGGGAATATATTGAATTTTCATATTAGGAATACCTAAACACTCAAAATGAGACTCAGTTTTCTCAGGAGACCTTTTTCTTAAAATACCAGGAAAGAACTTCCTAATTACATAGCTATCAGCCTTTAGGAAGAGGGAAATTAGAATAAGTATATTTGAGGGAATAACTCCTGGTTACTTCTGACTGAACAAAGAGAGCTGAATGGAAGTCCAGGGAAAAGGAAAACTATTTCAGAAAAAATCTTCAGGAAATATAAATGTTCAGGAAAGGTAATATCAAAGACCCAAGTAAGATACAAACAGTACAATGACTAGGTTGAGAAGAGAGGGACAAAGAGATTGTTTTAATGACTGGCAAAGGAAGGAGGGGCATCTACTACACACGTGTAAAGCCTGAAGAAGATTAAGGCAAACTAGGTAGGCAGTTTGGGGCCTGTAAAACTTAACTATGGCTTTGCATGTAAATTTTAGATTACCTTACCTGCTAATGTTTCATGCACATGAAAGTGTGCTGAAAAGAAAATTAGAAACCCTCATTTGTTGGTCTAATTTCTTTATCAGTACATATTGGAAATTAAGTATAACCATTCCAGGAATCAGTTTCATCAAATGCATAATGAAAAATAATTTAAAAAATAATCAAATATATCTCACAGTTTTCAAGTTGCATAGGGTAAGATAGCTTTTCCAGGTGGTACTAGTGATAAGAAACCCACCTGTGAAGGCAGGAGACAAAAGAGATGCAGGTTTGATCCCTTGGTCAGAAAGATTCCCTGGAGGAGGGCATGGCAGCCTCCTACATGGCAACCCCCTACAGTACTCCTGCCTGGAGAATCCCATGGACAGAGAAGCCTAGAGGACTTCTGTCTGTGGGGTAATAGAGTCAGACATGACACATATGCTGACTGCTACTATTCTTACATGTCTGATGAAGTAAATGAAAATCCTCTTTAGAAGAAGGTAAAGGATGCTCAGGGTTAAATTACTTTAATAATTAACTTTTCAAAATACAGTGTCCACTATACAAGCTAAGATAACTAGGAACGTGTTGGGACAAGAAACAAAAACAAAAATAACAGACTCAGATATTTTATTTTTTAAAAGTTACAATGCTTCATGCTTCTCAGGTAAAATTTCTACAACTAGTAAGATAACAGATGAGTTACTAGGACTCAGACCATGTCCTAGGGAATGTTCATGGTGTGATTCCAGTTACGGCACTAGCCAAATTCCAAGTCAAGCTTGATAATGTTGGCAGGGAACTGGGGCCTGTGAAAAGGTATATAGGGAACATTAAAATAACTGAGTGAAAATGCTAGGAAAATTCTAGGAAATAACAGTAGAATTTAAAAAACATGATGTTTACAACCAAGAACAGACTGAAGTGTGAGGGAAGAGGTGTAGGAATGAATGAAGAGCAGTGAAAATGGTAAATATGTTGTAGGCTCTAAATGAGTAGTGAATGAATAAAACAGTAATAATGCTTTAAAATACACATTGTAGAAATACACATCTTACATACTATTGTTTATTGGTTTATACAGTCAGGAGGGGCATCTACTACACACGTGTAAAGCCTGAAGAAGATTAAGGCAAACTAGGTAGGCAGTTTGGGGCCTGTAAAACTTAACTATGGCTTTGCATGTAAATTTTAGATTACCTTACCTGCTAATGTTTCATGCACATGAAAGTGTGCTGAAAAGAAAATTAGAAACCCTCATTTGTTGGTCTAATTTCTTTATCAGTACATATTGGAAATTAAGTATAACCATTCCAGGAATCAGTTTCATCAAATGCATAATGAAAAATAATTTAAAAAATAATCAAATATATCTCACAGTTTTCAAGTTGCATAGGGTAAGATAGCTTTTCCAGGTGGTACTAGTGATAAGAAACCCACCTGTGAAGGCAGGAGACAAAAGAGATGCAGGTTTGATCCCTTGGTCAGAAAGATTCCCTGGAGGAGGGCATGGCAGCCTCCTACATGGCAACCCCCTACAGTACTCCTGCCTGGAGAATCCCATGGACAGAGAAGCCTAGAGGACTTCTGTCTGTGGGGTAATAGAGTCAGACATGACACATATGCTGACTGCTACTATTCTTACATGTCTGATGAAGTAAATGAAAATCCTCTTTAGAAGAAGGTAAAGGATGCTCAGGGTTAAATTACTTTAATAATTAACTTTTCAAAATACAGTGTCCACTATACAAGCTAAGATAACTAGGAACGTGTTGGGACAAGAAACAAAAACAAAAATAACAGACTCAGATATTTTATTTTTTAAAAGTTACAATGCTTCATGCTTCTCAGGTAAAATTTCTACAACTAGTAAGATAACAGATGAGTTACTAGGACTCAGACCATGTCCTAGGGAATGTTCATGGTGTGATTCCAGTTACGGCACTAGCCAAATTCCAAGTCAAGCTTGATAATGTTGGCAGGGAACTGGGGCCTGTGAAAAGGTATATAGGGAACATTAAAATAACTGAGTGAAAATGCTAGGAAAATTCTAGGAAATAACAGTAGAATTTAAAAAACATGATGTTTACAACCAAGAACAGACTGAAGTGTGAGGGGGAAGAGGTGTAGGAATGAATGAAGAGCAGTGAAAATGGTAAATATGTTGTAGGCTCTAAATGAGTAGTGAATGAATAAAACAGTAATAATGCTTTAAAATACACATTGTAGAAATACACATCTTACATACTATTGTTTATTGGTTTATACAGTCACCACTCACTTAGATTTACTCATATATTTGCATACACACACACACACATATATATATAAATGTGTGTAAGTGTGTGTTAGATAAGAAAACAATGGCATATAAGTCAATGTAAATGAATTTAAGTGTTTTAATAACTGCAGTGTTCAGGGAAATTTAAAGGTACATGTAATTTCTAGAGTGAACACACACAGACCAAACACTCCACACAAGATAGACAATTCTAACTGAGAATAAAAGGCAAAAGTTATCATTCTGGACATTGCAAAACAGAGCTAGGGCTGATTCTTTCAATGAGAAGGGCACAGGTAAGGAAGGAGTGTACAAATAGCATCATTTTTATATTAAGTGAAGTTAAGAGATAAATAGAAAACAGATGGGGGAAACAGAGGTTGACAAACAATAAATACCCAAAATTAACCAAATAGAACTGAGAGAAATACCTTAGCTTTTCAAAATGGGAAACATGGTGAGGTGATACAAAGTATTATCAATGAGCTAAATATTCATCTTCCATCACAAGGAGTCAAACTGGTAAGTCAGAAGAAAATAAAATAAGAATCTCATTTGCTTTGAGGATAATTAGCCAAAAAACTAAAATAGAAACAAGTCTAATGATATTCCCTTAAAAGTGGGACTCAGGATGTTAATGGTGTTGCTTTTTACTTTCAGTTCTTCTGTTTGATTATTTTAGATTACATATATTTATAAATTATTTTATTGTATTAATCTACAGCTATAGAAAATTTTGCTTAAATATAATATATATTAAAAATTACTGACAGTATACATTTAATACTAATCAATTCTATCTTACATATTGTATATTTTCCCAAATATAATATCCATATTTTATGTTTTTTTTTTTATAAAATAATATACTTATAAATGTTCATTGTTCATCTCTAACACATAAGATTGTTAAAATCCAGAGGTGTAGGAATGAATGAAGAGCAGTGAAAATGGTAAATATGTTGTAGGCTCTAAATGAGTAGTGAATGAATAAAACAGTAATAATGCTTTAAAATACACATTGTAGAAATACACATCTTACATACTATTGTTTATTGGTTTATACAGTCACCACTCACTTAGATTTACTCATATATTTGCATACACACACACACACATATATATATAAATGTGTGTAAGTGTGTGTTAGATAAGAAAACAATGGCATATAAGTCAATGTAAATGAATTTAAGTGTTTTAATAACTGCAGTGTTCAGGGAAATTTAAAGGTACATGTAATTTCTAGAGTGAACACACACAGACCAAACACTCCACACAAGATAGACAATTCTAACTGAGAATAAAAGGCAAAAGTTATCATTCTGGACATTGCAAAACAGAGCTAGGGCTGATTCTTTCAATGAGAAGGGCACAGGTAAGGAAGGAGTGTACAAATAGCATCATTTTTATATTAAGTGAAGTTAAGAGATAAATAGAAAACAGATGGGGGAAACAGAGGTTGACAAACAATAAATACCCAAAATTAACCAAATAGAACTGAGAGAAATACCTTAGCTTTTCAAAATGGGAAACATGGTGAGGTGATACAAAGTATTATCAATGAGCTAAATATTCATCTTCCATCACAAGGAGTCAAACTGGTAAGTCAGAAGAAAATAAAATAAGAATCTCATTTGCTTTGAGGATAATTAGCCAAAAAACTAAAATAGAAACAAGTCTAATGATATTCCCTTAAAAGTGGGACTCAGGATGTTAATGGTGTTGCTTTTTACTTTCAGTTCTTCTGTTTGATTATTTTAGATTACATATATTTATAAATTATTTTATTGTATTAATCTACAGCTATAGAAAATTTTGCTTAAATATAATATATATTAAAAATTACTGACAGTATACATTTAATACTAATCAATTCTATCTTACATATTGTATATTTTCCCAAATATAATATCCATATTTTATGTATTTATATTATATATTTATGTTAATACTGAGAAATTAAACTGTAATCATCCTTATAAACTGGTTTTATGTTCATTGTTCATCTCTAACACATAAGATTGTTAAAATCCAGATCATACTTTTACAAAATTCAAATTAGACAGATTAGGCTTTATGTCTTTTTTCTGCCATAACATAGCTATGTGACATATGAAAATTCATTTAACCTCACTGAATCTTTATTCACTCATCTATAAAGGAAGAAAAATTATAGCTACTGCCAGAAGTGTTGTGATAATTTGAGATAATGTATTTAAAGTGCTTAATCAGTGCCTGATATAAAGTTTCAGTATATGAAAATAATAATTATAATTCAACACTACTACTCTTCATCTATTTAATAAGCATTCTGGGGCCTATATCAAAAACTCTCCTAAGACTTCCCACAAGAAGGCTACAGTATGGTGGGAAGAGGTAGGCAGAGGATACTGTGCATGGAGGGCTGTCAGAAGAGGCTCTACTGAGCCATGGACACGTGAACAGCATTGTGGCAAATAATCTGAACCAAATAAAGGAAATTCCAAATAGATGGGACAATGTGGACAGATGGCATAGAAATAAAATAACATGACATGTTTTATAGCTCAGATATTTACTTTGAATTTGTCCAACTTCATAGATAGTCATTGAATTAAGCAGGACAGTTGATATTAAAAAAAAAAAAAAAAAAGACCTGAGAAAAGTTGTAAGCAATTAAGATGAAGGAAACTAGTTCATATAATATCATAGTAATCTGACAAGTGACAAAGACCTGAATTCAGTCAGTAATAATGGAAAAGCAAGGTCAGAAATTAAATATAAAATTATGAAATTAGATACCAAACACATGGACTACCTTGATGTGACAAATAGGGAAATATTTAGGATGGCTTTGGAAATGGATTGAATAGTAGTGTATTAACTGAGATTAAAAAGTGCATATGGTTTACAAGAGCAAGGACATGGAAGCAACCTAGACATCCATTGACAGATGAATGGATAAAGAAGATGTGGTACATATATACAATGGAAAATTACTCAACGTAGAACAAATCTGAGTCAGTTCTAGTGAGGTGGATAGACCTACAGCCTGTTGTCCAGAGTGAAGTAAGTCAGAAAGAGAAAAAAAATATATAGTATTTTAATGCATATATGTGGAATCTAGAAAAATGCTATTGATGAATCTATTTGCAGGGAAAGAATGGAGACGCAGAAGTAGAGACGGACTTATGGATCCACTGGGGGAGGGAGAAAGTGGGACAGCTGGAGGAAGCAGCATCGACATAGCTACACCATGAGGTGTCAGACGGGTGAGAAGTTGCAGTGAAGCACAGGGTGCCCATTCTGGCCCTCTGTGATGACCTGGAGGGATGCTATGGGAGGGGAGGAGGGAGGCTGCGGAGGGAGGGGATGTATGTGTAATTATGGCTGATTTCTGTTGTTGTATGACAGAAACCAACACTACATGGTTCAAAAATTTAAAATATATTTAAATCAAAAAAATAGGAAAAAAATGGAGATGAAGAGAGCAGAATGGGACATAGCTTAGATCAATCTCTAGAACACCAAGTGCAAATATCCAGTGGGTATTTAGCTTTGTGGATCTGGAGCTCAGGAGGAAGAACTGGCTGAGCGTCTATAGACGGGTCTGCACATGGATAACAGCTAAAATATTATATATTTATTTTTAGAAAATATCATTTTAATTCTCCAAAGGAAATTATAGGAAGTGAGAGGAACAATTATTCTTTGTGTAAAAAACCAATCCTCCAGACTCACTCATTGTACTTGCACAAAACTCCATTCCTTCATTCACCAAACATTTTCCAATTAAATGCCTAATACTATCTAAACGAATTGATTTTTTGCATGCCACATATTAAATGCATATTTTTTATTCCCAGGCTAGACTAAATTTTTCTATGATATAGAATATGTCATATCTGTATCATCTTGATCACTACCATGATTTCTGGCACATAGAAAGCACTAAATACATATTTACTGAGTTCGTTCCTCATGCTTCCGATAGCTTTAATTTTTTTATTATTATTTATTTATTTTGGGGGGCGGGTTGGGGAGGGAGCGGGTGGGCAGGCCACTTCTATTAGTCTTTCATTTGTCTATTTTCATCCGTCTTTGTTTTTTGGCTCTTGTGAGCCTCCCATCGCGGTGGCCTCTGTTGTCACAGAGCACTGGCTCTGGGCGCATGCGCTCCAGAGCTCCGACTCAGTAATTGGACACATCGGTCTAGCTGCTCCGAGGCACGTGGGATCTTCCCAGGCCAGGGACCAAACTGGCGCCCCTTGCACTGCAAGGCGGTGTCCTTACCCACTGGACCACCAGGGAAGCCCTCATGTGTCTTTTAATAAACATACGGCAGTGATGTCACCCATTCAACCACACAGAACTCAAATAATTATGACACAAGTTGAGAGAACAAGTGAAACTTGGAAGAAGCTGATGGTATACATCTTCTCCCAAATTATCATTGATGAGTAACTCCAGGGCCAAAAATACATGGTATCATAGCCACTGCCATTGGGGTAGGGGTGATTATTGGGAATGATACACCTTTCAACCAGAACCAAATACAGTAGAGAAGTGTTTTTGGTCTCTAGGAGACTCATCCTACTCCAGGTCTATCCCTTACACAAAGATTTAAACAGCATACCTGACAAAAACGACAACATTCCTCCCAGGTGACAACTCTGAAAGGAATAACACTCAGTAAGTCATAAGGAATATTCTTTAAAAAGTTTCTCTCCAAAAGAGGCTTTTTTTTCAAAATGTGGTGTGCATTTGGAAAGAGAAAATCACAGTGAAAGTCAGATCCATGCAAACATTTGCTCACAAAAGCACTAGCAAGAAATAAATAACATTTGGGAAGCAACTGTCTTGCTCTGACTACAAACAAATGGAAAAGTCTTCGAATGCTTCAATACCTTCATTTTGAAATGCCTGTCAACCTCAGAACCTATCCCTTTTGATAGATTCC
Source organism: Tragulus kanchil (assembly GCA_022376925.1). NCBI lineage: Eukaryota > Metazoa > Chordata > Mammalia > Artiodactyla > Tragulidae > Tragulus > Tragulus kanchil. The sequence continues at coordinate 148,978,290 of JAIOJX010000024.1, forward strand.
CGGCAATACTTGTGCCTCATTGTTTTCAGAGCTATTAACCAAATGTTAAATATTATGCAAGTGCTGTTTGACAAAAATGTCTAAGATGCATTTATTTTGTAATTGTAACTTATTACTAAGCTTCTCAAACATAATTAAACAGAAGACAATTTGGACCAAACTTTTTACAAAAAGTAACAATTTCAGTGACCTTAACGAAAACCAGGTGATTTATTTTTAAGTAAAAACAATTAAGAGCATGACATATAATGATTTAAGACAGGGAAGGAGGTATGCATCCTCTATTTGACAGCACTTTTAGATACAAGTAGCAGTGACCTATTTTCCTGTTTCCTTGTTAGCCTCATTAATAATTAAAGACAGTTAAGAATTGTCTTTCTGTACTTGAATTCAAACTATCATCCTAAGGATCACCTGGGGAGAGTAGTGAATTCCAGACTTCTGCCAAAGTAAGCACAGCCAGTGTTTATAAAGTTCACAAATTTAAATCATTAGTTAAAAGAAAGAAAAAAGAAATGCTGTTGGCCACATGGAAAAAAACAATGCATTTCCAGATTAGTCCTTTCATCTCACCAATAATTAGCAGCACACGGCCTCAGTATCCATTAACTCTTGATGGTTTCCAGTATCCCAAATTCAAGATCAAGGTCTTTGCAAGTTGGCCTCCTTTTTTATTTGCCAAAGTGCCTCGTATTCTGCTCCAAATGCCCCTTGATTTTGCTGATTGACAAAACTTGTCACAGTGTAGACTGTCAGATAGAATATTTTCTTTAGATATAACTCTAAAATGTCATAGCCACTGTTGTCCTCAATAATAAAGGCAGAGACATGGGAAAGGAAGGGAAGAGAAAGAAAAGGAAAGCAATTGCCCCAAATCCTCATTAACCCACGTAATAAATGACAGCACACTCGTCATATTGCTTAGCATTTTACATCAATAATGCAGTCACCTGATTAATAGACTGTCAGTGCTATATTTGCCCTGCACCTTAGAAAAATTAAAAGACAAGCAAACAAGACTGCCATTTTTGGCAATGTGCTCATTGAATATCTGTGTACTTACTGAATATTACTGAAAAAAAGGGACAGTAGAGATTCCTGTTTTAGAGAGGGACGGACACAATGACCTAGGAGCTCTCTGTCCCTATATTTTGGAACAGTGAAAACAGAATAATGAAATCTTATTTTTCCAGGTGAATTAACTGTTTCTCCTCCATGCAAACAAGAGTCAGGGGGTATCTAAACACAGGAGGGAAGCCTCCTCACCACACCTGGGCACAGAGTACATTCACAAAGCACTACATCCTGCAGAAATACAATGGTGAGTTCAGAAATCAGATTTCCTGAAACTAAACCCCTATCCAGTCATTTAGAACCTCAGAAATGTGACTCAACTTCTGTGCCTCAGGGTCCTTATCTGTAGTCCACATGGGTGTAATTGCAACTACTTCAGAAGATTATTGTGCAGATTAAGTAAGATAGGGCATATTTTATTTAGAGCATATCCAGTACAGTGCCTGGCACATGCAAAGAGCTCATGACATGTTGACTCTTATTATTACCATCATTATTCCTGCATTTAAATGCACATAGCCTATGTATGAAATATTGTCTCACATAGGTGGTTCAGATAAAACCCAGACTGAGATATATCCAGTGTGAGTCTGGGTGGTACCTCCACACACTAAACTTTTGTGTGCATCTACTGATTTTCCAAGAAACCAAAGAGCTCTTGGGACACAAATTTAAACTATATGCAGAATAATGGTTCAGACCTATGTAGGCCTAGGGAGGATCTGAGGAGGGGGACGAGATAGTGGTGACATGCGGGGAGTTCTTCCAAATTTGCTCAGGGGACCAAGGAACCTTAAAATGGAAATCACTTGAAGGAAGAAGAGCCTGGCCCAAGGAGCCAGGAGCAGGAAAAGCATTCAAGGAACGGGTAATTCTAGGTACAGACAGTGATTATTACTTCAGAGTACTCCAACTCAACTGTTCTAGTGGAGTGAAAAAAAGAAAAGAGCTATGTCTTTAGCCTCAGTCATATTCAGAATCCAGACAGCAATACCGTGGCTGCTCCTTGTCCTGATATAAACAGAAGGCAGAGGTGGCACCAACATACAAGGTGAATCAGCGGAGATCTGAGCCTCAGCAGGTCCACAGAGCTGAGGGCAGAGCCGCGCAGTTGAGACGTCAGAGGCAGCAGCTGTAGAATCCAGACCAACCCACAGCCAGGTCAGCAGACCTTCGGGGCAACCGGTCTGAAGTGGTGAAAGGTGTCCGAACAGAACAATCAAATTGGTGGGGGAGCACAGAGCAGCAAAGATCAGCCATGAGGAGTGGTCAGGTGACTGCAGCTACTTGGAACACACCTCCTAATGTGAGCCTCCACATGTGGGCTCTGCCAGGGGCGATCATAATTGGAACAGGAGTGCTAATGGGCCTTCATTTGCGTTCTCTGGCTGCTCAGTCCCGGAACAGTTGGCTTTCGCTTATGTCATGTGGGTCGCCTTTTTCACAAAAGCCTATTTTCATTTTTGTGATAGCTGTCGGAGTAAGCAGTATAACCCAACAGGTTGGGACTCAGGTTTCTCTGGTAATAATTAGGCACAAAACTCAGAAGTGGGAGAGGTTCTTCTTCATCCAAATCCCAGAGGCCAGGCCATAGTGCTGTTACAGGTTCAGATGTGACAGCCAGACTGAAAACAAGCCTCTGTGTCCCTCTTTGAGACCAGAGAGTGTTGCGGGGTCGGGGATGACACGTCACTGGACTTTTCCCCCATTTTAAATACTCTTCATTAAAATGAAAAGCAACTTAGTGGGTGAAGAAGGGAAGTTATCAGAAAACATGATTAAATCCTATATGATGTTCAGTTTATAAACTTGAATGTGCAAAAGATATTTTTAAAATTTTCTTAAACCAAAAAAACCCTCAGACTCTGAACCACTTCTTTCTCTAAAACTAGCAGAAAATTCAGTGTTGGTCCTTTTTGAAGTTCTCCATCCTCCTGCTCTTCACCTTGTCTCTTCTCCTGGATTGAGCAAAAGTTAAGCATCTTACAAAAGAATCAAGGTACTGGGGAGGCCTTTTGGCTAAGACACATCACTCTCTACTCTCTACTTTGGGGACCGGCGTGGTCTCTTTAGGGCCAGCGGCTTGGCTATTGCAGTGCCACCCTTGGGCTAGGAAATCTTTGAAGAGAGTTGGAGCATCCCATCGCAGCCTCCCCAAGGGCCCACCCAGCCTTTCGTAGAGGGCAAGTAACCCCTCTGCAGAGTGGAGTCACAGAGCAGAGCTGTAAACCAAACCAAAGCAAAGGTCAGCAGACCTTGGGGCAACCGGTCGGAAGTGGTGAAAGGTGTCCGAACAGAACAATCAAATTGGTGGGGGAGCACAGAGCAGCAAAGATCAGCCATGAGGAGTGGTCAGGTGACTGCAGCTACTTGGAACACACCTCCTAATGTGAGCCTCCACATGTGGGCTCTGCCAGGGGCGATCATAATTGGAACAGGAGTGCTAATGGGCCTTCATTTGCGTTCTCTGGCTGCTCAGTCCCGGAACAGTTGGCTTTCGCTTATGTCATGTGGGTCGCCTTTTTCACAAAAGCCTATTTTCATTTTTGTGATAGCTGTCGGAGTAAGCAGTATAACCCAACAGGTTGGGACTCAGGTTTCTCTGGTAATAATTAGGCACAAAACTCAGAAGTGGGAGAGGTTCTTCTTCATCCAAATCCCAGAGGCCAGGCCATAGTGCTGTTACAGGTTCAGATGTGACAGCCAGACTGAAAACAAGCCTCTGTGTCCCTCTTTGAGACCAGAGAGTGTTGCGGGGTCGGGGATGACACCGTCACTGGACTTTTCCCCCATTTTAAATACTCTTCATTAAAATGAAAAGCAACTTAGTGGGTGAAGAAGGGAAGTTATCAGAAAACATGATTAAATCCTATATGATGTTCAGTTTATAAACTTGAATGTGCAAAAGATATTTTTAAAATTTTCTTAAACCAAAAAAACCCTCAGACTCTGAACCACTTCTTTCTCTAAAACTAGCAGAAAATTCAGTGTTGGTCCTTTTTGAAGTTCTCCATCCTCCTGCTCTTCACCTTGTCTCTTCTCCTGGATTGAGCAAAAGTTAAGCATCTTACAAAAGAATCAAGGTACTGGGGAGGCCTTTTGGCTAAGACACATCACTCTCTACTCTCTACTTCGGAGACCGGCGTGGTCTCTTTAGGGCCAGCAGCTTGGCTATTGCAGTGCCACCCTTGGGCTAGGAAATCTTTGAAGAGAGTTGGAGCATCCCATCGCAGCCTCCCCAAGGGCCCACCCAGCCTTTCGCAGAGGGCAAGTAACCCCTCTGCAGAGTGGAGTCACAGAGCAGAGCAAGGGGCTCCTGTACTCTTCCCCAAGGAGGGACATTTCTCTCTCCTCTTTCTGCCCTTAAAAGCTTTTAAAATAGTGTACAAAAATACCTCGAGAGGTATACACAGAATAAAATATGATGAATCCAACAACTGAGCTTAACTTCCTGCTTGAATAAAGGCAGGGAGAAAGGGAGAAATACACAGAAAAACTCATAGATCAATGGGTCAAAAATTATCCTGATGTAAGTGAAAAGTCCAGGTGACAATTTAGCTATTTACTTATCAAGCCCTTACTCATTGCTGAAGCATGAGGCAGCCACTATTCCAAGCACTTTGCAAATATTACCTTATTCAACTCTCATAACAATCTTATATCGTCCTCACTTTACATTGTAGAAACTAAACCACATGGCTTAACTAACTTGTCTCAGTCCATACAGCAAATAAGTGGGATAGTCTGTATTCAAAGCCAGGCTCCTTAGACTCTGCTGTTGCTGGCTGTCAGGGGCTTCTTCCTGAAGGAGAAGATGGGGCTGCAGCCTATTACATTGGTCCATTCCATTGCTGCTTTCTGCTCCTGCCCTCCTGCCCTGAGTCACCATGACTCCCTCCACCTGATCCATGATTTGCTGGGGCCAGGTTTACGTTCTGAAGTCCAGACCCTACACTGGCTCATATCCTATCACCTTGATCCAACATTTGCTCTTTGTTTCCTGCCCTGTTCTTATATTCTCATCATCCTCTTTACCCTTCAAACTTTATCAACAATTTGGCTTTTCTGTCTTTTGCCCTCTGAACCCTCTGACTTTTCCTCTTTGAACTCATAGAGTAATCTTGGCCAACTTTAAATACCTTGAAACACATACACACACACACACACACTCAAATGAGATCTACGGAACTGTGTTGTCACTGAGTTTGCACTAGAAAAAAAATACATTTCACAATAAAATATGGTTCATGTTTGTATTTTTAAGGTATTCAATAATTTGAAAATCTTTATTTTTCAAATTTTCATTCAAAATAATATGAGCCTATTACAGAAAAGTAGAAAATAAAGCAGTATGTATTACCATGTAATTTTTATCCTAGAGATTATTTTCAATATTGTGTGCATTTTCTCATGAACAGTAACTCTTTGAAGTAAATTGCTTAAGAGTCTTGCTACTTTAGGTCAGTGCCTCAAATATTATGTATGCAACCTACAGTAAGAAAAATAATCATACAAACCAATGTATACATTCTGAAATAAGACTTTCCTATAACAATAATTACTTTTGCTATTTCAATATACTCTGATTTTGTATATATACGCTATTTCATTTTTAGGTGAATATCTTATATATGCTATTTCATTTTTAATGAAGCTATTAATGTTATATTTCAATCTGAGAAATAATATAATAATACACTACTGACTTTCTGGTTTTTTGTTAAACCTATCTTCTTCTGCTGTTTACACACATAACATTCACACATAAACACTCACTCACATGCACAGCACAGAGAATGTATCTTTCAAAAATATACACCGGGGACAAAACACTGTCTCTCAGAAGGTGGCTTTTCAACAGTAGTAACAACCATCAGAAAAGCACACGAGGCCATGGATTTCCTGTCCTTCAGGTCCAAGGAATCAATTGATCAAATACTGGAAGGTTTTGTGTAAGAGTCTATCCCAGAGCAAATCACATGGGTAGAGCTTGTCTCCTCATCCAAATGAGGTAGTATTGACTGTGGGCCCCATCCTATTTGTCAGAGGAGTGGTAAGTGATATTCGAGATTTAGAAGGGGAGGTATTTCTATGCTAACATGAAAACAAACATTTCTCTAGGAATGTTCTTTCTGAATCTAAAAATCATATTGTTTTAAGAAATAGGATTTCTTACTAAAAATTCACCTTAATATACATTCTTGTCTATCTCTGTAGCATAAGAATAAATGTTACTTCATTAAGCTCTCATAAGACTAATTTAGAGAAGGGCCTAGGATAACTTTATGAAAGTTCAAATTATCACCTTCCTCTTAATCCATCATGCTATATTCTTGGCAAGATGGGTAACCAAGGCTACTATGGACTAAATGTCTGTATAGGTATTCAATAATTTGAAAATCTTTATTTTTCAAAGTTTCCTTCAAAATAATATGAGCCTATTACAGAAAAGTAGAAAATAAAGCAGTATGTATTACCATGTAATTTTTATCCTAGAGATTATTTTCAATATTGTGTGCATTTTCTCATGAACAGTAACTCTTTGAAGTAAATTGCTTAAGAGTCTTGCTACTTTAGGTCAGTGCCTCAAATATTATGTATGCAACCTACAGTAAGAAAAATAATCATACAAACCAATGTATACATTCTGAAATAAGACTTTCCTATAACAATAATTACTTTTGCTATTTCAATATACTCTGATTTTGTATATATACGCTATTTCATTTTTAGGTGAATATCTTATATATGCTATTTCATTTTTAATGAAGCTATTAATGTTATATTTCAATCTGAGAAATAATATAATAATACACTACTGACTTTCTGGTTTTTTGTTAAACCTATCTTCTTCTGCTGTTTACACACATAACATTCACACATAAACACTCACTCACATGCACAGCACAGAGAATGTATCTTTCAAAAATATACACCGGGGACAAAACACTGTCTCTCAGAAGGTGGCTTTTCAACAGTAGTAACAACCATCAGAAAAGCACACGAGGCCATGGATTTCCTGTCCTTCAGGTCCAAGGAATCAATTGATCAAATACTGGAAGGTTTTGTGTAAGAGTCTATCCCAGAGCAAATCACATGGGTAGAGCTTGTCTCCTCATCCAAATGAGGTAGTATTGACTGTGGGCCCCATCCTATTTGTCAGAGGAGTGGTAAGTGATATTCGAGATTTAGAAGGGGAGGTATTTCTATGCTAACATGAAAACAAACATTTCTCTAGGAATGTTCTTTCTGAATCTAAAATCATATTGTTTTAAGAAATAGGATTTCTTACTAAAAATTCACCTTAATATACATTCTTGTCTATCTCTGTAGCATAAGAATAAATGTTACTTCATTAAGCTCTCATAAGACTAATTTAGAGAAGGGCCTAGGATAACTTTATGAAAGTTCAAATTATCACCTTCCTCTTAATCCATCATGCTATATTCTTGGCAAGATGGGTAACCAAGGCTACTATGGACTAAATGTCTGTATTCCCCTAAAATTCATATGCTGAAATCTTAATCTTCAATGGTATAGAATTAGAAGTAAGGGCCTTTGGGAGGTAATTAGACTGTGAGGATAAAGTCCTCATGAATACAATTAGTGATCTTAGAAGAGAGCTCTCTTGCCCCTTTTTTCCATATGAGGAAACAATGAGAAAAAGGACTATGAACCAGAAAGCTGACCCTCACCAGATACCAAGTCTGCCATGCCTTCCTCTTGGACTTCTCATCCTTCAGACATGAGAGAAACAAATGTTTTTTGTTTAAGCCGCTCTAGCTATGGTATTTTTATAGCATCTGGAACTAAGATGAAGACTCTCTATGACAATATATTCAGTCTCCAGATTCAGCTCAAATGACTTATTTCCACTATGTAAAGAGAGTTCCCATCCCAGAGAAAAAACTCAACTGGTAATGAGGACCACAGAGCCTCAGGAATCATCATGATCACCTAGCTACTCTTCAGAACACTATTATGAAGGAAACTAAGAACTTCATATTTGCCAGAGCTAGATGTTGCTGGAAAAAAAAGGAAACAGTTCATTACGTTCATTACTTTGGACTGGATTCTGTCACTTTTTCAACATTGAGGGTAAAAAAAATAGCCATATGATCCAGCAATTCCACTACTAGGCATATACCCTGAGGAAATCAAAATTGAAAGAGACACATGCACCCCATTGCTCATTGCAGCACTATTTACAATAGCTAGAACATGGAAGCAACCTAGACGTCCATCAACAGATGAGTGGATAAAGAAGCCGTGGTACATATATACAATGGAACATTACTCAGCTATAAAAAGAAATGCATTTGAATCAGGTCTAACGAAGTGGATGAATCTAGAGTGTATTATACAGAGTGACGTATGTCAGAGAGAGAAAGATAAATACTGTATACTGACACATATATGGAATCTATAAAGATGATGCTGATAAATGAATATGCAGAGCAGCAATGGAAAGGTGGACATGGAGAATAATCTTATGGACATTGGGGTGAGGGAGGGGAATATGTTGTGGGACTAGGGGGATCTCAAACAGGGCCTCTGCGGTGAGCTGGAGGGGTGGGATGGGGAGGGAGATGGGGGGAGGTTCAGTGAGGGGACATATGTATACCTATGGCAGATTCAGGTCGATGTGTGGCAGTAAACAACAAAACTCTGTAAAAAATAAAATAAATCTGACACTGAACAAAAAGTAGTAAAGAGGGGATAAATCCAAGAAGCAGAATTTACACCAAAGCGTAGGTCTAGAGGTTTCTGCGTTCACTGTTTTTGCTTCAGAATGGAGAGCTGCTACGAACTTGGAAGGAAAGGAGGAACTAAAATACTGCCCATCAAGTGAGTAACAATAGACAGACTCACTGGAGCTCTCAGGGGCAGACAATTTCAGTTATGGCATTTATAAATGTTTTAGTTTCATCAAAACTCTAAGCTTGTCATTGCCTAGCACATTACCTAAATTATTTATGTAATTCATTTCAAAGATACATTATCTGTCTTCCCTGGATTCAGTCACTCTCCTCTTTCAAATATTCATTCAAAACTTACCCACAAGGTAAAGACCATCCTAGCAGTCATCTCAAATTCCCACAAGTACTTATTTTCTGCACAGCTCATTTTTGCACCTGATCACACAAATTAACCTGCTTCACCCTCTGTCCCTGTACAGATAAATATGGCTATAGAAAACCCACAACTACACAAGCAGACACTTTGAATAACCACAATTCAAGGTCAATCCTTAATGTTAAGCAGAAACCCTACTAAACTTCCCTAAACCATTCAGCTTCCCACTCCCCTAGATGATAATCCATACACCTCCTTATCCTCATATCTCAAACACCTTCTCTTGTATTCTTGCTCCCAGGAGGAAGCTAGGGGCGGTGCTTTCTACCACACTGAGAAAATGAGAGCCATTGGAAGAAAATTTCCACAGACTCCACCATCCGTTAACAGTTGCCCTGATGTGTTCAGCCCCATTAATGAATTATTGAGGCAACTGCCTAAAGCCAAACCTTTCGTTTCTACTCTAGATTTCATTGTCTCTCTCCTGTGCTATAGAATTTTATCTTCTATTGAATCATTCCTCTCAGTATACCCCCCAAAAACAGTCTCCTTGACTTATTCCCCGGCCACTTATAGGTCCACGTCTTGATCCCCTTTAAAGGTAAACTTACTGAGATAATTGTCTATATTATTTGCCTATGTTTTCTCTCACTCTAATTCTCTTTTTAACCCATCACATCAGATTTTTTTCTCCAACACAAAAGCTTCTCTGGTTAATGTCTCAAATAACCTCCACATTGCTGAATCCAATGGGAAGTTCTCATTCTTCCTCTTAATCAATTTCTCCTTCTTGATACATTTTCTTCACAGTTTCCAAAGTCTACATTTCTCTTGAGTTTCTTCGAATGCACTGATTACTCCTCTTCTCCTCAGCCTGCTTTGTGGTCCCTCTTTGTCCCTCAAGCTCTTTCTATTGGAGCACTTCAGGACTCAGTCCTTACTCGTTTCCCAAAGGAGGATTTATAGTAAAACTAATAAAGCCTAATCTTAGCTTCAGTGACCCTCTTTTGCATGAGCCCATTTTACAATGCTATGAGGGCCATAGGAAACTTTTCACATATTTTAACTCCAATTGATTAACACTATTTTTTTCATTTACAATTCTTCTCTATTATATGCTTGTCAGGTGCTGCTGACATAGTGGCAACCATTTTAGGGATGTATGCAATAGGGCGTAGTAAGGTACTTTTAAGTGGTTTGTAATCATTTTCATTTATACTTAAGTTAATGCTAGCTACCTCCTAGAGGATTTCTAAGTGTATGCCACAAGTACCCACGTACCAGACGTCACACTGCAATATGAATGGATTCCAAGGCACCTGAGACTATGTAGTTGGTGAAAAGGAAACAAAGTTTAAAATGTGTGGATACAAAAACAAGCTAATGGAAAATTCTTCCAATCTTTAAACATGCAAAATTAATACCTAATAAAAGTGGAAGTTTTCTCTTATTAGGAATACACTCAATAATTCAGCATGCCAATTACAAACGTACCATTTTGTCGGAATAATATGCAAGCAAATTATTGAGGCAACTGCCTAAAGCCAAACCTTTCGTTTCTACTCTAGATTTCATTGTCTCTCTCCTGTGCTATAGAATTTTATCTTCTATTGAATCATTCCTCTCAGTATACCCCCCAAAAACAGTCTCCTTGACTTATTCCCCGGCCACTTATAGGTCCACGTCTTGATCCCCTTTAAAGGTAAACTTACTGAGATAATTGTCTATATTATTTGCCTATGTTTTCTCTCACTCTAATTCTCTTTTTAACCCATCACATCAGATTTTTTTCTCCAACACAAAAGCTTCTCTGGTTAATGTCTCAAATAACCTCCACATTGCTGAATCCAATGGGAAGTTCTCATTCTTCCTCTTAATCAATTTCTCCTTCTTGATACATTTTCTTCACAGTTTCCAAAGTCTACATTTCTCTTGAGTTTCTTCGAATGCACTGATTACTCCTCTTCTCCTCAGCCTGCTTTGTGGTCCCTCTTTGTCCCTCAAGCTCTTTCTATTGGAGCACTTCAGGACTCAGTCCTTACTCGTTTCCCAAAGGAGGATTTATAGTAAAACTAATAAAGCCTAATCTTAGCTTCAGTGACCCTCTTTTGCATGAGCCCATTTTACAATGCTATGAGGGCCATAGGAAACTTTTCACATATTTTAACTCCAATTGATTAACACTATTTTTTTCATTTACAATTCTTCTCTATTATATGCTTGTCAGGTGCTGCTGACATAGTGGCAACCATTTTAGGGATGTATGCAATAGGGCGTAGTAAGGTACTTTTAAGTGGTTTGTAATCATTTTCATTTATACTTAAGTTAATGCTAGCTACCTCCTAGAGGATTTCTAAGTGTATGCCACAAGTACCCACGTACCAGACGTCACACTGCAATATGAATGGATTCCAAGGCACCTGAGACTATGTAGTTGGTGAAAAGGAAACAAAGTTTAAAATGTGTGGATACAAAAACAAGCTAATGGAAAATTCTTCCAATCTTTAAACATGCAAAATTAATACCTAATAAAAGTGGAAGTTTTCTCTTATTAGGAATACACTCAATAATTCAGCATGCCAATTACAAACGTACCATTTTGTCGGAATAATATGCAAGCAAATATATTAGAATTCTTGTGTTTATAGGTGTAGCCTATATCAGTATGACAATAAAGTCCTGTGTCTTAGGCAATCAAAAGCAAACTTTGATTCCAGAAATCAAAAACTAAGTTTAATAAACTCTATTTTCAGTAGAGACATGTCTAAGTTATAGCTATAGGATATGGCTTTTAGGATAGGCAGCCAAAACAAGGTAGAGAAAAAGGCTTGAATGGTTTATCAGTTGGTAAATTAATAAAAAATACTATTACTTTCATGGATTTTATAATATTTTTGTATTTCTCAGAATTTTTAATGTGTAATTTATTTTTAGCCTAATTAATTATTTACTATTGTATCTGAATTTGTTCTTTCAATATTGTATTCTGTTTCTTCAAAGGGTCTCCCACCTGGATCCATTCTTGCTACTTCTTTTTCTTATCTACATTCATTCCCTTGGGAATCACACTCAGTATCATGGCTTTCAATGTCATGTCAACACTAAAGACTCACAGATGTCTATCTCCTGCCCAAACCCCTCTCTTAAGCTCCAGACTCTAATGGATGCTTACTATATCTAATACTCAACATGCCTAAAACTGAACTCCTTTCTAAGACCAGATCTACTTCTCTTCCCAGTGTTTCTCAAGTCAGCTACCAACAACTCCATCTTCCTTGTTGGAAGTTATCCTTGACTTCTTTCTCTGATAGTCCACAGTTGATCCTATCAGCTCTACTTTCAAAGTATACACAGGATCTGAACTACATCCTGATCATTTTTTATCACCTTCATAAGTTTCCACTTAGGCCCAAACCACCATTGTTTCTTGTCTGGACAACAACAGTTCTATGAGCTCTCCTTGTTTCTACTGTCATTCACCCCATTCTCCCCCAGTCTCCCCATGCACATATTATAAGCCAACTCTTCTGGCTTCCCAATACATCAGAATGAAAGCAAAAGTCCCTTTGATGACCACAAAGCCCTGTATCATTTGTTCTTCTCCTTCCTGTGTCTCAGACATGACCTCTTCCTGCTTTCCCATTCACTATCTTTGCTCCAGGCACACAAACTTTCTTTCTATTCCTCTAATATGTGGCCCTTCCGTCGATATAAAATGCTCTTCTCTCAGATATCCCTTTGACTAAACCTCTCATTTCCTCCAAATTTTACCTTCTTAAAGAGACCTAACTTTGACCACTCTGTATAAACTATAATACATTCCTCTTCTATTCCCAATACTTCTAACCCTGCTTTGCATATTATTTTCTCCATAGCATGTAAGAACACCTTCTCACATGTTATATAACTTACTTATTATTAAGTTATTATTTATCATCTCTATCTGCAAACCAGGCACACATCCACACATCTGACTGTAAATTTTGCTCTTCTCAAAAGATAATTAAAGCAAATGATATAAAAGTTGAAACTCAAGACAGAAAAAAAGCTATACTAATAAAATATTAATAAAAAGTTTATTGAAAAAATACTATAAAAATGGAATTTAAAGAAATACAGGAACCCAAAAGGGACAAAGAGATGTTTATCATTCCTTTAAATATCTAAAATAAGCAAATATTTATTCACTAAGCCAACAAATATCTCTTGATAACCTACAATATGTCAGGCACTTTCCTAGGCTGAGGATACACCAGTGAAGAAAACAGAAATAGAATACAAAATAGAAGAAAAATACCACTAACTCAGCTAAGAAAATAATAAAATATTTCTAAATAAATATAACATAATAATTAAAATCTTAAGACTAAATAATAAATGACAATGTGCTCAAATATATTCAAATATATTATAATTATAAAATGCTATTTTTATAATTATAAGATAATAAAATGTTATTAAAGACATAGAAGACCTGAATTAATTGAGAGATATACCATATTAATTAAATTCAACCTTGCAACAAGTTCTTTCTACAGTAATCTGTAAAGCTGAAAGAATTTCACTACAGTGTTCCCTGATGACCCAGGGATTTGGATGTGGCACTTTCAGTGCCGTAGCCCAGGTTTAATCACTGGATGAGAAACTAAGATCCCTCAAGTCATGCAGTGTGGCAAAGAGAAAAAAAAATTTTTCCCTTAAAATTCTAGGTCTTTTTAGGGGAAGGTGAAGAAGGGAAGGCAGCATGAGTATTAAATTCCAATGTCAAATTTAAAGTTCATATAGAATATTATAGGTACATTAAAAATTAAGAAGATTTTAATAAAGAATAACTTGGGATAAAGAATTTGCCCTCAAGAATTAATTACATATTTCAAAGCTAAATTTGGATACTATGAGATTAACACAGGAAGAAAAAAATGATCTCAAAAGAATCAAATAAAGTGCACAGAAACAGACCTATTATTTATGGAATTCAGAATAATGGCACTGAAAATCAGTGAGAGAAAAGACAATTATGTAGGCCAATCGGATCTCCATATAAAAAAATAAAATAAAATGAGATTTCTATATATACTATAACCAAACATTTTTTATATGGATTAAAGGCCTAAGTTTTAAATAAAATCGACTTTAAAGTATCAAGCAGAAGAAATTACCTCTAATTTCTATAAAACAGAAGAAATTACCTCTACTTTCTCAGACTGGAAACCTGTCTTAAATAAGACACAAAGCACACACTCTAAAGCAAGGGTCTCCAACCTCTAGGGTCTAATGTTTGATGATCTGAAATGGAGCTGTTGTAATAATAGAAATAAAGTCCACAATAAATGCAATGTACTTGAATCATTCTGACATCACCCCTACCCCCCACCTACCCAATCCAAGGAAAAGTTGTCTCCCAGGAAACCGGACTCTGGTGCCAAAAATTTGGGAACTGCTGCTCTAAACAAAGAGATAAATACACTTGATATTATCAAAATTTAAAACTACGATATAGGTGGGAAGGAGTAAAGATATCAGCAAGAGACAAGCCTATTCACCTTACAGAATCTTAAGAGTCCCAGAAAATGAAAGCACCTAGTGTCTCTGAAAGATTTTAAGACTGAGACTAAGAGATCTGACTGAAAGCCTCTATAAAGCGCAACAGTCCCCGTGCCCTCCCATCATTATGAAATGTCAAGTAACAATCCTAGTGTCACTCCACCCTCTCTCCTGCACAAGACAGATGGTGTACTTTATGGAGACAAGACCCAGAGAGCATCTGGATACAAAAGACACCAGACAAAAGTAAAGGATGTAGTGAATTGTACTGAAGAGTCTTTTTAGGGGAAGGTGAAGAAGGGAAGGCAGCATGAGTATTAAATTCCAATGTCAAATTTAAAGTTCATATAGAATATTATAGGTACATTAAAAATTAAGAAGATTTTAATAAAGAATAACTTGGGATAAAGAATTTGCCCTCAAGAATTAATTACATATTTCAAAGCTAAATTTGGATACTATGAGATTAACACAGGAAGAAAAAAATGATCTCAAAAGAATCAAATAAAGTGCACAGAAACAGACCTATTATTTATGGAATTCAGAATAATGGCACTGAAAATCAGTGAGAGAAAAGACAATTATGTAGGCCAATCGGATCTCCATATAAAAAAATAAAATAAAATGAGATTTCTATATATACTATAACCAAACATTTTTTATATGGATTAAAGGCCTAAGTTTTAAATAAAATCGACTTTAAAGTATCAAGCAGAAGAAATTACCTCTAATTTCTATAAAACAGAAGAAATTACCTCTACTTTCTCAGACTGGAAACCTGTCTTAAATAAGACACAAAGCACACACTCTAAAGCAAGGGTCTCCAACCTCTAGGGTCTAATGTTTGATGATCTGAAATGGAGCTGTTGTAATAATAGAAATAAAGTCCACAATAAATGCAATGTACTTGAATCATTCTGACATCACCCCTACCCCCCACCTACCCAATCCAAGGAAAAGTTGTCTCCCAGGAAACCGGACTCTGGTGCCAAAAATTTGGGAACTGCTGCTCTAAACAAAGAGATAAATACACTTGATATTATCAAAATTTAAAACTACGATATAGGTGGGAAGGAGTAAAGATATCAGCAAGAGACAAGCCTATTCACCTTACAGAATCTTAAGAGTCCCAGAAAATGAAAGCACCTAGTGTCTCTGAAAGATTTTAAGACTGAGACTAAGAGATCTGACTGAAAGCCTCTATAAAGCGCAACAGTCCCCGTGCCCTCCCATCATTATGAAATGTCAAGTAACAATCCTAGTGTCACTCCACCCTCTCTCCTGCACAAGACAGATGGTGTACTTTATGGAGACAAGACCCAGAGAGCATCTGGATACAAAAGACACCAGACAAAAGTAAAGGATGTAGTGAATTGTACTGAAGACCAAGGGATAAATACAAACCTCTGCAAACCAAATAAAGAGATGCTCAGCCTTCAGAATAATATCAGCCAGGCATAGCCATCCATTTCCATATTCCTAGTGACTGAATTAAAAGTTCCCTGGGGAGATTGAACAGACCAAAGGGATGGATGTGGAGGGAGACCTGTAGATCTACTGTTAAGGAGTCTGCAATCAAACAGCAATAGCCTCAGTCTATAATTTACAACAAAATATAGCCTGTCACACTATGTACACAGAGTCGTTTGTTGTACCTCATTCTCTTCTTCAAGTTGAGCTTTGTTTTACTGGGCTGTATAGATAATTGAGCTTTTACAAATTGAGGTTGGTTTGATTCATTTTTAAGTATGAATGTATGACCAAGAACCATCAAAAAAGTTGAAGAAAACCTCTTTTATGAAAGAAAAGAGATCAAAAAAAAAAAAAAACATTCTATAGGAAGTTAAAGCAAATAGAAACAACATATGCAGCAACAGAACACATTTTTTAAAGTTAGTCTATCATTCATAATGGCAAGGAAAACTTAAACTACTTAATAAGGAAACAAGTACAGAATACTATTTGGTACAGCACAATTCTGGAAAAAACTACCTGGAAAAAGAAATCAGAAAGGTTGCCAGAGAGAAGGGGGAGTGAGAGGCTGAGTGATATAGGTTGATGATTAAATGGTACAAACTTACAGTTATAAAATAAATAAGTCATAGGAATGTAATACACAGGATAAGGAATATGATTAATGATACTGTAACAACTTTATATGGGGACAGATGTTTACTAGACTTATTTTGGTGAGTATTTTATAATGTACGTAAATGTTGAATCACTATGTTGTACACCTGAAATTAACATAATATTGTACATCAACTCTATATCAATTAAAATAAGTATGTAACATACAGATATTCACATATATAATAAACATTAAAATATCTTAGCCCGTGCCCTCCCATCATTATGAAATGTCAAGTAACAATCCTAGTGTCACTCCACCCTCTCTCCTGCACAAGACAGATGGTGTACTTTATGGAGACAAGACCCAGAGAGCATCTGGATACAAAAGACACCAGACAAAAGTAAAGGATGTAGTGAATTGTACTGAAGACCAAGGGATAAATACAAACCTCTGCAAACCAAATAAAGAGATGCTCAGCCTTCAGAATAATATCAGCCAGGCATAGCCATCCATTTCCATATTCCTAGTGACTGAATTAAAAGTTCCCTGGGGAGATTGAACAGACCAAAGGGATGGATGTGGAGGGAGACCTGTAGATCTACTGTTAAGGAGTCTGCAATCAAACAGCAATAGCCTCAGTCTATAATTTACAACAAAATATAGCCTGTCACACTATGTACACAGAGTCGTTTGTTGTACCTCATTCTCTTCTTCAAGTTGAGCTTTGTTTTACTGGGCTGTATAGATAATTGAGCTTTTACAAATTGAGGTTGGTTTGATTCATTTTTAAGTATGAATGTATGACCAAGAACCATCAAAAAAGTTGAAGAAAACCTCTTTTATGAAAGAAAAGAGATCAAAAAAAAAAAAAAACATTCTATAGGAAGTTAAAGCAAATAGAAACAACATATGCAGCAACAGAACACATTTTTTAAAGTTAGTCTATCATTCATAATGGCAAGGAAAACTTAAACTACTTAATAAGGAAACAAGTACAGAATACTATTTGGTACAGCACAATTCTGGAAAAAACTACCTGGAAAAAGAAATCAGAAAGGTTGCCAGAGAGAAGGGGGAGTGAGAGGCTGAGTGATATAGGTTGATGATTAAATGGTACAAACTTACAGTTATAAAATAAATAAGTCATAGGAATGTAATACACAGGATAAGGAATATGATTAATGATACTGTAACAACTTTATATGGGGACAGATGTTTACTAGACTTATTTTGGTGAGTATTTTATAATGTACGTAAATGTTGAATCACTATGTTGTACACCTGAAATTAACATAATATTGTACATCAACTCTATATCAATTAAAATAAGTATGTAACATACAGATATTCACATATATAATAAACATTAAAATATCTTAGCCCTATTTGGGATATTTATTTAAAAATTTAATCACAAACTTGGAAGATTAAGAAAATTTCATTGAATGCAGAAAATAAAACAGTATGAGGTGAAAAATAGACAAAAGAGGAAAGAAAAGAAGAACAGAAATGGATAAGGCCAGGATTCCCCAAACCAAATATTACTGCTACAGAAAACAAGAAAAAGAAGAGAGGGGTAGAAAATATCAAACAAATAATGTAAAACAATTCAACTGAGCTAAGGAACATGTGTTTCCTTAAATAAATAATAGAGCCATGAAGAATTCCACACAAAAAATAAAAGGGAAAAAAAGAATGACACATGATCATGAAATTTCATAATCATAGAAATAAAGAGAAAAATTCTAAAAGTTTTCCGAAAGGAGAAAAATGCATAATGCATCAAGAAACAGGAATCAATATTTACTCGAACTTCTCAATTGTAACACTCAAAGTTAGATGACATTAGAGCAGGACCTTTGGAATTATAAAAGAAACCTGTTTAGAACCTGTAATGTCATGGACAGACAGATGTGCACATAGAATAAAAGTGTATTCAGGTTCACACTCTCTGAAAACCCATGATGAATGTGTAACATCAAGATAAAGGGATCAAGCAAAAAAAGAGAAGAAAAAGAATTCAGGAGACAAGAGATCCCAAACCAGTCTTTTTAACATACCTACTTATCATCTGTATCTTCTCTTCATCAAATTGTCTATGTCTCTACCCATTTTACCAACTGAATTTATTCTGTATATTATCATTGAGTTTTAACACTTTTTTACATATTCTGCATACTATTTACATTTCAAATACATGGTATATAAACATCTTTCTTTGGTTAGTAACTTGCCTTTTCATCCTCTTAATAGTCTCTTTTATCAGTGCAAAATTTTAACATTTTGATGAATCCAGTATTATATTGAGTAACAGTGATGTCAACAATTTTTTCTATCTAGTGCAAAAATTTTAACATCACTAATTCATAATATTGTACATCAACTCTATATCAATTAAAATAAGTATGTAACATACAGATATTCACATATATAATAAACATTAAAATATCTTAGCCCTATTTGGGATATTTATTTAAAAATTTAATCACAAACTTGGAAGATTAAGAAAATTTCATTGAATGCAGAAAATAAAACAGTATGAGGTGAAAAATAGACAAAAGAGGAAAGAAAAGAAGAACAGAAATGGATAAGGCCAGGATTCCCCAAACCAAATATTACTGCTACAGAAAACAAGAAAAAGAAGAGAGGGGTAGAAAATATCAAACAAATAATGTAAAACAATTCAACTGAGCTAAGGAACATGTGTTTCCTTAAATAAATAATAGAGCCATGAAGAATTCCACACAAAAAATAAAAGGGAAAAAAAGAATGACACATGATCATGAAATTTCATAATCATAGAAATAAAGAGAAAAATTCTAAAAGTTTTCCAAAAGGAGAAAAATGCATAATGCATCAAGAAACAGGAATCAATATTTACTCGAACTTCTCAATTGTAACACTCAAAGTTAGATGACATTAGAGCAGGACCTTTGGAATTATAAAAGAAACCTGTTTAGAACCTGTAATGTCATGGACAGACAGATGTGCACATAGAATAAAAGTGTATTCAGGTTCACACTCTCTGAAAACCCATGATGAATGTGTAACATCAAGATAAAGGGATCAAGCAAAAAAAGAGAAGAAAAAGAATTCAGGAGACAAGAGATCCCAAACCAGTCTTTTTAACATACCTACTTATCATCTGTATCTTCTCTTCATCAAATTGTCTATGTCTCTACCCATTTTACCAACTGAATTTATTCTGTATATTATCATTGAGTTTTAACACTTTTTTACATATTCTGCATACTATTTACATTTCAAATACATGGTATATAAACATCTTTCTTTGGTTAGTAACTTGCCTTTTCATCCTCTTAATAGTCTCTTTTATCAGTGCAAAATTTTAACATTTTGATGAATCCAGTATTATATTGAGTAACAGTGATGTCAACAATTTAGTTTACTATCTATGTGAAAAGAGCAAAAAGGCTATGAATAGCTAGGGTACTCCCGAAACATAAAAACAAGTTGTGAAGACATGTTACATCAAATTTCCATGTTGGTTGAACATATTTGTATCTTCCAACACCACAACTCTGCTTTTAGGTATATATTCTAAAATATCACTTGCACCTGTGTTCCCAAAAACTACACAGGAAACTTCATAGAATAATTGCTCCTCATAGAAACCTACTTATATGTGAAATATTTTAAAAATAAAAACTATAATACTATTTTAAAAAGCAAAATATTGGAAGCAATATTATCTTCAGGAGTATTGCTAATGTAATAAATTGTGTATATTTGCAAAGTGGAATACTATACATTACTAACAAATGATGACAGAGAGCTACATGAAAGAATGCGGATAAATTCTGAAATATAGAAGGCAACATACTGGATGATATTACTTTTGAAAAAGCAATGAAAGTGAAACTAACTAAGACGTTCTTTTAATGTGCATGCATATGTGATAAGACAAAGAAAAAAAGAAACAAGGGAATAATGAACACAACCATTCTGAGTACTAATTAGCTCGACTGAGGAATAGGCAGAGAGATAGGATTAAGGTATATACATAAGTAGCATCAAGAGTATTGGTATTTTGTCTTGTTTAAATGAGATGGGGAACAAACACAAATATTTCTTTTATTATTCATTTTTATAATTTAAATACCTTATTTTATTTGTGGGAAATATTTCATAATTTTTGGAAGAAAATAAAATACGAGGAATATGCATACTGAACTCATGATAGTGTTTATTTCTTAGGAGAGCAGGAAGAAAAGAGAATCAGAGTAATAGTTTAAAGAGACACGACTTAATTATTTACTGTGAGGGGAAGAATATATAACAAACAAGGGAAATATTCATATGGACAATTGTGAGGTAGGTGTGGGGAATGCAGCATTTTGCCATATCATTCTTTGCAACTTTCCTTTTCTGAATTATTTTCAAGATAAATTCTTGTATGCCCATCTCCTCCATACCAGAAATATAATGTCATAGATAAAGAGACAGATTTCCAGGCAGAGAGAGAGAATAGAATAAAAAGGTGAAGAGTAACAATATAGACATTTGGGTTTATCCTCTGAGATACACTGAGAGAAGCAACATGAGGCATCACAAAATAGCACTTAAGCCTTGGCTGAGTGAGATGGTAGATAGGGAAACACTTTCAATTTATACCACATCTTTATATATTATATATCATTTTAACACTGCTGGATCTGCGTAGAATCTCTTTCTGACAACAAAATTAGCAGAAGGTGATTGGCAAACGACATTTCATTTTAGGTTAAGAAATAGTAGTGAAAATTTACTAGACATCAGTGACATTATAAGCATTCAATGACTATAAAATATCTAAGGGTTACATCAACAACATAAACAGACAAAATAACTTGAAGTACCATTGAAACCTGAAAACTCTTAAAAATATCACTTGAATTCTCAAAGGCATAGCAGTCAGAAAGTGTGCTTTCAAAGGCTAAGGAAAGAAATTTGCACCATGGAAAGATAAAATCTTCAACTAAACAAGGGCTTGTATAAGTGAGGAAGAGAAATGAAATTGATATGTCAAAGAGCTTGGAGAGTGAAATATGGAAACTATCAAAACCAATAGAAGGAAATGCATGAGAAGATAAGAAAATTCAATGTGAAAACTGCAGAAAGATTCACTGAAAATGTCAAATACTTCAAGACAGCCAAAGGAAAGTACATGCTGTCTCCCTGGAGAGAAAAGACTGCTCCATATCAACAGAAAACCCAGGATTTGTAAATGCACATGCAGTTTACAGACTATTCTTTAAATATATTGCCATTTTTCTACACTTGAGTGTTTGGAGTCTAACTAATTGACATTGAGAGACCGTTCCACCAGCCGTGAAGTACACTGGGACCCAAGGATTAACACAAGCTATAAACCCTTGAATGGCTGGGTCAGGGTCTGATTCATCATTTTTATCTCCCCAGTACTTATTACAATACTTTGTTCATAATAGATAGTCAATAACTTTATGATAAAAATAATACCAATTCTACTAGAGAAAATAGGTCTTTTTACTACCAGATCAAGTGAAAGTTTTTTGATTCATCATTACTAAGATTTGACCAGAAATATAATGTCATAGATAAAGAGACAGATTTCCAGGCAGAGAGAGAGAATAGAATAAAAAGGTGAAGAGTAACAATATAGACATTTGGGTTTATCCTCTGAGATACACTGAGAGAAGCAACATGAGGCATCACAAAATAGCACTTAAGCCTTGGCTGAGTGAGATGGTAGATAGGGAAACACTTTCAATTTATACCACATCTTTATATATTATATATCATTTTAACACTGCTGGATCTGCGTAGAATCTCTTTCTGACAACAAAATTAGCAGAAGGTGATTGGCAAACGACATTTCATTTTAGGTTAAGAAATAGTAGTGAAAATTTACTAGACATCAGTGACATTATAAGCATTCAATGACTATAAAATATCTAAGGGTTACATCAACAACATAAACAGACAAAATAACTTGAAGTACCATTGAAACCTGAAAACTCTTAAAAATATCACTTGAATTCTCAAAGGCATAGCAGTCAGAAAGTGTGCTTTCAAAGGCTAAGGAAAGAAATTTGCACCATGGAAAGATAAAATCTTCAACTAAACAAGGGCTTGTATAAGTGAGGAAGAGAAATGAAATTGATATGTCAAAGAGCTTGGAGAGTGAAATATGGAAACTATCAAAACCAATAGAAGGGAAATGCATGAGAAGATAAGAAAATTCAATGTGAAAACTGCAGAAAGATTCACTGAAAATGTCAAATACTTCAAGACAGCCAAAGGAAAGTACATGCTGTCTCCCTGGAGAGAAAAGACTGCTCCATATCAACAGAAAACCCAGGATTTGTAAATGCACATGCAGTTTACAGACTATTCTTTAAATATATTGCCATTTTTCTACACTTGAGTGTTTGGAGTCTAACTAATTGACATTGAGAGACCGTTCCACCAGCCGTGAAGTACACTGGGACCCAAGGATTAACACAAGCTATAAACCCTTGAATGGCTGGGTCAGGGTCTGATTCATCATTTTTATCTCCCCAGTACTTATTACAATACTTTGTTCATAATAGATAGTCAATAACTTTATGATAAAAATAATACCAATTCTACTAGAGAAAATAGGTCTTTTTTACTACCTCAGTAATCAAATGTGATCTAAAGTAAATTAAATATTTCTGACAGCATAATAATGCAAAACAGCAAAGGTCCCATTCCACTGTACTTTGAGAGAATTGTCTAGAGATGGCTTTCTCTAATATGGTATTGCAAATATTTGTTGTGCTCAGTAAATGAAAGTTTTATCGTCAGAGAGTTGTATGGAATAATAAGGGAAGCTCCACACGAAGACAGATCACTTACTCTACCATTTAGGCCATCTAGTCATGAAATCTTCCAAAATTCACTTTACCTCTCTGACTCTAGGGCTTCCCATCTGGAAGATGAGGTTGTTAAACCAGAAATTCCTATGACTCCTTTCAGCTCTGTCATGTAATCTCTGATGTGAATCCATGAAAACCTAAAACATAACCTGTGATATTCTTAGTCTATGCTTTATTTAAAATAGCTTTTCTTCCCAGGCATGATTAAAACAAACAAACAAACAGGAAATACAATTTCCTAGAACAGATTAGCAGGATTTTCTAATTAGATAGTGATATACCGCAAATACCAGCAGAGCCACGAGAATGTGGTAAAGGCAAAATTGCTGCCTCTCAAATTACCATACATGAAAAGCCCCACTAGGGGATAATGGGGTTCAAGCCCTTGGGGCGGCAGCAAAGCTGAGTTGATAGAATAGCAGCATTGCATCATGGCTGTTCTCCCACAGACAGACATGCAAGCGTGGCAGCGGGAGGAAGGCAACGGAAATGATCAATAAGCTCGGCTAGGGTTTTTCATTTAGAATAGCAGCAATTTTTCGGCATCATGGGTCTCCCTGGAGAAAAGACTGCTCCATATCAACAGAAAACCCAGGATTTGTAAATGCACATGCAGTTTACAGACTATTCTTTAAATATATTGCCATTTTTCTACACTTGAGTGTTTGGAGTCTAACTAATTGACATTGAGAGACCGTTCCACCAGCCGTGAAGTACACTGGGACCCAAGGATTAACACAAGCTATAAACCCTTGAATGGCTGGGTCAGGGTCTGATTCATCATTTTTATCTCCCCAGTACTTATTACAATACTTTGTTCATAATAGATAGTCAATAACTTTATGATAAAAATAATACCAATTCTACTAGAGAAAATAGGTCTTTTTTACTACCTCAGTAATCAAATGTGATCTAAAGTAAATTAAATATTTCTGACAGCATAATAATGCAAAACAGCAAAGGTCCCATTCCACTGTACTTTGAGAGAATTGTCTAGAGATGGCTTTCTCTAATATGGTATTGCAAATATTTGTTGTGCTCAGTAAATGAAAGTTTTATCGTCAGAGAGTTGTATGGAATAATAAGGGAAGCTCCACACGAAGACAGATCACTTACTCTACCATTTAGGCCATCTAGTCATGAAATCTTCCAAAATTCACTTTACCTCTCTGACTCTAGGGCTTCCCATCTGGAAGATGAGGTTGTTAAACCAGAAATTCCTATGACTCCTTTCAGCTCTGTCATGTAATCTCTGATGTGAATCCATGAAAAAATAAAACATAACCTGTGATATTCTTAGTCTATGCTTTATTTAAAATAGCTTTTCTTCCCAGGCATGATTAAAACAAACAAACAAACAGGAAATACAATTTCCTAGAACAGATTAGCAGGATTTTCTAATTAGATAGTGATATACCGCAAATACCAGCAGAGCCACGAGAATGTGGTAAAGGCAAAATTGCTGCCTCTCAAATTACCATACATGAAAAGCCCCACTAGGGGATAATGGGGTTCAAGCCCTTGGGGCGGCAGCAAAGCTGAGTTGATAGAATAGCAGCATTGCATCATGGCTGTTCTCCCACAGACAGACATGCAAGCGTGGCAGCGGGAGGAAGGCAACGGAAATGATCAATAAGCTCGGCTAGTGCGTGCCTGATCCACCCCACTTCCATTCTGTGGAAAGCACAACCTCAGTGCAGACCTATGGTTTGAAACAATTGTCTCTTTTATGACAGGGTAACAATTTCCTGTTCTTGTAATGTGTACTGCAGTTGGTTTCTCTTCAAAGATGCCAAAAAGAAACAGGAAAACAGACAATGACACCAAAATGGTGTTAACTGAAATGAATGTGAAAAAGCAGAAAGAATTGTGTAGCCCTGCACTTGGAGGCACATATAAATTTAACATTTCTGTACCTACAGAAATTTACAGCCTTCCATGGATTTCACCGTTTCAAATTGCCTTTCCTAAATCATAAATAGCTCCACAATATAAAAATTATATATAACATGAACTCTTGATATAAAGCATAGTGGCTTCTTTTTTATGCTGATAGTACTTCCTTTACAAATCCCAAATGAAGAAAAACCCTCTACAATTCCTTGGCACAGAATCGTAGCACACAAAAGGTGTCTTCTGGAATAAATGATCCACTTCTGTGTAACTCAAAGTTCTATACTGCAAATGAAGACTCTGGAGTGCAGACTTTATTTTTTAGCTTTGATCATTAACTTTTTCTCTTACATGTCTGATGAGGTTTAATGAGTTAGCTAAGTTAATGAAGTGTGATGTCCCATTAAATACATCAACTGACAACAATTAATCCTCAGAGCATGCTCTCTGTTGATTGATTATATTTATCAGTGTAGGAGAATTTAAGTGATGTAAATGTCTTAGCAGAAAATAGGAGTTGCAAACTCTGAGGGTTTTATTCAAAGAAAATGATATTTTCTGCAAGTGAACTATATTCATCCGTACAGTTAATGTGCCCATTGGCAGCAAATTAATGAATGCTCCACAATAACAAGCTATCTGTCAATGAAAAAGCGTCCTCTCCTATTGAAAGTCTTAGCTAGGAGCATCTAATTGTGTGAAATGCCTCTATGTAGTTGCCTAGGTAGTGCAGCTAGTGCATCATTGTGCTACATCTAAGAAAGAAGCCGTGTGACCTTTAGAGGTTTAGAATAGCAGCATTGCATCATGGCTGTTCTCCCACAGACAGACATGCAAGCGTGGCAGCGGGAGGAAGGCAACGGAAATGATCAATAAGCTCGGCTAGTGCGTGCCTGATCCACCCCACTTCCATTCTGTGGAAAGCACAACCTCAGTGCAGACCTATGGTTTGAAACAATTGTCTCTTTTATGACAGGGTAACAATTTCCTGTTCTTGTAATGTGTACTGCAGTTGGTTTCTCTTCAAAGATGCCAAAAAGAAACAGGAAAACAGACAATGACACCAAAATGGTGTTAACTGAAATGAATGTGAAAAAGCAGAAAGAATTGTGTAGCCCTGCACTTGGAGGCACATATAAATTTAACATTTCTGTACCTACAGAAATTTACAGCCTTCCATGGATTTCACCGTTTCAAATTGCCTTTCCTAAATCATAAATAGCTCCACAATATAAAAATTATATATAACATGAACTCTTGATATAAAGCATAGTGGCTTCTTTTTTATGCTGATAGTACTTCCTTTACAAATCCCAAATGAAGAAAAACCCTCTACAATTCCTTGGCACAGAATCGTAGCACACAAAAGGTGTCTTCTGGAATAAATGATCCACTTCTGTGTAACTCAAAGTTCTATACTGCAAATGAAGACTCTGGAGTGCAGACTTTATTTTTTAGCTTTGATCATTAACTTTTTCTCTTACATGTCTGATGAGGTTTAATGAGTTAGCTAAGTTAATGAAGTGTGATGTCCCATTAAATACATCAACTGACAACAATTAATCCTCAGAGCATGCTCTCTGTTGATTGATTATATTTATCAGTGTAGGAGAATTTAAGTGATGTAAATGTCTTAGCAGAAAATAGGAGTTGCAAACTCTGAGGGTTTTATTCAAAGAAAATGATATTTTCTGCAAGTGAACTATATTCATCCGTACAGTTAATGTGCCCATTGGCAGCAAATTAATGAATGCTCCACAATAACAAGCTATCTGTCAATGAAAAAGCGTCCTCTCCTATTGAAAGTCTTAGCTAGGAGCATCTAATTGTGTGAAATGCCTCTATGTAGTTGCCTAGGTAGTGCAGCTAGTGCATCATTGTGCTACATCTAAGAAAGAAGCCGTGTGACCTTTAGAGGTTTAGAAAGAGAGTCCAAAAATGTAATGTAGAGAAAATGTAAGTACATCTGAATTTAGGGAAATCCCAAAATCCCTTTATTCATTTTGGGTAATAGCCCTTATTTCCCCAAAGTGCCTGTCACAGGAACCCTGAAAACTTTCTCACAAATTGCCTCAGTAATAATGGCCATCACAGACTTCTTATGTGATCCTGATAGAAATAGTATAGGACCTCCCAGGAGATTAAAATCCAGTTAAATCACCTCAGTTAGTGAAATTAACCAACCTGGGAAGCTCCTAGTTGGAAACGAACAAACAACTGTTTAAACATAAATAGCTTTATAATGAGCAGTAAGCAAAATGACAAAAGAACTCAGAAGCTATCATTTGTAAAATGCATCTACAGTTAGAAGAGTCTAAATAATCCATATTATCAGAAGCATTAGCTTTAGATGTGGGAAGAAAGTAGTCAGTGGATACAAGCATCCATGTATGGATGATGATGATAAAACTCTCATTTCCCTGCACACTTCACAGCAGCTCTCTCATGCTGATACTTTGGGGAAGATTGAAGAGCACTTGCCCATATACTCATTGAATGAACATAGCAGCACAGAGCTCAGTTTGTCCTTAGGATGTGCTTTTGTAGGGTCTTTATGACAACAGAATATCCTTTCTTGGCTTTTATACATGACTAAACAGCTGAACATCCTTAATAGAAAACAACTGTGAATTCAATCAAGTAGGTGCTTAATGTTTGCAGGCTTATCAAAGAGGCATCCTTGAATCTTTTTCATTTAACCAGTCTATGAATAGAAGCAGTATTTGTTAGCTACAGTTTGTCTGTGGTCAATGGTATGTTTTTGGTTGGTTGTTTTTATGGTGCCTGAACCAGGACATAAAAACTAATGATCAGTGACGGTCATTTTACATATTCAAGTAAAATATGCAACAAACACATTAATTGAATCAAGCCTTCCACATGCTTTTCATGACCCTGAAGTTGGTGTAAACGATTTTCACAACTACCAGAGCAAAAATTAATAAGCTTACAGAGGTCAAAAGTATACCTTGGTTCTTATGTTTCCACATGAGAAATAATCATTGAATCCTGAGAGTAGACAAAAGTAAAATATTTCATGAGCTGGTCTAGCCACTGAAACTAATAGGCACCTGCTTATTTGAAGGACCTGAAGTGGTTAAGGGATTCCTCTTTCATTACCCAAGGTGCTTCTCATTGCAGTCTAGCTCCCTCTTCCCTGGCAATTTCTATAACTGTCACAGCATAGCGTTGGGTTGGCATGCGGCAGAGGAAAAAAGCATAAAAAAGTCCAGTTCTATCTATAATAATTCCTACTTGTTTCCTTTTCCCTTCTTACTGCCAAAGATTTGATCCACCAGCTAGTATCTCCCTTCAATACTTCTCATTTCAGAAAACCAGAAAGAAGATATTAAACACAGGTTTGAGCATAAACCTGTGAACTATTGAATTAACTAATTTATGAATTAATTATTTTCCTTGTTGCCAAATAACACTGCTTAAACTAAGTAGGATAAATCCTCTTAAACGGGTACTCACTATTGCACAATTCTTGCCGTCATTTAAATATTCCATTTCAGTGTATCAGATTCTGAGTACGTAAATGAATAATAAGCAAGTAAAATGTTATACTGGGTTTCCCTGGTGCCTTAGTGGTAAAGGATCACCTGTCAGTGCTGGAGACACAGCTTTGATCCCTGGGTTGGGATGATATCTGGAGAATAAAATGGCAACACAATCCCTTTATTCTTGTCTGGGAAATCCCATGGTCAGAGAAGCCTGGCAGGTTAAAGTCCATGGGGTTGCAAACAGTCGGACACAATTGAGTGACAAAACAACAACAACATGTTACATTAATCCTTCTTATTATAATTGGTTCCATGTTAGTATTCTCTGTCCAGTCCAGTGTTTCCCAAAGGGTGGAGCAGACACCATCTTGGAGTAATTATCAGAAACACAGATTCCTGGGCCTGCACCTACTGAATCAAAATGTTCTGGAGTTGACAAAGGAATCTGCATTGTTAATAAATATCCCCTGTGATCCTTAGGCACTGAAATATAAGACTCACTACCATATCAATAACCCCTTACCTTCCCTTTTTTTAAAAAAAAAAAAAAGTAAAAACTCTTTATGAACCTTCACCACAAATGAGGGAATGAATGAGAAGAATATTTCATAATATAATAAATGTACAAAAGAGGTTAGCTGAATAAACTATCCTGAGTTCCTACAACTCCACACTGTACTTTGTATTTACTCTCAAGAGCAGCACTCACCACAATGCTCTATACTATAATAAACTGGATATATCAATTTTCCCTACTTGGCTATAGGGCATTAGAGAGCAGAATCAGTGTCTTACTTTATTTCCTTAGTTTCAAGAACAGTGTTAATTATATAGATACTGAAATGAAGGAGTAAAAGAATAAATAGTGTGTCTATTAAGTAAGCTTATTCAGATACATGAGTTACTTAGAGAAACTCCACTTAAAGTTGCTGGAAGAGTAACAGATTGTATTTCACTCCATCTAAGATGTCACTGATTATAAGACATACCATTATTTTATATACTACCAAGGAAAAAAAAAACCCGGAAACCAAATGTGATATCAGCATTGGTTGTAAGATACAACCTAATTTCAAGGATAATAAAAATGTGAAAAAGTGTGTCTTAGTATAATAGGGAACTTACTATATGGTACCCTTGCATCCAGAAAGAGTAAATGCACTGCCACAGAAAGTGATTTTCTTAATAATGTGTGTGAGCCTGTGTACTGTGCTTAGTGACCTCAGTGGTGTCTGACTCTGTGACTAAACTGTCGCCTCCCAGGCTCCTCTTTCCATGGGACTCTCCAGGCAAGCACACTGGAGTGGGTTGCCACGCCCTTATCCAGGGAATCTTCCCAACCCAGCGTTTGAACCCACGTCTCTTACGTCTCCTGCACTGGCAGGTGGGTTCTTTACCCACTAGTGCCACCTGAGAAGTCCTTTGTTAATGATATCATCCATTTATTCTTGACTCATCATGTTACTGGGTAAAGCAAGTAGGATGCATGCTTCATTTCAGGAACCACAGGCTCAGATTCTACAGAAAGATTGTTTTCCTCTGAACACTGTCCAAAGCACATGCAACTCACCAGAAAACGTGACTCTGTCCAGTGTTTTCCAAAGGGAGCAGACACCATCTTGGAGTAATTATCAGAAACACAGATTCCTGGGCCTGCACCTACTGAATCAAAATGTTCTGGAGTTGACAAAGGAATCTGCATTGTTAATAAATATCCCCTGTGATCCTTAGGCACTGAAATATAAGACTCACTACCATATCAATAACCCCTTACCTTCCCTTTTTTTAAAAAAAAAAAAAAGTAAAAACTCTTTATGAACCTTCACCACAAATGAGGGAATGAATGAGAAGAATATTTCATAATATAATAAATGTACAAAAGAGGTTAGCTGAATAAACTATCCTGAGTTCCTACAACTCCACACTGTACTTTGTATTTACTCTCAAGAGCAGCACTCACCACAATGCTCTATACTATAATAAACTGGATATATCAATTTTCCCTACTTGGCTATAGGGCATTAGAGAGCAGAATCAGTGTCTTACTTTATTTCCTTAGTTTCAAGAACAGTGTTAATTATATAGATACTGAAATGAAGGAGTAAAAGAATAAATAGTGTGTCTATTAAGTAAGCTTATTCAGATACATGAGTTACTTAGAGAAACTCCACTTAAAGTTGCTGGAAGAGTAACAGATTGTATTTCACTCCATCTAAGATGTCACTGATTATAAGACATACCATTATTTTATATACTACCAAGGAAAAAAAAAACCCGGAAACCAAATGTGATATCAGCATTGGTTGTAAGATACAACCTAATTTCAAGGATAATAAAAATGTGAAAAAGTGTGTCTTAGTATAATAGGGAACTTACTATATGGTACCCTTGCATCCAGAAAGAGTAAATGCACTGCCACAGAAAGTGATTTTCTTAATAATGTGTGTGAGCCTGTGTACTGTGCTTAGTGACCTCAGTGGTGTCTGACTCTGTGACTAAACTGTCGCCTCCCAGGCTCCTCTTTCCATGGGACTCTCCAGGCAAGCACACTGGAGTGGGTTGCCACGCCCTTATCCAGGGAATCTTCCCAACCCAGCGTTTGAACCCACGTCTCTTACGTCTCCTGCACTGGCAGGTGGGTTCTTTACCCACTAGTGCCACCTGAGAAGTCCTTTGTTAATGATATCATCCATTTATTCTTGACTCATCATGTTACTGGGTAAAGCAAGTAGGATGCATGCTTCATTTCAGGAACCACAGGCTCAGATTCTACAGAAAGATTGTTTTTCCTCTGAACACTGTCCAAAGCACATGCAACTCACCAGAAAACGTGATCTCAACAGACCCCGATAAACTGATGTTTCCAATAGGTTGCTTGTCTCTCAAGTATGCATTTATTTAGGTTACAGAATTCTGCAATATGAGCCTTAAATTGTATTTAGTGTTTAAATGGGAGTAATAAAAATAAGTGGGTGGGACAGGGATTGAAGCCATGTATTTAAATGAATTTTAAACTTAATTAGGTGACTAATTGTGCATCAGAACTTAGCTGGTGTACAACATGTCATGCCTGGTTAATGATGATTTATTCTAAAATTTTTCATTCAGATTGCTTTTTTCCTCCATTTGCAGTCAGTCAAATCACTAAACGACAGCCTTAATTTTGAGAATGTTCTTCTTCTTAATCATTCTCTGTCCATTAAATTTGCAGAAATTTAGAAACATCATAAAATAGAATGCAATATTTCAAAATGAAAAGAAAGAAAATTTGCTATTCAAAGCCTTCCCTAGAGCCTTACATGCAGTATAGAATTGAAGCAGTAAATTCCCAGCTATATTTGCCAAACATAAAGTGCTACACTGGTAATAATCAATATTTCAAAACAAAAAGAGAATTTTCTGGGTAAAGCTTCTTGCAGGTGTAAATGGTACAGCAGTAAATAAACTCATCCAATTTTCCTAAATGAACTTTGGGAAACAAAGACAATGAAAAATTAAACCAAATGTATTTTACTCAGCCAGCTGAACAAAGAGAATTACGGCATCAAAGAAATAAAAAGTAGAATATCTTTTAGAACATTCACGTGAATCAGACCTGGTAGACAGAGATTAGGATCTTGGTCTCCTTATCTGGCTTCCTTCCTAAAATACTGACCTACTTAGGATGCAGCAGGTGGGAGGGAGGTGGGGAGAAGCTTTCTAACATAGGATACAGAGAGGATCCCTCCTCCAAATGAAGGCTGGACTCTGTGAGTTCAGAAAATTAAGAAGAGTGTCTTCTCTCTCTTATTCTCCACTATGGTCTCCTCACTTACTCACTGGCCCCTTGTATCAAACTGTTCCTTTTCTCCGCCAGCCTCTCTGCCATCTCCAACCAGTATTATGCATTCACAAAAGCAGTGTGTAACCGTAGGCAGAAAACTAGAAATTGCTTTTTTTTTTCCAGTCTCACCACTGACCTCATGCTGTGATCTTAAGCAAGCCCAGTCCTTCTCTGTTCCCCACCCTTCTGAATATAATATCTATGGCAATGAATATAATATCTATGGCAAAAGCTATTACAAACATTAAAGAAGACAATATATGTGAACACTTTATGCTTGGCATATAAATACAACCTCCTCCAACAAATATGTGTTAAGTGTTCTGTATCACTTAGACTGGGTTGGTGTACAGGTGAGCTAAAGATGGATTAGTGAACCAAACAGACCTGGTACGCCTTTTAGAGCCTGAAGTCTAATGATGGGACCAATGATGACACAATCATCATAAATCACACTCGTGCTCTAGAAATGGAATTACAGGGAGCTTTGTGAGGCACCTGGTCTAGTCTAGCAGGTGGCAGAAAAAATTACTTAAAGATGTATAATAATTAGTCAGGCCACCTAGTGGGGAAGATGGTTACAGTCAGAAAAAGCAGTTGAGCGAAGGTTGGGTTTCTTTCAGAAAGTGAAAGATGTGTTTATATGGGATTGGCAGTTTGTGTGCAAGAATATGAATGTGCTCAGATGATGCCAACTCTTTGTGACCCCATGGATGGTAGCCTGCCAGGCTCCTCTGGCCATGGGATTTCTCAGGCAAGAACACTGGAACGGGTTGCCATTCCAAGAGATCTTCCAGACCCAGGGATTGAACTGGGGTCTCTTACATCCACTGCATTGGTGGATGGATTCCTTACCACCAGCGCCACCTGGGAAGTCCAAGAAGAAAGAGCCCAGATGGAAAAGAAAGAAATCTGAAGGACTTTGGACTTTGTTGTAGGACAATAAAAACACATAAAATATCTTTCAGTCAAAGAGGAGCATGATCAGAACTGAATTCTAGAATGACCACTTCGCCCTAGTTTGAAAAATGGATTGCAGTGGGGAAAGATTCCTGCTTGAAAAGCGATGTCATTCCAGAAGGGAGTGGATGCAGACATGACCTAGGGCAGGAACAATGGGGGATAACTGAAGATAGATATGTGAAAATGAGCATATAACAAAACATAGTTGGAAATTTACTTGAACTAATGTGGAAGAAGGTGGTGGGGAAAGTTGGGGAAGCAGAAAGGAGTAGTGAAATTGAGAAGGCGGGGAGCCAGGCTTAAACAACTGCTTGAACGATAAGGGCTTTCACTGGAAAACCAGAAGAAGGAGGAGTTAGTTCTGTTTCAGATATTCTTAGAATCCCTAGAATTCTTAGGCTGCCACTTAGGAAGCAGGTGAATCCACCATGAGGACATGACCTGTTGGCAACTGGCTGGCAGTTATGTCTATGGGTGTGGTGTTTAGGAGAAAGCCTTTGGATGTATGAACATTACTTTTTAAGTATGTTTTAAGCATCAGCTCATTCTGGATTTTCACCTAGGATCATCTTTTGAATCTAACACAGCTCATACTTTCTCAGGTCCTTGGGGTTAAAAAAATGGCAAAACGCTGCTTAAGGGCAGTGAAGAAAGCCTTTAAGTATTTGCCTGCTCTGTACCCAAGAGACCAATAATTTTTCTGAAGAATGGTTTTCCTGATCTCGTTATGTAAAGACAGCAAACCACATTTATTGTATAAAAAATTGATTTTGCTCAATGTACACTATACATCTGCCATTTTCTCAAAAAATTTCTCCATGCCAGTAAACCTGAAAAGGTTGCCACAGCAGACTGCCTCAGCTAACAGGTAGCAGGCTTTCATCAAATACAGCCTAAGGGGAAGAAATAAAAAAAAAATGGAGCCTTTCTGTGCTGAAGTGCTGAGAAAGCAATCTGGAGTCTCAGTATTCTCTAAGAGAAATAGGTTTGCAGCACAGTGAGCTTGAGAACATAGCCTGCAAAGAGCTCTTGCATGAATTGAACATAACAAAGTGCATGCTGATTAGTGCAGGATTGCAAACAGAACTGGAGCTTTCGTTCTTCATTTTCTATTCTGGAAAGCTCTGCTGAGCACCTTATAACCATGGACAGTTTATTTGCCAACTACATCACAGGCTTAAGAAAATATTTTTCATAAACACCTCAGGAACAGACTTTTTCCCTGATGTATGTATATACTTTGGAGTTCCATCAGTGCTTTGCTGTTGAAATCATTTTCTAGCTTCAGTCCATGAGCAAGACTTATACTTAAAACGCGTCAATTGTTCCCTTCTGAGAAAATGATGATGCTATGTTTCAGATGCTCGCTAGTGAGGAAGAACAACAAAAATACTCTGAATCCAAAATCATGTCATCTTTCTTTCCATTTGCATCTTATCTCTGGATTTTGCTGCATTCCCTATGAATTTTGCACTATCCACTTTGAGAACCATTTCTTTGTACACATCAAGGGTGCAAAGCTCATTGGCCACATCTGAAGTCTATCTGTATACAATAAGTAAGAATCACTCTTTCTCTGACAAATATAGTTTTGCCTTTCCTCTACTATCTCTAACTTAAAATATACTTTTTCTGGACAACTTCCAGCAAAAAATTATGGTAGAATATGTAGAAAATTGTGAACTAGTCTTCTCCATACCAGTGAAACTCTACATTGCACTGTGCTCACCAAATGTATCTTAATTTAATATCCTCGTTTCTCTAGAACACAGTTATATGGGTTACTAGAAAAGTGTGTAATTTCAACTCATTCTGAGAATAGAGAATAGGAATTTTAAAATACAATAGTAATGATATTTCAGTCACAGTAAAAATGATAATAATGGCTACTGGTTATTGACAATGTTCTACATAGAACTTTGCCAAGTTCTTGGCTAAGAGGTTAACATAATTATAAAAAAAAAAAAAATCTTAGCTCCACAGAAATTCAAGGGAGATAGATATTTGTTTTTATCACTTGTCCATTTTACCCCACTGGTGAGGGAGGGTTAGCCCTTCTTAGGGTTCAGAAGCTGACTGAACACATAACACCCAACACTTGATGAACAAGAGTCATCATTATCACAAATATTCCCAGACGACCCATCCAGGCTGCACTCAGGAAGAGAGCGAACCAGGGCAGTGGGAGGCAGGCTTTTCAGTATTCAAGAGAGTGAGGCACCCCCTGGTTCTGATGGGAGGAGCTGACTGGTTTGTTTGAATAATCCTGCTGGGAACTAAATCCCTGCCTACCTGGGATGAACAGAAGTGGCATTTGGCCCATTTGGTAAGGAAACAGGCGGCATGGTTGGGAGACCAGACCCATAATAGGAGAGGAGGGAGGGGAACTGGGGGTTAAGATATTTGAGGGCCCTCCAATTTCACCAGATGTCAAGGCAGCACTTATTTTAAACCTTAATTTTAGACCTTACACTATAAGATTTTCTTCACATTATCAGATGTAGAAACAAATTCAGAGAGGATTAATGATATCCTGGGTGACATGGGTGGCCAATGGTACAGCCAGGTTACAGACCTAGCTCTATTGGTCTCCAAAGACTAAGAGTTATTTGCTTTTGTCTTATATCAGTATTTTCTGTTACATTCCCAAGTTTTCTCTATCTTCTTTTTGAGATATAATAAAGTTTTTCTGTTTAAAACCTAATCACATTGACTTTACCTTAGTTAAGAGAACACCTAGATCCTGCTCAGGAATTGCAGTAGGCAGAATAATGACCCCCTATAAATGTCTATGTCCTAATTTCTGGAACCTATGTATATGTTACCCTTTATGACAAAAGGTACTTTGAAGATGTGACTAAGCTAAGCATTCATCGTGCTTAGTCACTCAGTTGTGTCCAACTCTTTGTGACCCTTTAGACTGTAGTTTCCTCTGTCTGTGGAATTTCCCAGGACAGATTACTGCAATGGATTGCCATTTCCTTCTCCAAGGGATCTTCCAGACCAAGGAACGGAACCTGAGTTTCCTGTGTGTCCTGTATTGCAGGCAAATTCTTTACCTGCTGAGCCATCAGGGCAGCCCATTGATGAGGAGATTATCCAAGATTACCTAAATGGGCCTAATGCTATGGTTTTTATAAGTGAAAGAAGGAGAAAGAAAAACCAGAGAAGGAATGTGATGGCAGAAACAGAAGTCAGGAACATGCAGTTTCTGGATTGGAGCCATGAGTCAAGGAAGTTTTGCACCATCTAGTAGCTAGAAAAGGCAAAGCAACAGATTCTTCCCTAAAGCCTCCAGAAGAAACCAGCCTTGCCAACACCCTGACTTTAGTCTGTGAGATCCATTTTTCGATTTTTGACCTCCAGAACTATAAAATATACACACATGATGTTTTAAACTCCTCAGGTTGTAATACGTTGTTACAACAGCCACAGGAAATTAATACAACCATGGTAACCAGCAACATGTATTTTAAACTTAGTTTTTATCTCTTTCCACGTCTCCAGTTTTCTCCTAAGAGATTTTGATAGCCATGGACACTAACCTCTGCTCCTGTGGTCTCTCGTATGTGCTTTCAATGTTCATGTCTACTCAGCTTCTCCAAATTCGACAACTACAGCATACTTTTTCACTTTACTGGTTTCCCAATTCACTTCTGATTTTCTTCTCAAGGATTCTCATTCTTATTTTATTTCTGCTTCCTACTTCCCTTAATGTGAACCTCAGGGTCTTCTGCCTTTAATTTTTATTTCACTGATTCCTTCATGCTCTATGCTTCTTCTCTCCACTTCTGTGCATCTTCTCCCTCTCCAATCTGCTTACACTCTATTATACAGTACGGGATTTGGCTTAAATGTATTTCCTTGTAAGTTTTTCTTTTTCCTCAGACATGGTATGTATCTCTTGCTATACAATCATATCACCAATTGTGTAGAGTTGTAATTTACTAAATAGTTTTCCCTTAAGGTCTATCTTTCCCATTGGATACAATCCTTGTTCAAGTATGGTTTAGGTCTTGTTTATAACTGTACCTCTAACATCGGGCCAACATGGATATACAACCTGAGAAGTGGTACAGGGCAGGGTCTTACACTCAGGAAGAAAGACCTCACACCCAATTTAAAGTACTACCTCTACTGTCTTGAAATACTTAATAATTAGCCCTTTTGGGTATCCAAGATTACCTAAATGGGCCTAATGATGGTTTTATAAGTGAAAGAAGGAGAAAGAAAAACCAGAGAAGGAATGTGATGGCAGAAACAGAAGTCAGGAACATGCAGTTTCTGGATTGGAGCCATGAGTCAAGGAAGTTTTGCACCATCTAGTAGCTAGAAAAGGCAAAGCAACAGATTCTTCCCTAAAGCCTCCAGAAGAAACCAGCCTTGCCAACACCCTGACTTTAGTCTGTGAGATCCATTTTTCGATTTTTGACCTCCAGAACTATAAAATATACACACATGATGTTTTAAACTCCTCAGGTTGTAATACGTTGTTACAACAGCCACAGGAAATTAATACAACCATGGTAACCAGCAACATGTATTTTAAACTTAGTTTTTATCTCTTTCCACGTCTCCAGTTTTCTCCTAAGAGATTTTGATAGCCATGGACACTAACCTCTGCTCCTGTGGTCTCTCGTATGTGCTTTCAATGTTCATGTCTACTCAGCTTCTCCAAATTCGACAACTACAGCATACTTTTTCACTTTACTGGTTTCCCAATTCACTTCTGATTTTCTTCTCAAGGATTCTCATTCTTATTTTATTTCTGCTTCCTACTTCCCTTAATGTGAACCTCAGGGTCTTCTGCCTTTAATTTTTATTTCACTGATTCCTTCATGCTCTATGCTTCTTCTCTCCACTTCTGTGCATCTTCTCCCTCTCCAATCTGCTTACACTCTATTATACAGTACGGGATTTGGCTTAAATGTATTTCCTTGTAAGTTTTTCTTTTTCCTCAGACATGGTATGTATCTCTTGCTATACAATCATATCACCAATTGTGTAGAGTTGTAATTTACTAAATAGTTTTCCCTTAAGGTCTATCTTTCCCATTGGATACAATCCTTGTTCAAGTATGGTTTAGGTCTTGTTTATAACTGTACCTCTAACATCGGGCCAACATGGATATACAACCTGAGAAGTGGTACAGGGCAGGGTCTTACACTCAGGAAGAAAGACCTCACACCCAATTTAAAGTACTACCTCTACTGTCTTGAAATACTTAATAATTATTGAACAAGGAGTCCCTTGTCTTCATTTTGCACTGGAATCCACAACTAATGTAGTCAGTCCTGTTTCCCATGAGTGAAGTCAGTCCACAACAACTTTTAAGATCCCATTATATGTCTAGCCCTGTTTGTGAGGATGCAAAATGTGAATAAGATGATGTCTCACAGGTGATATAGATATCCAAACAAATATTTACAAATAATTACAAAACAATATGCAAAGTCTGTAAAGGAGGAAAATGAAAATGACTATCAGAACCCTAAGGAAGTTAAGGATTCTGCCTGAGAACACAGAGTAAGGCTTCTCAGAAGAGATCACAACTGAAATGAGCCTTTGGAATGAATAGGAATTCTCCAATGGAAAAGTCATTACAAATTTAATGACTAAAATTATTTAATAGTTGGACAAGAAATGGCAGGATAATAGAGCTGTCACCAGCTACTTTCCAGGTTAGGGGGTACCCAATTCTTGCATTTCATCACTTCCCAAGAACAAATCCAAGGGTGCTTCCCTATAACAGCCCAGTCAGGAAACAAACCTACTTGTCTGAAACTAACAAAGTTCTGGGCTGGTGGTGTTTGAAGAAGATGATGAACAGTGAGCAAACAGCACAAGGGATCTGCTAGAGTTACCTGATGGGGACAGAGCAGAAGGCCCAGGGAATGTGACAGGTTACTTGGAACAGCTTTCTAAGCACCCAGAGAAATCTTAGCCAGGGCACTCACGTGGATTCTCCCTCCTTCTGGGAAATTTCTTCAAGATCAGCCTGATGATTCTTTGGCAACCCTCTGGTAAATTTCTCACTTTCTTTCTTTTTTCTCAGCTATCCTTAATTTTAGGTTAATCCTTTCCTTTACAATCTTTATCAAAGGTCCACAAAGGGAGGTCCTCCCTCTTTTCTCAAATCATTTTTTTACATTATTCTTTAATGACATATTAAGCTCTGAGCCCAAACATTTAACACTTAAATAACCAATTATCCTTTCTTTAACAAGACAGAGGGCTTAATATTTAAAATATCCCAGGAAAAGTAAGGTTACTACCTCTACTGTCTTGCCATACTTAATAATTATTGAACAAGGAGTCCCTTGTCTTCATTTTGCACTGGAATCCACAACTAATGTAGTCAGTCCTGTTTCCCATGAGTGAAGTCAGTCCACAACAACTTTTAAGATCCCATTATATGTCTAGCCCTGTTTGTGAGGATGCAAAATGTGAATAAGATGATGTCTCACAGGTGATATAGATATCCAAACAAATATTTACAAATAATTACAAAACAATATGCAAAGTCTGTAAAGGAGGAAAATGAAAATGACTATCAGAACCCTAAGGAAGTTAAGGATTCTGCCTGAGAACACAGAGTAAGGCTTCTCAGAAGAGATCACAACTGAAATGAGCCTTTGGAATGAATAGGAATTCTCCAATGGAAAAGTCATTACAAATTTAATGACTAAAATTATTTAATAGTTGGACAAGAAATGGCAGGATAATAGAGCTGTCACCAGCTACTTTCCAGGTTAGGGGGTACCCAATTCTTGCATTTCATCACTTCCCAAGAACAAATCCAAGGGTGCTTCCCTATAACAGCCCAGTCAGGAAACAAACCTACTTGTCTGAAACTAACAAAGTTCTGGGCTGGTGGTGTTTGAAGAAGATGATGAACAGTGAGCAAACAGCACAAGGGATCTGCTAGAGTTACCTGATGGGGACAGAGCAGAAGGCCCAGGGAATGTGACAGGTTACTTGGAACAGCTTTCTAAGCACCCAGAGAAATCTTAGCCAGGGCACTCACGTGGATTCTCCCTCCTTCTGGGAAATTTCTTCAAGATCAGCCTGATGATTCTTTGGCAACCCTCTGGTAAATTTCTCACTTTCTTTCTTTTTTCTCAGCTATCCTTAATTTTAGGTTAATCCTTTCCTTTACAATCTTTATCAAAGGTCCACAAAGGGAGGTCCTCCCTCTTTTCTCAAATCATTTTTTTACATTATTCTTTAATGACATATTAAGCTCTGAGCCCAAACATTTAACACTTAAATAACCAATTATCCTTTCTTTAACAAGACAGAGGGCTTAATATTTAAAATATCCCAGGAGATGAAGAATAATAGTTGTGTCTTATCTTCCTGGAGTGGAAGAAAACTAAAGAGTTAACTATCCATCTAAGAGAGTCTCCACGATGTTTATGGAACACAAGGTGGAGATTCTGGCTTGTAATCCTTAGGACAGGTCCTAAGAACTTTTGATGGGATCATTTAGCATCAGTGAATTCTTAGAGTTAAGATGCAAATTTTGGCGTCACCTTCTCTGAACCCTTCCTTCTTTCAAAAGAACAGCCTAAATAGGGTCTGGTCATCTCTGATAGATCTAGAAGGTATGGCTCTGGGGTTTGTGCTGGCCACTTTTCTGTTCAGAGATTCATCCCAGGAGAAAGGCAATGCCTAGATCTTGCTCAGACAGATGTACATAAACGTGTGATTCTGAGGAATTATAACAAACTGCATCACTGTCAGGGCTTTCCATTTCGATGCCAAGTGTAATCTCCTTATTGGAGCATGAAATACAGACTTGGTTCAGCTGTCAGAGAACTGGAAAAATGCCTGCACTCAAACAGCACACTGGTGGATATTTTCATCCCAGTACTGAAATTTTCAACTTTTAACTCACTTCGATATCAGTGGTACACTGATCTCACAGAACAACTTGGTAAGTGCTCCTTCTATTTTTTCTAATTTTTAGGAGTATTTATTGAAGATTGCTTCTGTTTCTTCCTAAATTATACATGGTACCTTATTTGAAAATGCCAATCCTTTCCCAATTGACTTGAGCATTTCATGGAATCTCAGTTAAAAATCCCAACAGTGTGGGCTTCCCTAGTAGCTCAGTGGTAAAGAGTCCACCTGATAATGCAGGAAACATGGATTCATCCCTGATCCAGGAAGATCGCATATGCTGCAGAGCAACTAAACCTGTGAGCCACAACTATTGAGCCCATGTGCCACAACTACTGAAGCCCGTGTGCCTGAGAGCCAGAGTTCCACAAGAAAAAGTCATCACAACAAGAAGCCTACTCACCTTAACTAGAGAGTAGCCCCACTCTCTGCAACTAGAGAAGAGCCTGTGGTAGCAGTGATAACCCAGAATAGCCAAAAATGAATAAATAAATAATATTAAAAATAAAAAAATCCCAATAGTGTGTGTGTGTGTGTGTGTGTGTGTACATTGAAAAGCAATTGTGAAATTTGTATACAAATTATAAGTGCCAAGAAGATCCAGGGTGATCTTCAGGAACAAAGCGAGGGACTTACATTGCCAGATATCAGGACTTATTATAAAACTACAATAATTAAGACAGTGTATTATTGATGCAAGAATAGAAAGACTATTCAATAGTACACACAGAAGATCCCAGCCCCATATCTACAAACTGTATCAGCTTTCACTCAGGACAAGATCTCTCACATTACTTGCCTGTAACATCTATGCCTTCTGATCCCAAAGGGAGTTGGAGAATCAGGGGAAAGGTCACTAATCCATCTTCTTCATGCATTGGCATAGGAGGAAAAGTCAGTTTGCACAGATAAAAACCTAAACAAAAAAAACCCCCAAAGATGGAGACATTGAGAAGAAAATAATGGAACATCTATAGAAAACTGGGTCCTCCAGATCTTGTCAATCCTATGGGTGCACTGCCAAACACCTGATGGTGGCCTACAGCTGCTGTTGGCCAGCAAGGGTAGCAGTGAGGAAGGAAAGCTAGTCATTGAGATAGGAAGAAAGAAGAAGGCTATTGATACAATCCACCAGCACTCTTGTGTTTTTCCATGGCCATATATAGGAAGATTTCCAAAGAACAATGGAAACTTCCTCATCTTCTCCTTACAAATCTTGTATAAGCTCTTCTATTAGCCAACTCTCATGGAAACCAAGAAGGACATTCTGGGAAAAGTGGTTCTCAGTTTACCAAGTTAATAAGGCAGATTCAACAATATACAGTCACCAGCTTGATAACAAATGTAACGCTGAAGTGCAATGCAGAAAGAATGATCTTTTCAATTTCAACATATGTTTTTGGATCAATTATATACCCTTTTGCGAAAAAATAAGTCTCGACACTAGCTCACACTCATTTACAGAATCAGTATTGGATTATAGATCTAAATGTTAAATGCAAAACACAATTTTAAAAGGAAACACAGACCAATGTCCTTATAACCTTGAAGTAGGCAGAAATTTCTTATATAGGGCAAAAAAAGTATTAATTACAAAGGGCAAAAATTTGATTGTTAATTATATTAAAATTAATAATCATTGTCCATCAAAAAAAACTCTACTAAGACAGTGAAAAGATAAATCATAGAATGGGAGAAGATATATGCAATATGTGTGGTAGGAACTCATATTGAGAATATTTCAAGAACTCCTATAAATAAATAAATAAATAAACAAGTAATAAGAAATTAAGCATATAACCCAACAGAAGATTGGACCAACTTTGTGTGCATATTATAAATAAACATATCCAGATGGCCAATGTATTAGTTATGTGGTTTCTTTGCATGCTCAGTCACCCAGTCAGGTCTGACTCTTCATGACCCATGTGCCATAGCCCACCAGGCTCCTCTGTCCATGGGATCCTCCAGGCAAGAATACTGGAGTGAGTTGCCATTTCCCCCTCCACGAGGTCTTCCTGACTAAGGATTGAACCTGTGTCTTCTGTGTTTCCTGAGTTGGCAAGCAGATTCTTTACCACTGTGCTACCTGAAGTAGGGGGACCCTATTAGTTATCTACTGCTATGTAAAAAAATTACCCTATAATTTAATGGCAGAAAATAACATACATTTTATATCATACATTTATGTCACATACATTTATTATCCTTGTGGGTCAAGAATCCGTGTACTTTGTTGGGTCTTCAGACTCTTAGTTTCCTGTACAATTGCAATCATCTTAAACTAAAGTCAGGTAAAGGTGAATCTGCTTCCAAGCTCACTCCAGTGGTTGTTGGCAGTACTCATTTCCTACTCAACTTTTGGACTGAAGCTCTGAGTGCCTCAGTTCTTACTCAGAAGGCCTTTCCATACTGCAGGCATAACATAACTGGCTTTGTTGGAGGAAGCAAACAAGGAGGCAAGAATGCCAGTAAAACATTCAGAGTCACAGTCTTTATAACCTAATCTCAGATGCAACGTTCTGTCCATTTTGCATATTCTATAGATTAAGAGGGTTTCCTGGCAAAGGATCCATCTACCCATGCAGAAGATGCATAGAGTTGTCGGTTCTAATCCTGGATATGGAAGATCCCCTGAAGGAGGGCATGGAAATTCTTGCCTAGAGAATCCCTTGGTGAGCAGAGCCTGGCAAGCTAAAATCCATAGTGTCACAGAGTCAGACACAACTGAAGCAATTTAACATGCATGCATAGATTAAAAGCAAGTCACTGGGTCCAGCATACTCAAAAGGGAGGGTGGTAGATTACATTAAGGCATGAACTCTCCAACACTGCTGATAGATGTATACATTGTCGTAGACATCTTGCAAAATATTCTGGTAGTTTTTTTTTTATTAAAGCTGAATTATAGGCATAGTCACTTACCCAGCAATTTCGCCTATTTGTAGATGACCAAAAAAATAAATGTATTCTAATGTTCATTCAAAAAACTAAACAGACCTCCTGGTGGTCCATCAGGTAAAACGCTGCACTTCCAATGCAGGGGACTCAGGTTTGATCC
The DNA here is from genome assembly GCA_022376925.1 of Tragulus kanchil. Lineage (NCBI taxonomy): Eukaryota > Metazoa > Chordata > Mammalia > Artiodactyla > Tragulidae > Tragulus > Tragulus kanchil. Next base: position 149,023,093 of record JAIOJX010000024.1, read on the forward strand.
CTGGTCAGGCAACTAGATCTCATATGCCACAACTAAGAGTTCCCACATGACAACTAAGAAGACATGCTCCACATGCCACAATGAAGACCCTGTGTGTTACAACTAAGACTTGGTGCAGCCAAGTAAATAAATATATATTAAAAACAAAACAAAGAAATGTAAAAAAAAAATGTTCAAAGCAACACAGTCCATGACAGACAAACCAACTTCATTGTTAATTATTACTAAAATGCACAAATACATTGAATCATATTTGTACAGTGAAAGTACAATAAGGATGAGCAAATTACAACTGTATCTAACAATATGGATAAATCTATCAAATATAACTTGAAATCAGGTAAGTTAGAAAGTCAAGAGAGCATACCACACAATTTCATTTATATAAAGTTCAAATCAAAGTAATCTATGGTGTTAAAAGTCAGAAGAGGTTACTCTTGGACAGTGATTGCAAAGGTCTTCTGCGATTTAGCTCAAAATCTTCCTGTAACAGGCCTTTCCAATTACTGCAGGCATAACATAACTGGCTTTTTTGGGAGCAACGGGTGCAGAAAACAGAGAGTCTTTATAACCTAATCTCAGATGCAACGTTCTGTCCATTTTGCATATTCTATAGATTAAAGGGTTTCCTGGCAAAGGATCCATCTACCCATGCAGAAGATGCATAGAGTTGCCAGTTCTAATCCTGGATATGGAAGATCCCTGAAGGAGGGCATGGAAATTCTTGCCTAGAGAATCCCTTGGTGAGCAGAGCCTGGCAAGCTAAAATCCATAGTGTCACAGAGTCAGACACAACTGAAGCAATTTAACATGCATGCATAGATTAAAAGCAAGTCACTGGGTCCAGCATACTCAAAAGGGAGGGTGGTAGATTACATTAAGGCATGAACTCTCCAACACTGCTGATAGATGTATACATTGTCGTAGACATCTTGCAAAATATTCTGGTAGTTTTTTTTTTATTAAAGCTGAATTATAGGCATAGTCACTTACCCAGCAATTTCGCCTATTTGTAGATGACCAAAAAAATAAATGTATTCTAATGTTCATTCAAAAAACTAAACAGACCTCCTGGTGGTCCATCAGGTAAAACGCTGCACTTCCAATGCAGGGGACTCAGGTTTGATCCCTGGTCAGGCAACTAGATCTCATATGCCACAACTAAGAGTTCCCACATGACAACTAAGAAGACATGCTCCACATGCCACAATGAAGACCCTGTGTGTTACAACTAAGACTTGGTGCAGCCAAGTAAATAAATATATATTAAAAACAAAACAAAGAAATGTAAAAAAAAAATGTTCAAAGCAACACAGTCCATGACAGACAAACCAACTTCATTGTTAATTATTACTAAAATGCACAAATACATTGAATCATATTTGTACAGTGAAAGTACAATAAGGATGAGCAAATTACAACTGTATCTAACAATATGGATAAATCTATCAAATATAACTTGAAATCAGGTAAGTTAGAAAGTCAAGAGAGCATACCACACAATTTCATTTATATAAAGTTCAAATCAAAGTAATCTATGGTGTTAAAAGTCAGAAGAGGTTACTCTTGGACAGTGATTGCAAAGGTCTTCTGCGATTTAGCTCAAAATCTTCCTGTAACAGCCCGTCTCATTCAGCACTTGTTGAACCACAAGGGCCTATTTGATGTGAACCCAAATTGCCCCAACTATCTCTGGCTTCGTTTGCTAGTCTCGTCATTCACTACTCCAGGTTCCTTCAGCTCCCCAACTATACGTCTACTTCAAGACATTGCCTCTTATTGTTTCACTTGTAAACTTCTTCCCCCAGATTTTGAAATGCCTTGCATTCTCACCTTGTTGAGCTTTATGGGAGAGGACTTCCCTAGGTAAGCTTGTTTTTAACCCACTTCAGTTTTTGTGATGCAGTTATAAATATCTAGTATGTTACAGATTTACTTATCTAATATCTGCCCTTCTCCTCCCCACTAGAGTGCAAACTCCATGAGCAGGGATTCTAGGGGGAGTTATTGCCATTTCCATAGACTCTAGAACAGTGCCTTACATGCAGGAACCACTCTTTAATCATTTGTTAAATGAATAAAGAGACCAGAAAACCCCGAAAGGAGATGAGAAATCACACAAACTGAGCCATGATGAGTAGAGACAGGCACCAGAGAAAATCACACACCACAAAGAGGCTAGCCATCAGGTTTAGTGAAAAGTCAGGAATCAGTGTTTCATGTACAATACCTTAAGAACAGGAGGCATGGGGAAGGCAATATTCACTTGATGTACGTGTTGATATTCCATAAGTCCATTCTGAGAAAGATGAGAACAAGAACCAATATCAATACTTCTGGGTAGTAGTAGCTTTCCCCATAAAAAATCTGAGTTTTGTATCCATCAAAGAAGCCTTAGACTACAGAATATATCACTCAGGTTTCCTGAATGCTTTTTATGTCAATAGAGTTCACTCCCTTTGATAAATGCCTAATGGAAGGGCTCAGGCATCTTTAAAAAAGTAATTCATTTAAACAGAAACCAATGAAATCATCCACACAATCAGTCTTTCAAAGAGCTTGTAGTACATCAAACAAATTGTTTAATTTATTTTCGTAGCAATTAGGGTATGACTTCTATTTGTTCAGAACTATTGTTAAGATTATCACTTTGTTAGGTGAATTCATCCATGGAAAGTGGCAGCTTTTAATCAGTTGCCACTGTATTGGTTACAAATAGAAACAATATGACAAATGTACCAATGAACACTTAGTTCATAATTCTTTTTGTTCCTATTTGTCTCAGGTCATTTGACTCACAGATTTATCTAATTCACATAAGCATCTCAAGTGCCCACGTTAGCTGTTTTCCTTTGTATTTCCATTATTAGCACTCTGTTTTATCTTCCTCATTGTCTCAATGGGTTAATCACCATTTACAATATCAAGATGAAATGTGCTTTGGAGTTTTCAACTCCTAAATAAGTGGTGAACCTAATGTAATATAAGTCAATATTTAAATGCATGCATCCTGTAATAACAAGATTCCATTCATTAGGTTATTAGCATTTTATGACAGTATTTGTCTTCTGATTGCATTTTTAATGGTAGTTGCTCATGCATTTCATCATCAAAGAGAATCTAAGAGATGGTGTAAATAGACATCTTATGAAGAGAGCTCAACATGTTAGCTAAGTATAAACATCTGGATATAACCAGAAGGAGATAGCACTTCAAAGCCGACCTTTAAATTTCTTTTCAGGAAACCATAATGTGTGTTAAGGTATGACACAGAAAATTCTGCATTCATTTATAATCTGGCATGTTGCATACATTTCAAGAAGTGACTAAATGGATGATTATTTAGTATATCCATAAATTCACAAATCAAGAGGGATAATATGAAGTAAAACATTATTGTTTTTGTTAACATGGTAGATTCACATAAAATCATATGTCATGAATTAATCATGTAAAAAATAGGGCAAATAATCATTAGGGAATTCATTAGGGAAAAGTCAGTGTGAAAGAGCTTGTATATAAACTGCATTGAAAAAAAAATATTGACCTTTCTTATTTTCCTGTTTCAAATTATTAAATTTCTAAGACTATTAAAGGAAAATATACAAGCATATACAATTGATCTTTCATTAATGATTCTGTTTCAATTTTAGGTCAGTAATTTCCCAAAATAAGAAAACTATCCTTTTTGTAAAATTAATACAATATTCTCTTCTCAAAAGAAATCCATGTCTTTTCTAAAAACAAAAACTTACTTCTGATATTTCCAACTTTCTTTATACTTCATACACTCATTCACTATTTCATTTATTGAGGCTCTAATATGCACTTTATCTTAGCATTTATTTCTCATACCTTCCATGTTCCTGATGTCCAATAGGCTACACAGAAACTGCGCAAAGATTCTTCCAAACCCCCAACCTTTCTTTACATTATCCCTTATTTCCATTATTAGCACTCTGTTTTATCTTCCTCATTGTCTCAATGGGTTAATCACCATTTACAATATCAAGATGAAATGTGCTTTGGAGTTTTCAACTCCTAAATAAGTGGTGAACCTAATGTAATATAAGTCAATATTTAAATGCATGCATCCTGTAATAACAAGATTCCATTCATTAGGTTATTAGCATTTTATGACAGTATTTGTCTTCTGATTGCATTTTTAATGGTAGTTGCTCATGCATTTCATCATCAAAGAGAATCTAAGAGATGGTGTAAATAGACATCTTATGAAGAGAGCTCAACATGTTAGCTAAGTATAAACATCTGGATATAACCAGAAGGAGATAGCACTTCAAAGCCGACCTTTAAATTTCTTTTCAGGAAACCATAATGTGTGTTAAGGTATGACACAGAAAATTCTGCATTCATTTATAATCTGGCATGTTGCATACATTTCAAGAAGTGACTAAATGGATGATTATTTAGTATATCCATAAATTCACAAATCAAGAGGGATAATATGAAGTAAAACATTATTGTTTTTGTTAACATGGTAGATTCACATAAAATCATATGTCATGAATTAATCATGTAAAAAATAGGGCAAATAATCATTAGGGAATTCATTAGGGAAAAGTCAGTGTGAAAGAGCTTGTATATAAACTGCATTGAAAAAAAAATATTGACCTTTCTTATTTTCCTGTTTCAAATTATTAAATTTCTAAGACTATTAAAGGAAAATATACAAGCATATACAATTGATCTTTCATTAATGATTCTGTTTCAATTTTAGGTCAGTAATTTCCCAAAATAAGAAAACTATCCTTTTTGTAAAATTAATACAATATTCTCTTCTCAAAAGAAATCCATGTCTTTTCTAAAAACAAAAACTTACTTCTGATATTTCCAACTTTCTTTATACTTCATACACTCATTCACTATTTCATTTATTGAGGCTCTAATATGCACTTTATCTTAGCATTTATTTCTCATACCTTCCATGTTCCTGATGTCCAATAGGCTACACAGAAACTGCGCAAAGATTCTTATTCAAACCCCTAAACAATTTACTTTTTCTCTGATGCATTCTTGGTTTTCAAATTACTATTTTCTTCTCTTTGTCCCATCTCACTATTGAAGCCCCAAATGTGCTTTAATGATTCTGGCTGAGGAAATAAAGGCAAAAAAGTCTACTTATGCTAATATTTACTAAAATTAGAAAGAATAAAGTACTGGACCCCAATCATTCTCTATTTATGTGCCTTCTTCTTCAAAGTAATGAGAGTTAAATGAAACACTAGAATTTGAAGACATGTCAGAAAAATCACAGTGAAGATAGGTAGGGTGTTAGAAATTTGAATAAACACTGTCCTCTAACACAGTCAAATCTTATGATGTGGGTATGTTCCCCCATTTTTGGCATTGGTTGCAGGTGGCTTCTGGAACCATGTCCCCTTCCTGTAGGCCGAGTGTTCTCTTATAGCCAGAAAAAGTCCCTGAATATGTCTTGGGTATTAAAAATGCTCACCCTTTAGTGAGTACAGTTTTGGGGCTGTGAGCAGGAAGAAACAAACAGCATCTGCTGCATAAAGGAAGAATGGAAAGAATGATTAAAAATTTCAGCTTTGTCTTCTCCCATACCTAAGTCTTCACAAGTAGGTGTTAGTCAGTAAACCTAATGCATCATTGATGTTATTAACAAATCATCATTTTCATTCAAAAATATTTACTGAATCTTATGTGCAGATCTCTGGTGGAGAAAAAGAGAAGGATGGGGCTTCCCTGGTTGTCCAGTGGGTAAAGAGTCTGCCTTGCAGTGCAAGGGGCGCCAGTTTGATCCATGATCCAGGAAGACCCCACCCGCAGAGCGGCTGGACTGGTGTCACAAGCCAGCACTCTGGAGCGCATGCACCCAGAGCCGGTGCTTGGCAACAAGAGAGGCCATTGCAATGGGAGGCCCACACAGACCGAAGAATAAAGACGGATGAAAATAAATAAATAACAATAAAAGAAGCCAAAATTAAAAAGAGAGAGAGAGAAGGATAAATAAGTATATATATATATATATATATATATATATATATATATATGTATACAAAGAAAAGGATAGAGAAATAGTATAGGCTTTCTAGAAACATAGTAATAAGAAATGGTGATAAAGATAATTATAGAAGAATATATGAATTAATAGCAGCAAAGATAATGTTTTATATAGCCTAGGTATTATCCATTTATAGACATTTTAGCAGCAATGAACCTTAGGTATTCTTCAGTTTGGCTCCACTATTGAGTCATAGAGGCTAAGTGAGTTGTCCAGTGTTGCATGACTTAAAACCAGCCCCAAAACTCCTGAAACTGACAATAAGTGTTGAACGTAATTAAAGAAAGTAACTTGGTCAATATAAAGCCAAGAGAGAAAAAGAAAGCATTGTTATTCTTTCAATATATGCATCATTTTATGTTATAATATCCAAGATCAATGGAGGGTCTGTACTCATTTGGTGAAAACAACTTTCAGCAGAGTAAAAAAGAGCTCTGTGTTTTGCTGCTGTCAGATTTCATAATGACAAACAGAAGGAAACCATAAGCCTGTTTTGAGCAGAATAAACACTGTCCTCTAACACAATCAAATCTTATGATGTGGGTATGTCCCACATCATAAGAATAACCAGTCATCAACCAGTCATCACGTTATGAGGTTCTGAAATCATCTGTGTGTTCTTTATTATTGAATTAGGGAAATCCTCACATATTAGTATTTATGAAGACAAGATTAAAGAAATGGCCCAAAATGCATCATTGATGTTATTAACAAATCATCATTTTCATTCAAAAATATTTACTGAATCTTATGTGCAGATCTCTGGTGGAGAAAAAGAGAAGGATGGGGCTTCCCTGGTTGTCCAGTGGGTAAAGAGTCTGCCTTGCAGTGCAAGGGGCGCCAGTTTGATCCATGATCCAGGAAGACCCCACCCGCAGAGCGGCTGGACTGGTGTCACAAGCCAGCACTCTGGAGCGCATGCACCCAGAGCCGGTGCTTGGCAACAAGAGAGGCCATTGCAATGGGAGGCCCACACAGACCGAAGAATAAAGACGGATGAAAATAAATAAATAACAATAAAAGAAGCCAAAATTAAAAAGAGAGAGAGAGAAGGATAAATAAGTATATATATATATATATATATATATATATATATATATATATATATGTATACAAAGAAAAGGATAGAGAAATAGTATAGGCTTTCTAGAAACATAGTAATAAGAAATGGTGATAAAGATAATTATAGAAGAATATATGAATTAATAGCAGCAAAGATAATGTTTTATATAGCCTAGGTATTATCCATTTATAGACATTTTAGCAGCAATGAACCTTAGGTATTCTTCAGTTTGGCTCCACTATTGAGTCATAGAGGCTAAGTGAGTTGTCCAGTGTTGCATGACTTAAAACCAGCCCCAAAACTCCTGAAACTGACAATAAGTGTTGAACGTAATTAAAGAAAGTAACTTGGTCAATATAAAGCCAAGAGAGAAAAAGAAAGCATTGTTATTCTTTCAATATATGCATCATTTTATGTTATAATATCCAAGATCAATGGAGGGTCTGTACTCATTTGGTGAAAACAACTTTCAGCAGAGTAAAAAAGAGCTCTGTGTTTTGCTGCTGTCAGATTTCATAATGACAAACAGAAGGAAACCATAAGCCTGTTTTGAGCAGAATAAACACTGTCCTCTAACACAATCAAATCTTATGATGTGGGTATGTTCCCACATCATAAGAATAACCAGTCATCAACCAGTCATCACGTTATGAGGTTCTGAAATCATCTGTGTGTTCTTTATTATTGAATTAGGGAAATCCTCACATATTAGTATTTATGAAGACAAGATTAAAGAAATTAAATGACTGGCTTTGAAATGAACAGTCTTGCTTAGGAGAAATATTATGCTCTTATTCAAAGTTTCATAGAAGAAAACAGGCCAGCTCTTAGATAAAGAGAGCAGTGAGCCATGTTATGAGGATGTGACCAAAATGTAAAGAAAGTCTTTATTTTTTCAGTGCCCAAAGGGAAAACTAGAGGGAAAAGGTAAAAGCAAAGTAATTACTCAGGTAAGTAAATGATTATTGTATTCACCATCACAGTATGGTTGATTTTGTCACTGTCAATATTCCCAAATATATATACAACTTTAAAGTTACCAAAGTTACCCTTTGATCCCTGGCTGAGGAAGATCCCACATGCTAAGGAGCGGCTGGACCAGTGTGTCCAATTGTGCGCTGGCACTCTGGAGCGCATGCACCCAGAGTCGGTGCTCTGCAACAAGAGAGGTCACTGCAATGGGAGGCCACACAGGCCAAAGATAAAGATGGATGAAAATATATAAATAAATAAATAAACAATAAAAGAGGCCAAAATTTAAAAAAAATGTAATGTTCAAAGGTAACACATTATCAACATGTATAGTCATGGCTGGCAGATGTCAGAGAAGTGAATAGAGGATGAGATCATAAATCATCAGAAAAGTATGAAGCGGTAAAGACACAAGGTGATGAAAAATATCCAGGATGCTTTCCTAAAGGGTAGATCTTTTCAAGTAAAGGTGGTAGAAATTTTAAGTTCGGTGAAGTAAATCACTGGGTATTAGCAAATAAGTTGGAATTCTGTGCCACATAAAATCTCATACACAGAACTCCAGTGGAGAAGGAGGGAGTGGGGGTGCCGGAAGAGGAGGAAGTCTGGTTAGTAACAAGTAACCAAGCATGTTACTGGACAAAATTTGCATTCCTTTAATTTAGCCAAGTGCTTGGTTTATAGCTGGTAGTCAATACATATTTACTGTAGAAAACAAGAAAGAAAGAAGAAATCTACTTTTCAGACAGAATCCAGACTGATGAGATAGTAAGAGAAGATTGTAATGAATTAAGGAATAAGCAAGAACTGATGCATTAATATGTAAAATTCTGTATTACAGTCATGAACATTTAGAAATTTGCTTGAGAAAGTGTTGGAAACAGGAGTATTTATCTCAATTTAGAAACAAATGATAGGCACAGCTCTTAGATAAAGAGAGCAGTGAGTCATGTTATGAGGATGTGACCAAAATGTAAAGAAAGTCTTTATTTTTCAGTGCCCAAAGGGAAAACTAGAGGGAAAAGGTAAAAGCAAAGTAATTACTCAGGTAAGTAAATGATTATTGTATTCACCATCACAGTATGGTTGATTTTGTCACTGTCAATATTCCCAAATATATATACAACTTTAAAGTTACCAAAGTTACCCTTTGATCCCTGGCTGAGGAAGATCCCACATGCTAAGGAGCGGCTGGACCAGTGTGTCCAATTGTGCGCTGGCACTCTGGAGCGCATGCACCCAGAGTCGGTGCTCTGCAACAAGAGAGGTCACTGCAATGGGAGGCCACACAGGCCAAAGATAAAGATGGATGAAAATATATAAATAAATAAATAAACAATAAAAGAGGCCAAAATTTAAAAAAAATGTAATGTTCAAAGGTAACACATTATCAACATGTATAGTCATGGCTGGCAGATGTCAGAGAAGTGAATAGAGGATGAGATCATAAATCATCAGAAAAGTATGAAGCGGTAAAGACACAAGGTGATGAAAAATATCCAGGATGCTTTCCTAAAGGGTAGATCTTTTCAAGTAAAGGTGGTAGAAATTTTAAGTTCGGTGAAGTAAATCACTGGGTATTAGCAAATAAGTTGGAATTCTGTGCCACATAAAATCTCATACACAGAACTCCAGTGGAGAATGAGGGGAGTGGGGGTGCCGGAAGAGGAGGAAGTCTGGTTAGTAACAAGTAACCAAGCATGTTACTGGACAAAATTTGCATTCCTTTAATTTAGCCAAGTGCTTGGTTTATAGCTGGTAGTCAATACATATTTACTGTAGAAAACAAGAAAGAAAGAAGAAATCTACTTTTCAGACAGAATCCAGACTGATGAGATAGTAAGAGAAGATTGTAATGAATTAAGGAATAAGCAAGAACTGATGCATTAATATGTAAAATTCTGTATTACAGTCATGAACATTTAGAAATTTGCTTGAGAAAGTGTTGGAAACAGGAGTATTTATCTCAATTTAGAATTACATAAGCATTAAAATGGACAAAATTAAGATTTCTTTTGTAGGGCACAGGGCAGATGGAAATTATGGACTTCTGCTTGGGAATTTACTTTCTTTAATTATACAAAAATAGTTTGTGAAGTTCAAACAGTCTCTCAGCTTTAGCCACATCTCAGTTTAATAGCTCTGGGAATTGTATAAGGAACACAACTAGAAATGTGAACAAGTATGTAGAAGCAACTTTGATCAAGCCAAGGTTTGTTTCCAAAGTAGAATTTTAAAAAAATAAACAAATGGAAAAAATGATTATTGTCATTTATGGTTTTGTCAACTCAGCTTGAATCTTCTGCTCAGCTAATTATGTAGTACCCTCATTATTTGAGTGAAATATTGTAGTTAGGAGTTTATGTCTGCCCAGCACACTTCTAATCCTTCTATAACTGGAAACACAGGCCCTCTTTTTTCTAGGAATCATATAAATAACAATAGTGTCTACTTCTTCAGTCAAAGTAGAGGCATTTGGCATAATATGACCTATCAACATACACTATTCCTCTGGTCATGAAGAGGTACATTGTCTAAACAAGGGTGACGAGAATCAGGAATTTTTGGAACTTAGCCTGACAAAAACAATGCTCAATCAACATTAGTTAAAAGAATGTAGGCAGGGGCTTCCCTGGTGGTCCAGTGGGTAAGGACACTGCCTTGCAGTGCAAGGGGCGCCGGTTCGATCCCTGGCCTGGGAAGATCCCACGTGCCACGGAGCGGCTGGACAGATGTGTCCATCTGGAGCACATGTGCCCAGAGCCAGTGCTCTGAGACAACAGAAGCCACCGCGATGGGAGGCGCACACGGGCCAAAGAACAAAGATGGATGAAAATAGATAAAATGAAAGACCAATAGAAGTGGCCCTCCCGCCCTCCTCCCTCCCCAATCCCCCCGCAAAAAAAAAAAAAAGAATGTAGGCAATTGAATGAGTAAGTTATGGGAATAAACTAGACCTTTTTCTTTCCTTTAGGGTCATGATGCTAGGAGAATATCACCTGGGCTTCTTCAGTCTTTATTAATTGATAAGAAGTAGCTCATCATCAATCGATGATAATGATGCTGAGATGAAAGGAAAGCAGAGACAAGTATAACTAAGAACTGAGTAAAAAGAGAGAAATATTCATGAAACTCTCCTGGAATTTCAGATTTTGTGACTAATAAATTTCCTTTTCGGTGAAGTTGCTCCAAGTTTCTACCACTTGTCTAAAGAGGCTCATGACAAATGCCACAATATTCAGTAGGAATTTAGCAGACCCCCCAGAGTACCTAGCAGAAATGGAGGTGATCAAACAAGCAATCATTAGATTTAAATACAATGTATTTCATTATAGATGTGAATAAAATTCAAAAATTCTGTCAGAATCAGCAAAAATTTTGCTCATAGCACACTTTCAATTCAGTTACTTTCGTATTAAACCTAATAAAATTACTTTAAGGGGAAAATATATAATATTAAGTTCATATCTATTGCATATCCTAACATAGAAGACTCTAAACAGATGTTTACTATTTCATTTTCATGATTTCAGATTTTCATATTATATTAGAGGGCATCCCAGGTGACACTAGTGCTAAAGAATCTGCCTGCCAATAAAGGAAATGTAAGAGACTCAGGATATATCCCTGAGTTGGGAAGACCCCCTGGAAGAGAGCATGGTAACCCACTACAGTATTCTTGCCTAGAGAATCCCATGGACAGAGGAGCCTGGTGGGCTGGAAAGAGTTGAACATGACTGAGCACATTGTATTAGAAACATTTACAACATATTAGCAACTGCCTCTTGCATTTCCTGCTTTCTTATTGTTTTGGAAGGCTATTTTAAATTTAGCATCAGTGGATGAGTTTCATCTTATGGACATTAAATTTCAGACACAAGAGTTTAGATTCCCACAAGACTGTAACAGAGGCTTTACTCCACGGTAAGCTTAGGAATGTCTTAAAATGTAATTCTGGTGAAACTAATTATTCTTATCAGCCTTTGGAAATCAAGCCACAACTGTAAATTTTCCTCCATAAGTAGAAGATGAGTAGGAAGAAAATGCCTCACTGTAATTCAACATTCATCTGAGGGCTTCCCTGGTGGTCCAGTGGGTAAGGACACCACCTTGCAGTGCAAGGGGCGCGGTTCGATCCCTGGCCCGAGAAGATCCCACGTGCCGCGGAGCCGCTGGACCGATGTGTCCAATTACCGAGCCGGAGCTCTGGAGCGCATGCGCCCAGAGCCGGTGCTCTGCGACAACAGAGGCCGCAGCGATGGGAGGCCCACACGGGCCAAAGAACAAAGATGGATGAAAATAGATAAATGAAGGACCAATAGAAGTGACCCGCCTGCCCCCCTCCCCCCCCAACCCGCCTCCCCCACCCCCCCAAAAAAATTTCATCTGATAAATATTTATGGAGTTTACCAAGATAGCTGGATTGTTCTAAGTTCTTGAGATAAAACCATAAAGAAAGAGAAAGAACTCTGATATCCTAACTGGAGACAGAGATAATAAAATAAACAAATAAATGAAATAATTTCAGATAGAGATAATGAAATATACATTAATGTAAAACATACTATATTAGAAAATGACCAGGTTAGGGAAATCCACTGTGAGGACATGCTGTTGTAGCTGATATCTGAATGAAAGTTACCAGACAGGCAGGAGAACCTGGGAGATAAACATTTAGAGCAGAGGGAACTGATGTGCAAATTTTTTGAGAGACAAGGTGTTTGAAATTCAAGAAAAGTAGGTGGATACCTAATGCAGCTGGAATGTGGGGACCTAGAGGGAGAGGGTGGATGATGAGATCAGAGAGCTCTGTGAGCAATGGGTAGTTTGAGAAGCCACTGAGGATTTTCAGATGAGAAATGACACTATATAATGTTCCTTTCAGAAAGGTCACTGACTCAGATTGGAGGCTGGATTCTAGGGCTCAAGATTAGAATGAGAGATAGTAGTAGGAAGCTATTATATTAATAACAATAAAGGGGAAATGGACAATAGGAGCTTGGACTAAAAGGCTGAAATGAACTTAAGGGGAATGATGCTTTGGGAAATAAAGACTGGTTTGGTGGAAAATTAATCTGGTGAACTTATTCTTATCAGTTGGAAATCAACCCCTGTAAATTTTCCTCCATAAGTAGAAGATGAGTAGGAAGAAATGCCTCACTGTAATTCAACATTCATCTGAGGGCTTCCCTGGTGGTCCAGTGGGTAAGGACACCACCTTGCAGTGCAAGGGGCGCGGTTCGATCCCTGGCCCGAGAAGATCCCACGTGCCGCGGAGCCGCTGGACCGATGTGTCCAATTACCGAGCCGGAGCTCTGGAGCGCATGCGCCCAGAGCCGGTGCTCTGCGACAACAGAGGCCGCAGCGATGGGAGGCCCACACGGGCCAAAGAACAAAGATGGATGAAAATAGATAAATGAAGGACCAATAGAAGTGACCCGCCTGCCCCCTTCCCTCCCCAACCTGCTTCCCCCCCACCCCCCCAAAAAAATTTCATCTGATAAATATTTATGGAGTTTACCAAGATAGCTGGATTGTTCTAAGTTCTTGAGATAAAACCATAAAGAAAGAGAAAGAACTCTGATATCCTAACTGGAGACAGAGATAATAAAATAAACAAATAAATGAAATAATTTCAGATAGAGATAATGAAATATACATTAATGTAAAACATACTATATTAGAAAATGACCAGGTTAGGGAAATCCACTGTGAGGACATGCTGTTGTAGCTGATATCTGAATGAAAGTTACCAGACAGGCAGGAGAACCTGGGAGATAAACATTTAGAGCAGAGGGAACTGATGTGCAAATTTTTTGAGAGACAAGGTGTTTGAAATTCAAGAAAAGTAGGTGGATACCTAATGCAGCTGGAATGTGGGGACCTAGAGGGAGAGGGTGGATGATGAGATCAGAGAGCTCTGTGAGCAATGGGTAGTTTGAGAAGCCACTGAGGATTTTCAGATGAGAAATGACACTATATAATGTTCCTTTCAGAAAGGTCACTGACTCAGATTGGAGGCTGGATTCTAGGGCTCAAGATTAGAATGAGAGATAGTAGTAGGAAGCTATTATATTAATAACAATAAAGGGGAAATGGACAATAGGAGCTTGGACTAAAAGGCTGAAATGAACTTAAGGGGAATGATGCTTTGGGAAATAAAGACTATGGGGTATATAAAATGTAGGTGAAGAAAAAAGGAAGAATCAAGGAACCTCATAACTACTTCTGATGATCAACTTTAAGAATGTGATGACTCGTTAACATGGTATACTTATGAAATCTTCAATTAAACTAAATTACTAAATTTACTCTCATTTTCAGGACTCAGTGTCATGAAGTGAAAATGACTGAGCCAAAAAAATAATTAAGATTGTGATTTGTTGTATGACCAAATTTCCTTTGCAAGAAAAATAAGTGTTTTTAAAAGCATTGTTAGGAAGAAGCTGATGAAGGCAGTTTGAATATTCAGGTCTTTAAATTGGCAACTTTAGACAACCCTGTACTAAAATTCCCTTATGAAGTATTTTATACCTTCTCTCTTTATCACTTAAAACATCTTTAATTATTACCTCTCTTTTTCCTGTATGGTATTTATACCTTATTAAACTGTAAGCTTATGCTCCTTTATATCCTCTTCATAATTTCACACATTTTTCTCACAATAACTCAATAAACATTTTTCAGTGTATAAATTACTTCCTCTAAGAGAACCATCTCCCTCATCTCCACTTCTTCCTGAAGTGAAAGTGAAAGTGTTAGTCATGTCCAACTCTTTGCGACCCCGTAGACTGTACCCCTCCGGGCAAGGATACTGGAGTGGGTAGCCATTCCCTTCTCTGGAAATCTTCCACACCCAGGGATCGAACCCAGGTCTCCTGCACTACAGGCAATTCTTTACCCTCTGAGCAGTTACTCATTTTTTCAGGACAATTAACTCCTGCATTTGCCTTCTCTGCTCTCTCCTCAGTCTTCCCACAGCATTTCATCCTCACCAATTTCATTAATTGACTCTGCTCTTAGCATTGGGCCGCAGTGCCAAGGCAATCAGCCCCTCCATCACTAATAGAACTTCATGTCCTATACTCTAAAAATGATAATCTCAGCTGACAAAGAGAATCTTAATGTTTTACTCCTCTGGGCAAACATTGAAAAATCCCCTCATAGATCTTAAATATTTTTTCTCCTATACAAATTCTGTAACCTTTTAAAAGATTCTGACTGATTTACTAGACAATTATGATAGTAAGGCATTTCAAGAGCTTCCCAGGTGGCACTAGTCGTAAATGAAGGAGACAAAAGAGACAAGGATTCAGTCCCTGGATTCAGAAGATCCCCTGGAGAAGGGCATGGCAAACCACTCCAGTATTCTTTCCTGGAGAATCCTATAGACAGAGAAGCCTGGAGGGGTTTCCGTCCATAACGGCAGAGTCGGACATGAACTGAAGCGACTGAGTATGCATGCATGCAAGGCATTTCAAATGCTGTATTTCAAATTTAAAATTTCTATGGTATTTTTTTCAAATAAGCTTTAAAAAATAATAGAATCCACCCTCCTTTTGCTACTGCTACTGTTCACCAAAGCTTAACTTTTCTCCTTGCTCAAATACATGAAGCACTCCCTTCCCTACAGAATACAAGTCTGGAAGAGGGCCTTTTATGTTAATACTTAACTGTAATTTTGATTTAAGAAACTGTGTGTGACAACCCACACCCCTAGCCTGCTTGGAAGGTATGCTTCTCCTTCCTTTTTGCAAAACATTTCTATCAACAGCACACTCTTTTTAAATTTTGTGGTGTTTGTATAATATCTCACCTTCCCTACTGAATCATAAGCTCTTAGACCAGTGCTAATAACCACCCCCAGAGTGTTGGAAAATATTTGTTTAATCAATTATCGCATACACTTAATTAAAAAACAAATCAATGTTCCGACCTCGAGACTGTACCCTCCGGCAAGGATACTGGAGTGGGTAGCCATTCCTTCTCTGGAATTTCATTAAATTCTTTACCCTCTGAGCAGTTACTCATTTTTTCAGGACAATTAACTCCTGCATTTGCCTTCTCTGCTCTCTCCTCAGTCTTCCCACAGCATTTCATCCTCACCAATTTCATTAATTGACTCTGCTCTTAGCATTGGGCCGCAGTGCCAAGGCAATCAGCCCCTCCATCACTAATAGAACTTCATGTCCTATACTCTAAAAATGATAATCTCAGCTGACAAAGAGAATCTTAATGTTTTACTCCTCTGGGCAAACATTGAAAAATCCCCTCATAGATCTTAAATATTTTTTCTCCTATACAAATTCTGTAACCTTTTAAAAGATTCTGACTGATTTACTAGACAATTATGATAGTAAGGCATTTCAAGAGCTTCCCAGGTGGCACTAGTCGTAAATGAAGGAGACAAAAGAGACAAGGATTCAGTCCCTGGATTCAGAAGATCCCCTGGAGAAGGGCATGGCAAACCACTCCAGTATTCTTTCCTGGAGAATCCTATAGACAGAGAAGCCTGGAGGGTTACCGTCCATAACGGCAGAGTCGGACATGAACTGAAGCGACTGAGTATGCATGCATGCAAGGCATTTCAAATGCTGTATTTCAAATTTAAAATTTCTATGGTATTTTTTTCAAATAAGCTTTAAAAAATAATAGAATCCACCCTCCTTTTGCTACTGCTACTGTTCACCAAAGCTTAACTTTTCTCCTTGCTCAAATACATGAAGCACTCCCTTCCCTACAGAATACAAGTCTGGAAGAGGGCCTTTTATGTTAATACTTAACTGTAATTTTGATTTAAGAAACTGTGTGTGACAACCCACACCCCTAGCCTGCTTGGAAGGTATGCTTCTCCTTCCTTTTTGCAAAACATTTCTATCAACAGCACACTCTTTTTAAATTTTGTGGTGTTTGTATAATATCTCACCTTCCCTACTGAATCATAAGCTCTTAGACCAGTGCTAATAACCACCCCCAGAGTGTTGGAAAATATTTGTTTAATCAATTATCGCATACACTTAATTAAAAAACAAATCAATGCATGAAAAAATAAGTAAGTGCTTTGATGGCTAATATTGACTCTGAGGGCAGTCTCATTTGGGCCAAAAAACTTTCAATACAGCCATATTTGCATTAGAAAGCTTCCTTTGTGCAAACACTCTAGGGCAACTGTGTAAAGTCACTTTGAAGGTAAATGCCATCAAATATTAATAAGATAAGCCTAGGGAAATAAGCTTGTAGTTTATTCCAGATAAAAAGAGCATTTTTCCCCCCTGAAGTATGACTATGTACAGGAATTTAAAGCTCCCTTCTATATGTCAGACAGAGGTATGTGAGCAGCAAAACTGAAAAACAGAGTAAGGTATGTTGGTAAGTAAATAGGTGGGAAGCTCCTCATGTGGTGGACAAGAACCTTAGAAGATGCTGGGGTTTTTCTCACTCAATTTTCTTCCCAGAATCTCCTGTCCAGATCTAATGTAAGGTAGAAATACATTTAAAGTTACTTTTTAACAATCCTTCAATCACCTATAACCTTATGAAATAACTAAAACAGTCCAGGACCTCTACTCTGTGACCTAGAAAGGCTGCATATATTCTGACCAAAGAAGAAATGGAAAGGGTGCCCTGGCCTGACAGAGGAACCACAAGCGTGGCTGAAATAGACAAAAAGAGATCCCACAAGATCCCCACTCAAATGAGTTTCCAGTCAATTACAAAGTACATTTTGTTGGATCAAGAAACTAAATCCGGGGCTTCCCTGGTGGTCCAGTGGGTAAGGACACCGCCTTGCAGTGCAAGGGGTGCCGGTTCAATCCCTGGCCTGGGAAGATCCCACGTGCCGTGGAGCAGCTGGACCAATGTGTCCAATTACCGAGTCGGAGCTCTGGAGCGCATGCGCCCAGAGCCGGTGCTCTGCAACAACAGAGGCCACCGCGATGGGAGGCCCACACGGGTCAAAGAACAAAGATGAATGAAACTAGACAAATGAAAGACCAGTGGAAGTGGCCTGCCCACCCCTCTCTCTCCCCACCCCCACCAAAGTAGATAAAATTTTAAAAAAAAGAAACTAAATCCAGTGGGTGGATAAGAACACGCACATGTATGCACTTCCACTTACCACATCACCTTACTTAACCCTCCGAATTTTGTGCAATTGTTTTATAGTTAGATTAATCATGCTTCCATTAGGGCTTTGAATTGTAATTATCTTTTATTTTTCTCTGGCTATTGATTATGAAAACTGACAAACATCTTTACTATAGTGATTATGTAACTATTATTCACTTAATACCATTGTATCATGATCGGTCAACAGAAAATCTATGAGAGATTTCTGGTCAACGAAAGTCTCTAATAGAATTCTCTATCGCTAAAAATACCACTTAATAGAACATCTTGTAATCATTTTTTAAAATTCAGATGCATAACAGAATTGTCTTGGAATTTTTTGAAAAATACAAATGCTCAGGTATTGCTATTCTTTTCTAAAGTTGCAGATGTGTTTTTAATTAGCAGCCATGTTTAAAAACAACAGAACTATATGATGATCTTTTACTTTTATTTAGTATGTCTCACTTTTTTAATTTGATATCCAGTGCTCCCATTTCACTTACTTTATGTTTTCCAATTTCTCCATCTCTTTCTCTTGTTGTTGTTCTTTCTCAAGGCTTTATCAAGCATAGTAGAAAAGCTTTTGTGTATATGTATATATACATATACACAAATAATACAATACATATATTAGAAAATTTATGAATTTTTGCCTAGCTAAAAATAATTATGACATTTTGATTCTACTTGTTTAACTTAGTATGAATAGAATGCTAGATTTTAATTTATATTCACTCAAAACTTTGATATAGTTCCTTGTATTTTGATATCCACTATTACTGCTCAGTTCAGTTCAGTCACTCAGTTGTGGCCGACTCTTTGCAACCCCACAGACTATGACACTCCAGGCTTCCCTGTCCTTCACCATCTCCCGGAGCTTGCTCAAACTCATTGGTAAAACTTCATTGACTCAGTGATATCATCCAAATATCTCATCCTCTGTCATCTCTTAATCCAATTCTGAGAATGTAAAGCAACACTATGTTGCAAAAAAAAAAAAATGATAATAACAATTGATAATAATATTATTAACTAAATGCATAAATTTTGTTCAAATTTCACAAAATTTTATGCTAGTGTCCATTATTTATTTTCATACCTTATTCAAAACTGCACATTATATTTAGTCACATGGATCTGCTTCATGTGCATGCAATAAATTCTGGTAAATTCTCTTTTCATGTTTATTCTGATACAAACATTTTCTAATTTTCCTTGTTAAGTCTTCTTAAATACATGTATCATTTAAAAGTGGACATTTAATTTCCAAATACATGGGGCTTTTATTTAAAGGAGTTTTAATATCCATTTCTTATTTTGATACTAATTTCTCATTTAAACGTTTAAATGTTTTATTCTTTGCAATCACCCTGTATGTTTTTCTCAGTCTAACTTCATTGAGGCTTTTCATGGCTAAACCAACTCTCTTCTTAAATGTCACATTGCACTTATATTCTCAAATATTTTTTGATATTGCTTTCTAAGATAATTCTACAGTGATAAAAGAATAGACTATGTGTTATTTCAATACTTTTAGACCATGAAATGTTTGCACCTTATGTCCCTGGATATGTTCCAGTGTCTCCTAGTTTGCAGTCTATGAGAACTTGAATAGAATTTGTATCCTACTGTTGCATGAAATTTATAAATCTGAATTATGTTGAATTGGTTCAACAGTACTTTTCAGGTTTACTATATTATTCTTCTTCTCAGTATATTCATTATTTAAATTTTTGAAAGTTTGATATTGAAATTCCAACTAAAAATCTTATTAATCTAGTTCAGAAAATGTAATATATACTGGAACTATGTGTAATCTTGTTCTGTATTTTCCGAGTTTCCTGTCAATGTGTCATCATATCTTAAGAATTTTTTAAATAAAAGTTAAAAAAAAAAGAAACCGAACATCAAAGAAAGAGCCAGTCAGTCACTAAACAAAAGCCGTGTGTCCTAGTTCCACCCCACAGCATCTTCCTGCCATGCACCTGGAGTCCTCACCAGCTCTGGGACTACTCTTAGCTCATAGACTATGTGCGGTTAATAACAAATGCATTGGACTAAGTGTCAAAAGAATTGAATTCTATTTCTAACTCTGCAACTTAGTAACTGGTTGACCTCTGCCAAATTATTCACTTCTCAGAGGCTTATTTTCCTTCCCTGGAGTAGAAATATCACTGATATCAGTCTCACAGGACTGTATGAATACACGTAAGGTGTAAGTACAATAAGCTCCAGCCTTAACAGTGTGTTGAGATAGGTCCTCTGCCACCCAAAACCTCTCTCCCATATGCTTAGGTTGATGTTATGTAAATATCAAAGCCTTGCATATAAAAATATAAATTTTAAATTTCAGGAAACATAGGTCATTGACTAATTAATAATATGGTGTAACTAACATGATATTATATTTTCTCTGAATATATCTGGTGTAGCCCCTCACCTGTCAGAGAGTTCCAGTAAAGAAAAGACCAAGTGAACCCATCCTAAAGGAAAGACAATTGCTCATTGGGCCCAGAAGGAAAATATAGAATCAATCTGAGAAAGAACACTAAAAATCAAGTTCTTCCAGGTTGACTGCATTCAGGGTGTCAATTGTAAAATACTGAGGATTAGTCATTTCAACAGTGCCATTGGTACCTCCTTGCCACTAGGGGGAGCCAGAAGTGCTCTGCTCTACAAAAGAAAAAGCGTTTCAAAGTCAACTCTGGACTCAATGAAGGGCAGGAATATTTTTTATTTTATAGGGCCACAGGAACACTTGCTATCAAATTATTCCTCTGAAATGTACAAATACAAAGTGACAATTCTCTCCCCCACGGAGGTGTCACTCATTCTAGACAGTACTCCATGGTCCATACTGTATTTAATTATTATCTTCTTGCTGGACATTTGGGCTATTTCTACTTTCTACTCTCATAATCAGTTAACAATTCTGCTATGAATGCTTTTGCTTATGCCCCTTAGGATACAGAGGTGCATACCTAGGAGGAAACTTTCTGTTTCATAAGTTGTGATGTCTTCAACATTCAGGAAAATATTAAATTGTTTCCAAGTTTGTGATTCCACGTTATACTCCCATAACAATGTGTGAAAGTTCTTATTGCTCCACATCCTCACCAAGATTAGCATTATCAGACTTCTTTTTTTCAAAAAAGTTTTTCTAGTTTTGCCTTTTATATTTCATTACATTTGCTCTTTCGCCTGGCTTTAAAAATTGCAACTGCATTTTTAAAGTGGATCTTCTATCAAGCCACTGAGCTAAACTTTTTTATAAACTTAATAACATATATAGACAAACATATCATCTCTGTAATAACTATGTATTTTCTTTTCTATAGTAGGCTGAATAATGCCCCCCCAAAGATGTCAACATCCAAATCCCCAGAATATGTCAATATGTTATAAGAAAAGCTTTGAATACTCCAAACATTTTCATGTTAATCAACTAAAGAATGTTTCCAAAGAAAGACCCAAATTATTTTCCAATGTATATAATTTTAGGCTAGAACAGGTACTTTCAAATATTCCTGGCATATCACCTTTAATGATAGCCTCCTAATTTTCATACCTGTAATGATCTGGTCCATGTACATTTTTTTTAAAAAGCATTTATTTATTATTTATTTATCTTTTGGGGGGTGGGGTGGGGAGGGAGGGGGACAGGCGGGCCACTTCTATTGGTCTTTCATTTATCTATTTTCATCCGTCTTTGTTCTTTGGCTCCTGTGGGCCTCCCATCGCAGTAGCCTCTGCCATCGCCGGCCCTGGGTGCATGCGCCCCAGAGCTCCGGCTCGGTAATTGGACACATCAGTCCAGCCGCTCCAAGGCACATGGGATCTTCCCAGGCCAGGGATCGAACCGGCTCCCCTTGCACTGCAAGGCGGTGTCCTTACCCACTGGATCACCAGGGGAAGCCCCATGTACATTCTTTGTTTACTTATGATTAATTGATATTTCTCTGGAATGGACTGAGGTACCAAATTTTTAGAAGGTTAAACACAAAAACAAAAGAGAATAGAATTTGAAGGAAGAGGTGTGTGAGGTGCCTTGAAGGTATAGTGATCACAGTGGGAATTCTGAAAATCACTTTGAAGAACTTAATTTCCAACATTAAAAAAGGCCAAGTTTGTGATTCCACGTTATACTCCCATAACAATGTGTGAAAGTTCTTATTGCTCCACATCCTCACCAAGATTAGCATTATCAGACTTCTTTTTTTCAAAAAAGTTTTTCTAGTTTTGCCTTTTATATTTCATTACATTTGCTCTTTCGCCTGGCTTTAAAAATTGCAACTGCATTTTTAAAGTGGATCTTCTATCAAGCCACTGAGCTAAACTTTTTTATAAACTTAATAACATATATAGACAAACATATCATCTCTGTAATAACTATGTATTTTCTTTTCTATAGTAGGCTGAATAATGCCCCCCCAAAGATGTCAACATCCAAATCCCCAGAATATGTCAATATGTTATAAGAAAAGCTTTGAATACTCCAAACATTTTCATGTTAATCAACTAAAGAATGTTTCCAAAGAAAGACCCAAATTATTTTCCAATGTATATAATTTTAGGCTAGAACAGGTACTTTCAAATATTCCTGGCATATCACCTTTAATGATAGCCTCCTAATTTTCATACCTGTAATGATCTGGTCCATGTACATTTTTTTTAAAAAGCATTTATTTATTATTTATTTATCTTTTGGGGGGTGGGGTGGGGAGGGAGGGGGACAGGCGGGCCACTTCTATTGGTCTTTCATTTATCTATTTTCATCCGTCTTTGTTCTTTGGCTCCTGTGGGCCTCCCATCGCAGTAGCCTCTGCCATCGCCGGCCCTGGGTGCATGCGCCCCAGAGCTCCGGCTCGGTAATTGGACACATCAGTCCAGCCGCTCCAAGGCACATGGGATCTTCCCAGGCCAGGGATCGAACCGGCTCCCCTTGCACTGCAAGGCGGTGTCCTTACCCACTGGATCACCAGGGGAAGCCCCATGTACATTCTTTGTTTACTTATGATTAATTGATATTTCTCTGGAATGGACTGAGGTACCAAATTTTTAGAAGGTTAAACACAAAAACAAAAGAGAATAGAATTTGAAGGAAGAGGTGTATGAGGTGCCTTGAAGGTATAGTGAGCACAGTGGGAATTCTGAAAACACTGTCACTTTGGAGAGAACTTAATTTGCAAATTAGAGACTGACTTGCCCATCAGCCAAATATGAGATTATATTCTAGATTTATTCTAGATTATAAATAGCCATAATTATGAATAGCCATATAGTATCATGAACAAGTGGGTTCAACTGTAATTTACACCATAGTCAGTGAAATCTGGAAAATTTCCATCAAAATATAGCCACTGTCTCTTGGTTTACAATGTAATAATTTTATGATGTAAACCTGATCATTTTTCCATTGAATACACAGCTTAATTAAGATTAAATAAGATATAACAGGAAGATACAGCAAAAGGCTAAAGTTCAGTTTTGCATTTTTTATGACTTTTTTATGCCATAATTCTTATCTTCCTGAGGGAAAGTGTTATATATTGTTTTCCTGTAATTGAGACAATACATTGATTCTATTGATTTGCTCCAGTAAGAATTGAACAATCAATGGATTTTAAAAGCTTATGTTACTCAGAAATTCTCTGAGAAAACAGTAAAAAAGAAAGGAAAGTTTAAAAAAGAAGACGAAGTCCTACTGTCTACTAAAATAATCATAAAACTATTCATTTGAACTATAAGAGAGAATACACGAGAAAGACTATTTTGTGCTCCCTAAGATCTGGGTAGATTTCTCTTAAAAAATTTCAGAGTTTTTGAAATCCCCGATATCTTTCCTGGTCTAGTCTTGTATGATAAAAACTGAGTTCTTGGGACTTCAAATCAGTTATTTTAGCTCTTATGTATTTTGCAGACTTACACCCAAGGTGTAAGAAGATTTCTTATCTCAAGTTCAGGAATCTGCTTACCACAGCTCCCAATCCATTACTTGCTTTTCTCATAAGTTGTACCGTCTTGCTACTGATTTATTCCTGAAGTGCCAGCTTATTTCATTGGCTTTCCTTCTGTAATAGAAAACATCAACATGAAGAAAATGTATTTTTCTCAGCCAGTGCTTTTGTGTATTGACCAGGTGCTTCTCTAACCTTCTCAGTTACAGCTAGCACCCTCCCAAACCAACTGGTATGTCTGATACATAAAGTCAGAGTAGAGGAAGGGACACATAAAGGTGTCACTTCTACAGGCGTTTGCTCATGATTGAATGTACAGCCCTCAATGGGAGGAGTAAAAATATCTTTCCATTATTCCAGCAAAGATTGATGAAAACTCTCGCCAATTTGAACACTATCCTAGAATCCGTTGACTCGGTCTGACATTTTAGGCCCAAGATCTGGTGACCTAAGCAAAATGGAAAATAGGAGGTAAAGACTGAGCTCTGATGTAGGCCTCAGGGAAGAGTAATAATAATAATAACAAGAGTAACAACATTATTATTTCTATTATTAATAAAGTCTAACAACTCTTTATAAACTAATATGAATCAGACATTTAGAACATTTCATGTACTTTGTATATGCTAATTTATTTGACCCTCAAAAGAACTCTATGAGTAAGGTACTGATTAAAAACATATTAAGTAAAATGCCTAAAACTCTGATGTTGGAAAAAATCGAAGGCAGGGGGAGAAGCGGATGACAGAGGATGAAATGGTTGGACAGTATCACCAACACAATAGACATGAGTTTGAGCAAGCTCTGGGAGAGGGTGGACAGGGAAGCCTGGCATGCTGCAGTCCATGGGGTCACAAAGAGTCAGACAAAACTGAGCAACTGAACTGAACTAACATGAAACTATACTAACTATGCTGCCTCTTAAAAGTTCGTGACATTTTCATATTGTCCAGTCAGCTCACCAAGACAAGAGTCAAGGCAGAGGTTTAATGTAGAACCCTAAGTGGAATTTGACTACCCATTTCCCTAATCTTGGTGGTGGTAGGTAGTCTGGGTGGAGCCCAAATTCAGTGGAGAAGAGAACATTACTGCCATAGGAATCTGCTTACCACAGCTCCCAATCCATTACTTGCTTTTCTCATAAGTTGTACCGTCTTGCTACTGATTTATTCCTGAAGTGCCAGCTTATTTCATTGGCTTTCCTTCTGTAATAGAAAACATCAACATGAAGAAAATGTATTTTTCTCAGCCAGTGCTTTTGTGTATTGACCAGGTGCTTCTCTAACCTTCTCAGTTACAGCTAGCACCCTCCCAAACCAACTGGTATGTCTGATACATAAAGTCAGAGTAGAGGAAGGGACACATAAAGGTGTCACTTCTACAGGCGTTTGCTCATGATTGAATGTACAGCCCTCAATGGGAGGAGTAAAAATATCTTTCCATTATTCCAGCAAAGATTGATGAAAACTCTCGCCAATTTGAACACTATCCTAGAATCCGTTGACTCGGTCTGACATTTTAGGCCCAAGATCTGGTGACCTAAGCAAAATGGAAAATAGGAGGTAAAGACTGAGCTCTGATGTAGGCCTCAGGGAAGAGTAATAATAATAATAACAAGAGTAACAACATTATTATTTCTATTATTAATAAAGTCTAACAACTCTTTATAAACTAATATGAATCAGACATTTAGAACATTTCATGTACTTTGTATATGCTAATTTATTTGACCCTCAAAAGAACTCTATGAGTAAGGTACTGATTAAAAACATATTAAGTAAAATGCCTAAAACTCTGATGTTGGAAAAAATCGAAGGCAGGGGGAGAAGCGGATGACAGAGGATGAAATGGTTGGACAGTATCACCAACACAATAGACATGAGTTTGAGCAAGCTCTGGGAGAGGGTGGACAGGGAAGCCTGGCATGCTGCAGTCCATGGGGTCACAAAGAGTCAGACAAAACTGAGCAACTGAACTGAACTAACATGAAACTATACTAACTATGCTGCCTCTTAAAAGTTCGTGACATTTTCATATTGTCCAGTCAGCTCACCAAGACAAGAGTCAAGGCAGAGGTTTAATGTAGAACCCTAAGTGGAATTTGACTACCCATTTCCCTAATCTTGGTGGTGGTAGGTAGTCTGGGTGGAGCCCAAATTCAGTGGAGAAGAGAACATTACTGCCATATGCAGAATAGTATACTCTTCTCTAAGAGGAATATAAGAGAAATATAATACATAGCTTCTACTCTCTGAAGTTTCACATTCTGAAGACAAGCTCAGATATTCACATAAAACAATTAGGTAGCAATTCAACCCATATGCATTGATATTTATTTCATTCAAATCAATAAACATTTCCTTGAACTTACTTTATTTTACAAACTGATTAAAGATGCCAAAATCATGATCTATATTCAAGAAGAAGGTATGGGATCTGTTTGAAGGACCTCAAGATTCAGTGGGAAAAAGCAGGCTTGTCAATCAGCAATTAAAATCTCAATGTAGTCAATGCACTCAGGCGCTAGATACCCAAGAAGATGTGACTGGCATTTCCTAAAAGATCAAAGAATGCTTGCCAGAGAAGGTAATGTTTAAGTTAAATCTTAAATGATACATTTTTAATACTTCTCAAAAGGAACATCTCTCATCTGAAAACATGAATTTTCATTCCTAAATAAAATCGTTGACTGTATGTGGCATTTCCTTGGTACATCATAGACATGCAAGCCTGAAAGAGTATTCCATTCATGACACAATTTATCTTTATATGTTGCAAATCGGTCTAGCTTAGAGCATGGCATTTGGAAAATCAGTTTAGTTAAAGGCCAGCTGCTGGGGCAAATGGACACACATATTTTCACTTCAGTGCTTTTCTGCTGGCAAATATACAAGCTAAGTCAATGACTGGATCAATGCCATTAATAAAGAGATCTCACAAGTTTAATCCATTGTAGTACCTTATTTTTATGCATTTAAAGGATTTAAGGATTTGGAAATATATTGTGGATGCTTGCCAACATTTTTGAAATAGGAACAAGATCCAATATTTTGATGTATTCATCAGTTGTGCTCCACTTTAGATGCATTCATTCTTTCAGACATCCTTACTGAACACCCATTCAGTGCCAGGCACTGTCGTGGGTGGAGACAGTACAGCAGTGCACAAGGCAAGCAAGAGGCTAGTATCAGGAGTGCTACACTCTGATGGGGAAAGACTGACATTAACCATGCAAGAAATTAATAAATAAGCTATACATAAGAAGTAGAAGATAAATAAGTACTAGGAAGAAAATAATAAAAGTGATGTGTTCAAGAATGAATTGGGGGCTATTGAAGGAAGCTATTTGAGCAAAGATGGCCTTCAAAGCCTGGTATGAAAATATGACTTTTTCCAGAAAAAAAATGTTTTCTATTATGATAATTGTAAAAGGAAGAGATCCTAAGAACTGCTACACAGACTATCAGAAGTTAACATCATTGTCCAAGGCAAAGGGAATAATAAACAAATGCAATTATTAATATTATAATTAAGGTTAAAACTGATTGAAAATGCAATTAATGGTAATGGGATCTGTTTGAAGGACCTCAAGATTCAGTGGGAAAAAGCAGGCTTGTCAATCAGCAATTAAAATCTCAATGTAGTCAATGCACTCAGGCGCTAGATACCCAAGAAGATGTGACTGGCATTTCCTAAAAGATCAAAGAATGCTTGCCAGAGAAGGTAATGTTTAAGTTAAATCTTAAATGATACATTTTTAATACTTCTCAAAAGGAACATCTCTCATCTGAAAACATGAATTTTCATTCCTAAATAAAATCGTTGACTGTATGTGGCATTTCCTTGGTACATCATAGACATGCAAGCCTGAAAGAGTATTCCATTCATGACACAATTTATCTTTATATGTTGCAAATCGGTCTAGCTTAGAGCATGGCATTTGGAAAATCAGTTTAGTTAAAGGCCAGCTGCTGGGGCAAATGGACACACATATTTTCACTTCAGTGCTTTTCTGCTGGCAAATATACAAGCTAAGTCAATGACTGGATCAATGCCATTAATAAAGAGATCTCACAAGTTTAATCCATTGTAGTACCTTATTTTTATGCATTTAAAGGATTTAAGGATTTGGAAATATATTGTGGATGCTTGCCAACATTTTTGAAATAGGAACAAGATCCAATATTTTGATGTATTCATCAGTTGTGCTCCACTTTAGATGCATTCATTCTTTCAGACATCCTTACTGAACACCCATTCAGTGCCAGGCACTGTCGTGGTCGGAGACAGTACAGCAGTGCACAAGGCAAGCAAGAGGCTAGTATCAGGAGTGCTACACTCTGATGGGGAAAGACTGACATTAACCATGCAAGAAATTAATAAATAAGCTATACATAAGAAGTAGAAGATAAATAAGTACTAGGAAGAAAATAATAAAAGTGATGTGTTCAAGAATGAATTGGGGGCTATTGAAGGAAGCTATTTGAGCAAAGATGGCCTTCAAAGCCTGGTATGAAAATATGACTTTTTCCAGAAAAAAAATGTTTTCTATTATGATAATTGTAAAAGGAAGAGATCCTAAGAACTGCTACACAGACTATCAGAAGTTAACATCATTGTCCAAGGCAAAGGGAATAATAAACAAATGCAATTATTAATATTATAATTAAGGTTAAAACTGATTGAAAATATGGCATTTTTATCTAAGACTGGAATGTTTAAATGAGTATCAACTGTGAAATATTTAGTAAAAAAAATCCAGGAGTAGGAACACAAGTGCAGAGGCTCAAAGACATAGGGGATCTTGGAGCAACTGAGGGACAGAAGGAAAGTCAGAGTGACTAGAGAACAGTGCAAAAAATGAGAGTGGTTAGAGATGAGACCAGAAAAGACAGCTATAGGCAGAGCAGAGAAGGCTTTAGAGAAAAATGTAAAAAGCTGAAATTTAAACTGATAAGAACAGATACTACACTTGATCTTAGCCAAAAGGCCGAAGTGTCATAGTGTTAAGGGAATAGGAGTGCTTACAATGGCTTGGGGCGAAGGTCTGGAGGGGTGGGATAGGGGGATCTGGGCGGGTGGGGACCATGGATATGCATATGACTGATCTGGGAACATACATGTCTGTGAACAACAAAACTCTGTAAAACCTTTAAAATAAAGAATAATAAAAAAAAAAAGTCAAAAAAACTCTATTTGTTGCTCTTTGTATATCTAAGTTTATTAATAAACTTTGTGGTTTTTAAAAGTTTTAAAGCTAAAAAAAAAAAAAAAAGCTGAAATTTTCTTCCAATTGTCATGAAAGTCATCGGAGGGGTATAAGCAAAATAGTCATGTGATTAGATTTAAACTTTAAAAAAGCTGTTCAAGCCACTGTGAAAAGAATTGACTACAGATTAAGAATGGAAGCAGGAAAACCTGGTAAGAGGCAACTGCAGTTGGCAAGTGAGATATGATGGTAGCTTAGAATATAGTTGTAGAATTAACCATGCAAGAAATTAATAAATAAGCTATACATAAGAAGTAGAAGATAAATAAGTACTAGGAAGAAAATAATAAAAGTGATGTGTTCAAGAATGAATTGGGGGCTATTGAAGGAAGCTATTTGAGCAAAGATGGCCTTCAAAGCCTGGTATGAAAATATGACTTTTTCCAGAAAAAAATGTTTTCTATTATGATAATTGTAAAAGGAAGAGATCCTAAGAACTGCTACACAGACTATCAGAAGTTAACATCATTGTCCAAGGCAAAGGGAATAATAAACAAATGCAATTATTAATATTATAATTAAGGTTAAAACTGATTGAAAATATGGCATTTTTATCTAAGACTGGAATGTTTAAATGAGTATCAACTGTGAAATATTTAGTAAAAAAAATCCAGGAGTAGGAACACAAGTGCAGAGGCTCAAAGACATAGGGGATCTTGGAGCAACTGAGGGACAGAAGGAAAGTCAGAGTGACTAGAGAACAGTGCAAAAAATGAGAGTGGTTAGAGATGAGACCAGAAAAGACAGCTATAGGCAGAGCAGAGAAGGCTTTAGAGAAAAATGTAAAAAGCTGAAATTTAAACTGATAAGAACAGATACTACACTTGATCTTAGCCAAAAGGCCGAAGTGTCATAGTGTTAAGGGAATAGGAGTGCTTACAATGGCTTGGGGCGAAGGTCTGGAGGGGTGGGATAGGGGGATCTGGGCGGGTGGGGACCATGGATATGCATATGACTGATCTGGGAACATACATGTCTGTGAACAACAAAACTCTGTAAAACCTTTAAAATAAAGAATAATAAAAAAAAAAAGTCAAAAAAACTCTATTTGTTGCTCTTTGTATATCTAAGTTTATTAATAAACTTTGTGGTTTTTAAAAGTTTTAAAGCTAAAAAAAAAAAAAAAAGCTGAAATTTTCTTCCAATTGTCATGAAAGTCATCGGAGGGGTATAAGCAAAATAGTCATGTGATTAGATTTAAACTTTAAAAAAGCTGTTCAAGCCACTGTGAAAAGAATTGACTACAGATTAAGAATGGAAGCAGGAAAACCTGGTAAGAGGCAACTGCAGTTGGCAAGTGAGATATGATGGTAGCTTAGAATATAGTTGTAGAAGTTGTGTGGGTATGATCACATTCATGATGCCTTTTGGAGCAGGGCTAGAGACATACTTGTTAACTGCGTTTTTGACTTGGGTGGAATGATAAAGATAAGACCAGGAAAGAAACTAAAAAATAATTGGAAGATAGAAAAACAAAGAGCTATCTTTGCTATGTTAAACTTGTAATGCCTATCATGTGTCTGAGTGAAGATGATAAACCGGTTTCTAGAAGCATGATCCTAGAATTCAGAGAAAAGATACAGAAAAGGGAAATTATAATTGAGAGTTATCATCACATAGATAGTATTTGAATACATGGAATGGAGTTATATTGTTAAATAAAAAATAGTTTAAAATAGGAGAGGAGGATACACACAAAGCCCTGTGGTTTCCAGCATATTAAGATCTGGCAGAGGAGGAAGGGAAGCAAGCGAGCTTGAGGAAGAACATCAGTGAGGCAGCAGGAAGCCAAGTAAACGTACTATCAGGAAGGCCCAGAGAAGACTTTCAAAAACGAACATTTTATCAGATAGCTGACTCCAGGATGTGATGAACTAGAGGGCTTTGGTGACTTTGATAAGAACAAGGCCATCTTCAGAAGTGTGGTGGCAATGAAAGCCAGATCAGTGGAATGTGGTTCCTAACTATCACTGTCTGATAACCACCACAAGCCACTGCTGTGTGATCAACCACCACAGAACTCAGTGGCTTAGAATAACAACTATTCTTTCCTACAAGTCTACAGTGCCTCTGGACCTGTCTCAGCTGATCTCAACAGGGCTAGGTCAAGTGACCACAATGAACCAGTGGGTACCCTGGAGGTCGTCTGCTCTAGCACAGCCTCAAGTGTAACAATGACTCATCTCTGTTTTGCAGTGTTTCTTAACTTCCCAAAGGACTCTCCTGGCTTGCTCTCAGGATGGTGGCAGGGTTCCAAGAAAGAGGAGGGCGGAAGGGCACAGGCTTCCTGAAACGCTCCCTGAACACTGGCATCCCATCAGTTCTTTCACATCCTATCAGCAATGACAGGTCCAAGTCCTCCGAGAAACAGTGGGTGAGAGACTACAAAGTTAGAGACCAAAGGGCATGGATAAAATGAAGTTATTCATCAGAGCCCACAATGCAAATAAATTAACATATGTGGGCAAGAGGGTTGAGAACAGAACAGAAGGAAAGTCCATAAAGAGAGACATAGCTATTTTGAGGCATTCTGCACCAAAAAATCAGATAGATGGGTGGGTGCCAAACTAAAGATTCTGTAGACTCTTGTTTGTCTACTAGATTTTTATTTTTTCAGGTAGATGTCAGTGATTGAAATAATTCAGCAGAGAGTTCAGGAGATAGCAGGATTCCTGTGGGAACCAAGTATACAAATGGATTGGCTAAAATTGGAGGAGGAGGTGTTAGCCACATGCAGATGCAGGGCATTGGAAACCAAAGGGAAGGAAGAGCAGGTGCATGCCCAGAAGTCCCCTGTGGTTTCCAGCATATTAAGATCTGGCAGAGGAGGAAGGGAAGCAAGCGAGCTTGAGGAAGAACATCAGTGAGGCAGCAGGAAGCCAAGTAAACGTACTATCAGGAAGGCCCAGAGAAGACTTTCAAAAACGAACATTTTATCAGATAGCTGACTCCAGGATGTGATGAACTAGAGGGCTTTGGTGACTTTGATAAGAACAAGGCCATCTTCAGAAGTGTGGTGGCAATGAAAGCCAGATCAGTGGAATGTGGTTCCTAACTATCACTGTCTGATAACCACCACAAGCCACTGCTGTGTGATCAACCACCACAGAACTCAGTGGCTTAGAATAACAACTATTCTTTCCTACAAGTCTACAGTGCCTCTGGACCTGTCTCAGCTGATCTCAACAGGGCTAGGTCAAGTGACCACAATGAACCAGTGGGTACCCTGGAGGTCGTCTGCTCTAGCACAGCCTCAAGTGTAACAATGACTCATCTCTGTTTTGCAGTGTTTCTTAACTTCCCAAAGGACTCTCCTGGCTTGCTCTCAGGATGGTGGCAGGGTTCCAAGAAAGAGGAGGGCGGAAGGGCACAGGCTTCCTGAAACGCTCCCTGAACACTGGCATCCCATCAGTTCTTTCACATCCTATCAGCAATGACAGGTCCAAGTCCTCCGAGAAACAGTGGGTGAGAGACTACAAAGTTAGAGACCAAAGGGCATGGATAAAATGAAGTTATTCATCAGAGCCCACAATGCAAATAAATTAACATATGTGGGCAAGAGGGTTGAGAACAGAACAGAAGGAAAGTCCATAAAGAGAGACATAGCTATTTTGAGGCATTCTGCACCAAAAAATCAGATAGATGGGTGGGTGCCAAACTAAAGATTCTGTAGACTCTTGTTTGTCTACTAGATTTTTATTTTTTCAGGTAGATGTCAGTGATTGAAATAATTCAGCAGAGAGTTCAGGAGATAGCAGGATTCCTGTGGGAACCAAGTATACAAATGGATTGGCTAAAATTGGAGGAGGAGGTGTTAGCCACATGCAGATGCAGGGGCAGGCCTTAAAGAGAAACCAAAGGGAAGGAAGAGCAGGTGCATGCCCAGTCTCTCTCTGGTTAAACTGTATGTTAATTTGGAATTCTTAGGGCTTAAAAAAACTATACCAGTTCAGAGAAATCTTATTAAAAAAAAAAAAAAACTTGCTTACAAGTCAAAATTACAGACAGAATTGTTCATACCAGGGGAATCTACTTCTGCTATGCAAGAAAGCTACTGAGCGACAAAGACAAAATATGTTAAAAAGAGAAATCAGCTGGGATCAATGTCTTGATTCCAGAAATCAAACTATTCCACAATGACTTGCAAATCCTATGATGTGTTCACAAAGAAGTCACTCTCCATTGTAGAATACTAATTTGGATCCATGATACAAACTTGTATTATTCCCATACTCCTAGAGTGTTACATTTTGAATGTGCACTGTGGCAACATCCTTTACTTGATTAATTACATGAGGAATTGAAATAGCCAGTCACTTAAAGATTGCTTAAATTTACAACCCTCTGCATTTGTGACAAATTCATCAGCTCACCAGTGAGAGTGATGTGGGTCAAATGTCTTTGAGTGCCTAATATCTTTCAGGGAAATCTGTGCAGATGGAGGTGTTTGGAGTAGAAAAAAATATCACAAATTTAAACTTTAAAAACATGAGTTTATCATGCAAATTTTACAAAATTTTAATTTTACAGAATTTTAGGCATTAAATCACTGATTGAGAGGGATGGGTGGCTGACAATGAACAGGTCATGTATAGTAACCATTTCAAATCAGAAACCCTCTTTCATACAAGCCAGGTTATGATTTCACTGGGAACACATGCTCACTAAATATCTTAAACCTGAACTTTTTGTGGCAATTGTTAGGTCTTTATATTCATATTTGTTAAAGCCAATACAACATGACTCCTAGGTCAGGAACAAAAGCTTTATGAGTAGATGGGTGGGTGCCAAACTAAAGACTAGACTCTTGTTTGTCTACTAGATTTTTATTTTTTCAGGTAGATGTCAGTGATTGAAATAATTCAGCAGAGAGTTCAGGAGATAGCAGGATTCCTGTGGGAACCAAGTATACAAATGGATTGGCTAAAATTGGAGGAGGAGGTGTTAGCCACATGCAGATGCAGGGGCAGGCCTTAAAGAGAAACCAAAGGGAAGGAAGAGCAGGTGCATGCCCAGTCTCTCTCTGGTTAAACTGTATGTTAATTTGGAATTCTTAGGGCTTAAAAAAACTATACCAGTTCAGAGAAATCTTATTAAAAAAAAAAAAAAACTTGCTTACAAGTCAAAATTACAGACAGAATTGTTCATACCAGGGGAATCTACTTCTGCTATGCAAGAAAGCTACTGAGCGACAAAGACAAAATATGTTAAAAAGAGAAATCAGCTGGGATCAATGTCTTGATTCCAGAAATCAAACTATTCCACAATGACTTGCAAATCCTATGATGTGTTCACAAAGAAGTCACTCTCCATTGTAGAATACTAATTTGGATCCATGATACAAACTTGTATTATTCCCATACTCCTAGAGTGTTACATTTTGAATGTGCACTGTGGCAACATCCTTTACTTGATTAATTACATGAGGAATTGAAATAGCCAGTCACTTAAAGATTGCTTAAATTTACAACCCTCTGCATTTGTGACAAATTCATCAGCTCACCAGTGAGAGTGATGTGGGTCAAATGTCTTTGAGTGCCTAATATCTTTCAGGGAAATCTGTGCAGATGGAGGTGTTTGGAGTAGAAAAAAATATCACAAATTTAAACTTTAAAAACATGAGTTTATCATGCAAATTTTACAAAATTTTAATTTTACAGAATTTTAGGCATTAAATCACTGATTGAGAGGGATGGGTGGCTGACAATGAACAGGTCATGTATAGTAACCATTTCAAATCAGAAACCCTCTTTCATACAAGCCAGGTTATGATTTCACTGGGAACACATGCTCACTAAATATCTTAAACCTGAACTTTTTGTGGCAATTGTTAGGTCTTTATATTCATATTTGTTAAAGCCAATACAACATGACTCCTAGGTCAGGAACAAAAGCTTTTGAATTTCAAAAGCCTTCCCATAGATCCTTCCAATATATGATTTCATCTTTATGTGGATTGCCTCAGGCTGCTAGTGAGAATCCTAACAGGACAGGTCATTAGCAATTAAAAGACAGGACAAGCTTCTTAAAGGAGGATAAAGGAACTTCTTTAAGGAGCTCTTAACTTCCATTTTTCATTAAAGAAAACATTCCAAAATCAAAACTTGTCCAATATTCTCCATCTGATTCTAAGAGTGCCGAGTTGTACTGAAGCCATCCCACTGAGACAGGGATGTGAAGGTAGGAGATATATATATAGCTAGAACTGTATACAGTGTGGCAGAGTCATCACAAATAGACCAATCTGCAATCAGAAGCACAAAGAATGAGGAAAAAGGAAGAAATAGATAGACCAGAGACAGACAAGATATGTTTAATTCACTTTGGTAAACATTTACTGAGCAGTTACCATGAGTTAGACATGGTTCAGAAATAGAAGTTGGGAAGGAGTACAAGGCAAGATAGACATATAAGCATGTGAGATTAGTGTAAAGCAAAGGCAAGGCTGTACACAGGGTTCCATAGGTTCCCGAAGGAGGGGCACTTAATTAGGTCAGGTGCACCAGAGGATATATGCTAGAAGGTATATTTTCTGAGCTGTATCTTAAAAAGAAGGGAAAGACCTAAAGAGTAAAGCAGATTTCAAGATAAGGTGAAAGTGACAGCCTAGGACATGAAATATAGTATAAGGCGAGTACAAGCAGTAAGACCAGAGTGCTTAGTAAACCACATCATGGAGAACCTTGTATGCTAAGTCTCAACTTCATCCAGTAGGTAATGATAATTCTTTTCAGCATGGGAATCAAATATTCAGCACAGGATCAAGCCTGGAGATGGAGAAATCAATGAGAATTAATTCATGAGTACAGGAGAAAAAATTAATGTAGGTAAAATGTGTGGAATTTGGATATGAATGTAATTCATGGAAGTGGAGCAAGAGGAAGGTCAACCTGAACTTTTGTGGCAATTGTTAGGTCTTTATATTCATATTTGTTAAAGCCAATACAACATGACTCCTAGGTCAGGAACAAAAGCTTTTGAATTTCAAAAGCCTTCCCATAGATCCTTCCAATATATGATTTCATCTTTATGTGGATTGCCTCAGGCTGCTAGTGAGAATCCTAACAGGACAGGTCATTAGCAATTAAAAGACAGGACAAGCTTCTTAAAGGAGGATAAAGGAACTTCTTTAAGGAGCTCTTAACTTCCATTTTTCATTAAAGAAAACATTCCAAAATCAAAACTTGTCCAATATTCTCCATCTGATTCTAAGAGTGCCGAGTTGTACTGAAGCCATCCCACTGAGACAGGGATGTGAAGGTAGGAGATATATATATAGCTAGAACTGTATACAGTGTGGCAGAGTCATCACAAATAGACCAATCTGCAATCAGAAGCACAAAGAATGAGGAAAAAGGAAGAAATAGATAGACCAGAGACAGACAAGATATGTTTAATTCACTTTGGTAAACATTTACTGAGCAGTTACCATGAGTTAGACATGGTTCAGAAATAGAAGTTGGGAAGGAGTACAAGGCAAGATAGACATATAAGCATGTGAGATTAGTGTAAAGCAAAGGCAAGGCTGTACACAGGGTTCCATAGGTTCCCGAAGGAGGGGCACTTAATTAGGTCAGGTGCACCAGAGGATATATGCTAGAAGGTATATTTTCTGAGCTGTATCTTAAAAAGAAGGGAAAGACCTAAAGAGTAAAGCAGATTTCAAGATAAGGTGAAAGTGACAGCCTAGGACATGAAATATAGTATAAGGCGAGTACAAGCAGTAAGACCAGAGTGCTTAGTAAACCACATCATGGAGAACCTTGTATGCTAAGTCTCAACTTCATCCAGTAGGTAATGATAATTCTTTTCAGCATGGGAATCAAATATTCAGCACAGGATCAAGCCTGGAGATGGAGAAATCAATGAGAATTAATTCATGAGTACAGGAGAAAAAATTAATGTAGGTAAAATGTGTGGAATTTGGTATATGAATGGAAATAGAGGGCATTCTATGGCAAAAGAAGTGGAGCAAGAGGAAGGTCACTGCAAGAGATGTCACACCAACAGAAATATGTTCCAATCAATAGACCTGACAAAGTATTTTTCAGGCCTGGGAATTTTGACATCTTTCTTTTATAAGCATAACGTCATGTGGAGATGATCCCAGAGGGCTATTAAGTCTAAAACAGATACACAGATAGTTTGTACCATTAGAGAACACCTATGACATTTTACTCATTGAAATATCAGGGAATATATACATGAAACACATCTTTTTTCAGAGTATCTGAGAGGCAAAATTACATATATGTACTAGGATAATTGAGTAGTTATCATTAAACACATGCGTATCTACAGACTGCAGATGAAAATATATAACCTTTTAGTTTAAAGTACATTGGCCAGATCAAATGGCATGAAGGCAAAATTACTAGTCTCTATGTTCAGCTTTTCCTATCATCAAAATCAGACTAAAAACATTTGACAACCTCAGTTTCAATTTTTCGTCACTAGTAAAACCCAGTATTTGTGCCTCAAATCTTCCCTAAAATTTTCTACTATCTGTAAACAACAAAACTCTAGAAAAGTAAAAATAAAATAAAAATTAAGAAAAAAAAATTTTTCCACTAACCTTTGGTTACACTGATGCAGGTAATTAATTAAAGCCATTTAGGAAATAAACTGAGGGTTAATTAGGATTTTGAGGGTTTGAGTGGTATTGGGAATACTAATAATTTCAGATATCAAAAAAAGCCATTTATTATTGCTGTTCTGATACAGTAAAACTCTATAAAGTATAGCCTATATATATTTGAGTTTCCCAGGTGCTCAGTGGTAAAGAATCTGCCTGCAAATTCAGGAGACACAAGAGACATGGGTTCAATCCCTGGGTTGAGAAGATCCCCAGAAGTAGGAAATGGCAACCCACTCCAGTATTCTCATCTGGAATACTCCATGGACAGAGGAGCCTGGGAGACATGATTGAGTGACTGAGCATACACACACAAATATTTGAGCCAGAATTTCATAAGATCCCATTTATGAAAAAAAAAATATTCCTGAGCTTTAATAAGATCCAATGCTTTACTTGGAAGATAGAACTTAAATAGCAGAGCTTATTACATAATCTGAAATCTAGGATGTCTATAAAAGCTTTAAAAGATATAGCTCTAACATTTTTCAACTGTCCTGAAAAAACTAAATCTTTTAAAGTGCGAAATCTCTGTATCTATAATCAGGTTAAATATGTCACCAAGTTCTGCTCCTGAAGTTCTTATAAAGTTAAGTTTCTAATTAAAGAGACAACTACCTATGTTACAGCTATAAGATAAACTCTCTAATAAGAAAGTAAACATCCAACAAACACTGAGATCAAATCCTTTTAATGGGCTTTGACTTGCTGGGAAGGAGATCTATTTCAAGCATAGACACAAACCTCAGAAATGGTCTTTTTATGACGCTCTTAAATGTCTAGTAGGTATTCAACATCTGCTGTGAACTTGTGAACCTAGAAGGGATTTAGGGGTATTCATAAGCGTGCTTTCGTATAGTAGAGCACACACACATATCTGATACAGGCGTAGTTTTGTCCCATCATCACTGTAAAAGCTACCTGTATAAGTCCCCCTAAAAAAGGATTTTTAAAATTCACAAATGAAAAAAATGACTAGAAAAATGAATTATGGTAACTATAAAATCAATAGCTAGCCTCATGAATACAAAAACATTTAGTTATTAAAAGGCATACTGTTTGTACTGTTGAACTTTTTAGTTACTTATTGTCTTCATTTAAAAACCCTACATAATAAACATATTCCTCAACAGTATATATCCTTCATAATGTTGCTATTAAATAAAGCATTTCAATTTTGAAAGTGCTGGTTGGAATCCTTTGTTAGGCCTTGGGGACGGGTGATTTCACAACTTCCCAAACCACCATTTAAATTCTCATACTTAATAAAAGTAAATCTCTATGTAGTAGACATAGTCTTGAAGAACTGTTTAAAATTAGCATTCTTTAATAATACAGAGCAGTAAGTGGGGAATTGGCCAGTTAAGTAAAATACATGGTTAATTCTTTAATACAGTAAATCTTTGGTAAACTGAAAAAAGGAAAATCTCCATATATCTATTTTGTAAATTAAGTGTTTGTGTATGAGATTATCTTAAACTGGGCAAATTTGTATATTTTATGGTTGAGGAAGAAACAACTCTAATTGGCTGAGTTGAGACTTTGGTGAGATTGCTCAATCTTTTCAAACTGAGCAGGCTCTTTTAAAAAATTATATCACTTCTATGATGGTTGACCAGATTATTGCCTACATTCCTCCCTTTGGTACTGCAAATATCCATGCACCAGGAATTATTTTTAGCTGTACACAACAGAACCAAGATATACAGAAAAAGAGTATGTTAAAGGTTATGAGACCACTCATAAAATATCAGGGAAGGCTAGAGATATCTGGCCTGAAGGCTATAGAGCCAGGAAGAACAGTTTAACTATACACTGATCAAATGCCCCAGTAAGGTTCTACTGTTTCCATCACAGCCCTATAGTTTGCACTTCCCATGCAGAGCATGGAACTGTAGTCTCAGAATGTGTGCGTGCATGCATGTGTGTGTGTGTGTGTGTATGTATGACTTCTGAAAGTTTATTTTCTCCTATTTGTTTTGCAAGAATTAATTATCTGTATGTGACCTGTTCATGTTACTGTCTTCTGAACTGACTCCCAGATGAGTTCTCTCCAACCTGCATTCTAACTCTAATGGAAAGCAGGAAGCATTTCTGTCTCCCACCTGAAAATGATCTGTCATAGGTGAGAGATTTTAAGAGGGGAATTCAGAAAGTGCTAGGAACCATAAGTAAGACAAATATTCACTCTAGACTCTTTCCTGTGCCTAAACTTCCAAGCATTTATACCACCACAATAAATGTTCATATCTTAAAGGGTGAAATTATTCTTTTTAATAAGAAAATATGTTTACTATCTCCTTGAAAGGGAGACTAGCCAAAAAGTCACAAGTTACTTCATTGACTCCAAGTTCAGAACCAACTGGCCTCGTGCTAATAGTCAGCAACAAATGGATGAAATTGAGACTTCAAACATTACCATTAGACACAGTGAAATTAAATAGATGAAATAGCAAGTGAAACACAGTGAGAAATAGAAGAATATTAATGAACATAGAATTTCTAAATATTTAACAATTGACTTCTATGAGCAAAGATTTTTCTCTCCTGCAAGAAAAGCAAGCATTCTACAGGGACATTAGTCAAATTAGCCTTAGAGGATGCCACCACTGTCTACCACCATGACCACTTCATTTACTATCTCATTGAGTAAACACTGGTTTATTTGGGAAAATGTTATGGACAAAATAGTCATCATATTAACATAAACCCACTTACCAAGAGCCTCTTCTATAATGGAGGGTATTTGTTGAATGTTCAAATATCCTCACACTACCTAATCTGTGAAAAAACAATACATATTTCTCTCTCAAATCTTCTTTTCATAAACCTTCCTATCTGTTTACAGATCCTGGCTAGTCCAATCAAATTAACATCTCCCCATGAATCACTGTAAATGCATGCCTCAAGAATCTATCCTTCTAGACAAAATGAACATGAGATATACTACTCAATCAGCTATACACTGGGGCAATTTCCCTTCCCTCTGGTTTTCAGTCTCTTCACTGTGGGACTACAATTCTGCAACAGCTGACTTTCAGCTAGGGCTAGGATAGTACTAATGAATCTACTTTTAACATTTGCTTTCTTCAGTCAAAGGTCACTGGCTCAGTATGATGAAGGAGCACTAAGAATGCAAGTCACCTGCCAATAGAATGTATTTTTTGTCATGTTGAAGCGTATTTCTGGTTTATCAGGGAAATTATCAGTTTATTCTAGCTCTCCTAATTATTAGTCATGCCCTTTTACTCTTTAAAGTGTCTGTTGTGAATAATAAATCATATATTTGCCCCTCACATCTACTGTCTTCACTTGATAATACAGCGCTGCTGGGCACGCTTAACTTTTTCTTCTTGGTAGACTGGCTCACCAAGTTATCCAAACTTATAAGATAGAGCCCATATGACTTTCCTGGTGGCTTAGATTCGATCCCTGGGTCAGGAAGATCCCCTGGAGATGGAAGTGGAAACCAGCTCCAGTATTCTTCCCTGGAAAATCCCATGAACAGGAAAGCCTGGTGGGCTACAGTTCATAAGGTCACAAAAAAGTCAAACACAACTTTGCAACTAGCACTTTCACAGCTCATGCATGGCCAATGGCCAATTGTTTAAACTCTACTAGAAACTACTAATAAGAAGAGAAGGATTTCCCTGGGTGGCCCAGTTACTGAGACTCTGTGCACCCAATGCAAAAAAGGGCGAGGATTCCATCTCTTGTCAGGGAAATAGATCTCACATGCCACAACTAAAATATTCTGCATGCCTCAACTAAGACCTGGTGTGTAACCAAATAAAAAAATAAATCTTAAAAAAAAAGAGAGAGAGAGACAATAGTTACTTTTCAAAGAAGGCACAGTTTTGCTCCAAATCTCTAGGAATCTCTGAGTTATTCTCCTAAGTCATAAGAACTAAATGGTAGAATAAAGTATGCTATAACTTGGGTCTGCTGGAGAGGCTTCCCTTGGTGTAGAGCCCTCTCTGATCTGGCATTTGAGGTAATATGGTGAGTTACTCAGAGTCTCACTGCCATATCTGATAGGCATTTCTCCAATATAAATGAACCTACCAAGCTTGTGCCACTTCACTAGTAGTATGGTACATAAAGGGTGCAACTTTTACTTTGAAGGGGGTATCTTAGCAGGTCCCTTAGCAGTAGGTCCATTAAAAAGTAAATGGAGCTAGAAACACCCATATCTTTTTGCTCTTTCATCTGCCTCCCCCTGGCACTGCTCACCAAGGCACTAGAATGCCTGATACTCCCTGATCTCCTGGTCCTCTCAGCATGATGGCATCAAGGTGATAGAATATATGATGTCCTGTGAAATGGTGAGAAAATCAGGGTGCCTGAAGACCATGTTCGATTACTTGAATCTGAAGAGTTAAAAAGCACCTGAGATAAGATGAGAAAAATGAATTGCCCTCCCAGTAAGGTAGAAGAAAACTTCTTTTTTCTCTG
The DNA here is from genome assembly GCA_022376925.1 of Tragulus kanchil. Lineage (NCBI taxonomy): Eukaryota > Metazoa > Chordata > Mammalia > Artiodactyla > Tragulidae > Tragulus > Tragulus kanchil. The sequence continues at coordinate 149,065,600 of JAIOJX010000024.1, forward strand.
TATATTGGAATTGCTAAAGATCTATTTTAAAATATTTATATAGGAGAGCTTTATAGGAGATGCTACAGACTGTGTTAATTTGTCCCAATAAAGAAAGAACATTTGGAACAGTAACTGATAATTAGTCACTCTCTGAATAAGCTGATGAAATTACGTCAACTTTTTAAAACCAATATGCCTTTTGAGTGGCCAAACAAGTAAGTTAAGTGAGCTTTCTATTGATTAGTTTTGGCCTTAAGTCTGAGTTCCAGGCACTGGACACAGTTAGCCTATAAATCAGTGCAAGTTTGGGGAAAGTTAGGTGGAAGATTTTAAGCATTCTTATGACGTTATCACAGAATCCTTCCTCAAGTACGCCACAACTTGCTCTTTTTCTTTCTTTCTTTTCAGAGTACCTAGTTCTGTTAGTTGCCTTAGTTTTTAGAATTGAAGAATTTCTATGACTCTTCATCAAGGGGGTCTAAGACAAGTTTCTTTATACCAGACTTAGAATGCTTGTTGATTCAGCTTTCCTGGTGGTCCGGTGGGTAGGGAGTCTGTCTTGCAGTGCAAGGGACACAGATTTGGTCCCTGACCTGGGAAGATTCCACGTGCCGCAGAGCGGCTAGACTGGTGTGTCTAATTACCAGCCTGAGCTCTGGAGTGCACGTGCCCGGAGTCATTGCTCTGCAATGAGAGTGGCCACTGCAATGGGAGGCCCACACATGCCAAGGAATAATGAGATGGATGAAAATGAATATGAATAGCAAAGGGAGGATGGGGAAAAGAAAAAAAAAAAGGAAGAAGAACCTAAAAAAGAATGCATGTTTGTTTGTTTGAGGTTTTCTAATTCACATGAGACTTTAGAAGGCTATCTATTTCAATCCCAATAGTTCCATAATCAATTAGGCACTCCTAAATATGCTTATAGAACATTTAATTCTGAGTCTAACTTCATGTTTGCTGCCTATAATGGAAACCATAACTACTTTCCATCAGTCCCATCAACATCATACAAATCATTTTAGTCCTGTTTTAATCACTTAGGTAAATTACTTAATCTCTAAATTAAAATTACTGGTTATCATGCTTATTTTCCTTAAAATATACAGTTCTCTCTAAGAGCTTCAGTAGAGGTGTCATAAAACATCATGACTCTGAAAAGATCAGAGTTCAAATCCTGGTGCTGCCACTTGCCAGCTGTTGTCTGTTTGGCAAGTTTCTTAAACTTTTTCAACTCTATCACATGAGAATTGGATTTTATTATATGCACAATGACCAGAAAAGAACTTCTTCATAAACGGTAGCTATTATTAGTAATAGGGGCAACACAAAATTGTTTTTGTTATTTATTGCACATACAGTTATAGTGAATGTCCTTTAAACCAAATTACAAATAACCCAATAAACAGAGGGTGAAACTAACAGTTTTAGAGTATTACATTGGATGGCTTTAGATCACAAATAAAGGTGTCCTAGTCCACAGTAGTAATTGATGATCTTTATTCAGAAAGGGAGAAAACAACATATTTCACTCACACCTCACTAGGTCTGAGTTATGGAGGCATTCATTATTTTTAAGAGTAACTCCCACTCCTTACTACCATCCATAAAGTGTTTCCTCACCTTGCACCCTTGACAATGTGGAAAGTGCAAAAACAGCTTATAAATACCACACAGTAATTAGGGTAATGATCTTTCCATGTACAGGGCATTGGCCTGCTCGCACACCACCCCATTTCCACTGAGTAGGAAGGTCACTGTAGGGTGCTACTTTTAAAAGGCACTTTCCTAGAAAAGCTATGGAAATTGTTTGTTGACAATTGAGAAACTGAGCTTGCATCTGTTTTACCAAAAATGTTAAATGCTTTCAGCATTTTTTTGCATTCTATTCCACAGTAATATTAAACCACTTGAGACAACACTGCATAATTCAAAAGAAAAGAATGGAGAGGCTGCAGGAAGGAAAATTGTATAATACTGTGGTTTAATGTAAGTCAGCATTATCTGGATCATTCTAATCATAATTTCAGTCGTTAAAGCACCAGGGACGCCATCAGTATAGACTATATTCTGACTCAATTACATTGTGCATTAGAAGTAGTGGTTTATAACATCTATTAGACTTGTCATTACCCTTGTGTCGTACTCGATTGACCAAAGTGGTGGAGGAAACCCTCTCTCCTAACGGAAAAGAAAACTAAAGAGCACATTTAGCTGAATGCATAATAGGTGCTCCTTGGGAGAATACTTTAGGTTTCAGTTCATTTCTTCATAAGATGAACATTCTCCCCAAAAGCACGAGAGTAAACATCATGCTTCATTACTCCTTTCCGTTGTTCATTCAGCATGCATGTAGGTATAACACTGATTAATGGAAAGAAATTACAATATGCAATGGCTTTGAATAAGCAATGGAGGAAGCAAACAGTTACTAGACTCCATGAATTAAAAATAGACTCTGTAACAAAGCTAATGTGGGAGAACAAAGGTCCTGCTATTCTAGTGAAGGACACAGAGTCCTCTTTCCTATGAAAAGCTGGGGTTGATGTGTGATGCAAGGAACAACACAAGCCCATATATCACTCTGATGTGACAAAGCAAATAAATAACAGTTGAGAAAATGAGCTCTTCTGAGTATGAGGCATTCATTATTTTAAGAGTAACTCCCACTCCTTACTACCATCCATAAAGTGTTTCCTCACCTTGCACCCTTGACAATGTGGAAAGTGCAAAAACAGCTTATAAATACCACACAGTAATTAGGGTAATGATCTTTCCATGTACAGGGCATTGGCCTGCTCGCACACCACCCCATTTCCACTGAGTAGGAAGGTCACTGTAGGGTGCTACTTTTAAAAGGCACTTTCCTAGAAAAGCTATGGAAATTGTTTGTTGACAATTGAGAAACTGAGCTTGCATCTGTTTTACCAAAAATGTTAAATGCTTTCAGCATTTTTTTGCATTCTATTCCACAGTAATATTAAACCACTTGAGACAACACTGCATAATTCAAAAGAAAAGAATGGAGAGGCTGCAGGAAGGAAAATTGTATAATACTGTGGTTTAATGTAAGTCAGCATTATCTGGATCATTCTAATCATAATTTCAGTCGTTAAAGCACCAGGGACGCCATCAGTATAGACTATATTCTGACTCAATTACATTGTGCATTAGAAGTAGTGGTTTATAACATCTATTAGACTTGTCATTACCCTTGTGTCGTACTCGATTGACCAAAGTGGTGGAGGAAACCCTCTCCTAACGGAAAAGAAAACTAAAGAGCACATTTAGCTGAATGCATAATAGGTGCTCCTTGGGAGAATACTTTAGGTTTCAGTTCATTTCTTCATAAGATGAACATTCTCCCCAAAAGCACGAGAGTAAACATCATGCTTCATTACTCCTTTCCGTTGTTCATTCAGCATGCATGTAGGTATAACACTGATTAATGGAAAGAAATTACAATATGCAATGGCTTTGAATAAGCAATGGAGGAAGCAAACAGTTACTAGACTCCATGAATTAAAAATAGACTCTGTAACAAAGCTAATGTGGGAGAACAAAGGTCCTGCTATTCTAGTGAAGGACACAGAGTCCTCTTTCCTATGAAAAGCTGGGGTTGATGTGTGATGCAAGGAACAACACAAGCCCATATATCACTCTGATGTGACAAAGCAAATAAATAACAGTTGAGAAAATGAGCTCTTCAGATACGTATCATTTGATGGGCATTCGATAATCTGAAAAAGCATAAATGCGAATCGTATGTATAAGCTCTTAGGATCTGTAACTAAAAAAGTGTTTATTTTACAAATTATTATCCTCTGGAAACCAGAATCACAGTATTTCTGACAGGATAATTCCTTAACATAATTAGGTTTGGTCTTCCATCAAAGATATGTCAATAATAATAATAATACATATAGATTAAATAGTAATCATTACTATAGACTAAATAAATAGGTTCAATTTTTCATGTGGATATTTTGCCATAATCCGAATTTCAAGATAATGAGGAAACAGAACACCAGTGTTATTTTCATAGCTGCAAGAGAAGTAAAACACGTTTTCTTTTTAAAGATAATATTGATTATTTTGTACTTTCACAAAATGAATAAGAGTTAAGATAGTAAAATTTGCATGGTATAAAATCCACTAAACACAAGACTGAGGATAACTCTAAAGACCAAGAGAAACCTAACCTACTTCATAACTTTTCTTCCACACATTAAAGAGAAGAAACATACCTCCTTCTACATTTTTGGGGATAAGGGTCCTAAAGCCAGTCTCCAATCTTCTTATCATGGGATTACACTTTATTTTCATTGAACCCTGGTTTAGGTCCACTAATTCATGTTCCTATTTTAGTTTTTATTACTTATTTTATCCTTTTGTTTCTGAATGACTTTTGAGGAGATAGACTTTCTGAATACTTGCATTTTTAAAGCTTTTTTTAAATTTATCCTTTGTTCAAAGCACGAGAGTAAACATCATGCTTCATTACTCCTTTCCGTTGTTCATTCAGCATGCATGTAGGTATAACACTGATTAATGGAAAGAAATTACAATATGCAATGGCTTTGAATAAGCAATGGAGGAAGCAAACAGTTACTAGACTCCATGAATTAAAAATAGACTCTGTAACAAAGCTAATGTGGGAGAACAAAGGTCCTGCTATTCTAGTGAAGGACACAGAGTCCTCTTTCCTATGAAAAGCTGGGGTTGATGTGTGATGCAAGGAACAACACAAGCCCATATATCACTCTGATGTGACAAAGCAAATAAATAACAGTTGAGAAAATGAGCTCTTCAGATACGTATCATTTGATGGGCATTCGATAATCTGAAAAAGCATAAATGCGAATCGTATGTATAAGCTCTTAGGATCTGTAACTAAAAAAGTGTTTATTTTACAAATTATTATCCTCTGGAAACCAGAATCACAGTATTTCTGACAGGATAATTCCTTAACATAATTAGGTTTGGTCTTCCATCAAAGATATGTCAATAATAATAATAATACATATAGATTAAATAGTAATCATTACTATAGACTAAATAAATAGGTTCAATTTTTCATGTGGATATTTTGCCATAATCCGAATTTCAAGATAATGAGGAAACAGAACACCAGTGTTATTTTCATAGCTGCAAGAGAAGTAAAACACGTTTTCTTTTTAAAGATAATATTGATTATTTTGTACTTTCACAAAATGAATAAGAGTTAAGATAGTAAAATTTGCATGGTATAAAATCCACTAAACACAAGACTGAGGATAACTCTAAAGACCAAGAGAAACCTAACCTACTTCATAACTTTTCTTCCACACATTAAAGAGAAGAAACATACCTCCTTCTACATTTTTGGGGATAAGGGTCCTAAAGCCAGTCTCCAATCTTCTTATCATGGGATTACACTTTATTTTCATTGAACCCTGGTTTAGGTCCACTAATTCATGTTCCTATTTTAGTTTTTATTACTTATTTTATCCTTTTGTTTTTCTGAATGACTTTTGAGGAGATAGACTTTCTGAATACTTGCATGTTTGTAAAGCATATTTGTTTATTAATTTAAAACATGTTGCTTTTGAGACTTCCCTGGTTATCAAGTAGTTAAGAATCCACCTTGTAATGCAGGGGATGCAGGTTCAACCCCAGGCTGGGGAACTAAGAGCCCACAGGCCACAGAGCAAGCCCAAACACCACATCTACTGAGCCTGCACACTCTGAAACCTGTGTTCCACAACTACAGAATCCATGTGCCACAATGGAAGATCCCTTATGCTGCAACTAAGACCTGATGCAGCCAAATAAATATTTAAAGCATGTTCCTTTTAATAGGATAAGAAATGTGATTTGATCCGTAATATCTAAACAAGACTAATCTTCAGAATTATTTATAGTGCTTCTTAGGCATTATCCCAGACACTCTATTTTGGGCTGAATTATGTCCCCTCAAAATTCATGTATTAAATTCCTAACCATGACTACCTCAGTATGTGGCTGTTTGGGGAGATATGGTCTTCAAAGTAGTGATTACCGAGAAATACAGTCATCAAGGTGAGCTCTAAACCAGTAGGACTGGTATTCTTATAAGTGAAGATTAGGACACAGAGAGGTAGAGAGGTAAGTTCATGTGAAAACAGTGAAAGAAGATGGCTATCTACAAGTCAGCAAGAAAGATCTCAGAAGGAATCAATTCTGCTGATACCTTGATCTCAGACTCTTAAACCCCAGCATAATGAGAAAATGAATTTCTGTTGTTTAAGCTGCTCAGTCTATGGTACTGTCTTGTTAGGGAAGCCATAGTATACAAATATAACTACTGAATCAAAATCTCATAAGTATTAGCCAAATAGTTTGTCTCTCTTAAAATGTCTCTAGGCTTATATATGGCTTTCCCAGGTGGCTCAGTGGTAAAGAATCCACCTGCAATGTAGGAGACATAGTTTCATCCTTGGGCTGGGGAAGATCCCCCAGAAAAAGACACGGCAACACACTCCAGTATTCTTGCCTGAAATTTCCATGGACAGAGGAGCCTGGCTGGTTCATGCGGTTGCAAACAGTTCATAGAGTCGCAAAGAGTCACACCTGACTAAGAGAATGAGCATAAGCAAAGACTTATATAGCCAGAGGAAGTAAGAACCGAATATCAAAGAATATCTGCAATCCTACTTTTATTTCAGCATTAATTGCAATAGCCAAGACATATAAATAACATAAATGTCTGTCAAAGATGAATGGATATCACACAATGGAATATTATTCACCCATGAGACAGAAGGAAATCCTGCTATTTGTGACAACATGGATGGAACTTGAGAGCATTATGCCAAGTGAAATAAGTCAGACAAGGAAGGCAAATACTGTATGGCATATGTAGAGTCTGAAAACTCTAAACTTGTAGAAACAAAGAATGGAATGGTGATTATCATGGGCTGACTGTGAAAGAAATGAAGGGATACTAGTAAATAGGGACAAACTTTCAGCTGGAAGATGAATAAATTCTAGTGCAACTATTGCCCAGCACTGCAATTATATTTAACAATAATGTATTGTATACTTCAAGTTGTTCAGAAAGTAGACTTACAAATGTTCTCACCACAAAAAAAGAAATGGTAATTTTGTGACATGATAGTTAACCTATAGTGGCAGTCATTTGCAATATATAACTGTATTAAACCAAAACATATACCTTAACTTATACTACATGTCTATTACATCTCAATAAACCTGGGGGAAAAAAATACCTCCAAGTGATTTTGCTGATTGGCCAGGTTTAGATTAACCCCGTGATCCAGAAACTGAATTCAGTTACTTATCAATTCACTTTACCTTCTGTTTTCTGAGAGAACAATTACCAAGCATCTGCTGATCTAGGAATAGTTCCAGACACTGGGGATACGGATGAATAAGATACAATAATTGCATTCAAAGAAGATCACCATTTAAAGGATAGAGCTATAAGATGTGGAATTAACACAGAGCACACAGGATGAAAGGGATACTGGTGAAGGCCACTTTACCAAGTCTGCAGAGGTCAGAGAAAGCTTCTTGAAGGAGGCAGTGTTTGAGATGTGCATTAAAATATGATTAGAGGCAAAGCAAGTAAAGAAAACTGGAGGAAGAGAGAACACACACATTAGAAATACTTGTTTTACAGTTGAGGAAACTGAGGCCCAAAGGCATAAGTTAGGCAGCTGCCCAAGGGCATGAGTGCTACAAGTAGAAGAGCTGAGATTCTAACCCAAGTGGTGGCACTTGTGGTAAAGAACCCACCTGCCAATGCAGGAGACATAGAGACTGGTTCAGGCCCTGGATTGGGATGATCCCCAGGAGGAGGGCATAGCAAACTCACTCCAGTATTCTTGCCTGGAGAATCGCCTGGGCAGAGGAGGCTTGCAGGCTACAGTCCATAGGGTCACAAAGAGTCAGACATGACAGAGGCAACTTAGCGCTCACGTGCAACCTGACCTCATGCCCCAGGCCCTTCCCAGCTCACTTGCTCTGTGCTTCACTAAATTGTCTTCCCTCCATCCTTATCTTAGTCTGTTCAGGCTGCTATAGCAGAATACCATAGACTTGGTGACTTATAGACAGCAGAGAGCTATTTTTCATATTTCTGGAGGCTGGAGAATCCAAGATCAAGTCACTGCCAAAGTGTCTGATAAGACCCTCTTCTTGGTACATAACTGGTGACTTTTCTTGTGTTCTTACCTGGTACAAGGAGGTGCACCTCCTTCTCTTTCTGAAACTTCTTTTATAAAGCCACTAATCTCATTCATGAGGGTTATATCCTCATGACCTAATCATCTCTCAAAGTCTCCACCCTCTAACACCACCTGCAGGATTAAGATTTCAACAGATGATTCTTGGGGGACATAAACATTGAAACCATAGCTACAGAAATATTTCAAATTTTATCACATGATACAACCTTAAATATGTTCATTTTATTGTATTTTCATTCTTAGATCAATAGAGCTATTTGTAAAAATCCATCAGTTTGTAAAGCTTGTAGGTAAAGATACATAGTTCAAAAATTATGATAACATAGCAATAATTAAAAAAGAAAACTACCAATGACATACAATCTAAATTTCCCATACAATAAGCTTTTATATTATACAATAAGAGAGCAGTGTTTGAGATGTGCATTAAAATATGATTAGAGGCAAAGCAAGTAAAGAAAACTGGAGGAAGAGAGACACACACATTAGAAATACTTGTTTTACAGTTGAGGAAACTGAGGCCCAAAGGCATAAGTTAGGCAGCTGCCCAAGGGCATGAGTGCTACAAGTAGAAGAGCTGAGATTCTAACCCAAGTGGTGGCACTTGTGGTAAAGAACCCACCTGCCAATGCAGGAGACATAGAGACTGGTTCAGGCCCTGGATTGGGATGATCCCCAGGAGGAGGGCATAGCAAACTCACTCCAGTATTCTTGCCTGGAGAATCGCCTGGGCAGAGGAGGCTTGCAGGCTACAGTCCATAGGGTCACAAAGAGTCAGACATGACAGAGGCAACTTAGCGCTCACGTGCAACCTGACCTCATGCCCCAGGCCCTTCCCAGCTCACTTGCTCTGTGCTTCACTAAATTGTCTTCCCTCCATCCTTATCTTAGTCTGTTCAGGCTGCTATAGCAGAATACCATAGACTTGGTGACTTATAGACAGCAGAGAGCTATTTTTCATATTTCTGGAGGCTGGAGAATCCAAGATCAAGTCACTGCCAAAGTGTCTGATAAGACCCTCTTCTTGGTACATAACTGGTGACTTTTCTTGTGTTCTTACCTGGTACAAGGAGGTGCACCTCCTTCTCTTTCTGAAACTTCTTTTATAAAGCCACTAATCTCATTCATGAGGGTTATATCCTCATGACCTAATCATCTCTCAAAGTCTCCACCCTCTAACACCACCTGCAGGATTAAGATTTCAACAGATGATTCTTGGGGGACATAAACATTGAAACCATAGCTACAGAAATATTTCAAATTTTATCACATGATACAACCTTAAATATGTTCATTTTATTGTATTTTCATTCTTAGATCAATAGAGCTATTTGTAAAAATCCATCAGTTTGTAAAGCTTGTAGGTAAAGATACATAGTTCAAAAATTATGATAACATAGCAATAATTAAAAAAGAAAACTACCAATGACATACAATCTAAATTTCCCATACAATAAGCTAATGTATAATATTATATAATACAGATTAAGACCTTCATATATACATACATTAAGATATGCAGAGTCCAGCAGTAAAGAACCCACCTTCCAATGCAGGAGACATAAGAGACACAGGTTCAATCACTTGGAGCAGGAAATGGCAACCCATTCCACTATTCTTGCCTGAAGAAATCCATGGACAAGAGTAGCCTGGTGGCCTACAGTCCATAGGATCACAAAGAATTGGACATGACTGAAGCAACTTAACACAGAAAAAGCAGGGTCCACCATTTGTGGGGAGGGGATGGGCAGCCAAAGACACTTTGAAAGTACATCAAAGAGCCTACATCAAAGAATAAGCCTCTGCCCTGGGGGCTCAACTATATATGATCATTCCTGATGACCACTGACAGGAAGTGGTCCTAAAAACAAACCGAAATGATCATTTGGGGCTGACAGCATTGTAACTATCCCCTTGTCCTACAGAAAGGACATAAATCATAACTGAGATATTAAATCAGGAGCGGGAAGTTTGAGTCCCAAAATGAGTGCAAGGTGGTTCATTCCACTATTTTTTCCACTGTAAACTTTCCATAATAATCAAATTCGTCTTGGTTCAGTCACACAGTAGACTATTATGTGGTCTCTAAAACTCCTCTTTTCAGAGAGTGTTCAATAACCTGAAGTACAGCTCAAAATAAAATACTAAGGTCAAAAAGCTGAATGAAAATCAAGTATGTATCATGATCCCAATTATTGGTGTATGTGTTTATCAACAAGAGATGAATCAAAATGTCTGTAGTGTGACCTCTGTGTGAGGGGATCATGACTGATCATTGTTTTCTTTTTTATCTCTATTTTAAAAATTATATCTAGTCAACAGGAAATATTGTGTATATAATGAAGTGTGTATGTGTGCTTATAAGGTTTAGTATTAATTGACTGAGATGCTGTAGGAAAAAGTAGAGAATGAGAAACTTTGGGGCCTCTCTAAGCCTATAATTTTACAATATAATTGATGCAAAATGATATGAAAGTGAAAGTGAAGTCGCTCAGTCATGTCTGGCTCTTTGCAACATTGTCCAATGACATAATCAAACCCATACAATAAGCTAATGTATAATATTATATAATACAGATTAAGACCTTCATATATACATACATTAAGATATGCAGAGTCCAGCAGTAAAGAACCCACCTTCCAATGCAGGAGACATAAGAGACACAGGTTCAATCACTTGGAGCAGGAAATGGCAACCCATTCCACTATTCTTGCCTGAAGAAATCCATGGACAAGAGTAGCCTGGTGGCCTACAGTCCATAGGATCACAAAGAATTGGACATGACTGAAGCAACTTAACACAGAAAAAGCAGGGTCCACCATTTGTGGGGAGGGGATGGGCAGCCAAAGACACTTTGAAAGTACATCAAAGAGCCTACATCAAAGAATAAGCCTCTGCCCTGGGGGCTCAACTATATATGATCATTCCTGATGACCACTGACAGGAAGTGGTCCTAAAAACAAACCGAAATGATCATTTGGGGCTGACAGCATTGTAACTATCCCCTTGTCCTACAGAAAGGACATAAATCATAACTGAGATATTAAATCAGGAGCGGGAAGTTTGAGTCCCAAAATGAGTGCAAGGTGGTTCATTCCACTTTTTTTTCCACTGTAAACTTTCCATAATAATCAAATTCGTCTTGGTTCAGTCACACAGTAGACTATTATGTGGTCTCTAAAACTCCTCTTTTCAGAGAGTGTTCAATAACCTGAAGTACAGCTCAAAATAAAATACTAAGGTCAAAAAGCTGAATGAAAATCAAGTATGTATCATGATCCCAATTATTGGTGTATGTGTTTATCAACAAGAGATGAATCAAAATGTCTGTAGTGTGACCTCTGTGTGAGGGGATCATGACTGATCATTGTTTTCTTTTTTATCTCTATTTTAAAAATTATATCTAGTCAACAGGAAATATTGTGTATATAATGAAGTGTGTATGTGTGCTTATAAGGTTTAGTATTAATTGACTGAGATGCTGTAGGAAAAAGTAGAGAATGAGAAACTTTGGGGCCTCTCTCTAAGCCTATAATTTTACAATATAATTGATGCAAAAATGATATGAAAGTGAAAGTGAAGTCGCTCAGTCATGTCTGGCTCTTTGCAACCCATGAACAAATTCTCTAGTCAAGAATACCAGAGTGGATAGCCTTTTCCTTCTGCAGGCGACTTCCGTACCCAGGGATTGAACCCAGGTCTCCTATATTTTTGTCTTTAAAAACTTCTAATGCCTAAGCCCCATTCAAAGAGTTTCTGAGTAACTACAGTAACTAGTCTTGATAGCTCCGAGTATGAATTTTATTTCTCCTTGTTTTAGAGTTTTTGTTCGGGGTTTTGTAGGGAAGGGAGGGGCTGTTTGCTTTTTCTTCAGGTGAGTCTAGCTTGAAGTTAGGATTAAAAACCAGTGTTCAATATACATGGATCAACTATTATTTATCAAGCACGGTTGTTACTGTTGTTCAGTCGCTCAGTCGTGTTCCACTCTTTGCAACCTCATGGACTGTAGCATGCCAGGCTTCCCTATCCTTCACCATCTCCCAGAGCTTGCTGAAACTCATGTCCATTGAATCAGTGGCACCAGCCAACCATCTCATCCTCTGTCATCCTCTTCTCCTTCTGCCTTCTATCTTTCCAAGCATCAGAGTCTTTTCAACAAGTTGTTGCTTCACATCAAGAGGAAATAGGGATGCTACAGGACAAAAGGAGTAAAGTGTGGAACCAATGGGTTCTTCTAAGTTGCATGCTAATACACCTCACCCAGTATAAATTATAAAAAACTATGCCAATCCAATATAAGGAGGTCCTCTCAGCCCTAAAAGAGCAGACTAAGGACAGAATAAGTAGATAATGGACAAGGAAATGGCAGAATTAAGAATTAGGAATTTCCCTCCCCTTATCCATTAGCTAAATATTTCCTTTCAGTTTGCAGTATTGTTTTATATGGGATGAGCTGGTGATGGCAAACCTTATGAGTCTTATTAATACAGTAAGTATATTAGTACAGAAAGTGACTGAGCTTGAGAAGTTATGATCACCTAAATGCATAATGATGGAGGGGATTTTGAGCCTCCCCTTTTGAGAGAAGGTCAGCCTTTCTTCAATTCTGAAAGGAATAGCTATTTTATATTATGTTCCGTTAAATACCAACAATGCTGCTGGCTCCCACAGTTATGGGGAAGTTTAATATGGGAAGAAGGCTACATATGCATGTGAGGTTGCCTAAGGGTGTCAGCAACAGACACCACAGACGAATTCCCTCGGGGCCACTGAGGAGCCTGACAATGCATCTTCTTGTTCACTAGAGGTTGGAACATTGTCTGCATTTCCCAAGTTCCCTGTAGTTAGGTTATACATTGAGTATATTCCCCTAATAGATTCCCTTATGGGGCTTTGATGGTGGAGACAAGGTTGTGGGCAGGCGCTGACAAACAGGATCAAGACAGCCTTAGACTTCAGCAGCAGCTCTTGAGGATTGATGAATAGGAGGCTAGACAGCAGCAGTATAATGTCTTAGCTCCTTTGAAACAACAGAGTAAAGATGTACTTGGACATTTCTTCTGCTTGTGTCACCCATCCATGTATACAATCTTCATCCAGTGCACACGCAGAAATTCTCTGAGCCAACTAACACTCTGTAACAAACACCTTCCCATTTAAACTAACCAGAATGAATCTGACTATAATTATAACCAGAGACTAATAGAAAAAGATAGTGATGTGTATACAACTAAGAATTTGATAGACTAAAGTTATGTTTATTTTATGTTCTTAATAACCTGCCAGAACAAGAACAATTTTGTATGCTATTTATATAATGTCTATTATAATTATGCTCATATTAAATTTATATTAAGCAAGTCAGAATCCTCTTTTGGACTAGAATTATGGTGGGGAGGGGGGCACCTTAATATTTAAAAATTTTTGAAAATAAGGTTTTGTCATTTACTGAAGGCTTTACATGGGGGTTGAAACGAAAATGGCAACTATAAGACAGAAGCTGGGCAAATACCACATCTTAGTTGTTAACACATTAAATTATAGATTAATTTTAACATAAGAACACGGCCTAAACCATCTTCTAAGAATTGTCTTGAAAACAGAGAGGAAGAAAGGACCTCAAGACACTTAGGTAAGAAAGAAAGCTCATGACTCTCAGGTAAGAAAAGTGAAAACTCTGTAGTTATTCAGAGAAAAGAAGAAAATGAATCTTTAACTCCTGACTTGCAAATGTCAAAAAGTTATTTTGAAGAAGATGCTAATAACATCAACTTGAAAGAGATCACAGCATCTGTAAACTACTAAAGATTTTTACAGGGTTTTCCATTTGACTAAAACATTACATCTCTTTGTTACTTGAAATTTCAAGTTTTAAAATATGTGACATAAAGTTCTGTTAATTATGGAGGCTGCTCTCTCCGTTGGAATCTCTGGATGAATAAGACAGATATGAGAACCAGATGTAAATCTGGTTGTATAACTGTACAGTGGTTGAATATCTGGGGTTTTTTATAATGAGCTGTAAGAGCTGTTTGTATATTTTGGAGATTAATTCCTTCACAGCTGCATCATTTGCAAATATTTTCTCCCATTCCGTAGTTCATCTTTTTCTTTTATTTATGGTTTTCTTTGCTGTGCAAAAGCTTTTATGCCCCATTTGATTATTTTTGCTTTTATTTCCATTACTCTAGGAGACAGATCCAAAAAGATATTGCTACGAATTGTGTCAAAGATTGTTCAGCTTCTATTTTCCTCTAGGAGATTTATAGTATCTGTTCTTACATTTAGGTCTTTAATACACCGTGAGCTTATTTTTTCCCACAGTGGAATATTATTAAGCCATGAGAAACAAAAAAAAATCCTTCCATTTGAAACAATTTTGACAGAATTTGAAGGCATTTTGCTTTGTGAAATACATAGATAGAGAAAGACAAATACTGTATGACGTTACTTATATGTGGAATTCTAAGGAAAAAAAGTTACCTCAGAAAGAGAGTAGAAAAGTGGTTGCCAAGGGTTGAGTGGGTGGAAGAAAGAAGAAAAGGCTGGTAGATGTTATGATGGGTTTGTTTTGTGGATCTTCTCCTTTTATACTTGTTGTCTATATGTCCCTTTAACACTTGTAAGGCCGGTTTAGTGTGACTAAATTCTTTTAACTTGTTTTTTTTTAAACTGGGGAAAGTTATTCTCCATCTTTTTAGAGAGAAGAAGACCTCAAGACACTTAGGTAAGAAAGAAAGCTCATGACTCTCAGGTAAGAAAAGTGAAAACTCTGTAGTTATTCAGAGAAAAGAAGAAAATGAATCTTTAACTCCTGACTTGCAAATGTCAAAAAGTTATTTTGAAGAAGATGCTAATAACATCAACTTGAAAGAGATCACAGCATCTGTAAACTACTAAAGATTTTTACAGGGTTTTCCATTTGACTAAAACATTACATCTCTTTGTTACTTGAAATTTCAAGTTTTAAAATATGTGACATAAAGTTCTGTTAATTATGGAGGCTGCTCTCCCGTTGGAATCTCTGGATGAATAAGACAGATATGAGAACCAGATGTAAATCTGGTTGTATAACTGTACAGTGGTTGAATATCTGGGGTTTTTTATAATGAGCTGTAAGAGCTGTTTGTATATTTTGGAGATTAATTCCTTCACAGCTGCATCATTTGCAAATATTTTCTCCCATTCCGTAGTTCATCTTTTTCTTTTATTTATGGTTTTCTTTGCTGTGCAAAAGCTTTTATGCCCCATTTGATTATTTTTGCTTTTATTTCCATTACTCTAGGAGACAGATCCAAAAAGATATTGCTACGAATTGTGTCAAAGATTGTTCAGCTTCTATTTTCCTCTAGGAGATTTATAGTATCTGTTCTTACATTTAGGTCTTTAATACACCGTGAGCTTATTTTTTCCCACAGTGGAATATTATTAAGCCATGAGAAACAAAAAAAAATCCTTCCATTTGAAACAATTTTGACAGAATTTGAAGGCATTTTGCTTTGTGAAATACATAGATAGAGAAAGACAAATACTGTATGACGTTACTTATATGTGGAATTCTAAGGAAAAAAAGTTACCTCAGAAAGAGAGTAGAAAAGTGGTTGCCAAGGGTTGAGTGGGTGGAAGAAAGAAGAAAAGGCTGGTAGATGTTATGATGGGTTTGTTTTGTGGATCTTCTCCTTTTATACTTGTTGTCTATATGTCCCTTTAACACTTGTAAGGCCGGTTTAGTGTGACTAAATTCTTTTAACTTGTGTTTATCTGTAAAGCTTTTGATTTCTCCATCAATTTTGAAGGAGATCCTTGCAGGGTAGAGGATTCTTGGTTGCAGATTATTCTCTTTTAGCCATTTAAATGTGTCCTGCCATTCCCTTCTGGCCTGCAGAGTTTCTGTTGAAAGATCAGCTGTTAAACGGATGGGTTTTCCCTTGTATGCCACTAGTTGCTTTTCCCTTGCTACTTTGAGAATTCTGTCCTTGTGTTTAATTTGTGTTAGCTTCATTAATATGTGTCTTGGTGTGTTTCTTCTCAGATTGATTCTGTATGGTACTCTTTGCATGTCTTGGACTTGATTGACTTTTTTTTTTCCCATGTTGGGGAAATTTTCAACTATAATCTCTTCAAAAAATTTCTCATAGCCTTTCTTATTTTCTTCTTCTTCTGAAACCCCTATAATTCAAATATTGGTGCGTTTGATATTATCCCAGAGGTCTCTGAGGCTATTCTCTGCTCTTTTCATTCTTTGAGCTTGATTCTGTTTCTCAGCAGTTACTTCCACCATTCTATCTTCCAGGTCAGTTATCCGGTTTTCCATCTCAGATACTCTGCTCTTGATTCCTTCTACAGTGTTTTTAAGTTCAACAATTGAGTTGTTTGTCTCTGTTACTTTTTTTTAACGTTTATTTATTTATTTATTTTGGCGAGGGTGGGTAGGGAGGAGGGTGGGCGGGCCACTTCCACTGGTCTTTCATTTGTCTAATTTCCTCCATCTTTGTTCTTTGGCCCGTGTGGGCCTCCCATCGTGGTGGCATCTGTTGTCACAGAGCACTGGCTCTGGGCGCATGCGCTCCAGAACTCTGGCTCAGTAATTGGACACATTGGTCCAGCCGCTCCGTGGCACGTGGGATCTTCCCAGGCCAGGGATCAAACCGGTGCCCCTTGCACTGCAAGGCGGTGTCCTTACCCACTGGACCACCAGGGAAGCCCCTGTCTCTGTTACTTTTTCTATAAATTCTTGTATTTCTTTATTCAGTGTGTTAGTTGTGTCTTGAAATTTCTCTAGCATTCTGTTTTCAGTGTCTTTGATCATCTTTACCATCATTCTTCTGAAATCACTTTCAGAAAGTTTGTCCAAATTCTCTTCATTGATTTGATCTTGTGTGTTTGTAGATTGTTCCTTCACTTGTGTGGTATTTCTCTGCCATTTCATTGTTATTATTAATGTTTTAACTGACTCTGTTTGGGATTTCCTTTTCCCAGACTTTGAGTTACGTCTATTGGTGTTTGTTGTTTGGATGTGGCTTTTTATTCTGGGTGATGCTGGTGGTTGGGTGATGTTAGGATTTGCATGCAAGTGATTACCCTTGTTGGTGTTCTCACTTGCATACTGCTCTCTAGTGTTAGGCGTTCTCTAGTATTGTAGAGTTTTGGAGTCAGTGCTCCCTTCCTAAAGCCCCGGGGCTTGTTGCCTGACCAGGGAATGAAGATTTGATGGCTGTTTTGTTATGGCATTAAATGATATTAAAACATATATATGCGAATGAGAAACAGAAGGTATACCTTTGACAAATGGCAATTAAAATATTATGCAAATACTATCTAGCGTATTGAATTATACACATAAACATATACAGCTGTAACATAACCGAAGCATTCCAACCAAGAATATGGTACAATACATTAGCATGGCAAATAGAGAAAACCAAGAATGATATCCACCAGTTAATACCCAAACTAAGTAGAGTACCAATTGAAGAATAATGCTAGAGCAGGGTCCCCGTTGGGGATAAGGCAATGAGGACAGAACAGACTAAGAAATATGGTGTGAAAAGGGAAAAAGAGAAAGGGAGGATAGAAGAAAAATATAGAATAATACTGCAAAGTTAAATATATAGAGATAAAGATTTGTATGTATTAGAGTTTAGTGCTATAGGAAAGGAGCATCAGAGAAAGCAAAGAATTATAGAGGAAGTGGTAGTACAAATGAAAAATTTAAAAAATTAAAACAGAGATAAGTATATAGAAAAATGTAGGAAAACATAGCAAAAACAATAAAAACAAACAAAACCCCCACAGAATCTTAAAAGGCCAATTGGAAACCAGAAGTTTATACCAAAATAAAATGTGTGGTTTAAAAGGAAAAGGAAAATGAAAAAAAAAAAATTATGTAAACTTGAATATATTCAGTCTTACTGATAAGATTAGTAGCTTCAATAGAATTCAATGGAGGAAATAAACACACCCACTCTCGAACACACAACCCTCAAAAAAAAACAAAAAAAAAAAACAAAAGCAGGGGCTGCACTGAGTGGGTTTGGAAAAAAGGGAAAAAACGATTGAAACAAAGCGATACAGTACCAAAAAAAGCAATAAAAAAGAATAAAGAATAAAATGAAATTTTAAAAATCCAGCAGTAACTCCAGCTTCAGACAAAACGTGAAAATAGTGTTTATGTTCTTCTGTCTCTTGGTGACTATTCAGGAATTATCAGTCTTTTTCTTGCCTCTGGCAGTGGTTGGATCTGAAGACCTCTTTGACTGCTTGTTTTGGCCTATTCCAGAACTAAAAGGCCCGCCCAGGCTGGCCCTGGGAGTTTCCTAATCCAAATCCCTTTTCTTGCTGGGTGGAGCTAAATTCCCTCCCTGTAGTTTGACCAGCAGCCCTGCAGTTTGACCAGTAGCCAAACTACAGCAGGGAAAATGGCGTCTGTCTCACAAAGAATTTACTCCCACACTCTCTATGGGAAGCACTTCCGCTGTCACCCCGACCCTGCTGCAGGCCACCGTTGACCCCCGCCACCGTGGGAGACGTCAGGTTACTCAGAGGTGAGTCTGGCTCAGTCTCATGCAGGATCGCTAGTCCCCTCTCCTGGATCACAGTGCGCACAGAGTTTCCAGTCCTCCTCGGGGGCTCTGTGATCGGGTTAATGGTAACCTCCTCCAAAGAAAACTGAGTGCCGTCTTTCCGAGGACTGCTCAAGGGCACTTCTAGCTCAAGGGGGCACCTGGACCCTCCAAAGCAGGTCTGGCTCAGTCCCTTGTGGGTGTCACCGCTCCTTTTCTGGGTCTTGATCTGCAACAGGTTTTGTGCCTTTGGCCCACCCAGCCTCTCTGGCGGATATGAGATTTGACTTTTAAAGGCACGATTGCGCCCTTCCTACCGTCTTAATGCAGCTTCTCCTTTGTTCTTCGATGTGGGGTATCCTCTCCGTGATCAGATCCAACCTCCTCCTGTCGATGGTTTTTCAAGGACTCGTTGCTATTCAGGCGATTTTGCAGGAGAGATGAGTGCACATCCTTCTATGCCGCCATCTTAGCTCCACCCCCATCTATATTCTTGTTTCTTTCCTAAATTTCAGAACTGCAAACTCCAGCCTTTAGATCATCACCAGATCAAAATTAAATTCTTATTCCTTAATTAAACTTTATTTCCTTTTGCATTTTTCCTCTTCCATATGTAATATCATGGATCTTGCTTTCATAATTTTTCAAAGTTTGTTTTCTTAAAAAAAAGAAACTTCTAGCCATATTTCCAACTTTGAGCAAAGAAACACTTAAAATGATGAAGGTTCTGGTCACCAATTACAGTGTGTGTGTGTGTGTGTGTGAAAGAGAGAGAGACAGGAGGTTTCCCATACCACCAACAGTTAGCAATTCTCAAACACCAGCAAGTTGTATAAGGATTCAACTTAATTTGAATAGCATCTAGCCAGAAGTAATGACATATTTCAAAGGCTAAAGATGTAATCTTACAAGACTGCCCCACACCCCTGACTTCAGACATCGGTCGCCAGCCCAGGTTGTCATCTGTGCTTTAAAACAACCTGCACCAATCCCAATAGGTCATCTAACCCAATTGATTAGACTTCTGATGACCTCTCGTCCTTAGATTCAATTACAATAGTCCTTGCTTATCTGTAGGGAATATATTTCAAAATCCTAGTGGATGCCTGAAGCCACAGACAGTACCAAAGCCTATATATACCATGGTTCCCAGTTGAAGAGTAGTTAATTTATAATGTGCATTTGCTTCAGGTATATGACAAAGTGACTCAGTTTTATACATGTTTGTGTGTATACACACACACACATATATATATATATATATATTCTTTTTCAGATTCCTTTTCATTATAGGTTATTATAAGATATTGAATATAGTTCCTTATGTTATACAATAGGTTCATGTTGTTTATCTGTTTTATACATAGTAGTGTGCATATGTTCATCCCAAACTCCTAATTTATCCCTCACTTCCCCCATTTCCCCCTTTAGTAGCCATTAGTTTCTTTACAATGACTATGTATTTATTTCTATTTTGTAAATATGTTCTCTGTCACTTTTTAAAATTCTACATAGTGATATTATATGATACTTCTCTTTCTCTGTCTGACTTGACTTCATTTAGTATGATAATCTTGAGATCTTTCCATATTATTGAAAGTGGCAATATTTCATTCTTTTCATGGCTGAGTAATATTCCATTATACTGTGTGTGTGTGTCCATTCATCCATTGATCCCTGTCTTAGCTATTATAAATAGTGTTGCTATGAACATTGGGTTACAGGTTCCTTTTCAAGTTAGAATATTCTCTGGATATTTGCCCAGTAGTAGGATTTCAGGATCATATGATAGTTTAATTTTTACTTTTTTTTCAGAACCTCAGTACTGATCTCCATAGTGACTGCTATGATAAGCTTTGATTTATGAATTAACTGCAGTACAAAATTAGCAATAGCTAATTGTGAAATACTGAAATGGTTGGATGGCATCCCTGACCCAATGCACATGTGTTTGAGCAACCTCAGGGGGATTGATAGAGAGGCCTGGCGTGTTGCAGTTCATGGGGCTGCAAAGAGTCGGACACAATTAGTGACTGAATGAGAATAAAATAGAACAATTTTAACAAATACTGTCATAAAAGTTATATGATGTCTCTCCTTTCAAAATATTGCATTGTACAAATTTAATGTCTGTTTCATCTTAACTAAGCACTATTTATTTCACTGCAGCCATAACTTTTACAGTCTGAGGTGCTACAGCAAAATCAGCATGAAGTTCTTTTTCTTTGTTAACAATCTCACAAATAAACTTATTCATATCATAGATTTTAACAACCTCAGCATATAATGGTTTTTTGACTAAATTAAAGTCAAGAACTTTTACCTTTTCACATAAAGTAAGCACTTTATGGCTTCTCTTTGGCAAATTCAAATTGCTGGCCTCACTAACACTTGCTCTTTGGGGCCTTTATTAAGTCAAGTTAGGGTTGCTTGAATAAGCACTGTAATACCATGGTGGTGAATCTGCTAGCCCAGGTGGCTATGAAGTGACTAAAGATACGCTAGACAAAGGGATGATTCATCCCATGCAGGATGAAGCTGGACGGCATGAGGTATCATCACACTGCTCTGAATGGCATTCCATTTAAAACTTGGAATTGTTTACTTCTGGAATTTTCCCTTTAATATTTTTAGGCCATGGCTGATCCAAAACAAAGAAAAGTGAAATCACAGATAAGGGAACCATTGTGATTTGCTAGCCCAGCTCACAGAACTCAGAGAAACATTATACTTACTGGATGACTGGTTTATTATAAAAGCATGTTGACCTGGAATAAATAGAATGCCAGATATTTCTCCAGGAAAGATGGGTTTATTCAGGATCAGCAGAGAATTGGAACTCAGGGTCTGTAATCATGGCAAGCCACACACAGGTCCTCACAGAGCAATGGAAGGAAAACACACTTCTAGAGGAGAAAGGAGTTTGGATAGGCCAGAGAAAACCAGTAAATGAAGAGTCCATGGCTTTCTACTGGCTGAGTCCTTGCCAGAAGAGAAGAGTCATTCTTCTTACTCTTGGGCTCTGCTATCATCGCAGAGCATAAGAGCTCCATCTTTTGGTCTCCTAACTCTACTTAATTGAGATTCCCACTTAATAATTTTTTATAAAGATATAACTCAGGAACAGCCAGATGAAAGAGATGCAGGGCAAGGTATGAGGAAAGGGTGCTGTTCTCTGGAAATCTCCACATATTCACCAATGCAGAAGCTCTCTGAACTCTATTTTTTTGTATTGGGGGTGCAGTGGTTATAGAGGCTTTATTACTTAGGCTTAATTAATTAATCCAGGACCATTAGTGACTGATTCAACATCCATCCCTTCTCCCCTGCCTGGAGATCAGGGAGATAAGACTAAAAGTTCCAACTCTCTAATCACATAATTGGCCCCACTGGCAACCAGCCTGTATCCTTAGATGTGGTTTAAAAACCACAGTATATTAACACATAAATATGGAATCTAGAAAGATGTACCAAAGATCTTGCATGCATGGCAGCAAAGGAGATATATGTGTAAAGAACAGACTTCAGGACTCACTGGGAGAAGGAGGGCGTGGGATAATTTGAGAGAATAACAGGGAAACATATACCAATGGAAGTTTGAGGTATGATGCAGGACATCCAAAGCCAGTGCTCTATGACAATCTGGGGGAATAAGATGGAGAGGGAGGTGGGCAGGGGTTCAGGATCGGGGGAACACGTGTATACCTACGGCTGATTTATATTGACATATGGCAAAAACCATCACAATATTGCAAGATAATTATCTTCCAATTAAAATTAATTAATTAATTAAAAATAAAAGCCTCCTGTTAGCATAACAAAAGATAGCTTTATCTTAGGAGATTCCAAGAGTTTAAGGTGCTCTGTACCAGAAACTGAGATGAAGACCAAATATGTACTTTTTATGATAGTTCATATCACACACCCCAACTTTTTATCTAGAACTTCACAAATTACAAATTTCTTAGAAGGGCTCAAAATTAATGTCACTGTCCTCCCCTCTATCACCACTGAGGCAGAAGAGTAAGTAGCAGAAGATTAGGTCTCCTCTTACTCAAAGCAACCCTCAGGTAGGGTGTAGCAATAATTTTTGTTGTTACATAAGGAAGAGCTTTCCAACTTCAGAAATGCCCGGTTCTATCAATGTGGGTTCCTGTATCATTGGTAGTGAAACCCTATGAATACCCATTGTGGAATGAAAACATCACATAACACAAAAGAAGAAAGTCTAAACAAAGTGATTACTTCTGTCCAATATTTTACCAATCAGTAATACAAGAGCAATGCAGTTTGTTCACCTTTACTCAGTTCAAAGAAGCTGTATTTTAATGAAAACTGCCTCATTTACTACTTTATAATCTTCTGCTAATCTTTCAGTTTGGGTTAATGACATTTCTCACAAAGAACAACTCCAATCTTTGAGCCTCAATCATCCAACCCAGTTCAGATCTTTAAAACATTTTCCTCTCAGCTATTTCTGATTGTAAGTAATTTCTCTAATTCTCAAATTAATCCTCATTTAGTAGAAAACTCCTCTTTGGGGAAACCAAAGTCCCTTTCCTAATTATGACTGTCCATTTAAGTAGGGCTAGTTCTAATAGATGGTTTTATTAAAAGAATTTTAAAGGATATCAAACTCTGCCTTTCCATATTGAGTTGAAATGATTTGCCTGTGGATAGCTGACACATCAGTGTTCCTAGCTCAATAATCAATGCATATGTTTACACAATAAATTTAGCTACAGAAATTACTGACAATCTTAATAACAGCCAAAATTAATCAAGTGTGGCATTACATGTCAACCCATGTTCTACATTTCTTGTGAATATAAAATAATGAAGCAAGACTTGGCATAATGACTTTGGGACATTCAAACCATTTTGTGTTTTCATTGCAACTTACCTCTCTATCAATTTTTAGATAATTATTTTAACCACGGAGTTTTTTCATCATTAACCACAATGAGTTTGATATAAAAACTATCTGTGATGTTTTCTAGTCTCTTAAGTATGGAGGCAGCTTATCTCCAAAGTTATGGCTTGGCTATAGCCATACCTCAGCCCCAACATCTGTATCAGTTTGACACACCAAAATTTTGCCTTTTTCCCAGATGCCCTTGGTTAGGGCAATCCTAATAAATGCTTAAGATTGCCTAGCACGTAGCTTCTGATAATAGTCATCTCACTAGGGGTTAAGTTCAAGATGCAGCAAAGTGAGGCCACCCAGGTATTCACTATAGTCACTGCTCCATTAGGCACTACCACTGAGAAAGTGCATTCTACTCTAGGTCAGTGGGGAAATGCCCACGTGCCAGCAGAGTTCTAAACTCTTATCAGCAGTCCACAACATTTTGCAAGTTGCTTCAAACATTATGAACATTATTAAGCTGAAAATGTCTTTTGAACAATATTTGTACCAAGAAAGTCTTTGCATGTTGGCTTTTAAATCCCTCTTGATCTCACTTAAGACTTAGTGCCATGGGGACATTACAAAATGTCTCTCAGAGCTTTTTTCCTGAGTGCACTGGGATTTATTGTAATCAGGTTTACTGCATTCCATTAGCAAAATATAGGCCTATGTATGTGTTCAACTATTTCTGATTAATTTCTCTAATTCTCAAATTAATCCTCATTTAGTAGAAAACTCCTCTTTGGGGAAACCAAAGTCCCTTTCCTAATTATGACTGTCCATTTAAGTAGGGCTAGTTCTAATAGATGGTTTTATTAAAAGAATTTTAAAGGATATCAAACTCTGCCTTTCCATATTGAGTTGAAATGATTTGCCTGTGGATAGCTGACACATCAGTGTTCCTAGCTCAATAATCAATGCATATGTTTACACAATAAATTTAGCTACAGAAATTACTGACAATCTTAATAACAGCCAAAATTAATCAAGTGTGGCATTACATGTCAACCCATGTTCTACATTTCTTGTGAATATAAAATAATGAAGCAAGACTTGGCATAATGACTTTGGGACATTCAAACCATTTTGTGTTTTCATTGCAACTTACCTCTCTATCAATTTTTAGATAATTATTTTAACCACGGAGTTTTTTCATCATTAACCACAATGAGTTTGATATAAAAACTATCTGTGATGTTTTCTAGTCTCTTAAGTATGGAGGCAGCTTATCTCCAAAGTTATGGCTTGGCTATAGCCATACCTCAGCCCCAACATCTGTATCAGTTTGACACACCAAAATTTTGCCTTTTTCCCAGATGCCCTTGGTTAGGGCAATCCTAATAAATGCTTAAGATTGCCTAGCACGTAGCTTCTGATAATAGTCATCTCACTAGGGGTTAAGTTCAAGATGCAGCAAAGTGAGGCCACCCAGGTATTCACTATAGTCACTGCTCCATTAGGCACTACCACTGAGAAAGTGCATTCTACTCTAGGTCAGTGGGGAAATGCCCACGTGCCAGCAGAGTTCTAAACTCTTATCAGCAGTCCACAACATTTTGCAAGTTGCTTCAAACATTATGAACATTATTAAGCTGAAAATGTCTTTTGAACAATATTTGTACCAAGAAAGTCTTTGCATGTTGGCTTTTAAATCCCTCTTGATCTCACTTAAGACTTAGTGCCATGGGGACATTACAAAATGTCTCTCAGAGCTTTTTTTTTCCTGAGTGCACTGGGATTTATTGTAATCAGGTTTTACTGCATTCCATTAGCAAAAATATAGGCCTATGTATGTGTTCTTTGGTAGTTAATAGTCTGCATTTGCTCTAATACTGCTTCTTGCACCTGAGGCACATATTGGTGGCCCCAAAACACATGCCCTATTGATTCTCACCATTAAGCTTATAGTAATAGCCTATCCAGCCAAATTACAAGACCTCTGGAATCTGGTAGTTGAACCATCTGAATCTAAAGAAAAGAAAATGTCCCTTATGCTACCATTTGGGATCCTCACTTCCCATAAAAAAGAAATCTTGAGTGAGATTTGCATAACTTAACTGCTGCTACAATACTACTCTGAAAAACTATTCCTCTAAGTCGATCTTCACTTAGTATATTCACTATCCTATCCACTTTTCACCCTTCTTAGAAAAATTTAGATCAAATGTATCTTCTCTTTCTTTTTTAGTTTTTCAATCCTACTCCTTATGACTTTGGCATTTCCTTACATTATAAAAAAGATTACCAAAGTGTTACAGTGCATAATTTTACCTTCTACTTTTAAAACAGAAAGTGTCAGGCTTCCCTGGTGGTCCAGTGGGTAAGGATACCACCTTGCTGTGCAAGGGGGGCCTGTTTGATCCTTGGCCTGGGAAGATCTCATGTGCGGCAGAGCGGCTGGACTCTACCGCGCTAGAGTTCTGGAGCGCATGCGCCCAGAGCCTGTGCTCCGCAGCAAGAGGCCCACACAGGGCAAAAAACAAAGATGGATTTAAATAAATAAATGAAAGATCAATAGAAGTGGCAAAAAAAAAAAAAAAAAAAACCCTCTGTGCTTCAGCTTTAAAGTAAATAAGTAAATAAATAAAATAGAAAATGTTATTTAAAATTCATATAAGCATAATATATACCCTTCTCAATTATATGGGGTGAGAAATTCTGCGCTTCCACTACAGGGGGTGTGTGCTTGAGTCCTGGTTCGCCAACTAGGATTCTGCATGCCCTAGGGCTCAGTGCCTCCCCAGAAAGTATGTGGACTTAGTGCCATGGGGACATTCAAATGTCTCTCAGAGCTTTTTTCCTGAGTGCACTGGGATTTATTGTAATCAGGTTTACTGCATTCCATTAGCAAAAATATAGGCCTATGTATGTGTTCTTTGGTAGTTAATAGTCTGCATTTGCTCTAATACTGCTTCTTGCACCTGAGGCACATATTGGTGGCCCCAAAACACATGCCCTATTGATTCTCACCATTAAGCTTATAGTAATAGCCTATCCAGCCAAATTACAAGACCTCTGGAATCTGGTAGTTGAACCATCTGAATCTAAAGAAAAGAAAATGTCCCTTATGCTACCATTTGGGATCCTCACTTCCCATAAAAAAGAAATCTTGAGTGAGATTTGCATAACTTAACTGCTGCTACAATACTACTCTGAAAAACTATTCCTCTAAGTCGATCTTCACTTAGTATATTCACTATCCTATCCACTTTTCACCCTTCTTAGAAAAATTTAGATCAAATGTATCTTCTCTTTCTTTTTTAGTTTTTCAATCCTACTCCTTATGACTTTGGCATTTCCTTACATTATAAAAAAGATTACCAAAGTGTTACAGTGCATAATTTTACCTTCTACTTTTAAAACAGAAAGTGTCAGGCTTCCCTGGTGGTCCAGTGGGTAAGGATACCACCTTGCTGTGCAAGGGGGGCCTGTTTGATCCTTGGCCTGGGAAGATCTCATGTGCGGCAGAGCGGCTGGACTCTACCGCGCTAGAGTTCTGGAGCGCATGCGCCCAGAGCCTGTGCTCCGCAGCAAGAGGCCCACACAGGGCAAAAAACAAAGATGGATTTAAATAAATAAATGAAAGATCAATAGAAGTGGCAAAAAAAAAAAAAAAAAAACCCTCTGTGCTTCAGCTTTAAAGTAAATAAGTAAATAAATAAAATAGAAAATGTTATTTAAAATTCATATAAGCATAATATATACCCTTCTCAATTATATGGGGTGAGAAATTCTGCGCTTCCACTACAGGGGGTGTGTGCTTGAGTCCTGGTTCGCCAACTAGGATTCTGCATGCCCTAGGGCTCAGTGCCTCCCCAGAAAGTATGTGGAGTTGGCTGGTGGTTTAAATATATACCCTACTGCCGCATTTTTTTTCTATGATTTTGACTTTATCTTCATCTATTTTTACTTAAAAGTAAGAAAGGGAACCACTTTCTCTGTTTCTTTGCTGAAATGATTGCGATATATATATTTTGGACATTTTTCTTACTGAAATGATTGGTATACATCTGTTTCAATTTGCTTCCAGAGTGTCTCTCTCCCAGTTCATCAGTTACTCTTTTTTTGAATGAAGTAAGATTTTGGTCGCTTTCTTTAAGCCTATAAAATATATATGGCATGTGTTCCCAACATGCAAGCTTGTTCTGCCAGCCTTGCTGTTGCTGCTGCTGACCTAGTAACTCCACAGTTCTAACCCAACTGACAACCCAGCAAAGAACAGCCTTCAAGCCACCATAGCCTACAAAGAAATTCCATGCTTGCTTCATGTATTGAGTGGCTTTATGAATAGTGGTCTCCAAAAGGTTTATCCAAATTTAATTACTAGAACCAGTAAAGAGGACTTTAGCTGGAAAGGGGGCATCGACTAAAAAAATCAATGACAACCTGAATGTAGAGAGTTACTTTATCTGGCAGGAATGTTTAGGACTCTGAGCCTGGGGGACAGCATCTCAGTAGCTCTAAGAAAATTGTTCCAAAGAGACAGGAGGGGAAGTCAGGCTATTTACAAGCTTGCAACAAAGGGAGCAGGCAGCCTTGAACATCAAAGATCAGCTATGAAGTTGAATTTAGCATTCTACCTATGAGAATATACAAGCCTCTGGGCTCACTAAATTCATTCCTTTCATATGCACCTCAGTTATCTGGAGCCAATCCTACGTCCTTGTCCACCTACCTTCTGGCACTCCCCCAGCTCCCTAGCAGTCACCATGGGGGTGGCTGAATCCACTGGATTGCAGTTTGGAGCTCTCCATGGGTGGTGGGACTGCAAACTTTGCAATAAATATAAAAAAAGCTGCATAATATATACCCTTCTCAATTATATGGGGTGAGAAATTCTGCGCTTCCACTACAGGGGGTGTGTGCTTGAGTCCTGGTTCGCCAACTAGGATTCTGCATGCCCTAGGGCTCAGTGCCTCCCCAGAAAGTATGTGGAGTTGGCTGGTGGTTTAAATATATACCCTACTGCCGCATTTTTTTTCTATGATTTTGACTTTATCTTCATCTATTTTTACTTAAAAGTAAGAAAGGGAACCACTTTCTCTGTTTCTTTGCTGAAATGATTGCGATATATATATTTTGGACATTTTTCTTACTGAAATGATTGGTATACATCTGTTTCAATTTGCTTCCAGAGTGTCTCTCTCCCAGTTCATCAGTTACTCTTTTTTTGAATGAAGTAAGATTTTGGTCGCTTTCTTTAAG
This sequence comes from Tragulus kanchil, assembly GCA_022376925.1. Taxonomy (NCBI): domain Eukaryota; kingdom Metazoa; phylum Chordata; class Mammalia; order Artiodactyla; family Tragulidae; genus Tragulus; species Tragulus kanchil. The sequence continues at coordinate 149,094,490 of JAIOJX010000024.1, forward strand.
CCTATAAAATATATATGGCATGTGTTCCCAACATGCAAGCTTGTTCTGCCAGCCTTGCTGTTGCTGCTGCTGACCTAGTAACTCCACAGTTCTAACCCAACTGACAACCCAGCAAAGAACAGCCTTCAAGCCACCATAGCCTACAAAGAAATTCCATGCTTGCTTCATGTATTGAGTGGCTTTATGAATAGTGGTCTCCAAAAAGGTTTATCCAAATTCTAATTACTAGAACCAGTAAAGAGGACTTTAGCTGGAAAGGGGGCATCGACTAAAAAAATCAATGACAACCTGAATGTAGAGAGTTACTTTATCTGGCAGGAATGTTTAGGACTCTGAGCCTGGGGGACAGCATCTCAGTAGCTCTAAGAAAATTGTTCCAAAGAGACAGGAGGGGAAGTCAGGCTATTTACAAGCTTGCAACAAAGGGAGCAGGCAGCCTTGAACATCAAAGATCAGCTATGAAGTTGAATTTAGCATTCTACCTATGAGAATATACAAGCCTCTGGGCTCACTAAATTCATTCCTTTCATATGCACCTCAGTTATCTGGAGCCAATCCTACGTCCTTGTCCACCTACCTTCTGGCACTCCCCCAGCTCCCTAGCAGTCACCATGGGGGTGGCTGAATCCACTGGATTGCAGTTTGGGGAGCTCTCCTTCACATTTGGAGACCAGAAACCACTGATGGCTATACATTTCTCATTTATTACTATGGCAGGAGATACTTGCATTTCACAGGGGTCTTTGTAGGTATAGTTAAACTAAGTATCTTGAGATGAGATCATCCTAGACATAGAATGAGCCTTAAATTCACTGACAAACATCCTTATAAGTAGTATCAGTTCAGTCGCTCAGTCGTGTAGGGCTCTTTGCCACTCCATGTACTGCAGCACCCAGGCTTCCCTGTCCTTCACCATCTCCTGGAGCTTGCTCAAACTCTTGTCCATTGACCCAGTGATGCCATTGAACCACCTTGCCCTTGGTCATCCCTTTATCCTTTTGCCTTCTATTTTGCCCAAGGCTCCTTTCTAATGACTCATTTCTTAGCATAAGGTGGCCAAAGTATTGGAACTTAAGCTTCAGCATCAGTCCTTACAGTGAACATTCAGGATTGATTTCCTTTAGGATTGACTGGTTTGATCTCCTTATAAGAAGAGAGGATACCAAAATATACAAGGAAGAAGACCCATGGCTGACGATAGAAGCAGAGGTCAGATATATCCTGCCATGAGCATAGGAATCTCAGTGATAAAAACTACATGCCAACAAAGGAGACTCAAGAGACTTGGGTTAGATCCCTGGGTGGGGAAGATCCCCTAGAGTAGGAAAAGGCAACCTACTCCAGTATTCTTGTCTAGAAAATTCCATGGAAAGAGGAGCCTGGAAAACTACAGTCCATAGGCTTGCAAAGAGTTGAACACAACTGATCCAAACACACACACCAAGCCAAGGAACGTCTAGAGTCAAAAGAAGCTGGGAGAAACATGGACAGTTTCTTCCCTAAAGCCTTCAGATTGAGCATTACCTGCAGATACCTTGGTTTCAGATTTCTGGCCTATAGAACTGAGAATACATTTTAGTTGTTGTACACACACACACACACACACACACACACACACACACCTGTCATTATAACATTCATACTCCATGGCCTCTACCTTCTGAGCTGCTAACACACAAATGCTAACATAAAATTGATTCTTTATACCCCTTTCTATGTCTTATCAGGAAGGGAAAGTTGAGAACTTCCAAGATTTAAAAATGTAAGCAGTTGAGGATGATATGCATTTTTATGAATGTATGAGCATACATGTGTAGACATATGTGAAGCTGCAGACAACCAATGTAAGATTCTTAATATTTTTTATGTTGGTGGTTTATTGCTTCAGAACCAACCACCCCAAAACTCAGGGGCTTAAACCCACAAATTTTTATTATTTCACATTTTTTGTGGATCAAAAATTCCAAAGCAGCTAACTGCGCAGCTCTAGCTCAGGGGCTGTCATGAGGCTGTAGTTCAGACATCTTCTGGAGTTAAACAATCACCTGAAGGCTTGACTGAGGCTGAGGGCTCTGCTTCCCACATTGATTGATTTCCTTTACGCCTTCTATTTTGCCCAAGGCTCCTTTCTAATGACTCATTTCTTAGCATAAGGTGGCCAAAGTATTGGAACTTAAGCTTCAGCATCAGTCCTTACAGTGAACATTCAGGATTGATTTCCTTTAGGATTGACTGGTTTGATCTCCTTATAAGAAGAGAGGATACCAAAATATACAAGGAAGAAGACCCATGGCTGACGATAGAAGCAGAGGTCAGATATATCCTGCCATGAGCATAGGAATCTCAGTGATAAAAACTACATGCCAACAAAGGAGACTCAAGAGACTTGGGTTAGATCCCTGGGTGGGGAAGATCCCCTAGAGTAGGAAAAGGCAACCTACTCCAGTATTCTTGTCTAGAAAATTCCATGGAAAGAGGAGCCTGGAAAACTACAGTCCATAGGCTTGCAAAGAGTTGAACACAACTGATCCAAACACACACACCAAGCCAAGGAACGTCTAGAGTCAAAAGAAGCTGGGAGAAACATGGACAGTTTCTTCCCTAAAGCCTTCAGATTGAGCATTACCTGCAGATACCTTGGTTTCAGATTTCTGGCCTATAGAACTGAGAATACATTTTAGTTGTTGTACACACACACACACACACACACACACACACACACACACCTGTCATTATAACATTCATACTCCATGGCCTCTACCTTCTGAGCTGCTAACACACAAATGCTAACATAAAATTGATTCTTTATACCCCTTTCTATGTCTTATCAGGAAGGGAAAGTTGAGAACTTCCAAGATTTAAAAATGTAAGCAGTTGAGGATGATATGCATTTTTATGAATGTATGAGCATACATGTGTAGACATATGTGAAGCTGCAGACAACCAATGTAAGATTCTTAATATTTTTTATGTTGGTGGTTTATTGCTTCAGAACCAACCACCCCAAAACTCAGGGGCTTAAACCCACAAATTTTTATTATTTCACATTTTTTGTGGATCAAAAATTCCAAAGCAGCTAACTGCGCAGCTCTAGCTCAGGGGCTGTCATGAGGCTGTAGTTCAGACATCTTCTGGAGTTAAACAATCACCTGAAGGCTTGACTGAGGCTGAGGGCTCTGCTTCCCACATTGCTTGTTTATGTGGCTGCTGGCAGAGGGTCACAATTCCTTACTGGCTATTGTCCAGAGGTCTCAGATCCTTAGCACATGGGCCTCTCCTCATGACGTGGCAGCTGGTTGGCCTTGGGGTATAAGACAGAGGAGTGCTAGGGACAGAAGTAGCAATGTCTTTAAAAGCTAACCTTGGAGGTGACATAGCACCTCTCGGGCAGAATTCGGCTGGTTGCACTCACTGACTCTGATATATGAACACCAAGAGGCAAGAATCACTGAGAAACATTTGAGAGGATGAGTAGCCTGGTCACTTTTTCTAAAAATAGTTCTTTACTTTCAGGTTGCCCTTTCCTAGTTCTTGGGATAATCATTTTCCTCATTCCTACCATGAACAGATTGGGATATGTATTTTTTAATCTTGAGAATTTTAAAAAGTAGAATTAAAATAACTATTATTCATTCTAGTGTCTAACATTCTGAGTGAAGTAAAACAGACAATAACTAGAAAAAAGAAGAAAATATTAGGTGCTTTCATAATATATTAATAACATTTTATACTAATGGATTATGAGACGGCATTCTTTACTAGCTAACTAGTTTCACTCTACAGATAGTTTTACATAATTAGGATAGTAAGACAATATTTTTCTTAATTGCGTGAGATTTGGCACTGAACTAAAATGCATTTTAAAATTATTGTTAGATTGACGACTGGCTTGAGAAGGGACAGGATTATACAGAATACATGCCAGATATCTCCAACGTTCAAAACAAATAATTCACAGTTGTTAAGAGGACTCTTTTGCAGAAGGCGTGCCACAGGGGATCCTAGTTCCTGACCAGGGATGGAACCTGTGCATTTTCCAGTGAAGTGAGGAGTCTTACTCACTTAATCACCTCCCTGGACCACTGGGGAAGTCCCTAAGAAGACTCTTAATTATGTATTCTTAAAATGTTCTTTTTCTGGGGAAAGCTTTGGTGACAACTCTCCAGATCTCAAAGGCAAGTAAGTCTCTTTAAAACCTTAACAATCATCAGTCATAACTACCCAAGGTATTATGGCAGTGTATATCAACTCTTTCCCTGGCACTAGAATTATGAAGTTGTCTGCATAACAATTTCAAACAAATTTATGGCGAGGGCTCTCTTCCCACATTGCTTGTTTATGTGGCTGCTGGCAGAGGGTCACAATTCCTTACTGGCTATTGTCCAGAGGTCTCAGATCCTTAGCACATGGGCCTCTCCTCATGACGTGGCAGCTGGTTGGCCTTGGGGTATAAGACAGAGGAGTGCTAGGGACAGAAGTAGCAATGTCTTTAAAAGCTAACCTTGGAGGTGACATAGCACCTCTCGGGCAGAATTCGGCTGGTTGCACTCACTGACTCTGATATATGAACACCAAGAGGCAAGAATCACTGAGAAACATTTGAGAGGATGAGTAGCCTGGTCACTTTTTCTAAAAATAGTTCTTTACTTTCAGGTTGCCCTTTCCTAGTTCTTGGGATAATCATTTTCCTCATTCCTACCATGAACAGATTGGGATATGTATTTTTTAATCTTGAGAATTTTAAAAAGTAGAATTAAAATAACTATTATTCATTCTAGTGTCTAACATTCTGAGTGAAGTAAAACAGACAATAACTAGAAAAAAGAAGAAAATATTAGGTGCTTTCATAATATATTAATAACATTTTATACTAATGGATTATGAGACGGCATTCTTTACTAGCTAACTAGTTTCACTCTACAGATAGTTTTACATAATTAGGATAGTAAGACAATATTTTTCTTAATTGCGTGAGATTTGGCACTGAACTAAAATGCATTTTAAAATTATTGTTAGATTGACGACTGGCTTGAGAAGGGACAGGATTATACAGAATACATGCCAGATATCTCCAACGTTCAAAACAAATAATTCACAGTTGTTAAGAGGACTCTTTTGCAGAAGGCGTGCCACAGGGGATCCTAGTTCCTGACCAGGGATGGAACCTGTGCATTTTCCAGTGAAGTGAGGAGTCTTACTCACTTAATCACCTCCCTGGACCACTGGGGAAGTCCCTAAGAAGACTCTTAATTATGTATTCTTAAAATGTTCTTTTTCTGGGGAAAGCTTTGGTGACAACTCTCCAGATCTCAAAGGCAAGTAAGTCTCTTTAAAACCTTAACAATCATCAGTCATAACTACCCAAGGTATTATGGCAGTGTATATCAACTCTTTCCCTGGCACTAGAATTATGAAGTTGTCTGCATAACAATTTCAAACATTGAATTATAATTTTGCATTATTTCACTTCTTTCAGCCATCATTTCCTCACATATTTAAATATAAAAGAGAGAAATTCCATTCAGTATGCATAGTCAATCTTCAACTTGTTCTTTTTTTTTTTTTTTCAAATACAGAACTACAAAAGTAATTGGTACCATCTGTTGTCATCAACTGTTCTCATGATTTGTGTGGTACCTGAACATTTATTATAATTTCAAAAAAGGACAAAAGGAGCTTGTTCATATAGTGATTGCGAGAATGCAACAACTGCATCTGTGACTGTGACTAATCTGGGAGTCAGTGGAAATATGGTGCAATCACATGCGGTAAATACACTGAAAATTAATTTAATCATAAAGTGCTAATTGTTCTCTTAATAAGTTTCCAGACCATAGCCAACTGGATTGGTGCACAACCATTGGAAATCTTGGGCAGTTCAAACCAAACTTTCAAAAGATATTTTTTTAAAAAGCAAAACAAATGAAAAAATGGGAACCAATCTTCACCTATAGAAATGATCTGGAATCAGGACTTCCCTTTAACATCAACAAAAACTCTGTGAAAACCTGTGTCTGCCTGTGGTAGAAAACACTTAACTAAGAGCTGTGGATTACAATGTCTTAAAATTATTGCATCTTTTATTGTGATAAAAATCTTTTGTCTGTGGGTGAAGAGAGGAGATGAGGTAGTTTTCAATGACAACAGAAAATGTGATTTTTGCTTTTAGATTGACGACTGGCTTGAGAAGGGACAGGATTATACAGAATACATGCCAGATATCTCCAACGTTCAAAACAAATAATTCACAGTTGTTAAGAGGACTCTTTTGCAGAAGGCGTGCCACAGGGGATCCTAGTTCCTGACCAGGGATGGAACCTGTGCATTTTCCAGTGAAGTGAGGAGTCTTACTCACTTAATCACCTCCCTGGACCACTGGGGAAGTCCCTAAGAAGACTCTTAATTATGTATTCTTAAAATGTTCTTTTTCTGGGGAAAGCTTTGGTGACAACTCTCCAGATCTCAAAGGCAAGTAAGTCTCTTTAAAACCTTAACAATCATCAGTCATAACTACCCAAGGTATTATGGCAGTGTATATCAACTCTTTCCCTGGCACTAGAATTATGAAGTTGTCTGCATAACAATTTCAAACATTGAATTATAATTTTGCATTATTTCACTTCTTTCAGCCATCATTTCCTCACATATTTAAATATAAAAGAGAGAAATTCCATTCAGTATGCATAGTCAATCTTCAACTTGTTCTTTTTTTTTTTTTTTCAAATACAGAACTACAAAAGTAATTGGTACCATCTGTTGTCATCAACTGTTCTCATGATTTGTGTGGTACCTGAACATTTATTATAATTTCAAAAAAGGACAAAAGGAGCTTGTTCATATAGTGATTGCGAGAATGCAACAACTGCATCTGTGACTGTGACTAATCTGGGAGTCAGTGGAAATATGGTGCAATCACATGCGGTAAATACACTGAAAATTAATTTAATCATAAAGTGCTAATTGTTCTCTTAATAAGTTTCCAGACCATAGCCAACTGGATTGGTGCACAACCATTGGAAATCTTGGGCAGTTCAAACCAAACTTTCAAAAGATATTTTTTTAAAAAGCAAAACAAATGAAAAAATGGGAACCAATCTTCACCTATAGAAATGATCTGGAATCAGGACTTCCCTTTAACATCAACAAAAACTCTGTGAAAACCTGTGTCTGCCTGTGGTAGAAAACACTTAACTAAGAGCTGTGGATTACAATGTCTTAAAATTATTGCATCTTTTATTGTGATAAAAATCTTTTGTCTGTGGGTGAAGAGAGGAGATGAGGTAGTTTTCAATGACAACAGAAAATGTGATTTTTGCTTTTAGATTGCTCGTCCAGTATTAGAAACATTTCTAATAAGACCCAGCGCCCTTTGCCAATAGCAACCCACTCCAGTATTCTTGCCTGGAGAATCCCATAGACAGAGAAGCCTGATGGGCTACAGTCCTTAGAGTCTTAAAAAGTCAGACACAACTGAAGCAACTTAGCATCCTCAATATAAAAGAGATAGTGGTTCAACACCATCAGTAATGAAGAATGAGTTAGATAAGGTCAGTAAACTGACAAGACTAGCAAATATCCTACTAAAGTTGCCCTAGGTTCTTTACTAGCTACTACAACATGGAATTATCCTTACAATTTTAAGTCGTTCTTTAAATAAAATCACAATATAGCACTGAAGTCTCAGAGCTGGTCTGTGAACTCCATCTGTTTTTGTTTTTGTTTTTTCTTGTACATATGTATTGAGTACCTTCTATGTGCCTCTGTTTACAGTGAAACCTCCAATAGTGCACAAGTCATTGTCACCATTCTCTAGTAGACTGAAGTCTAGTAGAGACACCAGGCAAGGAAAAGGGTATTTATAAGACAATGGGATGAACACTAAAGGAGACAGTTGTGATAAGAACTCCGAATCTCAAAGCAGGAAAACTTTCAATAGGAAGTTCATCTCAGAAGGAGGGGCAGGACAAGGTCAGATTTTGGTATAAGATCTGAGGGCAAGAGACAACCTAATGTGCTAAGGGAATGGATGTAGTTCTGCACGACATAGAGCAGTGTGAAGATAGGTGCTAATGAAAGAATGGCATGAAGTGAGCCAAGTATGAATGAAGAATCCAATCAAGCAATAAAAAGATTTTTTGAATGTAACCTTGCAGCAAAGAGGTTAGCTGTAACTAGTTAAAAGAGTGAACAATTCTATAAAAATCAGGAGATGAATAGTAGAAAGACAAATAAAGGTATATATACTGCACATATCATATTCACACAGAAAAAAAGTATGGCTTGAAAAAAATTGTGATCCCCACAGGAAGTAGAGTACTCCCACGCCTACTTTAAGAAAGAATATGGGGCATTCAGTGCGTTTACCTATGCCTTGGGCTGACACATTCTAAGACTGTACTCCAGACAGCCAGAGATGTGTTACAGAACCAAAACTAATGCAGGTCCACTTGCAGTGAAGCCGGTCTACAGACACTGGACTGTGGTGAAGTAAAGTACAGAAGAGGTTTACTGCAGGGTGGCAAACACAGGAGTTGGAGAAGAAAATGGCAACCCATTCTAGTATTCTTGCCTGGAGAATTCCACGGACCGAGGAGCCTGGCAGGCAGTGGTCCATGGGGTCGCAAACAGTTACACATGACTGCGGTCCCAACACTTTCACTTTCAAGCATAGGAGTAGGAAAAGTTCCAGATCCACTCAAGCTTGTTTTTTTTTTTTTTTTTTTTTGAAAAAAGGAGGAATAAAGATTAAAATTGATTACCATCTGTGACGGTTCTGTGATATGCCTTAATTTTAGTTTCTAGAGTCAGGATGCATCTAGTTTAAAATTCTCTGGCCAGGTGGTGAATGGATCCAGGGTCTGCCCTGCAGAAATAACCTGAGTTTGTATAATAGTGATATATATATATATATATATAAGCAATTTTTCAGCTCAGTAACTAGTTTTACAACCCCACAAATGATAGGAACAATTTGGAGGCATTATAAAAGTTTTATAAAAGCATTATAAAAGTAATTTTTTCCAAAACTGATCTATAATAAAGATGGAGTAATTCACAACTTCCTCTATGAATAAATTCCTACTTTTCATAAAATGCACAATTTTCTGATGAACTTTATAGAAATTTAGGCTTATTCTGTAACTAGTTCATTCTCAGCATACTATCAATTGTCAGTCAAGAATCTTAATCAGACAATTTTTAAAAATCTAATGCACTAAAAGTATGAATTCCTAAAAAATTAAAAACATTACTCTCATTAAAATATAAAAATGAATAATCAAAAATTGTATTTAACTTATTAATGAAAACTAATAACGTGCTAAAACTGGTTCAAAGGAGAATTTTTTTTTAATTTTTATTTGACTTTTTCCTTGTACAGAATTTTGTTCTTTACAGATATGTATGATCCCAGATTAGTCATATGTATATCCCCCTATCCCACCCCTCCAGGCCATCGCACAGTACCCCTGCAGGATTTCCTTTCCTACAGAGCAATGACAATAGCTTTTCCACATGATGAATTTCATGCTACTTCATAAGACTGTACTCCAGACAGCCAGAGATGTGTTACAGAACCAAAACTAATGCAGGTCCACTTGCAGTGAAGCCGGTCTACAGACACTGGACTGTGGTGAAGTAAAGTACAGAAGAGGTTTACTGCAGGGTGGCAAACACAGGAGTTGGAGAAGAAAATGGCAACCCATTCTAGTATTCTTGCCTGGAGAATTCCACGGACCGAGGAGCCTGGCAGGCAGTGGTCCATGGGGTCGCAAACAGTTACACATGACTGCGGTCCCAACACTTTCACTTTCAAGCATAGGAGTAGGAAAAGTTCCAGATCCACTCAAGCTTGTTTTTTTTTTTTTTTTTTTTTTGAAAAAAGGAGGAATAAAGATTAAAATTGATTACCATCTGTGACGGTTCTGTGATATGCCTTAATTTTAGTTTCTAGAGTCAGGATGCATCTAGTTTAAAATTCTCTGGCCAGGTGGTGAATGGATCCAGGGTCTGCCCTGCAGAAATAACCTGAGTTTGTATAATAGTGATATATATATATATATATAAGCAATTTTTCAGCTCAGTAACTAGTTTTACAACCCCACAAATGATAGGAACAATTTGGAGGCATTATAAAAGTTTTATAAAAGCATTATAAAAGTAATTTTTTCCAAAACTGATCTATAATAAAGATGGAGTAATTCACAACTTCCTCTATGAATAAATTCCTACTTTTCATAAAATGCACAATTTTCTGATGAACTTTATAGAAATTTAGGCTTATTCTGTAACTAGTTCATTCTCAGCATACTATCAATTGTCAGTCAAGAATCTTAATCAGACAATTTTTAAAAATCTAATGCACTAAAAGTATGAATTCCTAAAAAATTAAAAACATTACTCTCATTAAAATATAAAAATGAATAATCAAAAATTGTATTTAACTTATTAATGAAAACTAATAACGTGCTAAAACTGGTTCAAAGGAGAATTTTTTTTTAATTTTTATTTGACTTTTTCCTTGTACAGAATTTTGTTCTTTACAGATATGTATGATCCCAGATTAGTCATATGTATATCCCCCTATCCCACCCCTCCAGGCCATCGCACAGTACCCCTGCAGGATTTCCTTTCCCTACAGAGCAATGACAATAGCTTTTTTTCCACATATGATAGTATAAGTTTTCATGCTACTTCATAAGAGAATTTTAAATACAGATATATATATATATACATATATATATATATAAATAGGCAATTAGAACTGCTAAAGTATTTTTGCTAATAGAAGAAGAATGATTAATCATTTAAAATACAGTTTTTGAGTTGATCTTTCTACAGCATAGAAATGAGTTTGAAACTGAGCAGGACCCTATGGAGCTGCCAGGTACAAAAGTCTTTCTGTGTCTCCTGTTTCTTGTTTGTGGGAATAGACTCCAGATTCCATGACCTTTCCTTAGTTTCAAGGGACAAATCTGAACAGCTGCTAATCAGAGAAGGGGGTCACACAAGACACGATGGTTGAACAGCATCACCAACTCAATGGACATGACTCTGAGAAAACTTTAAGAGATAGTGAAAGACAGTCAAGCCTAGCATGCTGCAGTCTGTTGGGTTGCAAAGAGTCAGACACAACTTAGGGACAGAATGCCAACAATCAGAAGGGAGGTGATGTGGAAACAAGGAAGGAGCAGTCTAGAAATAATAGTGCAGACTTGGGGCAGCAACCTGGTTATGCCTCAAGTGATACACATAACAATATCTTCATGTTCAGCTCTGTGACCCTATGGACTATAGCCTGCCAGGTTCCTCTGTCCACAGTATTTTCTAGCCAAGAGTATTGGAGTGGGCTGCCATACCCTTCTCCAGAGGATCTTCCCTAGTCAGGGATTGTCTCTTATGTCTCCTTCATTGGCAAGCAGGTTTTTTACCACTAGTGCCACCTAGGAAGCTTTACAGAACTAAAACTCACAACAAATGGAAGAGGTCAGCATTCTTCATTTCAAAGAAGACTACCTGAGACCAGATTAAAGGGATGCAGGCCCAGTACACACCCTAGTCCTTATCAGCATCCCCAACCTTGAACCACTGTTATAAAGCTCCTCATCAAGTCCTCCAAGATGGGGACACACAGTTTTTGAGGATCATAAGCCCACTGTGTCCCCCTTTGCCTAGCAAAGTAAGAAAGCTATTCTTTTCTACTACACCCAGAACCCTGTCTCTGAAATTTGATTTCGCACTGGTGCACTGGTGCCTGAGTTTTTGGCATCAAGTTGTTCCACGATAGGACACAATTCACTTGCATTGCTATGAATGAGAATAGTTTGAGAAATGAAAACTTTCTATACCTTAAATTTTACCCCTCCAGATTTGGAAAATTGTTGTAGAAAGACAATCAAAGGTGCACATCCCTATGAAGTCAAATAATCTCTGAAGGGAATACTCAGCAGCCTTCTAAAAGGACAATCATCTCTTTTGCCCATATCTAAATCTTTGAAGTTTTTTCTTGACAAGTCTAACATTGATCATTCAACTATTTTTTTTCCTGCATAATGTCCCTACATAAAATGAGTATTTTAATTGGTCTACTAGGACCTTATTCCTTTGCATCAAGATGATAATAAAACCTTCACACATTTTCGTAACTAAATTGCCTGAAACATTTTGTTTCACAACCTATTTAACAGTTCCAAACAGTTAGCAGTTAGAGAAAATCTGACATAATAGCTTTGTCATCTGGCACAAATATCTAATTGATACTTTTAATGTAAAGGAATAAAAGAATTAGATTTAGCTTGTGCAGATTTCCTTCCTGATACACATAACAATATCTTCATGTTCAGCTCTGTGACCCTATGGACTATAGCCTGCCAGGTTCCTCTGTCCACAGTATTTTCTAGCCAAGAGTATTGGAGTGGGCTGCCATACCCTTCTCCAGAGGATCTTCCCTAGTCAGGGATTGTCTCTTATGTCTCCTTCATTGGCAAGCAGGTTTTTTACCACTAGTGCCACCTAGGAAGCTTTACAGAACTAAAACTCACAACAAATGGAAGAGGTCAGCATTCTTCATTTCAAAGAAGACTACCTGAGACCAGATTAAAGGGATGCAGGCCCAGTACACACCCTAGTCCTTATCAGCATCCCCAACCTTGAACCACTGTTATAAAGCTCCTCATCAAGTCCTCCAAGATGGGGACACACAGTTTTTGAGGATCATAAGCCCACTGTGTCCCCCTTTGCCTAGCAAAGTAAGAAAGCTATTCTTTTCTACTACACCCAGAACCCTGTCTCTGAAATTTGATTTCGCACTGGTGCACTGGTGCCTGAGTTTTTGGCATCAAGTTGTTCCACGATAGGACACAATTCACTTGCATTGCTATGAATGAGAATAGTTTGAGAAATGAAAACTTTCTATACCTTAAATTTTACCCCTCCAGATTTGGAAAATTGTTGTAGAAAGACAATCAAAGGTGCACATCCCTATGAAGTCAAATAATCTCTGAAGGGAATACTCAGCAGCCTTCTAAAAGGACAATCATCTCTTTTGCCCATATCTAAATCTTTGAAGTTTTTTCTTGACAAGTCTAACATTGATCATTCAACTATTTTTTTTTCCTGCATAATGTCCCTACATAAAATGAGTATTTTAATTGGTCTACTAGGACCTTATTCCTTTGCATCAAGATGATAATAAAACCTTCACACATTTTCGTAACTAAATTGCCTGAAACATTTTGTTTCACAACCTATTTAACAGTTCCAAACAGTTAGCAGTTAGAGAAAATCTGACATAATAGCTTTGTCATCTGGCACAAATATCTAATTGATACTTTTAATGTAAAGGGAATAAAAGAATTAGATTTAGCTTGTGGACAGGACATGCATTTTTAAAAGAATCTATGTACATTTATAACTTTGTTTCATCAGATTGATAAAATTTAAGTGCTTAGAAAAACTTTTTAAATTTTTTCTATAAAATATATCTGCACAACAATATGAACGTATTTAATGACACTGAACAAATTATACCTTTTAAAATGGTAAAATGGTAAGCTTTATGCTATATATATTTTATTATAATCAAAAAGCACATTTACTTGTTTTTAAAGTATCTAAGATCAAGATATTTAAAATGTTTAAATGTATTTTGAAATACTTAAGGGACTTTAAAATAACTAAATTTGTATATTGAGTCATTGTAAGGGATAATTCAATCCACTAATTTATGAATTAATTATTATTATTTTTAAAACTTGAAAGTAACAATTTCTGTTTTTAACATTAGGTTTATAAATTAAGAAGTTGTAGATTTTGAAAAGAGGGATTATAAAATGAGGAAGCAGGGTTAAAGAGAAACCAGATCACTATAATGAATTTAGAACACATATTGTGAGGAACAGGGAGATACTAAAGCAAAAATAAGAGCAATATCATATCTCCACCTTAAAAAGGATCACTCTGACTTGTTCTATGAAGAAAAGACTTAAGGGAGACCTAGATTGCTGAGAAAACATATATGTTATTGCTGTTATTTAGGCAAAATAGTAATTATAACCAAGTTAAACCGAGTATATATTTTTTTGTTTGTTTGTTTTGGCCATGTGCCATGAGAGATCCTAGTTCCACAACCAGGGACCGGGTGTTGAACCTGCACCCCAGGAGTGGAAGCATGGAGTCTTAACCACTGGACCTCTAGGGAAATCCCATGAGCACCTATTTATGCAATAGGAGCTTTTTTAAGCACCTCACCTGTGCTAACTCATTTTATCCTTATATCATAGGGATATCTATAATAAGACAGATACTACTAATACCTTATACAACAAAAGAATGAATCCCCCACTCAGTATCAGAGTTCAAAGGCGTAAGGAAATTCAAATAATACAGGACTTAGCAAATGCCTTGGCCCAACTGGGGAAATGAGAAGTAGGAAATCAATTAATACTGTTTAAAGATAAACTGAGAGCATATCCAAAATTTTAAGAGAGTTTATTTAAACAAGGATCTATTTGAATCAGGGGAAACCAAACAAGAAGTAGTTAGAAACATGCCCCTGGCAGTAGCTTGAGGAAAGACTTTTATAGAGAGGCAACAGAAGCAAAATAAATAAATTATTTATTGGCTATAGCTTTAAGCCTATAAAGGCTGTTTGTGACTAATTGTCCTGAGGTTTCAATTTCATAACCTTGCAGCCCTTATGGACTTAAATTTTGATTCACTTACACAGGCTACCAGGGCCTTAAAGCCACCTCAGGCTAATGGCCTTCTTGTTTAATTAATTTAACAATAACAAAATGCAAAAGAATGATCGACTCCTTCTTTTTGCTTGTTTCTATTTTTATTTTTACCAAGCAGATAATTGCTTTACCATGTTGTATTGGTTTCTGCCATACAACACTGTAAATTAGCCATAAGTATATATGTATTTGTCCCCTCTCTCTCGAGCATCCCTCCCCTGTCATCCCATAACTCTATGTCACCACAGAGCACTGGGCTGAGCTCCCTCTGTTATATAGCAGCTTCTTGCTAGCTATCTGTTTTGCACATGGTGGTGTATATATATCAATGCTACTCTCTCATTTTGTCCCACCTTCTCCTTCACCAGCTACATACACAAGTCTGTTCTCGATGACTGCACCTCTATTCCTGCCCTGCAAATAGGTTCATCATACCATTTTTATAGATTGCATATATATGCATTAACTTTTCCCTTTCTGACTTTACTCTGTATAATCCCTTACTCCTTAAAGTTCCATCTTCAAAGAAGAATGAGTCAAAGGAAAGATTGCTTTCAATAGCAATTCATACTAATTGAAACAACCTATTGTTAACTTGCAAAGAAATCAAGTTCCAAATATGCAAAGAATTGATTTGGAAAGAACAAATGAATTTCTTGTGATAAGGCATTTAAAAACAAAGAGTTAGTTATTGATTTATTTGTTTGTGCATATAGTGGTTGTGCTGTTTTGTCTCCCAAGAAACCTTGTTTAATTAAATGACTAAACAAATGAGAGTAACTTGAAAAATGGGTAATGTTTTACATATGCCATGAAACCTCACAGGTCATATTTTCTTTCTCAAATGATAGCTTCAAGTTTCTAGTAATAAAACAAGAGCTAAATGGTTTGTCTCTGAGATTTTAAAGGCTGCATGTGTAAAACTCTCAGTTCTTCAAATGTTCCTCTGAGCCAAAGGAAGAGTAGGTGTCCAGGACTTCTTTGTCTCTGAGTACATGCACTGGTCAGCCCATTTCATTGCATCTTTGCTCAGTTGCATGTAAAAGCACCAGAGGGGTACCAATAGGCCTAATTTTTACAAGGAGAGAGGGAGGGAGACTCATGGCTAATGGCCTTCTTGTTTAATTAATTTAACAATAACAAAATGCAAAAGAATGATCGACTCCTTCTTTTTGCTTGTTTCTATTTTTATTTTTACCAAGCAGATAATTGCTTTACCATGTTGTATTGGTTTCTGCCATACAACACTGTAAATTAGCCATAAGTATATATGTATTTGTCCCCTCTCTCTCGAGCATCCCTCCCCTGTCATCCCATAACTCTATGTCACCACAGAGCACTGGGCTGAGCTCCCTCTGTTATATAGCAGCTTCTTGCTAGCTATCTGTTTTGCACATGGTGGTGTATATATATCAATGCTACTCTCTCATTTTGTCCCACCTTCTCCTTCACCAGCTACATACACAAGTCTGTTCTCGATGACTGCACCTCTATTCCTGCCCTGCAAATAGGTTCATCATACCATTTTTATAGATTGCATATATATGCATTAACTTTTCCCTTTCTGACTTTACTCTGTATAATCCCTTACTCCTTAAAGTTCCATCTTCAAAGAAGAATGAGTCAAAGGAAAGATTGCTTTCAATAGCAATTCATACTAATTGAAACAACCTATTGTTAACTTGCAAAGAAATCAAGTTCCAAATATGCAAAGAATTGATTTGGAAAGAACAAATGAATTTCTTGTGATAAGGCATTTAAAAACAAAGAGTTAGTTATTGATTTATTTGTTTGTGCATATAGTGGTTGTGCTGTTTTGTCTCCCAAGAAACCTTGTTTAATTAAATGACTAAACAAATGAGAGTAACTTGAAAAATGGGTAATGTTTTACATATGCCATGAAACCTCACAGGTCATATTTTCTTTCTCAAATGATAGCTTCAAGTTTCTAGTAATAAAACAAGAGCTAAATGGTTTGTCTCTGAGATTTTAAAGGCTGCATGTGTAAAACTCTCAGTTCTTCAAATGTTCCTCTGAGCCAAAGGAAGAGTAGGTGTCCAGGACTTCTTTGTCTCTGAGTACATGCACTGGTCAGCCCATCTTCAACTCTGCCTTGCTCAGTTGCATGTAAAAGCACCAGAGGGGTACCAATAGGCCTAATTTTTACAAGAGAGAGAGGGAGGGAGATGGCGCCTTTGGGTGATGTCTTATCTTTCTTAGTGGTAAGGAAATACACTGTCTTATTTTACATTTGCAAAGCAATTATTTGTCACAAGGCCTGACAGTAATGACACATTAAGAATCTCAGGATTGGGCTTCCCTGGTGGTCCAGTGGGTAAGGACACCGCCTTGCAGTACAAGGGGCGCCGGTTCGATCCCTGACCTGGGAAGATCCCCTGTGCCACTGAGCGGCTGGACTGATATGTCCAATTACCGAGCCAGAGCTCTGGAGCGCATGCGCCCAGAGCCAGTGCTCTGCGACAACAGAGGCCACTGCGATGGGAGGCCCACACGGGCCAGGGATCAAAGATGGATGAAAATAGAGAAATGAAAGACCAATAGAAGTGGCCCGCCCGCTCCCCTCCCTCCCCAACCCGCCCCCCAAATAAATAAATAATAAATATTAAAAAAAAAAGAATCTCAGGATTATAAAATGTAGCCAATATTCAATTTGCAAATCACTCAGTTTATCACAAATAATTAGTACACAACAAATAATTAGGACCCAGTTAATCTCCAGGAAGTTGTGGAAGAAGGCATCATAGCACAAGCAGACGTCTGGCAGCAGGTCTCTTGATAAGCATGAGTGGGAAGAGCCTCTCGGCTACAACAGGGCCTCCTGCAACTTCAGTCTGGAACTGCACGCAGCAGTATGAAGATGAACGCTCCAGCTGAGTCACTCAGCTCAGTGGTTTCTCCTTAAGGAGTGGCAGTTTTTCCATGAGAGAGGGTCATGACTCTTACCAGTTGCCCCTTCTGATTCAGTGACACACATTCCCAATCAAATATCTCATCCAAAGTAACACTCTCAGTTTATCACTCTGAAACACTCACTCTCCCAGTAGATGTTTCAAAACAACTAATATGGGGCTTCCCTGGTGGTCCAGTAGGTAAAGAGTCTGCCTTGCATTGCAAGGGCACCAGTTCCATCCCTGGCCCAGAAAGATCCCACATGCCACAGAGTGGATGGACCAGTGTGTCCAATTAAGAGCCAGCGCTCTGGAGCACATGTGCCCAGAGTCGGTGCTCTGCAGTGAGAGAGGCCACTGCAATGGGAGGCCCACACAGGTCAAAGGAAAAACAAGATGGATGAAAATAAATAAAGCAATAAAAGAGGCCAAAATGAAAATAGAATTTAAAAAAAAACCCAACTAATATGGAAGTTCACACTGGCCACTATGACTCCATTTTGAATTACCTCCCAGAGTTGAAAACGGTTTAAATCCTGTAAGTTTCACACAAGATGAGGAGGAATCAGAACACGACTAACATTCTAACAACAAGGGGTCAAGAGAAAGGGAACTGTCTCTAAGCAAGCCTGAATCGTACCTTGATGAACACATGACTGGTTCAACTCCTTCTGGGTATTCTAAAGAAATGTTATTCTAAAGTTCTATCAGGTTTTTCCCTTTAATACTCTGCAAATTAGGCAGAAAGCTTTAAATGTGCAAGTCAAAAGCAATACCTGCTGTCTTATCACCAGCTGAACACCCAGATCCACAGTCTGGTTTGTATACTACAAACCATCCCAATAATTGTCTGTTATCACATAGTATTTTCACTCATCCTTGCAGTGTCTGCACCAGTTGACAAGAATTTTCACCCTCTCCTCTCAATTAAGATTCCATAAAATATTTTCACTAGAAATTCCTGGAAATAAATTACCAAAATTTGTATATATCCCTGGTCAGCATTGTAGAAAGTCACATTTTAGTCTCTTTAAGAATAAAAAGCTTCTTTGCAAAACAGAGATAATGAAAGTGGTTTTTAGAGTGTGGTCATGATGCTGGTTTAAACTTTTGCTTCTTAGGTAACTTCACTTGCATTATCATTGCACACTGCCTCACATTGAAACCATTGGGCTGTACAACAAAGTCTTGAAAAATTTCAACTGCCTAAAAATGAAGCAATGGCCATTATAATATCCCAACTGCTTTAAAGGGACTGCAAATAGTGAAAGTCTAGTATCAGGTGGACAATAGTACCATGTAGTGGAAACAGCACAATTTTGTTCTGACAGACTTGAATTCAAACAAAGTTTTTCCATTAATCACTACTGTGACCTTAAGAAGTTAATGTCAAACCTAGATGCCCATTGACGAACGAATGGATACAAAAGGTCTGGTACATATATACAATGGAATACTACACAGCTGTAAAAAGAAATGCAGAAGAATCAGCCCTAATAAGGTGGCTGGCTCTAGAACCTATCATAAAAAGTGAAGTCAGTCAGAAAGAGAAGGACAAGTACAATATACTAACACATATATATGGAATCTAGTAGGATGGTGATGATGGCACACGCAGTGAAGCGACGAAAAGACAGACATGGACAGTGGACATATGGACATTGTGGGGAAGGAACAGAGGGTGGGAGGCGTAAAGGAAGTAGCAAGAAGACCTGTATTATCATAAGTGAAGAAAATAGCTATAGTCATTGCTCTGTAAGAAAAGCAGATCCTTCACGGGTGCTGTATGACGGTCTGGAGGGGTGGGATGACTAATCTGAGAACATACATATCTGTAAACAACAAAACTGTAAAAGTTAAAAGTAAAGTAAGAGGGTTTTTTTAAAAAAAAGAAGAAGAAGAAGCAGCTAATGTCACAATGGGGAAGTTTTTCCTTTCCTCTTCCCTTTTCTCTTGTTCTTTTGGCTGTTCAAGTTAAATGATGTAAGACAGATTGACATGAGAAAATCAAATTGAACTTCATATGTGCAAGAATCCCACATACATAAGAGGTTCAGAGACAGAAAGGTAAAATGAGGTATATATATCATCTTGAGCTAAGAAATGGTATGGGAACCTGGGGCTTCCCAGGATAGGAGGGTGATTCACAGAATGATAAGAAGAGCATATGTTTGGTTATTATACTTTACCCTACCATGTACATGGGGAAATCAGGTAAAATTTATCTCTGATAATCTCTTTATGGGGGAAATCCCCAATTTAAATTCTTCTTGGTGGTTAAGGGAGGGAGTTCTCTTGAATTCATAGCATCTCCATTGCCTTTAGCTCAAAATACTCTTCAAGTCTGAGAAGAGATTGTTAAGATGGTGGAGAGGAAGGATGTGTACTCATTTCCACCTGTGAGGGCTCCAAAGTCACAACTAGCTCTTGAACAACCACTGAGAGGAGAATGTTGGAACCCACCAAAAATAGATAAAGAATAAGCCACAACAATATGATAGGAGGGGAGCAATCGTGATAAAATCGAACCCCATCCCCATAAGGTGGGAAACTTACTATCCGGAGAACAATAATACCAAAGAAGTTACCCCTCTGTTATGAAGGTTCTGAGCCCCATATCAGGCTTCCCTGGGAAATCTAACAAAGTGACTAAGAGTCCCCAGAAAATATGGCTTTGAAAGCCAGAGGGATTTGACTATAGGACTTTAACACGACTGGGAGAAACAGAGACTCCACTCTTGGAGGAAACAAACAAAACCTTGCATGCACCAGAACACAGGGGAAAGGAGCAGTGACACCATAGAATACTGAACCAGATCTATCTGCTAGTATTGGAGGGTCTCCTGTGGGGACATGGGTCAGCTGTGGGTTACTGTGAGGTCAAGGGGCACTGACAGCAGCAGACTTGGGAGATGTCCCTTGGCCTTAGAACTCGTGGAGTTCACAGTTAACCCTACCATACAGGCTGTAGACACCAGGGCTGGGTTGCCTCAGGCCAAACAACTAACCGTTGGTGGGGAGGGGAGCACAGCCCTACCTGTCAGTAAACAATAGAAATAAAATCTTACTAAGCACAGTCACCAGAGTAAGATGTACTTTTTCCCACTGCCAGTCCCTCCTATCAGGTGGCTTACACAAGCCTCTTAGCCTCCTCCATCAAGGAGCAGACAAAAGAAACAAGAAAAACTACAACCCTGCAGTCAGTCACCAGAATAAAATCACAGAAAAGTTCATCAAAACGATAATGAAGAGGGTTATATTCCATCCAGATGAAAGGCAAGATATAACCCCAGAAAACCACTAAATGAAGTGGAAATAGGCAACCTTCCAGGAAAAGAATTCAGAATGATACTGAAAATGATCCACGATCTTGGGAAAAGAATGAAGATGTAAGAAATGTTTACCAAAGACCTAGAAGAACAAACAAACAGGGGCTTCCCTGGTGGTCCAGTGGGTAAGGACACCACCTTGCAGTGCAAGGGGCGCCGGTTCCATCCCTGGCCTGGGTCCAGAAAATTGTCTGGAAGAGATTGTTAAGATGGTGGAGAGGAAGGATGTGTACTCATTTCCACCTGTGAGGGCTCCAAAGTCACAACTAGCTCTTGAACAACCACTGAGAGGAGAATGTTGGAACCCACCAAAAATAGATAAAGAATAAGCCACAACAATATGATAGGAGGGGAGCAATCGTGATAAAATCGAACCCCATCCCCATAAGGTGGGAAACTTACTATCCGGAGAACAATAATACCAAAGAAGTTACCCCTCTGTTATGAAGGTTCTGAGCCCCATATCAGGCTTCCCTGGGAAATCTAACAAAGTGACTAAGAGTCCCCAGAAAATATGGCTTTGAAAGCCAGAGGGATTTGACTATAGGACTTTAACACGACTGGGAGAAACAGAGACTCCACTCTTGGAGGAAACAAACAAAACCTTGCATGCACCAGAACACAGGGGAAAGGAGCAGTGACACCATAGAATACTGAACCAGATCTATCTGCTAGTATTGGAGGGTCTCCTGTGGGGACATGGGTCAGCTGTGGGTTACTGTGAGGTCAAGGGGCACTGACAGCAGCAGACTTGGGAGATGTCCCTTGGCCTTAGAACTCGTGGAGTTCACAGTTAACCCTACCATACAGGCTGTAGACACCAGGGCTGGGTTGCCTCAGGCCAAACAACTAACCGTTGGTGGGGAGGGGAGCACAGCCCTACCTGTCAGTAAACAATAGAAATAAAATCTTACTAAGCACAGTCACCAGAGTAAGATGTATTTTTTCCCACTGCCAGTCCCTCCTATCAGGTGGCTTACACAAGCCTCTTAGCCTCCTCCATCAAGGAGCAGACAAAAGAAACAAGAAAAACTACAACCCTGCAGTCAGTCACCAGAATAAAATCACAGAAAAGTTCATCAAAACGATAATGAAGAGGGTTATATTCCATCCAGATGAAAGGCAAGATATAACCCCAG
Organism: Tragulus kanchil; assembly: GCA_022376925.1. NCBI lineage: Eukaryota > Metazoa > Chordata > Mammalia > Artiodactyla > Tragulidae > Tragulus > Tragulus kanchil. The sequence continues at coordinate 149,116,602 of JAIOJX010000024.1, forward strand.
AAAACCACTAAATGAAGTGGAAATAGGCAACCTTCCAGGAAAAGAATTCAGAATGATACTGAAAATGATCCACGATCTTGGGAAAAGAATGAAGATGTAAGAAATGTTTACCAAAGACCTAGAAGAACAAACAAACAGGGGCTTCCCTGGTGGTCCAGTGGGTAAGGACACCACCTTGCAGTGCAAGGGGCGCCGGTTCCATCCCTGGCCTGGGAAGATCCCACGTGCCGCGGAGCGGCTGGACCCATGTGTCCAATTACCGAGCCGGAGCTCTGGAGCGCATGCGCCCAGAGCCGGCGCTCTGCAATGACAGAGGCCACTGCGATGGGAGGCCCACACGGGCCAAAGCACTAAGATGGATGAAAATACACAAATGAAAGACCAATAGAAGTAGCCCGCCTGCTCCCCTCCCTCCCCACCTCACCCCACCAAAATAAATAAATAAATAAATCTTAAAAAAAAAAAAAAGAGCAAACAAACAAAGATGAACAATACATTAGAAGGACTCAATAGCAGAATAAGTGAGGCAGAAGAACAGATAAGTGACCTGGAAGGCAGAATGGTGGACATCATTGCCTAAAACAGAACACAGAGAAAAGAATGAGAGAGAGAAAAAAAAAGACTGTCTAAGAGACCTCTGGGACAACATTAAACACATCCACCTTCCATTATAAAGGTACCAGAAGGAGGAGAGAAAGGATCTGAGAATACATGAAGAGATAAAAGCTGAAAATTTTCCTAACATGGGAAAGGAAATAGTCAATCAAGTTCAGGATGCACAGAGAGTCCCACGCAGGATAAACCCAAGGAGGAACACAAAACACCTAGTAATCAAACTGACAAAAATTAGATAAATAAAACATTAAAAATGACAAGGGGAAAATGACAATACACAAAGTTACCCACTGATTTCTCAACAGAAGCTCTACAAGTCAGAAGTGAAATGTACAATATATTTAAAGTTATGAAAATGAAGAACATATAACCAAGAATACTCTACCCAGCAAGACTCTTGTTCAGTTTTGATGGAAAAATCAAAAGCTTTCCAGACAAGCAAAAACTAAGAGAATTCATTGCCACCAAACCAGCCCTACATCAAATGCTAAAGGACTTTCTCTAGGCAGGAAATACAAGAGAAAGGAAAAAACCCTACATAAAATAAACCCAAAACAATTTAGAAAATGGTAATTAGGATCACCCATATCAATAATTATCTTAAATGTAAATGAATTAAATGTACCAATCAAAGGACAGAGTCTGGCTGGGTGAATGAAAACAGGTGCATGTATGTCCTTCTACTTGCTGTACCACTGTACTTAGCCCCTCAAATTATATGTAATTATTTCATCATTGTTAGGTTAATCCTGTTTCCATTTGGGCTTACAATTGTAATTATCTTCTATTTTTTTTGTCTGGCTATTGATTGTGAAAACTGATAAACATCTTTTACTATTGTGATCATGTAACTATTATTCATTTTAATACCTCTAAATCAATGTATCATGATTAGTCAACAGAAAATAACAGAATTCCTGTCACTAAAACTATCGTTTACTAGAAAAACCTCTAACCACTTTTTTTTTTCTTTTTTTTTTTAGAGGATAGGGTTTTTTTGGGGGTGGGGGAGGGTGACGGGTAGGGGAGGGAGGAAGGTGGGCGGGCTACTTCTATTGGTCTTTCACTTGTGTATTTTCTTTGTTATTTGGCCCGTGTGGGCCTCCCATCGCAGTGGCCTCTGTTGTCGCAGAGCGCCGGCTCTGGGCGCATGTGCTCCAGAGCTCCGGCTCGGTAATTGGACACATAGGTCCAGCCGTTCCGCAGCACGTGGGATCTTCCCAGGCCAGGGATCGAACCGGCACCCCTTGCACTGCAAGGTGGTGTCCTTACCCACTGGACCACCAGGGAAGCCCTAACCACTTTTTAAGATCCAAATATATATTAGAATTATCTTGAAATTTTTTGAAAAATACAGATGCCTAAGTATTGTTTGTTTCTCTAAAATTCCAGATGTGATTCTAATAAGCAGCCATGTTGAAAAACTGCTACACTGTATGATGATCAAATTTCACCTGGTTTGTTTCACATTTTCTATTTCATATTCAGTGCCCCCATTTCATTTAGTTTATGTCTTCCAATCTCTCTGTCTCATTTTTTTGTTGTTGTTCTTTTTCAAGAACCTATCAAGTATAGTCAAATAGCTTTTTATTTCACATACACACATATATATATAACAGTATGTATTATGTATATGTATTTTAGAAAACATGAATTTTTGCTTAGCTAAAAAATTTATGACATTTTGATTCTAATTGTTTGACTAAGTCTGAATAGAATGCTAGATTTCTAATTTATATTCACTCAAAAGTTTGATATAGTTCCATTTATTCTCACATCTAGTATTACTGCTGAAAGTCTAGAAAGCTTATTATCTTACAGTGATTTAAAAAAATTAAATGAAGCTTGAAGCTTCTAATCCAATTCTAAGGATATAAAGAAATACTATGTCATTTTTAAGAATTAGCCAGTTAACATGTAATACGGTATGATTAACTAAAACACAGATTTTGTCCAAATTTGGAAAAGTTTTATGCTAGTGTCCATTATTTGCTTTCATAATTATTCAAGATTCCACATTGTATTTGGTTGCACTGATCAGCTTCAGAGACATGCAACAAATTCTGGTAAATTCTCTTTTCATTATTATTCTATTACAAATATTTTCTAATTTTCCTCGTTATGGCTTCTTAGATACACCTATCATTTAAGAGTGGACATTTCCAAATACATGGGACTTTGTTTTAAAGTACCTTTAATATTAAATTCTTATTTTGATATTAAGTTCTCATTTAAAAGTTTTCTTCTCTACAATCACCTTCTGTGTGTGTTAATTTTTTTTAGTCTAACTTTATTGAGGCTTTTGATGGCTAACTCAAAAATCTCTCTTTGTAAATGCCACATTGCACTTGAAAATGTGTGTTCAAATATCTTCTGATATTGATTCTAATATAATTTCACAATAATAAGAGAACAGTGCTTTTCAGGTCTACTATATCCTTCTGCTTTTCTATATATTCATTCTATTTGTTTTTGAGAGTTTAAATATTGAAACTCTAACTAAAAATCTTAATTTATCTACCTAAAAAAATAATGGTAATATATAGTAGAACTATATGTAACTTTGTCCTGTATTTACCAGATCTCCTGTAAATGTGTTATCATGCTTTCATAATTTACAAAATATAAAAGAAGAAGAAAACAAACAAAAAAATAATCTTCATGCCCAAGTGCGATATTCTGGGAATTCCTTCATTAAATTAAATATCACTGTCTTAGTTTTATTATTAACAAAATAGGTGCTATGACAACTGCCCTTGAAATCATTATGATTTTATTTAAAAATATATAAGAATACCTGACTGTGGTAGGCTTTATTGACACCTTCAGTAACAGAATTTTCAAGCAACTGTTCTTTTAAAAATCTAGTATTACTGCAAGTCTAGAAAGCTTTTTCTTACAGTGATTTAAAAAAATTAAATGAAGCTTGAAGCTTCTAATCCAATTCTAAGGATATAAAGAAATACTATGTCATTTTTAAGAATTAGCCAGTTAACATGTAATACGGTATGATTAACTAAAACACAGATTTTGTCCAAATTTGGAAAAGTTTTATGCTAGTGTCCATTATTTGCTTTCATAATTATTCAAGATTCCACATTGTATTTGGTTGCACTGATCAGCTTCAGAGACATGCAACAAATTCTGGTAAATTCTCTTTTCATTATTATTCTATTACAAATATTTTCTAATTTTCCTCGTTATGGCTTCTTAGATACACCTATCATTTAAGAGTGGACATTTCCAAATACATGGGACTTTGTTTTAAAGTACCTTTAATATTAAATTCTTATTTTGATATTAAGTTCTCATTTAAAAGTTTTCTTCTCTACAATCACCTTCTGTGTGTGTTAATTTTTTTTAGTCTAACTTTATTGAGGCTTTTGATGGCTAACTCAAAAATCTCTCTTTGTAAATGCCACATTGCACTTGAAAATGTGTGTTCAAATATCTTCTGATATTGATTCTAATATAATTTCACAATAATAAGAGAACAGTGCTTTTCAGGTCTACTATATCCTTCTGCTTTTCTATATATTCATTCTATTTGTTTTTGAGAGTTTAAATATTGAAACTCTAACTAAAAATCTTAATTTATCTACCTAAAAAAATAATGGTAATATATAGTAGAACTATATGTAACTTTGTCCTGTATTTACCAGATCTCCTGTAAATGTGTTATCATGCTTTCATAATTTACAAAATATAAAAGAAGAAGAAAACAAACAAAAAAATAATCTTCATGCCCAAGTGCGATATTCTGGGAATTCCTTCATTAAATTAAATATCACTGTCTTAGTTTTATTATTAACAAAATAGGTGCTATGACAACTGCCCTTGAAATCATTATGATTTTATTTAAAAATATATAAGAATACCTGACTGTGGTAGGCTTTATTGACACCTTCAGTAACAGAATTTTCAAGCAACTGTTCTTTTAAAAATCTGTTAAAAAAACATGTAAGTCAAGTAGAAAACACATCTGAGAAACAATAGAAAACTATCTCCCATAAAAATCCTAGAAGAGAACACAGGCAAGACATTCTCTGACACAAATCCTACCAGTGTTTTCTTAGGTCAGTCTTCCAAGGCAGAAGAAATAAAAGCAAAAGTAAACACATGAGACCTAATCAAACTTATAAGTTTTAACATAGAAAAGGAAACCATAAACAAAATGAGAAGACAGCCTATGAACTGACAGAAAATATTTGCAAACAATGTGACCAGCATAGGCTTAATTTCCAAAATTTATAAACAGCTTACACAACTCAATAACAACAACAAAATAAACTCAATAAAAAAAAAAAAAAATGGCTGAAGACCTAAATAGACATCTCTCTAAAGAAGGCATCTAGATGGTCCAGAGACACATGAAAAGATACTCAACATCACCAATGATTACAGAAATGCAAATCAAAACTATAGTGAGCTATTACCTTACACCAGTCAGAATGGCCATCATTTAAAAATTTACAAATAATAAATGCTGGGGAGGGTGTGGGCAAAAGAGAATCCTCCTACATTTGTTAGTGGGAAAATAAACTGGTGAGCCACTATGGAAAACAGTATGGCAGTTTCTTACAAAACTTAAAATAGGGTTACCATATAACCCAGCAATCCTATTCCTGGGGATATATCCACAGAAAACTCTACTTTAAAAAGATGTATGTGGGAACATACATGTACAAAAATAAATAAATAAATAAATAAATAAAAATAAATAAATAAAAAGATGTATGCACCTCAATGTCCAGAGTAGCACTGCTAACAATAGCCAAGACATGGAATCAACTTAAATGTCCACTGGCAGTTGAATGTATAAGGAAGGTGTGGTTAATGTGAAATAAAGATGGAATCAAATGGAATATTACTGAACTATAAAAAGAATGAAATAATACCATTTGCATCAGCATGGATGCACCTAGAGATCCTCATACTAAGGTAAGTCAGAAAGAGAAAGACAAATATATTATCACTAACATATGGAATCCAAAATACAATATAAATGAACTTATTTATAAAACAGAAATAGACTCATAGACATAGGAAACAAATTCATGGTTACAAAAGAGGAACAGGGATGGGGAGGATAAATTAAGAGTCTGAGATTAGCAGATACAACTGCAATATATAAAAGACATAATCAGTAAGTCCCACTGTATAGCCAGAGAACTCTATTCAATATCCCATAGTTAACCAAATGGAAGAATATGAAAGAGTATATACATATATGTAAAAAATTACAAAATTGTCTTAAGGACCTCTATTAAGGAATGAGTCAACTTCATTTTAGCAAAAGTTACAGAACCATAGCCTGCAGAAAAACAAATGTTTTTCAGTACACTGGTTACAGCTGCACAATAAAGTCATTCTTCACACTTGCAAAATGTGGACATAAAGACCGTTGTTAGCGGCATGATTTTTAAATTAGAAACAATGATTCATACATCATCTAGAGAACTCTATTCAATATTCTTTGATAAGTTACATAAGAAAAGAAGCTGAGAAATAATAAATATATGTATAACTGAATCACTATGCTATACACCTGAAACTAATACTACATTGTAAATCAGCTATACTTTAATAATATTTTTTAAAAAGACAAACTATATTTGCAGTGTTTAGTGATAAAAGCATAATTTAATAATATCCATGACTTTGCAAAACATAGTCTTTTTCACAAGTACCTACTGAAGCTACCAAATGATCCTAAAGATCCAGGAAATATCCCACACACCACTTAAAAACTATTGCAAAAATTCCAGTACATTTCCTTCAAGTCTTCAGTGAATAATGGCATGTCTACACTGATAATACCCTGTTCACTAAAACATATTCATGCTTTTTACTGTTTTAGACATTTGTGCCTACTCCATCACAGAGCATAACTCAGTGTTTTATACATAATAAGCATTTCATAATTACAGAAGATTGATACAGTGAACACAAATGAAATTCTTTAATCAAACAATAGATGAGGGGCTTCCCTGGTGGTCCAGTGGGTAAGGACACCACCTTGCAGTGCAAGGGGCGCCGGTTCGATCCCTGGCCTGAGAAGATCCCACATGCCGTGGAACGGCTGAACTGATGTGTCCAACTACCAAACCGGAGCTCTGGAGCGCATGCGCCCAGAGCCGGTGCTCTGTGACAACAGAGGCCACCGCGATGGGAGGCCCACACGGGCCAAAGAACAAAGATGGATGAAAATGGACAAATGAATGACAAATAGAATTGGCCCGCCTGCTCTCCTCCCTCCCCACCCCACCCCCACCAAAATAAATAAATAAATCTTAAAAAAAAAATAGATGATGTCACTTCAAAAGGTAGAATACTATTGAAATATCCATATTAAACATGAGCTTTAATTTGAAGAGGATTAAAGCCTGTGAGTCAAAGAATTATAGGTCTGATGTTTTGCATATTTATTTACAAGTCTGTTTTCCTTCTTTTGCCTGCAAAAATTTTGAACTCATTTGACCACATAAAGATTTCTGAATTTCTCGTATCTAATGTTTTCTAATATTAAAAAAGTAGTATTTTATCACTAAAGTCATAATGTCATAAAATAGCTATGGTAAACATTTTCAGTGACCTAACATACATGAAAGCATTAATGACTTGCAAAAGTCAAAATTAGTGTTCGTCATTTTGGCACAGAAAAATCAGAGGGTGTCCCATGATGAATCACCAAGGAATGTGCCCTCAAACCAACAGGGAATCAAGAGAAGCAGCTGCTTTCTTGGCAGCAGAAGTGACAGAATGTGGAGCATCTGTGGAACAGGCTGTGTCGAGATGCTGTGATTCACCCTGAAATGCTCCTAAAGCAACTGATCCCTGACTATCACAAGAAAAGTACCATAGCTATTTCCAGCTTAAACTGGGAATGACAAACTATAAAATTCAGCAAAATTCCAGTACATTTCCTTCAAGTCTTCAGTGAATAATGGCATGTCTACACTGATAATACCCTGTTCACTAAAACATATTCATGCTTTTTACTGTTTTAGACATTTGTGCCTACTCCATCACAGAGCATAACTCAGTGTTTTATACATAATAAGCATTTCATAATTACAGAAGATTGATACAGTGAACACAAATGAAATTCTTTAATCAAACAATAGATGAGGGGCTTCCCTGGTGGTCCAGTGGGTAAGGACACCACCTTGCAGTGCAAGGGGCGCCGGTTCGATCCCTGGCCTGAGAAGATCCCACATGCCGTGGAACGGCTGAACTGATGTGTCCAACTACCAAACCGGAGCTCTGGAGCGCATGCGCCCAGAGCCGGTGCTCTGTGACAACAGAGGCCACCGCGATGGGAGGCCCACACGGGCCAAAGAACAAAGATGGATGAAAATGGACAAATGAATGACAAATAGAATTGGCCCGCCTGCTCTCCTCCCTCCCCACCCCACCCCCACCAAAATAAATAAATAAATCTTAAAAAAAAAATAGATGATGTCACTTCAAAAGGTAGAATACTATTGAAATATCCATATTAAACATGAGCTTTAATTTGAAGAGGATTAAAGCCTGTGAGTCAAAGAATTATAGGTCTGATGTTTTGCATATTTATTTACAAGTCTGTTTTCCTTCTTTTGCCTGCAAAAATTTTGAACTCATTTGACCACATAAAGATTTCTGAATTTCTCGTATCTAATGTTTTCTAATATTAAAAAAGTAGTATTTTATCACTAAAGTCATAATGTCATAAAATAGCTATGGTAAACATTTTCAGTGACCTAACATACATGAAAGCATTAATGACTTGCAAAAGTCAAAATTAGTGTTCGTCATTTTGGCACAGAAAAATCAGAGGGTGTCCCATGATGAATCACCAAGGAATGTGCCCTCAAACCAACAGGGAATCAAGAGAAGCAGCTGCTTTCTTGGCAGCAGAAGTGACAGAATGTGGAGCATCTGTGGAACAGGCTGTGTCGAGATGCTGTGATTCACCCTGAAATGCTCCTAAAGCAACTGATCCCTGACTATCACAAGAAAAGTACCATAGCTATTTCCTTGTAGCTTACAAAGAGACTGGAAATGACATATGTTACCAGCACATGAAGACCCCTTTCCTATAGAAGACTTCATAAAGACTCAACAATGAGGCTATCTATGAAAATAAACTGGAATTTTCCTTTCAACAAACAGAAATTTCCTCTCCCTAGAGAGAAAAAAACTGAGATAGTGGTTTCATTATCACTTGGATCTTGGACTGCTTTCAGTTCTACATCATGGTTATACTCGCCCCAACATGGGCGTATCTGAGTTCTAAAGAATGAGAAGAAAGTAGCGTGAGGCAGGATCAAAGTAAACCTTCCACCTATCTCAAGAAAGTTTCCCCAAAACTGCCATGTACTTCCATTTATATCACTTGGGCTAAACCTTAGACATATGACCTTACCTACTCGCAAATGTAGTCCCCTTTCAGCCAATCATGTGCCTAGGAAAAACTGAGAGTTCTAAGAAGAGGGCATAGATATCAGGATGGGCAGCATTCATCTATGCCACAGCAGGCAAAATGTCAAGAATATGAGTGGATTACAAGGCAAAGAATATTTTCAAATATGTGTGTTTAACAACAGAGTACAGATCTAGAGAGAAAGGATATGCTGTGACAGTTAGCTTTGCTACTGACTCATGAATCAATACACCTTGAAGAGTTCTCTTAAAACATTTCTGAGGTCCTAATGCATTAAAAATTACTTGCAATGCCTTAGATTCACATCCCTAGATTAGTCATCAATCAATCACAAGTGGTTAGAAGCCCTTGCAAGACTTATTTTGGTCAGATATCCTTCTTCTTGGTCAGAATGACCTTGATCACCAGATGAAGATTTAGATGTCAAGCAGGTGCCAAGAGAGTAGGAAAAGTTGAAGTGGATGGTAAATGAAGACTCATAATAAGAAATTTTGAGGTGGGGGCTGGCAATATTGGATTGACACCTAGACACCTACTCACTACTGCCATCCCAACTCTCCGTCATCCTAGACCAGGTCAATTTGTCATTACACACTGCAATATAAGTCAGCCAAGTACAATATCAGTCCCAAACACTAATCAACCAATGTGCAGAAACAAACGTCTCCCCTGAGTAAAACATGAGAGTTTTACTAATACTGTCAGTAATAGTCATAAACTCAGTAGCAATGATAAACTCAAATGAAGAGTACAGTTCAATGACTGAGGTACTTGGCAGAAAGATGAAAGCCTTATGGCAATCATTTGTGTCATGTTTTTGAACATTCACAGACTACAAATTTCTTTCTTTCTCGTTTAAGGTAGAGGACAGTTGTCTTCCAAAAGAAGGCAGATTTTTTATATTGGCCTCAAAAGTTGGTGAAGTTTTTTTAGTCATTCCAGGATCATTCTAGTTTTCATTTTGTTTGCTAGTATTTGATTTTGCTTTCTTACTGTGACAATACAACTTAGTAGAGAAGGGATCTGCCCTACCACTGTCTAATAGCAGGAGTAGCACAATCATCCCACAGGGCAGTCCCAAGGCACTCCTGTCTTCCAGCAGTGCTTCTATGTATAATATCATGATTCAACATCACAATCCAATGACAAGCATTCACAAAGATTCCAGTGGAACCATGCTCTATTCCAAATATTTGTGAAAGGAAAAAAAACTTCTCTTAATAGACTCTGGTAGGCAGATTTCAAAATGGCCCCCAATGATCCTCACCTCCTTGTATTCATGTTGTGTTAAGTCTCCTTCTATGTGGAATCAGTGCTGATCTATGTAAAAAATAAAATATGGCAGACATGACTGTATGTAACTTCCAAGGAGAGGCTGTAATGAAGCTTCAGCTTTTTGATGGCTCACTGCTAGAAACCAGCTGTCATATCATAAGGAGATTCAATCAGCCCTACAGAGAGACTTGCAGAGAACTGAGATTTCCTCAACAGTCTACTCAAACTTGCCAGCTATAGAAGCTAGTTGCTTTGATGGAGTTTCCTCTAGCTTCAGTCAGGCCTTCAGATTACTGTACCCGCAGCTGACATCTGACTGCTGTGGGAGTCTTCAAACCAGAACAGTCCAGCCATACTGTTCCCAAATCCCTAAATCCCAGAAATACTGACACACTCACTAATAAGTCAGCCAAGTACAATATTCAGTCCCAAACACTAATCAACCAATGTGCAGAAACAAACGTCTCCCCTGAGTAAAACATGAGAGTTTTACTAATACTGTCAGTAATAGTCATAAACTCAGTAGCAATGATAAACTCAAATGAAGAGTACAGTTCAATGACTGAGGTACTTGGCAGAAAGATGAAAGCCTTATGGCAATCATTTGTGTCATGTTTTTGAACATTCACAGACTACAAATTTCTTTCTTTCTCGTTTAAGGTAGAGGACAGTTGTCTTCCAAAAGAAGGCAGATTTTTTATATTGGCCTCAAAAGTTGGTGAAGTTTTTTTAGTCATTCCAGGATCATTCTAGTTTTCATTTTGTTTGCTAGTATTTGATTTTGCTTTCTTACTGTGACAATACAACTTAGTAGAGAAGGGATCTGCCCTACCACTGTCTAATAGCAGGAGTAGCACAATCATCCCACAGGGCAGTCCCAAGGCACTCCTGTCTTCCAGCAGTGCTTCTATGTATAATATCATGATTCAACATCACAATCCAATGACAAGCATTCACAAAGATTCCAGTGGAACCATGCTCTATTCCAAATATTTGTGAAAGGAAAAAGAACTTCTCTTAATAGACTCTGGTAGGCAGATTTCAAAATGGCCCCCAATGATCCTCACCTCCTTGTATTCATGTTGTGTTAAGTCTCCTTCTATGTGGAATCAGTGCTGATCTATGTAAAAAATAAAATATGGCAGACATGACTGTATGTAACTTCCAAGGAGAGGCTGTAATGAAGCTTCAGCTTTTTGATGGCTCACTGCTAGAAACCAGCTGTCATATCATAAGGAGATTCAATCAGCCCTACAGAGAGACTTGCAGAGAGAACTGAGATTTCCCCTCAACAGTCTACTCAAACTTGCCAGCTATAGAAGCTAGTTGCTTTGATGGAGTTTCCTCTAGCTTCAGTCAGGCCTTCAGATTACTGTACCCGCAGCTGACATCTGACTGCTGTGGGAGTCTTCAAACCAGAACAGTCCAGCCATACTGTTCCCAAATCCCTAAATCCCAGAAATACTGACAGACAAGAAATATTTAGGCTGTTTCAAAGCCTCTCAATTTAGGGGCAGTCGTTACATTGCAATAGATAATTAACACAATCATACATAACTGTCACCTTTGTAGCTTTTACTCACTGGTCAATTCCCATAGGGAAATACATTGACCAGCATTTCCCTTCAAATTCTCCTTCAAAAGACACACACACACACACACACACACACACACACGCTCAAGTGTAATCAGACTGAATGTTTGACAGCATTGAGTTAAATTGCATTCATCACTCCAGAAGGCTAGTATGAGACTAATTTGGCCTGAATGATCCTATGCTCATGCCTTCCTCCTCTCTCAAAAATCTCAGAAAATATCTCCATCGTGTGATATTTTAAAATAGTCATGTTGGTCCAATGAATCAAGGAGACGATATAGGGTAAGGAGAGATTTAGCCTCCTCCAGCTGACTTTCAAGGTATCAGTCTGTGAAAAATGTCTCTCATTTGTTTCAGTGTCTTAACCTATCTGCCAAGTCTGAGCCATTAAGTTCTCTCTTGTCTGAAAAGGTAATCTATCTTCTTCTTTTTTTTAGGCCACTTCTATTGCTCTTTCGTTTATTCCCATCTTTGTGGGCCTCCCATTGCAGTCGCCTTTGTTGCTGCAAAGCCCTGGCTCTGCGCGCATGCACACCAGAGCTTCGGCTCCGGGCGCCCCTTGCAGTGCAAGGCGATGTCCTTACCCGCTTGACCACCAGGGAAGCCCGATAGTCTATCTTCTTAGCCAGGTATGTGTCCAACCATTGCTCACCAGTGCCACCTTCTGGACATCTCACCCTTCACAAATATTTAGCGTTTGAAGCTACCAGTTCTCATCTGAAGACATTGAAGAAGGGCTTTCAGTGCAAACTAGTTATATTCACATGTCAGTCTCTTGAGTTTACTTAGGCAGAAAGCACTAAGCCCATTGTATAGTAAACCACGATATTGCAGTCTTGTTGTTTAGTCACTGCCATGTCCAGAGCTTCAGTCAGGCCTTCAGATTACTGTACCGCAGCTGACATCTGACTGCTGTGGAGTCTTCAAACCAGAACAGTCCAGCCATACTGTTCCCAAATCCCTAAATCCCAGAAATACTGACAGACAAGAAATATTTAGGCTGTTTCAAAGCCTCTCAATTTAGGGGCAGTCGTTACATTGCAATAGATAATTAACACAATCATACATAACTGTCACCTTTGTAGCTTTTACTCACTGGTCAATTCCCATAGGGAAATACATTGACCAGCATTTCCCTTCAAATTCTCCTTCAAAAGACACACACACACACACACACACACACACACACGCTCAAGTGTAATCAGACTGAATGTTTGACAGCATTGAGTTAAATTGCATTCATCACTCCAGAAGGCTAGTATGAGACTAATTTGGCCTGAATGATCCTATGCTCATGCCTTCCTCCTCTCTCAAAAATCTCAGAAAATATCTCCATCGTGTGATATTTTAAAATAGTCATGTTGGTCCAATGAATCAAGGAGACGATATAGGGTAAGGAGAGATTTAGCCTCCTCCAGCTGACTTTCAAGGTATCAGTCTGTGAAAAATGTCTCTCATTTGTTTCAGTGTCTTAACCTATCTGCCAAGTCTGAGCCATTAAGTTCTCTCTTGTCTGAAAAGGTAATCTATCTTCTTCTTTTTTAGGCCACTTCTATTGCTCTTTCGTTTATTCCCATCTTTGTGGGCCTCCCATTGCAGTCGCCTTTGTTGCTGCAAAGCCCTGGCTCTGCGCGCATGCACACCAGAGCTTCGGCTCCGGGCGCCCCTTGCAGTGCAAGGCGATGTCCTTACCCGCTTGACCACCAGGGAAGCCCGATAGTCTATCTTCTTAGCCAGGTATGTGTCCAACCATTGCTCACCAGTGCCACCTTCTGGACATCTCACCCTTCACAAATATTTAGCGTTTGAAGCTACCAGTTCTCATCTGAAGACATTGAAGAAGGGCTTTCAGTGCAAACTAGTTATATTCACATGTCAGTCTCTTGAGTTTACTTAGGCAGAAAGCACTAAGCCCATTGTATAGTAAACCACGATATTGCAGTCTTGTTGTTTAGTCACTGCCATGTCCAACTCCTCGTGACCTCATGGACTGTACCTCACCTGGCAACTCTGTCCATGGAATTTCCCAAGCAAGAATACTGGAGTGAGTTATCATTTCCTGCTCCAGGAGATCTTCCTGACCCATGGATTGAATCTGTGTCTCCTGCACTGCAGGTATATTCTTTACCACTGAGCCACCATGGAAGCCTGATATTACAATGGAGCTTAGCTAATAATTGAAACAAGAGAATGGAGTTTCTATCTATCATTTCTCTCAAAGTCGTCTTCTTTTTCTGGAGCCAGTCAGTTGTGTGACTAGGAACAGACCACCTGAAGTCTCATGACACAATTTAAAATAAATGCAGTAGGTCTGATATACTGATCTAAAAAATAGAGGAAACTAAACCAAATTATTTTAAATTATAAAGTTAAATTAAATTCAGTTCAGTCCCTCAGTTGTGTCCAACTCTTTGCAACCCCATGGAAGCACAGCAGGCTTTCCTGCCCTTCACCATCTCCCAGAGCTTGCTCAATCTCATATCCATTGAATTGATGAAGCCATCCAACCAGCTCATCCTCTGTCGCCCCCATCTCCTCTGCCTTCTGTTTTTCCCAGCATCAGGGTCTTTTCCAATGAGTCATATCTTCCCATCAGGTGTCCAGTATGAAAAATGTTCAGTGTGATGACTTAAGGTAAGTTCTCACAAGCACACCCTTCCTTGTGCTATAGATTTTGAAAGTTAAAACTCAGTGAATAAAGGTTATCCTTAGTGACATACAACCTCAATGTTACAGTTCCTTTACTCTTCTAAATGAATACTATGACTCCCTTCTTTATCCAATGCATACCTAAATGAGAATATCTTACCTGTTCAGTGTGACTCTGCTGTGGGCAGAATATAGTTACTTATTTCTAATTAATAGAATTGGGGAAACACTCAATTGCCCCAGTACTATTATTAGAAAACTTCAACCTATACTCTGTAGTTCTCTCTAATTTGAGACTAGAACTTCAACAGTGAAAAAGCGTGGAGTTCAAATCAAGATCAGATTTATTGCAAGACAGTAAATCAACATTTATACGTCTTGGTAATCAACAATACAACATAGCTGTGCATCAATAATCAGAGTCAAAACATAACAATAAGGTTTGAAAGTTCAGAACTCGATCAACAAAAATACAATATTCTTACCCCAGAGCTGGAGAGCCTCTCATGTTCGAGCCGCATGAGCAAGCTGTCTCACAATCTAATCATCACTCATTTTATAATAAATTTTTTCTTTCTTTTCAATTTCTTTATAACTTCTTTGTTTCTAACTATTTGATTTTTAATTGTTTTCAACCACTTAATTTATATAACCTTTCTCTCTAAACATACTGATTCACTTAATAAATCATTAACTCATCACTTCTCTATTTCAGCTTATATTTATTCAAGCATTACATAAAATTAACTTTATTTCACTTGATTAAAACAAATTCAAATCAAATCCTTGGAATCAAATACTTTCTTCTCTTTAGATCATTTAAACTGATGGTTAAGGAAAAATCTGAACCATGGAACTTTAGCACCTTGTGCTAGATCAGGGCAGGCTATTTATCTTAACTTGAGCTGCCCTATACCTAAGAATAATGATGCATTGTTTTAAAAAATTCCTTCTTTACTTCTCATGCTTCCCCCGCTTATTCTTACGGGGTGGCTATGACTCAGATGAAGTTTCACTTTCTGCCTCGCTAGAGGAACTTTCACTGATTCAAAATTTCTCTTACTTCTTTTGGACACAATATTCTTGCCTTTTAGATTAATATATGTTCCTCCTTTAGGTAACATCATATTTACCCATTCCTCTTCTCTTTCTGAACTTATCTCACTTTCTAAAGGGCAAATTTTAGGTCTAAAAAACGTATCTGGAGTTCGAGGACCATCTGAGCTATCTGTGTCATTACTCATTTCTTCATATCCAGGGGCCCAGTAATTTCTTAGGAATTCACCAGAGGTGGTCCACGTCAACTCCTCTTGTTTTCAAATGTACACCTGTGTTTCTGATTAGACTTACAATTTACATATGTTTATTCCTCCTGTTTTCAAAATATATGCTTTATTTGCTTCTCAATGTATATTGTAAATGTGTGAGTATAGGATACTCCTCTTCAAGGGATCCCAAGACAACTCCTGTAAAGGGGGTGGTTGCTTCTGGTTGAATTCCTATGTAAAAGAGAATTTGTAAAACTGACATATTCAAAACTGAGACGAATCACCATATGGCTTCTGACTTGTGGACATTGCCTCTTTTCTGTGTGCACGTGTATCCTAAGTAAATGATAAAAGCCATGTTTCAAAAATGTCTGAACTTGTGCTCTTGTTTCCACAAGTGAAAATGTTGATAGCTCTCTACTGAACAGTTGCACGGCCATTAACCTTTCAACAAACAGCTCACCATCATGAACAGCATATTTATTTAGCATGCTTCCTCTTCAATCCTTCCATCAAAAACAAATAACACACACACAAGGAATTTTCTAAATCCTTATCATGGAGTGCAGATGTTGGTAGCTGTTTAATTAAATCCTATCTGAACAGTTCTTTTATATTTCCTCAGCTCTTCTTATCAAGTCTTTAAGAAACCATGCTATCCACAGTCAAAACAGGCTGATGGGAGGGAGAAAGCCTTCCCAGTGATTCCCATTGCTCAGCAAAAGCTCTCAGAAACTAGCTTTGACAAAATACCAGCAAATGATTGGTTAAAAGAGATTGGATATGTAAATTCTATGGCATGCATTTCAATTCCAGGGCTCTCCTTTAATCTATCTTGACCGGACAGGTCAGTTTCATTCCAGTAAAGCTGATATACAGTATCTCAGTAAAGAAAAATCTCTAGTGCTTCATCCTTCGCAATTTTTTCCCCCTTTTGTGGTTGCCATCTATCCTTGGAACAAATTCTGTATGAGCAGATCAACTTTTTAATGTCCAGTGGCTGACAGATCGCACCCAAAATGAACACCTATGCAGGATGAGGACAGGAGAGTGGGTGGTGGATTGACAGCGAGCCAGCTTGTGGACCATATGCAAATGAAGCAGCTTGCAGACAAGCCTGCTTGTTCCTCCCACGCCTATCCTCTTCAACTTGCAGCCCAACTGTCAGAGACGCCCAAATTCCTCTCCCACACCACACTAGGTGGTGGTGGGAACACCACCTAGACAGCCTAGCCTATTTTTTTCTTTCTACCTCCCATGGAGTCTCCACCTCCCCACTGTGCAAGGACAGGCACCCAGAGGCTTTCACAGCATTATTTTTCTATTTGCCATCTCGTGCTGCTCATTTAATTTCAGCAGTGTGCATGTGAAGAATTACCCATTTATATTCTTAAAAGGCCAAATGAGAGGCTGCAAGGCTTGCTCACGTGTTTCAATGTTTCCTTCCTGTAACCGTATGAGCTATCTGGTTTGATGGATATTTGGAGCTGTGATCATTCACATATAAAATGTCATACAGAGCTGTTAAATCCTGGGACTGAATTATTTGGTGGTTAAAGTGAAAAGCATCTTCCCAGTAGTTATATTTTGCGATGATTAATGCTTATGGAAAAATAACAGGTGCTATGATGTAGAAAAATATCTGGTGTCAAAGATGTAACTCTTCATGTGTTTTGCAGGAATTTCGTTTTTATCCTACTTGCCTCTTCAATTCCTTCTCACTATCCCATAGTCTACCAAGGAAACCTCAAAATAGAGAAAAGGGGGAAACCAGAATGATTCTTTTCCTTTTAGCCCAAATGGTGATCATACTGCCCATCTTTTCCATAGAAACAGATCAACACACATACACACAGAGATGCTTTGCTTTCTTCAGGCTTTGTGAGAATAACAAATGAGGATGGCATCTTCAATTCCAGGGCTCTCCTTTAATCTATCTTGACCGGACAGGTCAGTTTCATTCCAGTAAAGCTGATATACAGTATCTCAGTAAAGAAAAATCTCTAGTGCTTCATCCTTCGCAATTTTTCCCCTTTGTGGTTGCCATCTATCCTTGGAACAAATTCTGTATGAGCAGATCAACTTTTTAATGTCCAGTGGCTGACAGATCGCACCCAAAATGAACACCTATGCAGGATGAGGACAGGAGAGTGGGTGGTGGATTGACAGCGAGCCAGCTTGTGGACCATATGCAAATGAAGCAGCTTGCAGACAAGCCTGCTTGTTCCTCCCACGCCTATCCTCTTCAACTTGCAGCCCAACTGTCAGAGACGCCCAAATTCCTCTCCCACACCACACTAGGTGGTGGTGGGAACACCACCTAGACAGCCTAGCCTATTTTTTTCTTTCTACCTCCCATGGAGTCTCCACCTCCCCACTGTGCAAGGACAGGCACCCAGAGGCTTTCACAGCATTATTTTTCTATTTGCCATCTCGTGCTGCTCATTTAATTTCAGCAGTGTGCATGTGAAGAATTACCCATTTATATTCTTAAAAGGCCAAATGAGAGGCTGCAAGGCTTGCTCACGTGTTTCAATGTTTCCTTCCTGTAACCGTATGAGCTATCTGGTTTGATGGATATTTGGAGCTGTGATCATTCACATATAAAATGTCATACAGAGCTGTTAAATCCTGGGACTGAATTATTTGGTGGTTAAAGTGAAAAGCATCTTCCCAGTAGTTATATTTTGCGATGATTAATGCTTATGGAAAAATAACAGGTGCTATGATGTAGAAAAATATCTGGTGTCAAAGATGTAACTCTTCATGTGTTTTGCAGGAATTTCGTTTTTATCCTACTTGCCTCTTCAATTCCTTCTCACTATCCCATAGTCTACCAAGGAAACCTCAAAATAGAGAAAAGGGGGAAACCAGAATGATTCTTTTCCTTTTAGCCCAAATGGTGATCATACTGCCCATCTTTTCCATAGAAACAGATCAACACACATACACACAGAGATGCTTTGCTTTCTTCAGGCTTTGTGAGAATAACAAATGAGGATGGGTAAGTGGAAGAAGAAGGAGGCTTATGAGGGGAGAATTATTGTGTAACTGGACACATTAAACCCACTCCAGAGAGGGAGCAGGCATCCTCTCCAAGGAACATACACTTCTTCTTGCTACTTTCCACTGAACTTTTCAAAAATAGATTTTATATCTAGAAGGATGTTACATTCACGGCAAAACTCAGCAGAAGGTACAGAGAGTTCCCATACACAGATATCCTGTTCCCACAAAGGCAGAATGTCCTCCATTAGCAGCATCCCTCACCAGAGATACACCTGTTACAATTGCGGAACCTTCCCTGCCACATCACTGCTATCCAAAGTCCAGGGCTTCCATTAGGGTTCATCCTTGGTATTGCACATTCTATGGGTTTTGACAAATGTATAATAGCCTGCGTCTATTATTACGTTACTGTACAGAGCAGTTTTACTCCCCTAGGGATCTTCTGAGCACTGCCTGTTCACTCCTTCCCCCACACAAGCCCTGGCAACCACGTATTTTGATTTCTCCATATTTCGGTTTTCCCAGAATGTTGTATAGTTGGAATCATTTGGCTTGTAGACTTTTCAGACTGACTTCTTTCACTTAGAAATACACATTTAAGTTTCCTCCGTGTCTTTTCATGGCTTTTCCACTGCATTTTCATGGATTCTAGATGTGGGTGCTAGCCAAACCCAAGGGCACAATTAAAGTGAATACAGGGTTCAGGGACTAGATGACATAAGTTTCCCAAGAAAGAACTATAATGAACACATCAAAGCAGTGTTTTCCCTTGCCTTTAATGTCACTCTCTATTTTAGCAGTTTTCAAACGAAACATCAAAACCAAAGTATGGGAGTTAAGGGGCACAGTGAAAAGAGCCAGAGACCTAGCTGGACGCCCACTGCTGTGCCCCTGTGAGATTTGGGGCAAGTTCCTAAGCCTTTCAGATTCTCCGTTTTCTCACCGATAAAAAGAGAGTATTCTTAGGATTTCATATAATACCAGCCCAGTATCTAGCACATCACAAGCCCTCAAAAACTTATTATAGTATCATAATGTGCAGCAGTATATAATGTTTAACAGTGAGGCATTACCTCTCTGGGAACATAAAACTGAAGAAAATGAATATATCTTCTGAACTAGAAAAATGCATATATGATGGTTGTATTAACCACCAGTGGGCTTTAACTAATAGATCTAAAGAATGTAGGAAATCTCAAAACTGAAGCCAAAGTGATTACAACTGGGCGAGCAAGTGCCATTTCAGTTAAATTATGCCATATCTAAAGAAGGATTAAATGAACCCAAAGGAGAATGGTCAGATTTTTAGAAATGACATCAACACTTTCCAGACTACCTGGGGTGAGTTACAGGAAATATGGAGCATGTGAACTCCCCAGATAGGTTACCCTATTGGAGAGTAGGTATGATTCATTGGGTCTACCTGGCTTGGATGAAATATATCTTAAAATTATTCCAGCTTCCTCTGCACTGATTACATGCTTACCGAATATCTTTCTGATTATTCATTTGGTTTCTGAGTATAGTAATGCCAGAGGTGAAAAGTGTCTGGAATAGTAAGCACCACCATTCCCTCTAGAAAATAACATTTCCCATTGTATACTTATGGGACTTCCCCAGTGGGTCAGTGGTAAAGAATCCACCTGCAATGCAGGAGATGCAAGAGATGCAGGTCTGATCCCTGGGTTAAGATCCCTGGTCCATTTGTTTCCTCCGTGTCTTTTCATGGCTTTTCCACTGCATTTTCATGGATTCTAGATGTGGGTGCTAGCCAAACCCAAGGGCACAATTAAAGTGAATACAGGGTTCAGGGACTAGATGACATAAGTTTCCCAAGAAAGAACTATAATGAACACATCAAAGCAGTGTTTTCCCTTGCCTTTAATGTCACTCTCTATTTTAGCAGTTTTCAAACGAAACATCAAAACCAAAGTATGGGAGTTAAGGGGCACAGTGAAAAGAGCCAGAGACCTAGCTGGACGCCCACTGCTGTGCCCCTGTGAGATTTGGGGCAAGTTCCTAAGCCTTTCAGATTCTCCGTTTTCTCACCGATAAAAAGAGAGTATTCTTAGGATTTCATATAATACCAGCCCAGTATCTAGCACATCACAAGCCCTCAAAAACTTATTATAGTATCATAATGTGCAGCAGTATATAATGTTTAACAGTGAGGCATTACCTCTCTGGGAACATAAAACTGAAGAAAATGAATATATCTTCTGAACTAGAAAAATGCATATATGATGGTTGTATTAACCACCAGTGGGCTTTAACTAATAGATCTAAAGAATGTAGGAAATCTCAAAACTGAAGCCAAAGTGATTACAACTGGGCGAGCAAGTGCCATTTCAGTTAAATTATGCCATATCTAAAGAAGGATTAAATGAACCCAAAGGAGAATGGTCAGATTTTTAGAAATGACATCAACACTTTCCAGACTACCTGGGGTGAGTTACCGCACACACGGAGCCTGTCAACTCCCCAGATAGGTTACCCTATTGGAGAGTAGGTATGATTCATTGGGTCTACCTGGCTTGGATGAAATATATCTTAAAATTATTCCAGCTTCCTCTGCACTGATTACATGCTTACCGAATATCTTTCTGATTATTCATTTGGTTTCTGAGTATAGTAATGCCAGAGGTGAAAAGTGTCTGGAATAGTAAGCACCACCATTCCCTCTAGAAAATAACATTTCCCATTGTATACTTATGGGACTTCCCCCAGTGGGTCAGTGGTAAAGAATCCACCTGCAATGCAGGAGATGCAAGAGATGCAGGTCTGATCCCTGGGTTAGGAAGATCCCGGAGGAGGAAATGGCAACCCACTTCAGTCTTCTTGCCTAGAGAATCCTATGGACAGAGGAGCCTGGGGGGCTGTGCTCTATGGAGTTCCAAAGAGTCGGACACGACTGAAGCAACTTAGCACGTACATATGTATTATATATTTGTAAGTTGTGGACCTGGTTTATCTACTTCAATCTCTTCTAAATTTGACTGATATTTCAATTCTTCTTCAAGCCCAGTGAATACTGGGACCCTGAAGGATTCAGAGCTGGTCTGAACCACAGTGACTTCACCAGCTCATTGGTCATTTGTAGTTAGTCCACCTTCTCCTGGTGGCATCTTTCCTTCCTCTCATTACCCCTATGCCCTATCCATTTCTACTTCTAATAGTAATTAGCGCCAAATAAATATAATCTTTAATTTCCACTTGAAGGTGGAGGAATTTTTCCAGTGAAGACTTTGCTGTCACAGGAAACAAAAGAGAGTAATGACCCTCTAGGTCAACAGTATAGAAAAGGAATTCCTTCAATTTTTCAGTAAAGTTGGGGTGGGGGAATAATTCTCAAAGCAAAAATTCTCAAGTAAAATAAAATATAGCAAATTCTAAAACATATACAGAGATATGTCACAAATGAACAAGATAGGAAACAAACCCAGTGATCTCTGAAGTGGAGGCAATTTGAAAAACAAGACAGGAAATATGGAGCATGTGAACTCCCCAGATAGGTTACCCTATTGGAGAGTAGGTATGATTCATTGGGTCTACCTGGCTTGGATGAAATATATCTTAAAATTATTCCAGCTTCCTCTGCACTGATTACATGCTTACCGAATATCTTTCTGATTATTCATTTGGTTTCTGAGTATAGTAATGCCAGAGGTGAAAAGTGTCTGGAATAGTAAGCACCACCATTCCCTCTAGAAAATAACATTTCCCATTGTATACTTATGGGACTTCCCCCAGTGGGTCAGTGGTAAAGAATCCACCTGCAATGCAGGAGATGCAAGAGATGCAGGTCTGATCCCTGGGTTAGGAAGATCCCCTGGAGGAGGAAATGGCAACCCACTTCAGTCTTCTTGCCTAGAGAATCCTATGGACAGAGGAGCCTGGGGGGCTGTGCTCTATGGAGTTCCAAAGAGTCGGACACGACTGAAGCAACTTAGCACGTACATATGTATTATATATTTGTAAGTTGTGGACCTGGTTTATCTACTTCAATCTCTTCTAAATTTGACTGATATTTCAATTCTTCTTCAAGCCCAGTGAATACTGGGACCCTGAAGGATTCAGAGCTGGTCTGAACCACAGTGACTTCACCAGCTCATTGGTCATTTGTAGTTAGTCCACCTTCTCCTGGTGGCATCTTTCCTTCCTCTCATTACCCCTATGCCCTATCCATTTCTACTTCTAATAGTAATTAGCGCCAAATAAATATAATCTTTAATTTCCACTTGAAGGTGGAGGAATTTTTCCAGTGAAGACTTTGCTGTCACAGGAAACAAAAGAGAGTAATGACCCTCTAGGTCAACAGTATAGAAAAGGAATTCCTTCAATTTTTCAGTAAAGTTGGGGTGGGGGAATAATTCTCAAAGCAAAAATTCTCAAGTAAAATAAAATATAGCAAATTCTAAAACATATACAGAGATATGTCACAAATGAACAAGATAGGAAACAAACCCAGTGATCTCTGAAGTGGAGGCAATTTGAAAAACAAGAAAGGAAAATATGTGCTCCCCAAAGGAAAGATACAAAGAGCACTATTTTCAGAAAGGGTTATTTTGAAACAAAAATAAAGATCTTGTTATAAGGCTTACCAATTAGAAATCGACAGAATTTAAGATAAATGACCTTGAAAGACGAGCCAATTGAACCCATTTTAGTGGACTATTCAAGTTAGAGAACTATCTCTCAGAGAGAACAATCTTTGGAAAAGAATGGAATTCAAGTACAGTACTAATCCAGTAAGAGTTTTCAAGAGTCAATATCAGCTACTTAGCATGGCAATAACCCCAAAGCCATTACTGTTGACTCCACTTCCGCCTCTCAGAAGTACTGCTTTGCTATTAAACTGTGACTTTAGGGAATATTTAGACCTCTTTCCCCTAAGCCTCCCTCATAATTTATTCCATCTGGAAGATTTGTATGAAGGATAATTTAAAATCTTAAGGCTCTATTCTCTCCTGGTGTAGAAGTATAACTCCCATTAGCACTAATGAAAGCTATCTTGTACATCTCAAGCATTGTACCACTCAGGAGTGTTTAAGAACCAGAATGTTTCATGTCCTGTGAGAGGAGCAGCATCAAAGAGAATCTGGGTACAATTTAGCAAGGTTAAAATGCAAAGTGTGAATTGTTTTCCAGATGACAGTATTTTTTTAAAAGGATGTCATGTTTCTGTCAAAAAAACAACAGGGTTCTCACAAACTCTCTGGGAAAAAAAGAATTCCCCACCAACTTTGAACCTACACAAAGAATAAGAAATATTTCTATTTTTAAAAGGAAGTTAGCAGTTTGAGACTGCTATTCTTACCTTTTTTTTTCTAGAGGAGAAGGATATTTGTGCTCTGAATGTAACACTTTATCTATGGAATATCTCTTTGTCTAAGGTCAGAAGCTCACCAAATATTGTGTGCCTCCTTTAGCTAGATGATTGGGTTAGAATTTTTTCTTTTTGAAATGTTTTTTAACACTTTATCCTTAAAAGAAATTTGAAAATAAAATATAGCAAATTCTAAAACATATACAGAGATATGTCACAAATGAACAAGACAGGAAACAAACCCAGTGATCTCTGAAGTGGAGGCAATTTGAAAAAAAAGAAAGGAAAATATGTGCTCCCCAAAGGAAAGATACAAAGAGCACTATTTTCAGAAAGGGTTATTTTGAAACAAAAATAAAGATCTTGTTATAAGGCTTACCAATTAGAAATCGACAGAATTTAAGATAAATGACCTTGAAAGACGAGCCAATTGAACCCATTTTAGTGGACTATTCAAGTTAGAGAACTATCTCTCAGAGAGAACAATCTTTGGAAAAGAATGGAATTCAAGTACAGTACTAATCCAGTAAGAGTTTTCAAGAGTCAATATCAGCTACTTAGCATGGCAATAACCCCAAAGCCATTACTGTTGACTCCACTTCCGCCTCTCAGAAGTACTGCTTTGCTATTAAACTGTGACTTTAGGGAATATTTAGACCTCTTTCCCCTAAGCCTCCCTCATAATTTATTCCATCTGGAAGATTTGTATGAAGGATAATTTAAAATCTTAAGGCTCTATTCTCTCCTGGTGTAGAAGTATAACTCCCATTAGCACTAATGAAAGCTATCTTGTACATCTCAAGCATTGTACCACTCAGGAGTGTTTAAGAACCAGAATGTTTCATGTCCTGTGAGAGGAGCAGCATCAAAGAGAATCTGGGTACAATTTAGCAAGGTTAAAATGCAAAGTGTGAATTGTTTTCCAGATGACAGTATTTTTTTAAAAGGATGTCATGTTTCTGTCAAAAAAACAACAGGGTTCTCACAAACTCTCTGGGAAAAAAAGAATTCCCCACCAACTTTGAACCTACACAAAGAATAAGAAATATTTCTATTTTTAAAAGGAAGTTAGCAGTTTGAGACTGCTATTCTTACCTTTTTTTTTTTTTTTTCTAGAGGAGAAGGATATTTGTGCTCTGAATGTAACACTTTATCTATGGAATATCTCTTTTGTCTAAGGTCAGAAGCTCACCAAATATTGTGTGCCTCCTTTAGCTAGATGATTGGGTTAGAATTTTTTTCTTTATAAATTTATGACTAAAAGCGTGTCATTTCCCATCTCCATGGTACTCAACTGCTGTTGCTCTCCTACTTTCCTAGCCAGTGTGGACTGAATATCCCCAAATAACACTCCAGTTCACCTGCAGATGTTTCTTCTGCCAGCATCACCAACCTTGGAGCTTCCTTCTGCCAGGTCTCCTGGCCAGTTGGTGAGCTCATTACCAAACCTCATTACCAAAAACCTCGGAACTGTTTCAAAAGTAAATTTGTTCTAAGTACCACCCACTCCAATCCCTTAAGGAAAGAAAGGAGATGTTTACTGTTTCCTGAAAACACAGAAATAATCCTGAGGAAAATAAAGGATTTCATCATCTTTTAGAATCAAATGGCTGTTCAAAAAACTGGGATAGTCTCCAAGTTTGATGTGGGGAAAAATTCTGGCTAACACAACATTATCACTGAGGCTATACTCGGCACAAAACATTGATATAAAGCAACATCACTGCTGATTAAACTCTGTCAGCATATTCAGTTGGAAATACAAATGTAAACACAGATTTCCAATGTTTGCATCACATCCAACTGCAGTACTCTTTTTTGTGTAAGAGTGAATAGCAGAGACTCAGAAACAGAAGTAAAGCTAGTGTCCATACTCAAGGTAGAAATTAATACTTACAGTGGCTTAGGTCTTATTATCTTTAAAAGAAACTGGTTAAATTCTCTTTTATTTTTTCTTTACAACTTGTAGTTATTATGTGCTTACGATCTTGCAAAGTGGAATGTGGCTGGAAGCATATGTTTAATAAAACTGTGTAGGCACACACACACACAAACACACCCATTAAAGCAATGATG
Source organism: Tragulus kanchil (assembly GCA_022376925.1). Lineage (NCBI taxonomy): Eukaryota > Metazoa > Chordata > Mammalia > Artiodactyla > Tragulidae > Tragulus > Tragulus kanchil. The sequence goes on from JAIOJX010000024.1 coordinate 149,142,845, forward strand.
CAGTCTCCTCTTAAACTGACAGATGCAAGGCACTTTGGGAATTGAGGCACTCCTCTATTTTAACTCTCCACATTATGTTCAGGCACTTGGAGTCTGCGTATATTAGAGCAAAGGGAAGTAAGTAAGCCTTATGCACATCAAGAATAGTAAGAGAGGACAGGCAGTCTGAAACAGCTACTTTTGTTTGTCCAGATTTCTTTTAGTACCTCCCCCACCAACCAGTTTTTCACTTCATACATTTTCAAAGTGCCAGAAGCTCTATGTCGTGTTTCCTCTGAAATGACTTGTACCAAGCTCCCACCCAGTTATAGTCCACCACCACTGGTGACCCAGACAGTAAAGAATCAGCCTGCAGTGCAGATTTGATCCCTGGATCCTTTCCCTAGAGAAAGGAACGGTTACCCACTCCAGTTTCCTTGCCTGGAGAATTCTATGGACAGAGGAGACTGGCAAGCTATAGTCCATGGGGTCCAAAAGAGTCAGACATTACCAAACCTCATTACCAAAAACCTCGGAACTGTTTCAAAAGTAAATTTGTTCTAAGTACCACCCACTCCAATCCCTTAAGGAAAGAAAGGAGATGTTTACTGTTTCCTGAAAACACAGAAATAATCCTGAGGAAAATAAAGGATTTCATCATCTTTTAGAATCAAATGGCTGTTCAAAAAACTGGGATAGTCTCCAAGTTTGATGTGGGGAAAAATTCTGGCTAACACAACATTATCACTGAGGCTATACTCGGCACAAAACATTGATATAAAGCAACATCACTGCTGATTAAACTCTGTCAGCATATTCAGTTGGAAATACAAATGTAAACACAGATTTCCAATGTTTGCATCACATCCAACTGCAGTACTCTTTTTTGTGTAAGAGTGAATAGCAGAGACTCAGAAACAGAAGTAAAGCTAGTGTCCATACTCAAGGTAGAAATTAATACTTACAGTGGCTTAGGTCTTATTATCTTTAAAAGAAACTGGTTAAATTCTCTTTTATTTTTTCTTTACAACTTGTAGTTATTATGTGCTTACGATCTTGCAAAGTGGAATGTGGCTGGAAGCATATGTTTAATAAAACTGTGTAGGCACACACACACACAAACACACCCATTAAAGCAATGATGCAGTCTCCTCTTAAACTGACAGATGCAAGGCACTTTGGGAATTGAGGCACTCCTCTATTTTAACTCTCCACATTATGTTCAGGCACTTGGAGTCTGCGTATATTAGAGCAAAGGGAAGTAAGTAAGCCTTATGCACATCAAGAATAGTAAGAGAGGACAGGCAGTCTGAAACAGCTACTTTTGTTTGTCCAGATTTCTTTTAGTACCTCCCCCACCAACCAGTTTTTCACTTCATACATTTTCAAAGTGCCAGAAGCTCTATGTCGTGTTTCCTCTGAAATGACTTGTACCAAGCTCCCACCCAGTTATAGTCCACCACCACTGGTGACCCAGACAGTAAAGAATCAGCCTGCAGTGCAGATTTGATCCCTGGATCCTTTCCCTAGAGAAAGGAACGGTTACCCACTCCAGTTTCCTTGCCTGGAGAATTCTATGGACAGAGGAGACTGGCAAGCTATAGTCCATGGGGTCCAAAAGAGTCAGACACTTAGAACCTATTATACAAAGCGAAGTAAGCCAGAAAGAGAAGGATAAATATAGTATACTAATATATATATACATGGAATCTAGAAAGATGGTACTGATAAATGTATATGCAGAGCAGCAATGGAGAAACAGACATAGAGAACAGACTTACGGACATTGGGGAGAGGAAGGAGTAGGCAAGGGGTATGGAAAGAGTAACATAGAAACCTACACTACCATGTGTAAAAGAGACAACCAATGTGAATGTGCTGTAAGACTAAGGGAACTTACACAAGGGCTATGCAACAACCTGGAGGGGTGGGACGGGGAGGGAAATGGGAGGGAAATTCAAATGGGAGGAGTCAAGTATACACCTATGACTGCTTCAGGTTTATGTGTAGCAGTAAACAACAAAATTCTGCAAAAGTAAAATAAAAATAAATTTTTTAAAAAGTAAAGTGCCAAACAACAAAAAAAAACAGAAAAAAATAAATAAAAATAAAAATGCAAATGCCTTTCTGGTTTATGAAAAAATAAAGAAAATCTGCATCTGCAAAAAAGTTGTCAGATACAACTGAGTGACTGACATAGTCCACAACCATCCACATCTTAGTATAGATATTTTGAAACTCTAGTTCCACCTCACTATTCCTCCCTCCATTACTAATTTGCTTTGGCAAGCCACCTCAAATCCTTCATGGAAGAAGTTTAGCGAGAAGCAATAACTTTTAAGTGCCCATGCATATTCAGAGAAATATATAAAGATAATATTAAAGTCATGTTTATATTAAGCTAAAGTAGCTCTTTATCCTATGTTTTGTAGGCATCAGGGATGGAGCACCTAAAAGAGAAAAACCTTGAGATTCAGAAACCATGGATTCACATCCAAATTTTGTTTCTACCTAATAATACAATAACTGTAGAGTTTTCTCACTTAAGCTTTGTAAGCTTTAATTTCTTAATTTGTAAGAAGGAATAGTTGCTATACATAAGTGGTTTTCAACTTTTTAGTAATAAAACCCTTTATTTCATGTGAATTCTTCCCTAGAACCAATACTCAAAAGTTCAGAAATCATAGTAGCTCCAGTCAAAGCTGGACAGAGCAGAGGGCTCTTTCTCTACCACCTTCTCTTTCACCTTCCACTTCACCTCTCTGGCCAACACCACTTCTTCCAGCCCCTCTTTTGTGAAGCCTTGAGAGGTGAGGAACATGACTGAAAATCTGTGAAATACATCATCTCCATGGACTCATTCAAACTGAAATTATTTTACCAAGTATACTCAGAACAAGAGTGGTAGTCAAAACGTTTAACATGCATAGTATGGGCACTAACCAGTCAGAATGGGCTTCGGCTGAAACCAACCAGTAACCTAAACCTCCATCTGGGACTTCCCTACTGGTCCAGTGACTAAGACTATGGCTCCCAATGCGAGAGGCCTCCCAATGCGAGAGGCCTCTGGTGAGGGAACTAGGTCCCACATGACACAACTAAGAGTTCACACGGTGCAGTTGAGACCCAATTCAGTCAAATAAATTAATAAATAAAAAAAGATAAAACAAGAAAAAAAAAAAACCAACCTCCATCTACCAAGTCAGTCCTTAGTACTCATACTAAACATATTTAATCAATGATGAATAATGGTAGCTCATTTATAGGGTGAAGATATCGCAATACCTATTCAGCAGGGCTATTGGGAAAATACAATGGAATAATAACTATGAAAGTACACTGCAGCTGTAAAATGTTACAAAAATGGAGAGAGAGCATATAATCTCTTAAACTCATACACCTCCCAAAACATATGACTTAGTCTAGCAGTCATAAATCTTTCTTAAATATAAACTTCATAGGGACTTCCCTGGCAGACCATTGGTTAAGACATCATGTTGCATTGCAGGGGGTACAGGGTCAACCCCTGATTGGAGAGCTATGGTTCCACATGCCTTGCAGTCAAAAACCAAAATATAGAACATAAGTAATGCTGTAACAAATACAATAAAGACTTTTTAAATGGCCCACATAATTTTTAAAAAATTAAATAAACTCGACAGACACAAAATAAATAAATAAACCTACAGACACAAATGACTGAAAGTTTTATCCAATTTGCTGTGATACATACAACACTTAAATTCCCCATCTGAAGCACCCTGTATTCAGGTAGTTCTTACCATTCAAATCTTCCTTAAGTGACTTCTTGTTGTTCAGTCGCTCAGTCATGTCTGAGTCTTTGAGACCCCATGGACTGCAGCACACCAGGCTTCTTCCAGCCCTCTTTTGTGAAGCCTTGAGAGGTGAGGAACATGACTGAAAATCTGTGAAATACATCATCTCCATGGACTCATTCAAACTGAAATTATTTTACCAAGTATACTCAGAACAAGAGTGGTAGTCAAAACGTTTAACATGCATAGTATGGGCACTAACCAGTCAGAATGGGCTTCGGCTGAAACCAACCAGTAACCTAAACCTCCATCTGGGACTTCCCTACTGGTCCAGTGACTAAGACTATGGCTCCCAATGCGAGAGGCCTCCCAATGCGAGAGGCCTCTGGTGAGGGAACTAGGTCCCACATGACACAACTAAGAGTTCACACGGTGCAGTTGAGACCCAATTCAGTCAAATAAATTAATAAATAAAAAAAGATAAAACAAGAAAAAAAAAAAACCAACCTCCATCTACCAAGTCAGTCCTTAGTACTCATACTAAACATATTTAATCAATGATGAATAATGGTAGCTCATTTATAGGGTGAAGATATCGCAATACCTATTCAGCAGGGCTATTGGGAAAATACAATGGAATAATAACTATGAAAGTACACTGCAGCTGTAAAATGTTACAAAAATGGAGAGAGAGCATATAATCTCTTAAACTCATACACCTCCCAAAACATATGACTTAGTCTAGCAGTCATAAATCTTTCTTAAATATAAACTTCATAGGGACTTCCCTGGCAGACCATTGGTTAAGACATCATGTTGCATTGCAGGGGGTACAGGGTCAACCCCTGATTGGAGAGCTATGGTTCCACATGCCTTGCAGTCAAAAACCAAAATATAGAACATAAGTAATGCTGTAACAAATACAATAAAGACTTTTTAAATGGCCCACATAATTTTTAAAAAATTAAATAAACTCGACAGACACAAAATAAATAAATAAACCTACAGACACAAATGACTGAAAGTTTTATCCAATTTGCTGTGATACATACAACACTTAAATTCCCCATCTGAAGCACCCTGTATTCAGGTAGTTCTTACCATTCAAATCTTCCTTAAGTGACTTCTTGTTGTTCAGTCGCTCAGTCATGTCTGAGTCTTTGAGACCCCATGGACTGCAGCACACCAGGCTTCCTTATTCTTCACCATCTCCCAGAGATTGCTGAAACTCATGTCCAATTGAATGGATGATGCCATCCAACCACTTTGTCCTCTGTTATCGCCTTCTCTTCCTGCCCTCAATCTTTCCCAGCATCGGGGTCTTTTGCAATGAGTCAGGTCTTCACATCAGGTGGCCAAAGTGCTGGAGTTTCAGATTCAGCATCAGTCCTTCCAGTAGATATTCAGGGTTGATTTCCTTTAGAATTGACTGGTTTGATCTCCTTTCCATCCAAGGGACTCTCAAGAGTCTTCTCCAGCACCATAGTTCGAAATCATCAATTATTTGGCACTTAGCCATCTTTATGGTTCAACTCTCACATCTGTGCATGACTACTGGAAAAACTATAGCTTTGACTATAAAGTCCTTGTTGGCAAAATGATGTCCCTGCTTTTTAATACACTAAGTTTTCTTAGCTTTTCTTCCAAGGAGAAAAGCATCTTTTGATTTCATGGCTACAATCACTGTCTGCAATGATTTTGGAGCACAAAAAAATCAAGTCTGGGACTTCCCTGGTGGTCAAGTGGGTAAAGAGTCCGCCTTGCAGTGCAAGGGACACTGGTTCAAACCCTGGCCCAGGAGGATCCCACATGCCATGGAACAGCTGGGCCAGTGTGTCCAATTACAAGCCAGCGCTCGGGAGCACATGCGCCCAGAGCCAGTGATCTGCAACAAGAGAGGCCACTGTGAAGGGAGGCCCACACAGGCCAAAGAATAAACATGGATGAAAATTAATGGATAAAAAAATCAATAAAAGAGGCCAAAAAAATCATTAAAAAATAATAAAGTCTGTCACTGTTTCCATTGCTTTCTCATCTATTTGTCATCAAGTAATGGGACCAGACGCTATACTCTTAGTTTCTTGAATATTGAGTTTCAAGCCAGTTTTCTCACTCTCCTCTTTTACCTTCATCAAGTACTCTTTAGTTCCTCTTCACTTTCTACCAACAAGGTAGTGTAACCTGCCTATTTGAGGTTATTGACATTTCTCCCAGCAATCGTGATGCCAGTTTGAGCTTCATCCAGCCCGACTTTCCACATGATATACTCTGCATGCAAGTTAAATAATCAGGATGACAATATACAGCCTTGACATACTCCTTTCCTGATTTGGAACCAGTCCATTGTTCCATGTCTAGTTCTAACTGTTGCTTCTTGACCTACATACATGCTTCGCAGGAGGCAGGTAGGATGATCTAGTATCACCATCTCTTTCAGAATTTTCCACAATTTGTTGTGATCCACACAGTCAAAGGCATTAGTGTAGTCAATTAAGCAGAAGTAGATGTCTTTTTGGAATTCTCTTTCCAGTGGATGTTGGCAATTTGATTTCTGGCTCCTCTGCCTTGTCTGAATCTAGCTCATACATCTGGAAGTTCTTGTTTCACATAGTAATGAAGCCTAGCTTGAAGCATTTTGAGCATTACATTGCTAGCATGTGAAATGAGTGCAATTGTGCAGTAGTTTGAACATTCTCTGTCATAGCCCTTTTTTGGGATTGGAACGAAAACTGACCTTTTCCAGTACTGATGCCACTGCTGAGATTTTCAATTTTACTGGCATATTGAGTATAGCACTTTAACAGAATCATCTTTTAGGATTTGAAATAGTTCAGCTGGAAATCCATCACCTCCACTAGCTTTGTTTGTAATAATGCTTGCTTGGGACCACTTGACTTCACACTCCAGGATGTCTGACTCTAGGTGAGTGACCACATTGTCGTGGTTATTAAGAGCCTTTTTTTCTTTATAGTTCTTCTGTGTATTCTTTCCACCATTTCGTAATATCTTCTGCTTCTGTTACATCCATACCATTTCTGTCCTTTATTGTACCCATCTTTGCAAGAAATATTCCCTTGGTATCTCTAATTCTTTGAGGAGATCACTGGTCCACTCCATTCTATTTCTTCCTCTATTTCCTTACATTGTTCATGCAAGAAGGCTTTCTTATCTCTCCTCATTATTCTTTGGAACTCTGCATTCGGAAGGTTGTATCTTTCCCTTTCTCCTTTGCTTTTTGCTTCTCTTCTTCTCTCAGCTATTTGTAAGGTCTCCTCAGACAACCATTTTGCCTTTTTTGCAGTTCTTTTTCTTGGGGATGGTTTTGATCACTGCCTTCTGTACAATTTTATTATTCTCCATCCATGGTTCTTCAGGTAGTTTATTAGATCTAATCCCTTGAATCGACTTGTCACTTCCACTGTATAAACGTAAGGGATTTTATTTAGGTCATACATGAATGACCTAGTGGTTTTCACTACTGTCTTCAATTTAAGTCTTAATTTTGCAATAAGGAATTCTTGATCAATTAGAAATCACCAAATATCAGTAGGGAAACTGTATATAAAATATATCCACATTCATCAATGCATGGAATACTATGAAGTATGTGTAGGTTTTTTTTGAAGAAGTAGATATATATGTATAAATATGAAAAATGGCCATCATAAATTGTTGAATAGATAAAACAAGACACAGAACAATATATACAGTATGAATTTCCATTGCTGTAACTAAAAAAGGGAAAGAGAATCTGCATATGCGAGTGTGTCTGTGTGTGTGTTGAGAGGGATGAAAAGAAACGACGCTGCAATGTTTACCATTTTCTTCTCTCTTCATCTATATCACAAAGAATAAAGTTGATTTATTTGCTTAGTCAGTTTCAAGATTCTACTTTGTGTTGCAGAACCTAGGTACTGATGGATGGGCTTCTGAGGTTGCCCAATGGTAGAGAATCCACCTTCCAATGCCGGATTGTGTCCCTGGGTGGAGGGAAATAGCAACCTACTCCAGTATTCTTGACTGTTCCTGTCGTGTTATTAAGAGCCTTTTTTTCTTTATAGTTCTTCTGTGTATTCTTTCCACCATTTCGTAATATCTTCTGCTTCTGTTACATCCATACCATTTCTGTCCTTTATTGTACCCATCTTTGCAAGAAATATTCCCTTGGTATCTCTAATTCTTTGAGGAGATCACTGGTCCACTCCATTCTATTTCTTCCTCTATTTCCTTACATTGTTCATGCAAGAAGGCTTTCTTATCTCTCCTCATTATTCTTTGGAACTCTGCATTCGGAAGGTTGTATCTTTCCCTTTCTCCTTTGCTTTTTGCTTCTCTTCTTCTCTCAGCTATTTGTAAGGTCTCCTCAGACAACCATTTTGCCTTTTTTGCAGTTCTTTTTCTTGGGGATGGTTTTGATCACTGCCTTCTGTACAATTTTATTATTCTCCATCCATGGTTCTTCAGGTAGTTTATTAGATCTAATCCCTTGAATCGACTTGTCACTTCCACTGTATAAACGTAAGGGATTTTATTTAGGTCATACATGAATGACCTAGTGGTTTTCACTACTGTCTTCAATTTAAGTCTTAATTTTGCAATAAGGAATTCTTGATCAATTAGAAATCACCAAATATCAGTAGGGAAACTGTATATAAAATATATCCACATTCATCAATGCATGGAATACTATGAAGTATGTGTAGGTTTTTTTTGAAGAAGTAGATATATATGTATAAATATGAAAAATGGCCATCATAAATTGTTGAATAGATAAAACAAGACACAGAACAATATATACAGTATGAATTTCCATTGCTGTAACTAAAAAAGGGAAAGAGAATCTGCATATGCGAGTGTGTCTGTGTGTGTGTTGAGAGGGATGAAAAGAAACGACGCTGCAATGTTTACCATTTTCTTCTCTCTTCATCTATATCACAAAGAATAAAGTTGATTTATTTGCTTAGTCAGTTTCAAGATTCTACTTTGTGTTGCAGAACCTAGGTACTGATGGATGGGCTTCTGAGGTTGCCCAATGGTAGAGAATCCACCTTCCAATGCCGGATTGTGTCCCTGGGTGGAGGGAAATAGCAACCTACTCCAGTATTCTTGACTGGGAAATCCCATGGACAGAGGAGCCTGGTGGGTTACAGTCGACGGGATTGCAAAGGGAGTCAGACATGACCTCAGACTAAAACAACAACAAGATACTGAAGAAAGATAAAATAATTAATAGAGAACTACATAAGAGAGAGATGAAAAGAGAAGACAAGAGGTTTGATCTGTACTGAGTTGGGTGAAGAATTAAGAATGCTTTAAGTCAGAAAAAAGTGAATCCTTAAAGTATTGCTATGGGTGTGAACAATACTGACCATAAGGACTTAGGGAAAAGTTTTTTGTTTTTTTTTTTTTAAAGATTTATTTATTTATTTTACATTTTGGGCAAGGGTCGGGTTGGGGAGGGAGGGGAGCGGCGGGCCACTTCTATTGGTCTTTCATTTTTCTATTTCCATCTGTCTTTGTTCTTTGGCTCCTGTGGGCCTCCCATCGCGGTGGCGTCTGTCGTTGCAGAGCGCCAGCTCTGGGCGCATGCGCTCCAGAGCTCCGGCTCGGTAATTGGACACATCGGTCCAGCCGCTCCGCGGCACGTGGGATCTTCCCAGGCCAGGGATCGAACCGGCGCCCCTTGCACTGCAAGGTGGTGTCCTTAACCACTGGACCACCAGGGGAAGCCCGGGAAAAGTGTTTTTGAAAGAAATTCTGTGATCCATGAGGAATGTTCTCCCCTTTGGACATTTTTATATAAGACTAGAATATTATTCACATTACTTTTAATTACTTTATGGGCCTCTAGACAGACTTATTTTCCATAATTAAATAATCTGTAATTAAACCCTTGGCCATCATAAATTGTTGAATAGATAAAAAAAAAAATTAACAGTATGAATTTCCATTGCTGTAACTAAAAAGGGAAAGAGAATCTGCATGCGAGTGTGTCTGTGTGTGTGTTGAGAGGATGAAAAGAAACGACGATGCAATGTTTACCATTTTCTTCTCTCTTCATCTATATCACAAAGAATAAAGTTGATTTATTTGCTTAGTCAGTTTCAAGATTCTACTTTGTGTTGCAGAACCTAGGTACTGATGGATGGGCTTCTGAGGTTGCCCAATGGTAGAGAATCCACCTTCCAATGCCGGATTGTGTCCCTGGGTGGAGGGAAATAGCAACCTACTCCAGTATTCTTGACTGGGAAATCCCATGGACAGAGGAGCCTGGTGGGTTACAGTCGACGGGATTGCAAAGGGAGTCAGACATGACCTCAGACTAAAACAACAACAAGATACTGAAGAAAGATAAAATAATTAATAGAGAACTACATAAGAGAGAGATGAAAAGAGAAGACAAGAGGTTTGATCTGTACTGAGTTGGGTGAAGAATTAAGAATGCTTTAAGTCAGAAAAAAGTGAATCCTTAAAGTATTGCTATGGGTGTGAACAATACTGACCATAAGGACTTAGGGAAAAGTTTTTTGTTTTTTTTTTTTTAAAGATTTATTTATTTATTTTACATTTTGGGCAAGGGTCGGGTTGGGGAGGGAGGGGAGCGGCGGGCCACTTCTATTGGTCTTTCATTTTTCTATTTCCATCTGTCTTTGTTCTTTGGCTCCTGTGGGCCTCCCATCGCGGTGGCGTCTGTCGTTGCAGAGCGCCAGCTCTGGGCGCATGCGCTCCAGAGCTCCGGCTCGGTAATTGGACACATCGGTCCAGCCGCTCCGCGGCACGTGGGATCTTCCCAGGCCAGGGATCGAACCGGCGCCCCTTGCACTGCAAGGTGGTGTCCTTAACCACTGGACCACCAGGGGAAGCCCGGGAAAAGTGTTTTTGAAAGAAATTCTGTGATCCATGAGGAATGTTCTCCCCTTTGGACATTTTTATATAAGACTAGAATATTATTCACATTACTTTTAATTACTTTATGGGCCTCTAGACAGACTTATTTTCCATAATTAAATAATCTGTAATTAAACCCTTGGATATACAAAGAGGACAACAGTATTTTAGACAAATCAGAAGATAACATATGGAGCTTCCCTGGTGGTCCAGTGGGTAAGGACACCGCCTTGCAGTGCAAGGCCTGCAGGTTCGATCCCTGGCCTGGGAAGATCCCACGTGCCGCGGAGTGGCTGGACAGATGTGTCCAATTACCGAGCCGGAGCTCTGGAGCGCATGCACCCAGAGCCAGTGCTCTGCGACAACAGAGGTCACTGTGATGGGAGGCCTACATGGGCCAAAGAACAAAGATGGATGAAAACAGATAAATGAAGGGCCAATAGAAGTGGCCCACCTGCCCCCCTCCCTCCCCACCTCCAAAAAGAAAAAAAAAAGAAGAAGAAGAAGATAACATATGAAGATATATGGACATAATCTACAAATCTGAAAATATATACTTATGTTTCATGTTTAGGGAAATTTATTGAGAAACAGGCCTCAAACTACTAATAGCAAAAACCTCTACACAGTCCAAGTAGACAGGGGAAAGCAGAACATACAGTTAGGAGCATGTTTTTCATATGTGCCTATATGCATTATTTGTAATATGACTTTAAACTGAAGCAAAATGAAGAAGATAACAAATGCAAACTGTTACATCTTTGAAAATGTGACATTCTCTTATTTGTGGTTGTTAAGTAAAAACTATATCTTATGGGTACCTTTTTCTTCATTTCAAATCTTTCTACTAGTCGATAGAGACTATATTTATGTGTATATACAGGTCACAGAGACCCTTCAACTAAAACACTGAAATAATTGCAGCAAAGATGTTTTTAAAGCTTAAAATAAGCACATAGTTATTCAATTCGCCTACCTGATTTTTAAGTATAGACACACATCGAAACCTTAGTTTTCACAAGAATTTTCTTTCTTGGAAAGCTCCTTCTGGACATGTTGAATTTTCTATTCTCTAAACATAAATATTCAAAGAAAATATTTTTGTATTGTGCTGTCAGATCTTTTCATGTATGAACTAGAGGGAAATGACTTCTTAAATGATGTTAGACAAAGTAGTACAATATTTTAGACACTTAATAAATAACATTTTAAGCTAGTATGATTTTAAATTTGACAATAACGACTCTGAAAATAAGTGACTTCTCTCCAAAAAGCAATACGTTTAGACAGATGAGGTCTGTGAAGTCTAGACAAGCGATGTGAACTCTAGCGCCATCTAGCAAACATGATGGGTAACATCACTAACACTGTAACAGCTCTAACAAAGCGAGGTTAAGTGTCCTTGAGTTCTTTGTTGACTGTTAACCTTGGAAATTCCAGTCGAGCATTCTTTAGACTTTCTAGAGCTCTGAACTTGGTATACAGCCCTTTAAAAGGCAGGGGGGAAAAGAAACACTTTTAGATTTCATCAGGCCCAATATAGAAAGCTATCTTAGAAAAGAATAAAGACAGCTTAACTGTATGTGTATGTGCTCAGTCGCATCTGACTTTGTGATCCATGGATTGTAGCCTGCCAAGTTCCTCCATCCATGGGACTTCCCAGACAAGAATACTGGAGTGGGTAGCCATTTTCTTCTCCAGGGAATCTTCCTAACCCCGAGACTGTGTCTCCCGCCTATATCTCCTGCCTTGCAGGCACATTCTTTACCACTGAGCCACTGGGGAGGCTCACTTAACTATAAATTTGATATTATATAAATGCCTTCATACTCACAAGAACATTAATATCATTTCATTTCTTAATAAAAAGCATAATGTTGCTAAATTAACTAATTTGTTTTCTGGACTATTTTCAGTCATTAAAGTAAACAAGGTTGAAAAAAACATTCTCATCTAACACACACACTTTAATTTACTGATATTTTATAACATACTCATATGTAATAGTATACTCAGAGACCCTTCAACTAAAACACTGAAATAATTGCAGCAAAGATGTTTTTAAAGCTTAAAATAAGCACATAGTTATTCAATTCGCCTACCTGATTTTTAAGTATAGACACACATCGAAACCTTAGTTTTCACAAGAATTTTCTTTCTTGGAAAGCTCCTTCTGGACATGTTGAATTTTCTATTCTCTAAACATAAATATTCAAAGAAAATATTTTTGTATTGTGCTGTCAGATCTTTTCATGTATGAACTAGAGGGAAATGACTTCTTAAATGATGTTAGACAAAGTAGTACAATATTTTAGACACTTAATAAATAACATTTTAAGCTAGTATGATTTTAAATTTGACAATAACGACTCTGAAAATAAGTGACTTCTCTCCAAAAAGCAATACGTTTAGACAGATGAGGTCTGTGAAGTCTAGACAAGCGATGTGAACTCTAGCGCCATCTAGCAAACATGATGGGTAACATCACTAACACTGTAACAGCTCTAACAAAGCGAGGTTAAGTGTCCTTGAGTTCTTTGTTGACTGTTAACCTTGGAAATTCCAGTCGAGCATTCTTTAGACTTTCTAGAGCTCTGAACTTGGTATACAGCCCTTTAAAAGGCAGGGGGGAAAAGAAACACTTTTAGATTTCATCAGGCCCAATATAGAAAGCTATCTTAGAAAAGAATAAAGACAGCTTAACTGTATGTGTATGTGCTCAGTCGCATCTGACTTTGTGATCCATGGATTGTAGCCTGCCAAGTTCCTCCATCCATGGGACTTCCCAGACAAGAATACTGGAGTGGGTAGCCATTTTCTTCTCCAGGGAATCTTCCTAACCCCGAGACTGTGTCTCCCGCCTATATCTCCTGCCTTGCAGGCACATTCTTTACCACTGAGCCACTGGGGAGGCTCACTTAACTATAAATTTGATATTATATAAATGCCTTCATACTCACAAGAACATTAATATCATTTCATTTCTTAATAAAAAGCATAATGTTGCTAAATTAACTAATTTGTTTTCTGGACTATTTTCAGTCATTAAAGTAAACAAGGTTGAAAAAAACATTCTCATCTAACACACACACTTTAATTTACTGATATTTTATAACATACTCATATGTAATAGTTGTCAATCTATGCAAACCTTAGCTACACAATAATTTTCAACCAGAAGTATATATTTAAGCACATATTTGTGAATCAAATGAGTTAAAATCAAAAACCTCTTGGAACTTCTAAGAACTTGAGGTCAAAATAATATGAAAATACATTACCTGATGTTTTGCTGCTAAAATCCCTAACATAGAAGCCTATAAACATATGTTTTAATGATGAAATTCCAAATGTTATAATCCCAGATAGATTTCAGCAATAATGTAAAAATTTCTACTTTATAACAGAGTAAACATGAATCAATGACTAGAAGCATTAATAAATAAAATTTCTATCACAATGTTATCAACCACAGAGGAGATTTCAAAACCAATACTAATTTATTACTTTCTACTTATGAATAACTTCTTCAAGAAACTCATTATGTGTGTAGCCTTCAAAATGCTGTTGCCTTTACTGCTCCCTAGCAGCAAAAACAAACAAAAAAAGAAGCATGGGTAATAATATGGCTCTATTGGACTACAGCACATAAACTTCAATCTTCAAATAAAGAGAAATGCGGAAGATGTTGCTTAATTATGAATGTTCAGCAAAATTAGATACTATTTATATTAGTCAGGGTCTTATCAGAAAGCAAAGATTATACGGACATATATAGGAAATGGTTAATATGAATGTTTATCAAATTCAAAGGATTGGCTAGTGAGAAGCTAAGAAAACACCAAAGAATGTAGAAATTACAGTTAAAGGGTCAGCTACCATCTTAGGGCTGAGCTACTGACCCATAGAACAGTCTTCCCCCAACAGGGGCTGATTCACCCTCTCCCTGGAGATGGAGAAGCTGTGCCTCTTTGGTTGGTAGAGAAGTTGCTGAGGTCCCTGCAGAACTTGCTAGAAAGTTGCCCTCCGAGGTCCTGGAGGGGAACAAGGTTGTCCTTCACTAGTAGCTCTGTTGCGAAGCCACCAGAAGGGGTGCACAAGGCACACTGACGCCATCAGGAATCAGATGCTAGACCAAGGTGACCAGAGACAGACCCTGGAGAAGCTGTGCGTGCCACAGGAGTCTGGAGAGAGGTGCGCACTGGGCCCACACTTCCTCTGGGGTCCCTACAGCACCCTTCACTGCTGACAAATCTAACAGCTTGTCAGCTGGCATACAGAGCCTAGCTCCACTCTCACAGAGGAGGAATGCAAGTGTGAATTTGGAGCTGAGAGGCAATAATTCATAGTTAGTGCACAACTCTTTATTTGTACCCACTGTCACACATCACATCATGCTTAGAAACAGCTCACTGATTTTCTCAAACTTCATTTTCCACAAGAGGTTTCTCATTGCTTTACAGCCTTTAATCTCCACTTTTAAAGCTAGAGAGCCCTATCAGACTGATTTCCTAAAACCATCATTTCACTTTGTCTTTATGCTGCTCAAAAGCCTCCCAAGGACTCATATTGCCTAGAGTAGTGATTCTAAACTTCTTAAGTATGAAAACGCCCTTAAAATATCAACAGTGTGGTATAGATAACCATGTAATAGTAGTCTTACTATTAGAACACTTTAATTAAGAATAGATGATAAGGGCTTCCCTGGTGGTCCAGTGGGTAAAGAGTCCACCGCACAGTGCAAGGGGCACTGGTTCAATCCCTGGCCTAGGAAGATTCCACGTGCTGTGGAGTAACTGAGCCCGTGTGTCCAATTAGGAGCCAACACTCTGGAGCACATGCACCCAGAGCCAGCGCTCTTCAGTGAGAGAGGCCATTAGGCATGCCAAAGAATAAAAAAGGATTGGCTAGAAGCTAAGAAAACACCAAAGAATGTAGAAATTACAGTTAAAGGGTCAGCTACCATCTTAGGGCTGAGCTACTGACCCATAGAACAGTCTTCCCCCAACAGGGGCTGATTCACCCTCTCCCTGGAGATGGAGAAGCTGTGCCTCTTTGGTTGGTAGAGAAGTTGCTGAGGTCCCTGCAGAACTTGCTAGAAAGTTGCCCTCCGAGGTCCTGGAGGGGAACAAGGTTGTCCTTCACTAGTAGCTCTGTTGCGAAGCCACCAGAAGGGGTGCACAAGGCACACTGACGCCATCAGGAATCAGATGCTAGACCAAGGTGACCAGAGACAGACCCTGGAGAAGCTGTGCGTGCCACAGGAGTCTGGAGAGAGGTGCGCACTGGGCCCACACTTCCTCTGGGGTCCCTACAGCACCCTTCACTGCTGACAAATCTAACAGCTTGTCAGCTGGCATACAGAGCCTAGCTCCACTCTCACAGAGGAGGAATGCAAGTGTGAATTTGGAGCTGAGAGGCAATAATTCATAGTTAGTGCACAACTCTTTATTTGTACCCACTGTCACACATCACATCATGCTTAGAAACAGCTCACTGATTTTCTCAAACTTCATTTTCCACAAGAGGTTTCTCATTGCTTTACAGCCTTTAATCTCCACTTTTAAAGCTAGAGAGCCCTATCAGACTGATTTCCTAAAACCATCATTTCACTTTGTCTTTATGCTGCTCAAAAGCCTCCCAAGGACTCATATTGCCTAGAGTAGTGATTCTAAACTTCTTAAGTATGAAAACGCCCTTAAAATATCAACAGTGTGGTATAGATAACCATGTAATAGTAGTCTTACTATTAGAACACTTTAATTAAGAATAGATGATAAGGGCTTCCCTGGTGGTCCAGTGGGTAAAGAGTCCACCGCACAGTGCAAGGGGCACTGGTTCAATCCCTGGCCTAGGAAGATTCCACGTGCTGTGGAGTAACTGAGCCCGTGTGTCCAATTAGGAGCCAACACTCTGGAGCACATGCACCCAGAGCCAGCGCTCTTCAGTGAGAGAGGCCACTGCAATGGAAGGATCACATGTGCCAAAGAATTAAAAACATGGATGAAAATAAATATAAATAAAAGAGGCATGATGGTGAAAAGGGGAAAAAAAAGAATAGATGATAAAATGCTGCTAGACATACACAATTAATCTATATTTTACTAAGTCACATGACCTACAGTCAGTACAAACAGTAGCTCATATACAGGGGACAGACACATTTTTCCATGTCCAGCTATGCACGGTATGCACATGGATCTCACAATGATAACTCTAGGGTTCCCAGAGGGCTCAGGCCCACAACTTGGGACCCATTAACCTAAAATCAGTTCCCACTTCTTCAACCCAGCATGGAACTTTCCATAATCTGACCCATCTTTGTAAGTTTATCTGTCACAGACTTTCCACATGACCTCAATTTGCTGTAGTCCCTGCACCCTGAAAACATCTTAGGAATATCCTAAGCCCTAGCTCCACCTGGAATATTCACCTACATTCTTCCTTCTTATCCAAATCTCATTTCTCTTCAAGACCCACATTGTGTCCCTCTTTCAGTTGCTCTTCTTGGCCACTGCAGAAGTGTCTGCTGCTTCTCAGAAACCCCACTGCCCTCTAAGTCATCTCCCGCATGGAAAGGAATACATCCAGGAAATTACCCATCCAGGTCCTTTTCAGAAGGGCTCCCTGGATTCTACCAAAATGGGGCTGAACCAGAAGGCAAGAGTGAATTGATCACTGCTCCCCTACAGCGCCTGCAGGTAGGCGAGTAGATGTTCTCAGATGGCAAATGTAAGGTTTGTCCAGGGACATCCCTCTCTGTGCCCATTTTGGGCTCTGTACATGACTCTACATGACTTCCAGTGGGACAATAGTGAAGAATCCACCTGTTATCACTTAACAAGCGTTTTAGCTAAGATCAAGAATTTGCCAGCAAATGCAAGAGACACAAGATACACAGGTTCGATCCTGGGGTCAGGAAGATCCTCTGGAGTAGGAAATGGCAACCCACTCCAGTATTCTTGCCTGGGAAATGCCATGGACAGAGGAGCCTTGCAGGCTACAGGCCACAGGGTCGCAGAGTGGGGCACAACGGAGTGGCTGAGCACACACAAGCACACCCCACACACACATGACTCGATCATTTATCTCACTGTAGTTTGATAATGAGTTTACTGGATTATTTCCCCAAGCACTACAAATGCTCCTCAGAATAAACACGATCTCCTGAGAATCAGCCTCTTCAATGTTACAGACAGCTGAGCTCAGCAGCAGCAGCTTCCCCGGGATTCCAGGCCTCCCAAAAGTCAGCACTCCAGCCCTTTAAACATTTATGTAAACCTCTCAGTCCCTGCATTAAACATCTTTCTACTCAAAATACTTACAGCAGCTGTGACTCCTCTCATTTGCTGTGGGGCCCTTACACAGTCCTTTACTATGTACACTGTGAGTCATCTTTTCACATGTATTTAGGTTGTCTTCCGAACTAAGCTGCTCAAAGAAAGGGCTGAGTTTTGTATTTATTATGTATAATATAGCATCTTCCCTCACAAGTATATTTTCAATGAATAATTATTGATTTTACTTCTTTAATTAAGCATTGGGATAATTCAGACTCAGCTGATGGCCTTCAGACTTATATCTTAGGGAAAAAAAATACTTTCAAACTGCAAAGTCAATACTTAAGAGTTTCAGTGGTTTATGACTTTTCAATGGTTCTTACCATCTCACCCTCAGTAAACTAATTTATCTATTTTGAATCAAATCACTAACATCCAATCTAAATAGCTATAACTGTTTTTAGATGAACAACTTTGGGAAAGTTAAGCTATCACAGAATGTCCTGCTTTATATTCTGGCCCTCAGCTTTTCATATTTTTCTACATGTTAAAATTTCTATCCCTATCAGATCTTACCTAACTACCCAGAAAGTCTACCTTTTCCCCCATTTCTTTTTCTTTCTACCACCAGGTATAAAAATAATATTTTTTAAAGTCTCTCTTTCAAATGGGAAGTGTAAAGTTTTTATCCTTGATCTGCAAACATATCCTTTGCTATTTCTATAACTCTAACTAACTATGGTGGGTTCGACGGTGTTCCTCACTATTCATGTCTGCCTGGAACCTAGAATGTAAACCTATTTTGGAATAAAGTCTTTGCAGATATAAAATTAATCAATTGACCTGAAGATGAAAGCATTCTGGATTTAGAGGGCCCTATATCCAATAACAAGTGTCATTATTACAAGAGGAGAAAGCCAGAGAGACACAGAGAAAATGCTCCTCAGAATAAACACGATCCTGAGAATCAGCCTCTTCAATGTTACAGACAGCTGAGCTCAGCAGCAGCAGCTTCCCCGGGATTCCAGGCCTCCCAAAAGTCAGCACTCCAGCCCTTTAAACATTTATGTAAACCTCTCAGTCCCTGCATTAAACATCTTTCTACTCAAAATACTTACAGCAGCTGTGACTCCTCTCATTTGCTGTGGGGCCCTTACACAGTCCTTTACTATGTACACTGTGAGTCATCTTTTCACATGTATTTAGGTTGTCTTCCGAACTAAGCTGCTCAAAGAAAGGGCTGAGTTTTGTATTTATTATGTATAATATAGCATCTTCCCTCACAAGTATATTTTCAATGAATAATTATTGATTTTACTTCTTTAATTAAGCATTGGGATAATTCAGACTCAGCTGATGGCCTTCAGACTTATATCTTAGGGAAAAAAAATACTTTCAAACTGCAAAGTCAATACTTAAGAGTTTCAGTGGTTTATGACTTTTCAATGGTTCTTACCATCTCACCCTCAGTAAACTAATTTATCTATTTTGAATCAAATCACTAACATCCAATCTAAATAGCTATAACTGTTTTTAGATGAACAACTTTGGGAAAGTTAAGCTATCACAGAATGTCCTGCTTTATATTCTGGCCCTCAGCTTTTCATATTTTTCTACATGTTAAAATTTCTATCCCTATCAGATCTTACCTAACTACCCAGAAAGTCTACCTTTTCCCCCATTTCTTTTTCTTTCTACCACCAGGTATAAAAATAATATTTTTTAAAGTCTCTCTTTCAAATGGGAAGTGTAAAGTTTTTATCCTTGATCTGCAAACATATCCTTTGCTATTTCTATAACTCTAACTAACTATGGTGGGTTCGACGGTGTTCCTCACTATTCATGTCTGCCTGGAACCTAGAATGTAAACCTATTTTGGAATAAAGTCTTTGCAGATATAAAATTAATCAATTGACCTGAAGATGAAAGCATTCTGGATTTAGAGTGGGCCCTATATCCAATAACAAGTGTCATTATTACAAGAGGAGAAAGCCAGAGAGACACAGAGAAAATGTCAAGAAAAGACAGAGGCTGCCGTTAGAGTGATGATACTACAAACCAAAAACATCCAAGGCTACAAGAAACTGGAAGAAGCAAGAAAGGATTCTCCCCTAAAACCTACTGAGCATGGCTCAGAAATGTGGCTCTGCTGACATCTTACTTTAAGGCACACAGTTTATGGTACTTTGTAGGGTAGCCCTAGAAAACTAATACACTAGTATTGCTGTATAGTATTATTTCATTAAGTCCAAACAACCTTATAGGCATAAATGAAGGTATTATAATGTGAGTAAGTTGACATCACTGTATATGCTGCTGAGCCTCAAGTATTCCTAACACACACTTAAGGACCACTCCCAGGGTTGTAAATGAAGCATCTCTGGGTGAAAGGACTTCCTGACTAAATAGTGGATTAGGAGCATCAATTTCGCATTCAGAAGCAGGTTTCAGAGAATTACCTTGGTAAAATCAATCTTTTCCACTTTTTAAAAATAATACTTCAGTAATTATTTTTAAGAAAACTTTAAAATTTAGGAAAGACATAATTCTCTTTTCCCTCTTGGGGACAGAGCAGCTGAAAAAAGCAAGGCACAGCTGGTGAGCCTGCAAATGTGAGGTGTGGCCAGGGATGCACACTCCAGAACACAGCACACCTTCTGAGTTTTGTCTTCGAAGGGATGCTGCAGAATACGAATTCCCAGGCAATGCTCTCTTTGCACTTCACAGGCAACTCTATTTTACCACATTGAAAAAATAAGTGTTAGTCGCTCAGTCGTATCTGACCCTCTGTGACCGCATGGACCATAGCCCACCAGGCTCCTCTGCCCATGGGATTCTCCAGGCAAGAATACTGGAGTGGGTTGTCATGCCCTCCTCCAGGGATCTTCCTGACTCAGGGATCGAACCTGGGTCTCCTGCATTACAGGATTCTCTACTGTCTGAGCCATTATGTTGTCATTATTGATTTACTTGATTGTTCCTCCCAACAGACTGAGAACTCTGCAAGGACAGGAATGTACATAACTCATCCTTATACTCCCAGGCCCTGGCACCACGTTTGACAGCACTTGGCACTTAATAAATGCTGAACTAATTAAACTGTTGACCTTGCTCTGCTCATAAGAAAGTAGACAAATTTAAAACTCATTGCCAAACTGCAGTCCTGAAATTAAGTATTTATTCTTAAAGCACATGCAGTAGACATATTTTTATTTACAAAATGCATTTTCTACACTGCCCCTTTCTCAAAAGAAAGCAGCACGACCTAGCAATTAATTATACAAACCTAATGACGGAAATATTCACAAGTGACTGCCACCTGATATATATCAGGACCATATAACACCCTGGGTGATAGCCGTTCAGGACATTTTTCGTCTTCCTGTGCTTCTCCCAGAAAGCAGGTTTCAAGAACAATGGGAAGGTGTGACTGAAGAACAAAGAGTATAGCCAGAGGTCTTTCAAATTCTTTGGTCTGCAGTCTTAACCAGATTCTGCACCTCCTACATTTAAAATTGATGACAAATGTGTAAATATTCTAAAAGGGTTCTGAAGTTTTTCTAATCCTTAAAATTGCAAGGTCAAAAGAATGCATGCTATAGCCAGGATATCCCTCCTGAGATCTTACCAGTCTAACTCTAGGCCACTGCTAATGGCTTCACAGAGCAAACACTCAGGAAAAGCAGTCCAGGAAAAAAAAAAGATCCGTGAAAAGTAAAGAAATAGGGAGATTTAGGATATGAATCCCAAACAAGAAAGAATATTAAGACTCTTGGTAGCAGGAATTTGACTAAGAGAGGTCTTAGACAAGAACTCTCACTTGCCAGGTCTTCCCAGTTGCAGTAGGCAGCCTCTGAGATGGCCCCAGTGCTCCCAGCTTCCTAGTATCCATGCCCAGGGAAGTCCCCTCCCCGGGGTGTGGGCTGGACCTGGGTCTGGTTTCTAATAAGTAGGATCCAGCACCAGTAATGGGAGGTCACTTCTGAGACGAGGGTACAAAGAGATTGTGCCTTTCATCTTAAGCTGCCCTCCCTCCCTCCCAGTCCTGCACATTCACTCTGAAGAAAGTCAGTGGCCAATGCAGGAGACTTGGATTTGATCCCTGATCTGGGAGGATCCCACACTGCTGCGGAGCTACTAAGCCTGTGAGCCACAACTATTGAACCTGTATCCTTGAGCCTTGGAGCTACAACTATTGAGCCCAAGCGTCACATCTACTGAAGCCCGTGTGCCCTAGAACCTGAGTTCTACAACAAGAGGAATCACCTCAACAAGAAGCCTGCTCACATCAACTAGAAAGTAGCCCCCACTCCCTGCAACTAGCAAAGAGCCTGTGGCAGCAGTGAAAACCCAGAATAGTCAAAAATAAATAAATAAATAAAATTATTAAAAAAAAAAAAAGAATTGGGCTGTCACCCTTCCAGAAAGTCTAATGAAGCAGAATGTGGTGCAACTGACCTCAGGAGAGCTTCCAGAAACCAGAGTAGCCCAAGTCAACACATCCACGCATCATCTCATAACCAGTAGTAGAAACAAAATCATTTTATTCTTTAAATGTGTAACTCTAGGTTCACTCATCTTTTCAGTGCAGTGTTTTATAGGGAACTGGAAAGAATCAAGTACTGCTATTTCCTCTGAATCACTAGAGATTCCCTCTACATGAACAAAATTGATATTAAGCACTTATTCTGTGAAGGACCTAATTGCTAGGCTTCTATGAGACAACATTTTATTTCGGATTCTATTCATTGCTTACTCATTTCCCCAAACAATTTCCCTTTTGCTCAAACTTTCCTAAACAATAGAGCATTTTAGTAGATAATGTTTACTAATAAACAGAAGGCATGGATAACTATTAAAAGAGACAAAGTATTCAACTATAACAGCTTAATTACAATGTGACTTTTGTATAGAATTCTAGCTTGTAATTTTATCTGAGAGCAATATCAAGTGTTTGTTCAAAATAAGAATCACATATTTGGTTCTTTCCCAATTTAACCAGATTAGCTAGACAACAGAAGGGCTTGTACATGGATTTATGGTCTCTAGGTCTTCACAAATAATGCTAGTGTTTTCTACCTTTCATGATGGGAAAATATCGTATTAGGACACCCATTTAAAACATGCTGCATACATGCAGGTTCAGTAGTATCAGACTTTTTTTGAGACCTCACGGACTGTAGTCTTCCAGGCTCCTCAGTCCATAGAATGTTCCAGGCAAGAATACAGGAATGGGTTGCCATTTCTTTCTCCAGGGGGTCTTCTCCACTCAGGACTCAAACCCGTGTCTCTTATATCTCCTGCATTGGCAGGCAGACCCTTTAGTAAACCCCTGGGAAGCCCCAAAATATGTGCTATCACTATGAAATTTTGTGTTAATGGGTCTCAAGTAGGGGAAAGATCAGAATTTGTCATTAGAGGTCTGGTCCACATTCTCTTTTCTACTTTTTCAATATACAAATATAGCTAAAGCTGAAGATACAAATTTTTCTCCTTGAATCTTTTTTTGAACTCTCCTTTTTTAATGCATAGAATTCTTTGAAGCCTCACTTAACTTCTCACTCTCTCTACGTCAATCCTAACTGAACCAGTGGCATTATTAAATGATGGCTTTGTCCTGCTGGAAGACTGATTGAGATGTCTGCCACAATTTACACAATTGAAATTAACTCATCTCTTGGACGAATACTGAACAAATCACTAGCTTCAAAAAATAGGAAGCTGTCAGAACAATGTTAAGACTGTCATAGGACCTCACCTTTGTTCATCAGTAGCAGTTTAAGTCAGGCCTTTCTTGACATTGTATTTTTCTTATTATACCTCACATTGTTGCTAAAGTATTATAGATTCTATTCTAGAATAACTGTTGTTTCATTCATACAAACTCTACTAAATTGCCTACTACATTTATATAGGTCTGTAAGGAGTAGGAAATTGCATCCCACTCCAGTATTCCTGCTTGGAAAATTCCATGAACATAAGAGCCTGGTGAACTACAGTCCATGGGGTTGCTGAGAGTTGGACACACACAGACACACATACACAACAATTCCGGTAAAGTTAGCTGGCAGTTATCTGGAAATTTGCCAGAGAAAATCTGAATTATATAGATGTTTGAAGGCAAACTGGGTCTTCAGTTCTAAGTTATTTGTTTTCTTCAGTTTAGCACTTTGACTCCAGTGAGATGGTCTCATCCCCAAATACCAGGTTTTCACCTTACTATCTGTTTTCTAAATTTTAGCACCAGAGAGATCAGTCTAAAATACAAATATTTTATTATTTCTCTACCTAAAATTGTTCATGGCATCCCAATACCATCAGGATAAGCCTGACATTTCTTGGAGTGATATATAATGCTTTCACTTGCGTGGATTGCCTAGATTCTACTGCCTAGATCACTGTTTAGCTTAACAACTATTCCTTGATGACCGAACCCTACACCTTCTTCAGACCTCAGCTCAGGTCACTTTAACCTAAAAACACTAACAGTCTTCCTATTATGGACACTCAAACAAACCCGTAAGTATTTGTGACTGGTAGCAAATGCAGAGACTTGATTTCAATATACAAATTTTTTAAAAGCTAAAGCTGAAGATACAATTTTTTATTAAATGCATAGAATTCTTTGAAGCCTCACTTAACTTCTCACTCTCTCGTCAATCCTAACTGAACCAGTGGCATTATTAAATGATGGCTTTGTCCTGCTGGAAGACTGATTGAGATGTCTGCCACAATTTACACAATTGAAATTAACTCATCTCTTGGACGAATACTGAACAAATCACTAGCTTCAAAAAATAGGAAGCTGTCAGAACAATGTTAAGACTGTCATAGGACCTCACCTTTGTTCATCAGTAGCAGTTTAAGTCAGGCCTTTCTTGACATTGTATTTTTCTTATTATACCTCACATTGTTGCTAAAGTATTATAGATTCTATTCTAGAATAACTGTTGTTTCATTCATACAAACTCTACTAAATTGCCTACTACATTTATATAGGTCTGTAAGGAGTAGGAAATTGCATCCCACTCCAGTATTCCTGCTTGGAAAATTCCATGAACATAAGAGCCTGGTGAACTACAGTCCATGGGGTTGCTGAGAGTTGGACACACACAGACACACATACACAACAATTCCGGTAAAGTTAGCTGGCAGTTATCTGGAAATTTGCCAGAGAAAAATCTGAATTATATAGATGTTTGAAATCAAACTGGGTCTTCAGTTCTAAGTTATTTGTTTTCTTCAGTTTAGCACTTTGACTCCAGTGAGATGGTCTCATCCCCAAATACCAGGTTTTCACCTTACTATCTGTTTTCTAAATTTTAGCACCAGAGAGATCAGTCTAAAATACAAATATTTTATTATTTCTCTACCTAAAATTGTTCATGGCATCCCAATACCATCAGGATAAGCCTGACATTTCTTGGAGTGATATATAATGCTTTCACTTGCGTGGATTGCCTAGATTCTACTGCCTAGATCACTGTTTAGCTTAACAACTATTCCTTGATGACCGAACCCTACACCTTCTTCAGACCTCAGCTCAGGTCACTTTAACCTAAAAACACTAACAGTCTTCCTATTATGGACACTCAAACAAACCCGTAAGTATTTGTGACTGGTAGCAAATGCAGAGAGGACCCTCCTGCTCCTGACTCGCTTCTCAACCTCAGCTGATGGGAAGCCTCCTAAGAAGCCTTTCCTACTTCCTCCCTCCCACAGAACTGACTCCTCCTGTCTTCGTATTCCCTCTGAGTTAATCATATGCTTACACATTTTAAAATTATGAGATACACAGAAGAGTGTATGGGCTTCCCAGGAGGCATGGTAATAAAGAATCCACCTGCCAGTGCAGGAGGTGCAGTTTCGATCCCTGGGTGGAAAGATTCCCTGGAGGAGGGTATGGCAACCCACTCCAGTGTATTTTGCCTGGGAAATCCCATGGACAGAAGAGTCTGGCAGGGTACAGTCCATGGGGTCGCAGAAAGACAGACACAGCACAGCACATAGGGAAGAACATGTAATACATTATACAGTTTACTAAATTATAACAAACTGTACAGTTTAACAAATTATAGAAGAGTGAGTCTTTGTTTAACACTCATCAAGGTCAAACTACTGAATATCACCAGCATCAGAGAACACCACTGTCACCAACAAAGCCCTTAACAATTCCCAGGAAATAACAACAGACTCAGCATCATAAAATAAAATCTAACCTTTTTTTCTTCTTCTTCTTCTTTTCATTCCTGCTTAGTCTAGTTTTAGATGACCATGGGGCCACATGCAGAGGTCTTGCATCCAGCACTTCAGAGCAGAGTTTGGAGTGCAAAAACAGCGTGCAGACAACCCCAACTCTGAGCACACTTGCAAAAGCATGGGTATGACAACTCCATTCAAGATGGCAGAGGCAGTGGGTAGCACCAGAGAGATCAGTCTAAAATACAAATATTTTATTATTTCTCTACCTAAAATTGTTCATGGCATCCCAATACCATCAGGATAAGCCTGACATTTCTTGGAGTGATATATAATGCTTTCACTTGCGTGGATTGCCTAGATTCTACTGCCTAGATCACTGTTTAGCTTAACAACTATTCCTTGATGACCGAACCCTACACCTTCTTCAGACCTCAGCTCAGGTCACTTTAACCTAAAAACACTAACAGTCTTCCTATTATGGACACTCAAACAAACCCGTAAGTATTTGTGACTGGTAGCAAATGCAGAGAGGACCCTCCTGCTCCTGACTCGCTTCTCAACCTCAGCTGATGGGAAGCCTCCTAAGAAGCCTTTCCTACTTCCTCCCTCCCACAGAACTGACTCCTCCTGTCTTCGTATTCCCTCTGAGTTAATCATATGCTTACACATTTTAAAATTATGAGATACACAGAAGAGTGTATGGGCTTCCCAGGAGGCATGGTAATAAAGAATCCACCTGCCAGTGCAGGAGGTGCAGTTTCGATCCCTGGGTGGAAAGATTCCCTGGAGGAGGGTATGGCAACCCACTCCAGTGTATTTTGCCTGGGAAATCCCATGGACAGAAGAGTCTGGCAGGGTACAGTCCATGGGGTCGCAGAAAGACAGACACAGCACAGCACATAGGGAAGAACATGTAATACATTATACAGTTTACTAAATTATAACAAACTGTACAGTTTAACAAATTATAGAAGAGTGAGTCTTTGTTTAACACTCATCAAGGTCAAACTACTGAATATCACCAGCATCAGAGAACACCACTGTCACCAACAAAGCCCTTAACAATTCCCAGGAAATAACAACAGACTCAGCATCATAAAATAAAATCTAACCTTTTTTTCTTCTTCTTCTTCTTTTCATTCCTGCTTAGTCTAGTTTTAGATGACCATGGGGCCACATGCAGAGGTCTTGCATCCAGCACTTCAGAGCAGAGTTTGGAGTGCAAAAACAGCGTGCAGACAACCCCAACTCTGAGCACACTTGCAAAAGCATGGGTATGACAACTCCATTCAAGATGGCAGAGGCAGTGGGTAGTTTGCAGAGCTTCTGCGCCCTGCACTGTGATCTGGAACCACTAGCAAGCAGTCCTCTGTGCTGGTCCTTGGAGATCTTCACCCTCTCTCCTCCCCACTGATGGAAATGTTAGAAAGCAATCTCACCCAGCTGGAAAGAGCAGGTACTTTAGAGGACAAACTCGTACCTCTCTTGTTCTTTCATCAAGGAACGAAGCTTTCCTTTGGTTGGTCTCATTCCATTGGCTCAAACAGCACCGGACACAAGGACCCTTGTTGAGAACAACTCAGGAGAGTGAATCTCCACCATGTTCCTCCCCGATCTGAAACTCTTGCCTCCCCCAGGTAGCCACTATTCAGACTATTTTGACCATTTGTCTCCACTTTGTTTCATAGTTTTACCACAGAAGCAGAAATCCTTAATCTATGTGGGTTACTTTTGTCTGTTTTTCTCATGTCTCTTTTGTCAACGTTATGTTGCAGACAGCTGTAGTTTTAAGATTTTCACTGCTAAATGTTATTCCATTACATGTACAAACAATTTGTCTATTCCTTTAGATGTAGATATGTGCCCTGGCAGGATCCTATTTGAGGATATTATAAGCAACATTGCACATTCCTATCAAGAGTACCATAGTACATGTAAGTATGCCTTTCAATAATAGAACAGATCTCTGAGAAAGGGATTTCTGGATATGCACATCTGCACATTGATGAGTACTGCCAAAGCATATTCCAAAATGTTTGGACCAATGTTTAGTACTACCAGCTTTTTTTTAAAAAAAATGTATTCCTTCATGCTCTTGCCTGGGAATTGTCGTACTTTTAAATTTTTTCCAATCAAGTGGGTAAGCAACAGTTTCTCATTAAGGTTTTGATGGGCTTTTTCTGATTCCTAATGAGGTTGAACACCATTTAAGTGTCCATTCGTCATTTAGATTTCCTCATCTGTGAAGTGTCTTACCCATTTTTCTGTTGAATTGGCAGTGTTTTTTTTCTCTTAGAATGATTTGTAACAATTCTCTATGTATTCTGGATATTTTGGTTAAAATTGTTGTAAACAGAGTTTGGAGTGCAAAACAGCGTGCAGACAACCCCAACTCTGAGCACACTTGCAAAAGCATGGGTATGACAACTCCATTCAAGATGGCAGAGGCAGTGGGTAGTTTGCAGAGCTTCTGCGCCTGCACTGTGATCTGGAACCACTAGCAAGCAGTCCTCTGTGCTGGTCCTTGGAGATCTTCACCCTCTCTCCTCCCCACTGATGGAAATGTTAGAAAGCAATCTCACCCAGCTGGAAAGAGCAGGTACTTTAGAGGACAAACTCGTACCTCTCTTGTTCTTTCATCAAGGAACGAAGCTTTCCTTTGGTTGGTCTCATTCCATTGGCTCAAACAGCACCGGACACAAGGACCCTTGTTGAGAACAACTCAGGAGAGTGAATCTCCACCATGTTCCTCCCCGATCTGAAACTCTTGCCTCCCCCAGGTAGCCACTATTCAGACTATTTTGACCATTTGTCTCCACTTTGTTTCATAGTTTTACCACAGAAGCAGAAATCCTTAATCTATGTGGGTTACTTTTGTCTGTTTTTCTCATGTCTCTTTTGTCAACGTTATGTTGCAGACAGCTGTAGTTTTAAGATTTTCACTGCTAAATGTTATTCCATTACATGTACAAACAATTTGTCTATTCCTTTAGATGTAGATATGTGCCCTGGCAGGATCCTATTTGAGGATATTATAAGCAACATTGCACATTCCTATCAAGAGTACCATAGTACATGTAAGTATGCCTTTCAATAATAGAACAGATCTCTGAGAAAGGGATTTCTGGATATGCACATCTGCACATTGATGAGTACTGCCAAAGCATATTCCAAAATGTTTGGACCAATGTTTAGTACTACCAGCTTTTTTTTAAAAAAAATGTATTCCTTCATGCTCTTGCCTGGGAATTGTCGTACTTTTAAATTTTTTCCAATCAAGTGGGTAAGCAACAGTTTCTCATTAAGGTTTTGATGGGCTTTTTCTGATTCCTAATGAGGTTGAACACCATTTAAGTGTCCATTCGTCATTTAGATTTCCTCATCTGTGAAGTGTCTTACCCATTTTTCTGTTGAATTGGCAGTGTTTTTTTTCTCTTAGAATGATTTGTAACAATTCTCTATGTATTCTGGATATTTTGGTTAAAATTGTTGTAAATGTGTCCTCTCGTTCCTGTGGTTACCGTTTTACTATCTTAATAGTGTATGTCAATGAACAGAATTTAATTTTAATGAATCAATGTTACCAATCTCCTGTTAGTGCCATTTACATCATGCTTATGAAATAATTTACTATTTAATGTCATGAACATATTCTCATTGTCTAGTACAAGTTTGATTTTTTATATATGTAAGTCTGTAATCTACCTGGAATTGATTTTTGTGTTAAGTGTGACAGGGGATTCAATCTTTCTTTTTCTACAATAAAGGTTGTCCAACTACTCCAGCACCAGTAGTTGTTAATACTAATCTTTCCTCCACTGATTCTCAGGGTCACTTGACCATATATCAAATGTGTGTGTGTACATATAGAGAGAATATATATATATATATATATATATATATAAATGAATAGAATGTCTAAGAATGGAACCATAAGTGTATATATATATATATATAGTTACACACACACACACATATATATATATAGTTACACACACATATAGTTACACACACACACACACACACATATATATATATATACATATATATGTATGTGTGTGTTCATATATTGGATTAAGAAATGGCAAGCCACTCCAGTATTCTTGCCTGGAAAATTCCATGGACAGGGGAGCCTGGTGGGCTATAGTTCATGGGTCACAAAGAGTCAGACAAGACTGTTCTTCTAAATAAATTTAACTTGGTTTGAATCCAGGTTTTCTTGTGCACATTCAAAGAATGATACAATGGCTGTGAAGGAGCTGGCTCCATTAGCAGCAACAGAACTTGGCAACCTGTTAAATGATCCCAGCTTTACAGTCAATACTATTTCCAGATACTTTAAAGAGAAAAAAGTTAACTCCAATAATGATTTGATTTTCTCATACAATTCAAAAATTAGAGTATTCTGTTGCAGGAGAATCATCTGACTTAGGAATTGTCGTACTTTTAAATTTTTTCCAATCAAGTGGGTAAGCAACAGTTTCTCATTAAGGTTTTGATGGGCTTTTTCTGATTCCTAATGAGGTTGAACACCATTTAAGTGTCCATTCGTCATTTAGATTTCCTCATCTGTGAAGTGTCTTACCCATTTTTCTGTTGAATTGGCAGTGTTTTTTTTCTCTTAGAATGATTTGTAACAATTCTCTATGTATTCTGGATATTTTGGTTAAAATTGTTGTAAATGTGTCCTCTCGTTCCTGTGGTTACCGTTTTACTATCTTAATAGTGTATGTCAATGAACAGAATTTAATTTTAATGAATCAATGTTACCAATCTCCTGTTAGTGCCATTTACATCATGCTTATGAAATAATTTACTATTTAATGTCATGAACATATTCTCATTGTCTAGTACAAGTTTGATTTTTTATATATGTAAGTCTGTAATCTACCTGGAATTGATTTTTGTGTTAAGTGTGACAGGGGATTCAATCTTTCTTTTTCTACAATAAAGGTTGTCCAACTACTCCAGCACCAGTAGTTGTTAATACTAATCTTTCCTCCACTGATTCTCAGGGTCACTTGACCATATATCAAATGTGTGTGTGTACATATAGAGAGAGAATATATATATATATATATATATATATATAAATGAATAGAATGTCTAAGAATGGAACCATAAGTGTATATATATATATATAGTTACACACACAAAAACATATATATATATAGTTATACACACATCTAGTTACACACACACACACACATATATATATATATACATATATATGTGTGTGTGTGTTCATATATTGATTAAGAAATGGCAAGCCACTCCAGTATTCTTGCCTGGAGAATTCCATGACAGGGGAGCCTGGTGGGCTATAGTTCATGGGTCACAAAGAGTCAGACAAGACTGTTCTTCTAAATAAATTTAACTTGGTTTGAATCCAGGTTTTCTTGTGCACATTCAAAGAATGATACAATGGCTGTGAAGGAGCTGGCTCCATTAGCAGCAACAGAACTTGGCAACCTGTTAAATGATCCCAGCTTTACAGTCAATACTATTTCCAGATACTTTAAAGAGAAAAAAGTTAACTCCAATAATGATTTGATTTTCTCATCCAATTCAAAAAATTAGAGTATTCTGTTGCAGGAGAATCATCTGACTTATGGTGAATGCTATAGTAAATTCTGTTCAAAATTAACGATAATTAACACATTTGTTTTGTGGTGGTAATGCACACACAAATTTTGCTGTAACACAGAATGATGACAAAACATGATCTTATAAAATTAGGAGACATGCAGATATTTTCATGTGTGTGTGTATATATTCATGTATTAGGAAACTTGGCCTATTTCATATATATTTGCATATGTTTCACTCTGATATGTGAATTTCTTTTTATTTGTCATCCTCAGGATTGTGATAGTTGAATCTGTGTATTTCATAAGTTAGAAAAAAATTCTCAATCATTATCTTTTCAGACAGTCCATCTGTCACATTCTCTTTCTTTCCTCTCCTTGGACTCCCCTTAGGGCAGCATTCTTACTGAATCCTCTAACTCTGTAACCCTTCTTTCAATATTTTCCATAAATTAACTTCTCTCTACATAACTCTGATTAATTTCTCCCATCATATCATCCAGTTCAATAATTTTCTATTGGTTTTGTCTAATCTACTATTAAACTCATTCATTGTGTTCTTCACTTCAATTGTTGAAGTGAGTTCTAAAATTTATAGTTTAATGTACTGTGGTACATTAAACTTGATAATTTTTGGTTACCTACCACAATTTTATATTTAATGTTTACTTTCTCAGAACCATAGTAACCCTAGTTTCATAGTTCATGTCTAATGATTTCAGTATCTATAGTCTTTATGGATCTGCTCCTATTAACTGTCGTTTCTCACCTACAGGAGCATTCGTCCTTTGGATTTCTAGATGTTTTCACAAGTTTTTGCTTCATGGGTCACAAAGAGTCAGACAAGACTGTTCTTCTAAATAAATTTAACTTGGTTTGAATCCAGGTTTTCTTGTGCACATTCAAAGAATGATACAATGGCTGTGAAGGAGCTGGCTCCATTAGCAGCAACAGAACTTGGCAACCTGTTAAATGATCCCAGCTTTACAGTCAATACTATTTCCAGATACTTTAAAGAGAAAAAAGTTAACTCCAATAATGATTTGATTTTCTCATCCAATTCAAAAAATTAGAGTATTCTGTTGCAGGAGAATCATCTGACTTATGGTGAATGCTATAGTAAATTCTGTTCAAAATTAACGATAATTAACACATTTGTTTTGTGGTGGTAATGCACACACAAATTTTGCTGTAACACAGAATGATGACAAAACATGATCTTATAAAATTAGGAGACATGCAGATATTTTCATGTGTGTGTGTATATATTCATGTATTAGGAAACTTGGCCTATTTCATATATATTTGCATATGTTTCACTCTGATATGTGAATTTCTTTTTATTTGTCATCCTCAGGATTGTGATAGTTGAATCTGTGTATTTCATAAGTTAGAAAAAAATTCTCAATCATTATCTTTTCAGACAGTCCATCTGTCACATTCTCTTTCTTTCCTCTCCTTGGACTCCCCTTAGGGCAGCATTCTTACTGAATCCTCTAACTCTGTAACCCTTCTTTCAATATTTTCCATAAATTAACTTCTCTCTACATAACTCTGATTAATTTCTCCCATCATATCATCCAGTTCAATAATTTTCTATTGGTTTTGTCTAATCTACTATTAAACTCATTCATTGTGTTCTTCACTTCAATTGTTGAAGTGAGTTCTAAAATTTATAGTTTAATGTACTGTGGTACATTAAACTTGATAATTTTTGGTTACCTACCACAATTTTATATTTAATGTTTACTTTCTCAGAACCATAGTAACCCTAGTTTCATAGTTCATGTCTAATGATTTCAGTATCTATAGTCTTTATGGATCTGCTCCTATTAACTGTCGTTTCTCACCTACAGGAGCATTCGTCCTTTGGATCTAGATGTTTTCACAGTATGTTAAATACGCTATTTGAAAACTATTAGTATCTTCCAAATAGGATTTTATAATGCTTTTGGCAAGCACCTGGAGAAATTTGCAAGGCAAGATCATTTTAATCCAAGTTCAGAGCTTGAGGTTTTACATGCACACACACACAAACACACACTGGCATGTTATTCACCTACGAAAAAGAAGGAAATCTTTCCATTTGCATCAGCATGGGTGAAAATGGAGGACCTAATGCTAGGTGAAATAAGTCGGCTACATAGAGAAAATACTATATGATCTTAATTATACGTGGAATTTTAAAGAAAAAGAATCTTCCTCATTGGAAAAAAGGGTACACTATAAGTTATGAAGGCTGGGTGGGGATGGGAGAAAGAGAAGGGAATAAGGGAGATATGAATTCAAAGGTACAAGGTTGCCATTACGTAGTATAAACAAATCTAAAGATTAACATACAGTGTGATGACCATAGTTAACAATACTTTATTTAATACTGAAAATATGATAAGAGAGTAGATTCCAAGTGTTCTCATCTCACACACACACACACACACACACACACACACACAAATAAGTATGTGAGGAGACAGCATGCTGATTAGCTTGAATACAACAGTCATTTCCTTATGTGCTTAGTTGTGTCCAACTGTTTGCAACATCATGGACTGTAGCCCACTAGAGGCAGCATTCTTACTGAATCCTCTAACTCTGTAACCCTTCTTTCAATATTTTCCATAAATTAACTTCTCTCTACATAACTCTGATTAATTTCTCCCATCATATCATCCAGTTCAATAATTTTCTATTGGTTTTGTCTAATCTACTATTAAACTCATTCATTGTGTTCTTCACTTCAATTGTTGAAGTGAGTTCTAAAATTTATAGTTTAATGTACTGTGGTACATTAAACTTGATAATTTTTGGTTACCTACCACAATTTTATATTTAATGTTTACTTTCTCAGAACCATAGTAACCCTAGTTTCATAGTTCATGTCTAATGATTTCAGTATCTATAGTCTTTATGGATCTGCTCCTATTAACTGTCGTTTCTCACCTACAGGAGCATTCGTCCTTTGGATCTAGATGTTTTCACAGTATGTTAAATACGCTATTTGAAAACTATTAGTATCTTCCAAATAGGATTTTATAATGCTTTTGGCAAGCACCTGGAGAAATTTGCAAGGCAAGATCATTTTAATCCAAGTTCAGAGCTTGAGGTTTTACATGCACACACACACAAACACACACTGGCATGTTATTCACCTACGAAAAAGAAGGAAATCTTTCCATTTGCATCAGCATGGGTGAAAATGGAGGACCTAATGCTAGGTGAAATAAGTCGGCTACATAGAGAAAATACTATATGATCTTAATTATACGTGGAATTTTAAAGAAAAAGAATCTTCCTCATTGGAAAAAAGGGTACACTATAAGTTATGAAGGCTGGGTGGGGATGGGAGAAAGAGAAGGGGAATAAGGGAGATATGAATTCAAAGGTACAAGGTTGCCATTACGTAGTATAAACAAATCTAAAGATTAACATACAGTGTGATGACCATAGTTAACAATACTTTATTTAATACTGAAAATATGATAAGAGAGTAGATTCCAAGTGTTCTCATCTCACACACACACACACACACACACACACACACACAAATAAGTATGTGAGGAGACAGCATGCTGATTAGCTTGAATACAACAGTCATTTCCTTATGTGCTTAGTTGTGTCCAACTGTTTGCAACATCATGGACTGTAGCCCACTAGACTCCTCTGTCCATGGAATTCTCAGGCAAGAATACTTGGCTCTGGGTTGCCATACCCTCCTCCAGGGGGTCTTCTTGACCCAAGGATTGTACCTGCATCTCTTGCAGATCCAGCATTGCAGGCAGTTTCTTTACCATTTGCACCACCTGGGAAGCCCCATGTCACTATACACGTGTATATATCAAATCATGATATTGTACACCTTAAATTCACACAATTTTGTTTAAAACTATATTTTAAAATTGTTAAACTTCAAGACTCTTCAAAAAAGTGTTGGCCTTTCTCAGGAGACCCATCATCAGTGCTCTGTGTCTTCTGATTTGTCTCCACTCCCTCATCATCACACAGAATGTTTATCTATCTGGATATCAGAAAAAATCCCTCTGACTTACAGTGTATTCTTCAAAATCTATTACTTAGGACACAAATTCTGCCCACTGATCCCACTAAGGCCTCTGATGCTCAAATTCCAGGTTCCTCCAACTCATAAACCAAGAACTTCACTCTTGTTGTGGAGCTATGCTTTAAAACTCTTCCCTGGGGCTTCCCTGGTGGTCCAGTGGGTAAGGACACCGCCTTGCAGTGCAAGGGGCGCCAGTTCGATCCCTGGCCTGGGAAGATCCCACGTGCCGCGGAGCGGCTGGACCGATGTGTCCAATTACTGAGCTGGAGCTCTGGAGTGCATGCGCCCAGAGCCAGCGCTCTGTGACAACAGAGGCCACCACGATGGGAGGCCCACACGGGCCAAAAAGAACAAAGATGGATGAAAATAGACAAATGAAAGACCAATAGAAGTGGCCCACCTGCTCCCCTCCCTCCCCACTCTCCCCCAAAATAAATAAATAAATAAATCTTTAAAAAAAAAATCTCTTCCCTGGAGCTAACTGAATAAACTGTAAATAAATGTAAGAAGGTCGAGAGTTCAAAGTAAGAAAAGACAGGGAGACATACATGTGGAAGCAGTTAACCTTTTTATTGAGATATGTTAAGACTGTTGTTATCAGCCTGTGCTCTACAGAACCCTGAGACATAATAATGATTTGATAAACATGATTCTTAAATTGTCACATGATTCACTAGTAAAAACAGTGAGTATAACTTATTAATGGAAACAAACTACACTGAACTCTGCTTTTGCATTGTTAGGATGAACAGTCTGTAGCCATGGAGCCACTGAAACCTCCCAAGAAGTAAATTGTTGGAGGCCTGTCAAGTCCTTTCTGAGAATCTCCAGAGCTGGTTAAAAACAGAGCTTTCCCCTTGGGAGCCCTTCAGTTGAGTGCAGGGGCAGGGTCATGGAAAGGGCAGGAAGGACCACAGAACTATACTATCTGTGAAAAAGCAAGAAAGCTCCACAATTTCTTAGAGCCTTAACAAAAGGGGAGGTGTAGAAATCCCTATTTCTCGGGTCAGCTCTGTGTCTTCTGATTTGTCTCCACTCCCTCATCATCACACAGAATGTTTATCTATCTGGATATCAGAAAAAATCCCTCTGACTTACAGTGTATTCTTCAAAATCTATTACTTAGGACACAAATTCTGCCCACTGATCCCACTAAGGCCTCTGATGCTCAAATTCCAGGTTCCTCCAACTCATAAACCAAGAACTTCACTCTTGTTGTGGAGCTATGCTTTAAAACTCTTCCCTGGGGCTTCCCTGGTGGTCCAGTGGGTAAGGACACCGCCTTGCAGTGCAAGGGGCGCCAGTTCGATCCCTGGCCTGGGAAGATCCCATGTGCCGCGGAGCGGCTGGACCGATGTGTCCAATTACCAAACGGAGCTCTGGAGTGCATGCGCCCAGAGCCGGTGCTCTGCGACAACAGAGGCCACCACGATGGGAGGCCCACACGGGCCAAAGAACAAAGATGGATGAAAATGGACAAATGAAAGACCAATAGAAGTGGCCCACCTGCTCCCCTCCCTCCCCACCCACCCCCCAAAATAAATAAATAAATAAATAAATCTTTAAAAAAAAAATCTCTTCCCTGGAGCTAACTGAATAAACTGTAAATAAATGTAAGAAGGTCGAGAGTTCAAAGTAAGAAAAGACAGGGAGACATACATGTGGAAGCAGTTAACCTTTTTATTGAGATATGTTAAGACTGTTGTTATCAGCCTGTGCTCTACAGAACCCTGAGACATAATAATGATTTGATAAACATGATTCTTAAATTGTCACATGATTCACTAGTAAAAACAGTGAGTATAACTTATTAATGGAAACAAACTACACTGAACTCTGCTTTTGCATTGTTAGGATGAACAGTCTGTAGCCATGGAGCCACTGAAACCTCCCAAGAAGTAAATTGTTGGAGGCCTGTCAAGTCCTTTCTGAGAATCTCCAGAGCTGGTTAAAAACAGAGCTTTCCCCTTGGGAGCCCTTCAGTTGAGTGCAGGGGCAGGGTCATGGAAAGGGCAGGAAGGACCACAGAACTATACTATCTGTGAAAAAGCAAGAAAGCTCCACAATTTCTTAGAGCCTTAACAAAAAGGGGGAGGTGTAGAAATCCCTATTTCTCAGAATTATTTGAGAATCAATGACCTATATGTGCAGTAGAACAGAGCAGAGCACTTGACACAGAATGCTTAACAAGTGTCATTCGCCTGTCCTTGTCTTTATTCTAACAGATCTCCACACCTCATAGAAAGGATTATTCCAAGCTCATACTGAATCATAGCTTCCACAGAAGGTACCTGATCTGTGTCCACATATGCAGGGCTATGAAAAAGGCAATTTTTGTGCTTCTGTTTGATGTCCTCTAGCACCTCTTTTTTAGCTTCGCCTCATCTACCCCTGCCTTTTAATCTGGTAGTATTTTAAGGAGTTCAGATTAGCTCAGACCCTAACACAGTTGACTTCTGCTTCTGATCGTCCATAACAGGAAACATTTTCACAGAGGCTAACAGACAGTCTGGCAGTGCAATGGAGAATCTAGCTCAAGACTTAAAATGCTGCAGTTATCCATCAGTCACACGACACAGCATGTCATGCATAAGAAGCAGCTGCTTATTAGCTTGATGGAGCAGACTGCAAATATGAAATGATAGGATGCAGCCACAGACCAGTCGCAGGAAAATGTGCCATTGGGGGCCAAATTGTGGATGCCATTGACTATAATTCCAGAGATCAATTCTGATCAGCACACATTTCTTTTATCAGGAAACCTCTGAGAGATGACAAAGCACAGCAGCCAGCCAGCCCCGCAGGGAAGACAACCAGCGTTCAGACTGAACTGTTCTGTTGGCTGCTAACAAGTCTACTTTCCTCCATGCTCAGGGATGCTACAGAATAAATATGAATAAAAATAACCTTTCAGAAGCCTATTTTTCCTGTTAAATTAGTGAGGATATTTGAGAACTTGTTTCATTACTTTAATCCAGGTATATTTCCCCCCTCATCTTTTTCTGAAACACCTACATTTCTGTTTGTGACATTACTTAAGAGTATTTGTTTACTCATGTGGAGAATGGGAATCAGTTAGCCAGTAAGCCAAAAAGGGCAGACAGTTAAATTTCATAAGGCAGAAGAAAATGCAGGGGAGAACCAAAAATTCAAGACTCCCCCTCTTCTGAGCACCAACACATTTCCTGATAGGAAATCAAAAATGCCCCATCCGTGTGGGTTTGAGAGTAGTAATTTCCACATTCCAGCTGATAGAACATGAGTTCTGTCAAATTTCGAATGCCTCTTGTAACATTATTTTGACCTTTCCTTTTCCAATTACATTACTTATGAGATTTCATTTTGTGCTATATAATGACTTTCTAACCATAAAGATGTCACAGAATAACGTACCGCTGAAATCATCAAACTACTGAGTATGAATCTCAGATAATGTCCAGTCAAATTAAAATTATGCATTTCAAGGGAAAAAAAAAAAAAACCTTGTTCAGTAAACTAGGTGTTTCCCATCTTAAAATTCTTTAAGATAGTATTTCAAGTAGATTTTTAACCCCCCAGTTTTGACTTCTGCCTTTTTGATCGTCCATAACAGGAAACATTTTCACAGAGGCTAACAGACAGTCTGGCAGTGCAATGGAGAATCTAGCTCAAGACTTAAAATGCTGCAGTTATCCATCAGTCACACGACACAGCATGTCATGCATAAGAAGCAGCTGCTTATTAGCTTGATGGAGCAGACTGCAAATATGAAATGATAGGATGCAGCCACAGACCAGTCGCAGGAAAATGTGCCATTGGGGGCCAAATTGTGGATGCCATTGACTATAATTCCAGAGATCAATTCTGATCAGCACACATTTCTTTTATCAGGAAACCTCTGAGAGATGACAAAGCACAGCAGCCAGCCAGCCCCGCAGGGAAGACAACCAGCGTTCAGACTGAACTGTTCTGTTGGCTGCTAACAAGTCTACTTTCCTCCATGCTCAGGGATGCTACAGAATAAATATGAATAAAAATAACCTTTCAGAAGCCTATTTTTCCTGTTAAATTAGTGAGGATATTTGAGAACTTGTTTCATTACTTTAATCCAGGTATATTTCCCCCCTCATCTTTTTCTGAAACACCTACATTTCTGTTTGTGACATTACTTAAGAGTATTTGTTTACTCATGTGGAGAATGGGAATCAGTTAGCCAGTAAGCCAAAAAGGGCAGACAGTTAAATTTCATAAGGCAGAAGAAAATGCAGGGGAGAACCAAAAATTCAAGACTCCCCCTCTTCTGAGCACCACCACATGTCCTGATGGGAAATCAAAATGCCCCATCCGTGTGGGTTTGAGAGTAGTAATTTCCACATTCCAGCTGATAGAACATGAGTTCTGTCAAATTTCGAATGCCTCTTGTAACATTATTTTGACCTTTCCTTTTCCAATTACATTACTTATGAGATTTCATTTTGTGCTATATAATGACTTTCTAACCATAAAGATGTCACAGAATAACGTACCGCTGAAATCATCAAACTACTGAGTATGAATCTCAGATAATGTCCAGTCAAATTAAAATTATGCATTTCAAGGGAAAAAAAAAAAAAACCTTGTTCAGTAAACTAGGTGTTTCCCATCTTAAAATTCTTTAAGATAGTATTTCAAGTAGATTTTTATTTCCCTGCACAATCCAAATAATTGCCACAATTTCTTATTTCAGTTTGCCAGTATTCACACATTAGCTGTAACATTTTACAAGAATCTACCACAACCAGTTAAGCTGGCTCTGTAGACAGTGACCATATTTTCTGAACCAAAAACAGGACACATGGGCTGACAGCAGGGCAGAGTGCTTTACAGCCAGCCTGTACCTTGAATCAGTGTCTCCCCCACCAAATGAGTCCTCAAAACTGCCACTGGGATTATCTTCAGAAAACTGAAATC
The DNA here is from genome assembly GCA_022376925.1 of Tragulus kanchil. Classification (NCBI taxonomy): domain Eukaryota; kingdom Metazoa; phylum Chordata; class Mammalia; order Artiodactyla; family Tragulidae; genus Tragulus; species Tragulus kanchil. The sequence continues at coordinate 149,183,544 of JAIOJX010000024.1, forward strand.
TAATCAAGCCCCTCCCATGTTTTAAACTCTGTGAAATCTCCTTGTTTCCTATAGGATAAACTCTAAGCTTTTTTGGCTAGGCAAGCATAGCTCCAAATAGCCTGGCTCCACTCTTCTCTTTCACCACTGCACCTTCCATTCAGCCATTCTGAACTTCTCACTGTGCCTTAGCACAGACTTTCTAGATCCCATGTCTTTGTACCTTTATCTGTTTTCTGGAAATACATTTCCCCCCGTACACATACCCTAAGCACATAAGCACATCTACTTATCCTTTGAGACAAATTTTTTTCCCATGTTCTCCCATGCAGTTAGTTATTTCTAAGCAGTTCATCTGTTCATCTGTGCCTATATCAAAGCCTTCCCCACTTATCTATCTGACTATTTAGGGCCTCGTCTAAACTGGAGTTCACTATAGTTTTAAATAAACTGTATGAAGGAAAAACTGAATTATCATTGTCTGCTGGAGTCTGCTTTCTCCTCATTCTCACTAGGTGTATGTCACCATGGTGAAGACAGCCACCTGGGGGAGATGTTGTACAGATGTTACCAGCATAAGGTGGGTGATGGGACAGACTAGTGACCTTGACTAACTCTAATAACATTAATATCTATAATAATTCTTCCTAATAAACCTAAGATGAGGTGTGCAACAACAGAAATTATCAGCATCAAAACAGTCTAGCTGTTTAATCAATAACCAGCAGTTGTAAATCAGGCCTTCCATCAAGTTTCACTGTGTGGGAGGGCAACCTACTAGAGCTGTTCATTAGGCTGAAACAGCACATTAGATACAGCTTGGGTTTAATAGCTGTGAATTTTCTATCTCTAAAAGTAGATTTTTATTTCCCTGCACAATCCAAATAATTGCCACAATTTCTTATTTCAGTTTGCCAGTATTCACACATTAGCTGTAACATTTTACAAGAATCTACCACAACCAGTTAAGCTGGCTCTGTAGACAGTGACCATATTTTCTAAACCAAAAACAGGACACATGGGCTGACAGCAGGGCAGAGTGCTTTACAGCCAGCCTGTACCTTGAATCAGTGTCTCCCCCACCAAATGAGTCCTCAAAACTGCCACTGGGATTATCTTCAGAAAACTGAAATCTAATCAAGCCCCTCCCATGTTTTAAACTCTGTGAAATCTCCTTGTTTCCTATAGGATAAACTCTAAGCTTTTTTGGCTAGGCAAGCATAGCTCCAAATAGCCTGGCTCCACTCTTCTCTTTCACCACTGCACCTTCCATTCAGCCATTCTGAACTTCTCACTGTGCCTTAGCACAGACTTTCTAGATCCCATGTCTTTGTACCTTTATCTGTTTTCTGGAAATACATTTCCCCCCGTACACATACCCTAAGCACATAAGCACATCTACTTATCCTTTGAGACAAATTTTTTTCCCATGTTCTCCCATGCAGTTAGTTATTTCTAAGCAGTTCATCTGTTCATCTGTGCCTATATCAAAGCCTTCCCCACTTATCTATCTGACTATTTAGGGCCTCGTCTAAACTGGAGTTCACTATAGTTTTAAATAAACTGTATGAAGGAAAAACTGAATTATCATTGTCTGCTGGAGTCTGCTTTCTCCTCATTCTCACTAGGTGTATGTCACCATGGTGAAGACAGCCACCTGGGGGAGATGTTGTACAGATGTTACCAGCATAAGGTGGGTGATGGGACAGACTAGTGACCTTGACTAACTCTAATAACATTAATATCTATAATAATTCTTCCTAATAAACCTAAGATGAGGTGTGCAACAACAGAAATTATCAGCATCAAAACAGTCTAGCTGTTTAATCAATAACCAGCAGTTGTAAATCAGGCCTTCCATCAAGTTTCACTGTGTGGGAGGGCAACCTACTTAGAGCTGTTCATTAGGCTGAAACAGCACATTAGATACAGCTTGGGTTTAATAGCTGTGAATTTTCTATCTCTAGAAAGCCAATTAAAAGACTACCACTCCCCTTTCCATTGGTTACTAAAGCAATTTAAGAAGTGTACCTATTGGAAAAGTGTGAGAACTTAGAGAGGATTGATTTAGATAGGTGCTGATTCCATAGAAAAGGAACAATAATAACAAAAAGGCTTTCTTTCCCTTACCAGAAGTTCCCTTTGAACACAAAAACTCTCAGCAAAATGCTTCAGCCCAAATAATTAGACTCCTGCTGACAATCAGAGTCAATGTGGACTGATGTCATGCTAAAGGACATGCAGAGTGAGCCTTTAATGTGGAGTTCTGGGGCTAATTAGACAGAAAAATTACTCTGTGCCACATCCAGTTCCGGAGTCTACATTTTAGCCACAGAAGGGGATAACAGTCACATGTGGTGTCACATCTTTAGTCTAAGACAAAGAACAAAATACTTTTAGAAAAATTCCTGAAGAGCAGAAAGGGATTCAACCTTAACTGACTCTTTTTATAAACACCTAAAAATATATAATAAAATAGAGAAAATAGGGTTACCTATAACAAGCAAAGCTTCCCAGGTGGCATAGTGGTGAAGAATCCACCTGCCAATGCAAGAGACACAAGAGATGCAGGTTCAGTCCCTAGGGAAAGACGATCCCTTGGAGAAGGAAATGGCAACCCCCTCGAGTATTCTTGCCTGGAGAGTCCCGTGGACAGAGGCGGGCTAGAGTCCATGGGGTGGCAAAGAGTCGGACATGACACTCACACACCAAACAAAGCTTTCTTAGTCTCAATTCTCATCCACCTGATTTGGAAGTTTTGTTTTCCCTTCTCCACCTGACAGTAAAATAATAAAAACCTATGCCTCCTCTAGTCAATTTCCAGAATAATGCAGTATGGTGCCAGCCTTCAGCCTGGATAAAGGGGAGCTTGGGGAAGAGGGAATACATGTATATGTACGGTTGAGTCCCTTTGCTGTTTACCTGAAACTGTCACAACATAGTTAATCAGCTGTACTCCAATGCAAAGCAAAAAGCTTAAGGAATAATACAGCACCAGCTTTTGCTCCCAGAGCCTCAGACCCTATCTAGGCTGGGAAAACTCCATGTGTTCCCTCCAGTGTCCATGGCTGGAACTTAGGAACAGTACCTTCAGTTGGTATCAGCTGTTTCAGCCTTGTCCAGAGTCTGAGACCAGTTCTGTCCCGAATGTTGCTCATCATGCCTTGGGAACACTGATCCAATTTGGTTCTAAGCCCCAGGTTCCTACAAACTGGAACGCTTTGAAGATTTCGTTCCACTTCTCCCTCCTCAGGAGCCTCCATTCCACCCCAGGGATGCTAACAGTTTTTCCAGAAGTGATCATATAAACCAAACCTATGCTATCCAAAAATTGCAGCTAAGAGGTAATCAGAGAAAAAATTTTCTAGGAGAAGGGTGGTATCAGAAAGTATTGATGACAAACAACATCTGATGAAAATTTTTCATCATCTCTAGACAGTCAAAATTATCAAAAATAACAGAGCCATTACAAAGCTTCTCTTTCCTTATCAGTACATTTGAAGTAAATAACAGGCCTCAGTCCGAATTCATTCAGCTATGGAGTTCAGTTCATCAGAAACTGCGCAACTCGTGTTTTCTAGTTGCCTCTTTCTGGGATCACGGAAAGTCATCTAGTGCTTATATATGAACCAAACGAAAATTATTCTGAGACAAGTGTTACTCAGGCCAAATTATTTTAATGTTAAGCATGGTAGTAGTAGCTTTTCAGAAGTGCAAAGATGCAGAGTTCAGAGAGCAAGTTTACTCGATCCTTTAACAAATAAATAATATGGGTTCTGGCCCATTTATCTGCCTAAACAATAGAAATCCAAGTAACTTATACAGAGAAAGCAGTAGAGGCCATAGCAGCATTTGAATCTCATACCCAACCTGTTTCACTTCCTTCTCATAATGACTATTCTGCTTGCCTTTGTCATAGTGAGAAAAGCCAAAATGAAACACCCAAATCAGGTATTAAAATCCAAGATTATTTATAGATGCCCAAGGTCTTACAACATGGTAATACAAGATTTGATCTAGCTCTGCATGACTAGGAAATTAAGCATGAGGCATCTTTTTCAACACACTTCTCTCGTATCTGGGGTACTTTGCAGCAATTCAAAGCACGGTGGAAAAAAAAAAAATACAAAGATAGATGGCATTACCTGAAAAGCAAAAGAAGTGAGGGCCTGAGCCTGTGGAGGCAGTTTAATCACCTGCAAGCAGTTTATCATTCCACATAATAACACAGGGCCCTAAAAAGCCCGCTCTGACACTCTCATTTGTCCTGTGATAGAGTGCTCACTGCATGGGAATTTAATATCCCCAATGCAATCAAACTTTGCTGTGCACAGAATGTGCCTCTCATCTGAAAGCTGGAAGTCACCGTACAGTCTGCTTCACTGACAGACAGAGCTGGTCTGCTTCCCACAGGAGGATTCTCAACCCTGGTTAGCACCTAAGACACATTTGGACACCCAGGCTGCTCCTTAGAATGCCTGGGACCAGGGCCTGGGAATTTTTCTCAAAGCTACACAGTCATTCTGTCAGAGAACTGCCCTGAGAATCACAAGCGTGCAGTGCTGACCTTTCAACATCATTGCTGCCGCATTGTTTTGAAATCCAGTCCAGGGGCTGGGAGTACACCACTTTGCAGAAAATGAAGGCAACCTCTTTTGTGGAGGTTACAAAACAGCTTTCCCTGTGGGTAATCAACTGATGGAGTATAAATCTCCCTCTTTATAGAAACTAGCCAATCTTCTGGCTGCTCTGTTTCTGATTAACCTGGGACAAAATCTTTTGTTCCAGGTAAAGTAAGTGTTATTATCATCATTTCATAAATAAAGAAATGGAAAATCTGAGAGGTGGAAGGACTTGCCTTGCCTACTTTATAGTACAGATTAAAAAGTTGTTGCTTCAAAACAAAGATTAAAATTTTCTACCTCTAAACTCTTTTCTGATTTAAAATGTGTTTTTTATTGTGTTAGGTTCACATGTGAATCAAACCTCAGGGTTAGGAAAGCAGGATGTCCTCTTTTAAAAAACATAAGAAGCAGTTTATTTTAGAAAAGTGGTTCTCACCGTGTGGTTTCTGAATGAGCAGCTTGAAGAGTACTTAGGGATTTGTTAGTAATGCAAATTCTCAGCTCTTACCCAGAAAATCAGAACCTCTGGGTGTGGACTAGGCCTTCAGGCAATTCTGAAAGTTTAAGAACCACTGTTTTAGACAAAAGCCAAACAATAAACCTTTTCCCCAGGAATTTTTTTGAAATAGAACCTCATAAAATTAATTTTTTTTTAATACTCAAAGGTGAAGTCAGAAGGAAGTAATAGTTTTTGGAGAAATAACCTAGCTTGATTGCAAGGTGGAGTACTCTTGGCTGGAAGATAATCATTGAACAATTGCAGGAAATCATCCCCAATATCTTTCTCTCTTGAGAAGAGAAGACATTTAAGTAAAAGTTAAGAGCAGCAAGCAGAAACATTTATTTTAGTAAATATATTTGATTTTCTAAATAAAATAGATTGAAGAAAACATACTGAATAAGAAAAAGAATTCTCTGGCAAGGAATGTTGTTGTTCAGTTGCTATGCCTGACTCTTATGCCAGGCTTCCTTGTCTTTCACGATCTCCTGGAGTTTGCTTAAACTCATGTCCATTGAGTTGGTGATGCCATCCAACCATCTCGTCCTCTCCGCTTCTCCTCCTGTCTTCAATCTTGCCCAGCATCAGGGTCTTTTCCAGTGAGTCAGCTCTTTGTATCAGGTGGCCAAAGTACTGGAGCTTAAGCTTCAACATTAGTCCTTCCAGTGAACTTTCAGGGCTGACTTTCTTAGGATTAACTGTTTGATCTCCCTGCTACCCAAGGGACTCTCAAGAATCTTCTTCAGGTGCTAGGGCTTCATTAGGCCCTCAAGGTAGCAGAGCAAATGAAAAAACACCCTTGGGAGAGGAATGAATAGGTTTACCAAATCTGGTTTCTGTTTTTGTGTTTTCCATTTGAGTACAGCCCTGGGTCACTGGCAGTAGACTGTGGCCTCAGGACTGTGTTCTGACTAGTGTAAAGCTAGGGATGCTAACATCCTCTGTCATAATACTCACTCTTCTCTCTTCTCACACTAACCCACTTGAAGCAGAGGATTCAGCAGAGGCCTCCATGGCTTTAACAGACAGTAGATCAACAAGCCAGAAAGACGCAGAGTCGCATGTGTGTGTGTGTGTGTGTGTGTGTGTGTGTCTGGTTTTGTTTCAATTGTGTCCTACTCTCAGCAGCACTGTGGACTGTAGCCTACCAGTCTCTTCTGTCCATGGGGTTCTTACCATACACCTACACAAAAGCACTATTGAATGGGACAAATTGCACTGGGCTAAGCCAATAGAATTTGGGGATTATAACAGAGAGCAGCCACCATATGTAATCGAAGTCCCTGGTAGAGTGATTAACATGAATGCAACCAAGTTTTATCCCTGCTGCTGAAGTCTACACTTCAGATGGCTAGCGAGAATTTTCCCGTAGATCAGAGAGTGCTCTAGAAGCATCCGCCAAGCACGCCTGCACCTTGCTTTCCCTGTAATTCCTCGCAGATAACACAGGGCTCCTCTTCAGCAGATGGTCCCTTCTGGAATATGACATTATATCCACACAATGTTTAGAAAGGAGACAGGTGATTTATTTAGGGTCTATAGTTTAAATCTAATGTCAATAAGTGACCACGAAAATCATTCATGATGGATTTGTTTTCAGAAATCTCTACTCCTTTCCTCAATCCCGTCTTTTTTTAATGACTTCCCCATTTTCCCTTAATGTCCTATATCTATCTTCCTTGAAGATTTCATACCTCTTGTTCAATATTCATTCATTTATTTAAAAAGTATTTGTTCAGTGCAAGAAATAGACAAGTCATTTTTCAGGCTGCATGCAGCTTCTGACATGGATAAGTCTTCCCCTGGCTTCCTGACACAGCAGTCGCTTTGTTCATGCCCATTGTCTGGCACTTCCTCCTCTCTGATTTATATGATCATCCTTCTCTATCCAATAATAAATGATATTAAACAACATAACACCCTTGGGAGAGGAATGAATAGGTTTACCAAATCTGGTTTCTGTTTTGTGTTTTCCATTTGAGTACAGCCCTGGGTCACTGGCAGTAGACTGTGGCCTAAACTGTGTTCTGACTAGTGTAAAGCTAGGGATGCTAACATCCTCTGTCATAATACTCACTCTTCTCTCTTCTCACACTAACCCACTTGAAGCAGAGGATTCAGCAGAGGCCTCCATGGCTTTAACAGACAGTAGATCAACAAGCCAGAAAGACGCAGAGTCGCATGTGTGTGTGTGTGTGTGTGTGTGTGTGTGTCTGGTTTTGTTTCAATTGTGTCCTACTCTCAGCAGCACTGTGGACTGTAGCCTACCAGTCTCTTCTGTCCATGGGGTTCTTACCATACACCTACACAAAAGCACTATTGAATGGGACAAATTGCACTGGGCTAAGCCAATAGAATTTGGGGATTATAACAGAGAGCAGCCACCATATGTAATCGAAGTCCCTGGTAGAGTGATTAACATGAATGCAACCAAGTTTTATCCCTGCTGCTGAAGTCTACACTTCAGATGGCTAGCGAGAATTTCCTGTAGATCAGAGAGTGCTCTAGAAGCATCCGCCAAGCACGCCTGCACCTTGCTTTCCCTGTAATTCCTCGCAGATAACACAGGGCTCCTCTTCAGCAGATGGTCCCTTCTGGAATATGACATTATATCCACACAATGTTTAGAAAGGAGACAGGTGATTTATTTAGGGTCTATAGTTTAAATCTAATGTCAATAAGTGACCACGAAAATCATTCATGATGGATTTGTTTTCAGAAATCTCTACTCCTTTCCTCAATCCCGTCTTTTTTTAATGACTTCCCCATTTTCCCTTAATGTCCTATATCTATCTTCCTTGAAGATTTCATACCTCTTGTTCAATATTCATTCATTTATTTAAAAAGTATTTGTTCAGTGCAAGAAATAGACAAGTCATTTTTCAGGCTGCATGCAGCTTCTGACATGGATAAGTCTTCCCCTGGCTTCCTGACACAGCAGTCGCTTTGTTCATGCCCATTGTCTGGCACTTCCTCCTCTCTCTGATTTATATGATCATCCTTCTCTATCCAATAATAAATGATATTAAACAACATAACATCTTCAAATCTCTGTTTTAACCTTTCTCTCTCTCCAACTTCTATATGCGGGCTATTACATCCATATCAACAACTTCCATTTTCACCTATTTATATATGTCTCTCATGGATTTCCCTGGTGGTCCAGTGACTAAGACTGAGCTCCCAATGTGGAGAGGCTGGGTTCAGTCCCTGGTCAGGGAACTAGATCCCACATGCAGCAATTAAGACCCAGCACAGTCAAATAAATAAATACTATGCATGATTCTTAAATTTGTGAGTATTTATGGGCACAGACCTTTCTTTGGTGTTCCAGACTCATATAACCAATTATCTAATAAATGTATCTACTCAGATGTCCCAAAGGCATTTTAAAGACAGTACAACACACAGTTGAATTCATTGTTTCCAGCTTCATGTGGTGCTCTTAAAGGGACCATTATCAGTGAATGACACAAGCTTCCATTCTTATAAAAAAGCAAGAAGCTTAAGAACCATCGTAGACACCTTCCTCTCTCTTGCCACTGACAGCTACTCCAAACCTACATCTTACTGACTTGACTTCCAAAATAGTTTCTGAATCTCTTTACTGCACCATACCTCTCCCACAGCATCCCAACCCAAACTGCCCCCATCTCACATTTGAAGGATGGCATTGCTTTTCGTATTCAAACAACCACTAAGTATTCTCTATAATGCATGGTTATTTGTCTTCAAGTTGCAAATTGATCACAACTTTCCATTACTATTTAAAACTCATCATAGGATCTCCGTCAATCCTAGGCTAAAAGCACAAATGCTTAACATTGTTCACAAGGTCCTGCCTTGGCCTGGACTCCACCTGCCTGTCCAGCCTCATCTCAAAACTATCTTCCTTGAAGATTTCATACCTCTTGTTCAATATTCATTCATTTATTTAAAAAGTATTTGTTCAGTGCAAGAAATAGACAAGTCATTTTTCAGGCTGCATGCAGCTTCTGACATGGATAAGTCTTCCCCTGGCTTCCTGACACAGCAGTCGCTTTGTTCATGCCCATTGTCTGGCACTTCCTCCTCTCTCTGATTTATATGATCATCCTTCTCTATCCAATAATAAATGATATTAAACAACATAACATCTTCAAATCTCTGTTTTAACCTTTCTCTCTCTCCAACTTCTATATGCGGGCTATTACATCCATATCAACAACTTCCATTTTCACCTATTTATATATGTCTCTCATGGATTTCCCTGGTGGTCCAGTGACTAAGACTGAGCTCCCAATGTGGAGAGGCTGGGTTCAGTCCCTGGTCAGGGAACTAGATCCCACATGCAGCAATTAAGACCCAGCACAGTCAAATAAATAAATACTATGCATGATTCTTAAATTTGTGAGTATTTATGGGCACAGACCTTTCTTTGGTGTTCCAGACTCATATAACCAATTATCTAATAAATGTATCTACTCAGATGTCCCAAAGGCATTTTAAAGACAGTACAACACACAGTTGAATTCATTGTTTCCAGCTTCATGTGGTGCTCTTAAAGGGACCATTATCAGTGAATGACACAAGCTTCCATTCTTATAAAAAAGCAAGAAGCTTAAGAACCATCGTAGACACCTTCCTCTCTCTTGCCACTGACAGCTACTCCAAACCTACATCTTACTGACTTGACTTCCAAAATAGTTTCTGAATCTCTTTACTGCACCATACCTCTCCCACAGCATCCCAACCCAAACTGCCCCCATCTCACATTTGAAGGATGGCATTGCTTTTCGTATTCAAACAACCACTAAGTATTCTCTATAATGCATGGTTATTTGTCTTCAAGTTGCAAATTGATCACAACTTTCCATTACTATTTAAAACTCATCATAGGATCTCCGTCAATCCTAGGCTAAAAGCACAAATGCTTAACATTGTTCACAAGGTCCTGCCTTGGCCTGGACTCCACCTGCCTGTCCAGCCTCATCTCAAAACTATCTTTTCACTTTGCCTCCACAAGCCAACCACACTGGCTTTTTTCTTGAATGACTGTGTTCCCTCCAACCACAGAATCTGAAACACACAAATTCCTTGGTTTTAAACAATCTCCCTACTTGTCTGAACTCCTTTCACATCTTCTTTTAGATTTTGTCTCACCTCATTGCCCTTTCTTGGGGATCTTAGGATGACCTCTATTTTCCGGTTAATTGCCCTGTTACTAAGTCCTCTCAGAATGACTGCATCTCCACAGTAATGATAGCTATAAATCTGCATTAAATTGTAGGATTCTTTTTTTCTTTCTTTTAAAACTTTGGCCTCTTTTGATTGATTGATTGATTTCATGCATCTTTATTCTTCAGCCTGTCTGGGTCTCTCATTACAGTGGTCTCTCTCATTGCAGAGCACTGGCTCTGGGCACGTGAGCCCCAGAGCGCTGCCTTATAATTGGACACACCAGTCCAGCTGCTCCGCAACATATGGGATCTTCCAGGCCAGGGATCAAACCAGTGCTCCTTGCACTGCAAGGTGGAATCTTTACCCACTGCACTACCAGGGAAGCCCTGTAGGATTCTTTCATTAATGTCTATTGCCCTTGCTAAACTACAAGCAGCCCCACCCATCAGAAACCATGTCCACTTTCGCTCCATCATTGTTTCCTAAGTCTCTCATTGATTTAACAAACATTTATGTGTGAGGAAATATTCTGGGTACTTGAGGACACAGTGATAACAAGACAGAAAATTTTCAATCTTTTGTGGTAAATAGACTGTAGCAAAAGTAGACAGAAAATATATATTTTAAAATAAGAAAAATAACAGATAATAATAGGTGCTATGCAAAAAATTAAAATAGGATCATATGACAATATAACTAGATATTTATTTCAGAATGAAAGACGATCTTTGGGGGGGAGCTTCCATTTATTACTTTTTATTGGAGTTTAATTGTTTTATAATGTGCTAGTTTCTGCTGTACAACAAAGTAAATAAGCTATAAGTGTGCATATATCCTCTCCCTCTTGAACCTCCCCCTCACAGCCCACCCCCATCCCATCCATCTAGGTCACCCTGTGATCATAACAGCTTCCCACTAGCTATCTGTTTTACACATGATAGTGTCCATAAGTCAATGTTACTCTCTCAGTTCGTCCCACTCTCCCCTTCTCTTCCTGTGTCCACATGTCCATAAAGACCTTTTGGGAGTGGTGACATTGAAAATCTTAGCTCAGATGTTGAGTGACAAGATGAAACTAGTCACATGAAGATTGATGAGGAGAACCTCCCAGAAAGAAGGAATAACTACTGCAAAGGCTCGCAAGATGGGAGCCAAGACCTGCCACAAGTTCGGGCTCATTATGAATGTTCAATAAGTATTCGTTGATTGCTGTCCGATAAGCAGGGCCCACTGAGGGTCCAGTCACCCAGGCTTCTCTCCTCCAGGCTCGGAGAGAAGGAGGGGCCAATGGACACAGGGGTGGATGGTTACTAGTGACGGACAGCTCTCTAGGGCTGCTTTCCAGGGAAGCGAGATGTGACCCACTGATTTCTATAATTTCTCTTGTGAGAAAGGGATGACTGATCTTCTTGACAAGAATGATTCAGTAACTTGCACAGAATAAGACTCTGGACAGACTAAAGAAAAAGTGGCATTTGCTGTAACTACTACTTTTTTGCTCCAATTATAGCTGACTCTAAGATTTGTCTTTGAACTTGGCAGAGTATGGTTAAAACTATTTTCTTGATTTAGAGGTTCTTCTTTCAAAGTGAAGCTAAGTGTGTAAACAAATTCATAATATATAGAGGATACTTCAAACATAGAATATATTTTTTAAGTCTAGGATCATCTCATGTCTTCTTCCTCACCCCTGGGTACTCTCTCAAATTGCTGTTGTCCTTTTTTTTTTTTTTCCTTCTCCTCCTCTAACTCTGGAATAACAATAAAACTTTAGACATTGAATGATGAATAAGACATGTGCTTCCTCAGGCAGAAAAGGGGATCAAAGCAAAGTCTGTTGCTCAAACCATCAACCTTTTCCAAAAGCAAATGTTTCTTCCCAGGATGGACTAAAACATTTAAGGTTTCAAGAAAATATGGTCTGGAAAATCCTTTTAAACTTGTTTTTCAGTTACATAAACAAGTTGTTCTCTTAAATAAGAGCTTTAAACTATCAGATTTTTTTCTAAATGACTCTGTGTGTGTTGGTTTTATAAGAAAGGGACTTTGGAAAATTTCTAAATAAAACTTTTTAAATGAAAGAGGCTGTATGCTTTTCTTCTAAAAGATAACATTTGATGACAGAACTTTAAAATGCTTCTGTTACTCCAGATTGTTATTACTAATGGACTAATAATCAATCTTATGTTTCTCAAATCAATTTATTAAATGGTAGTCCCTTTGGGAAAGTTACTTATGCTCCCTGTTCCTCAGCATCCTATTCTGTAAGATGGTGATAACATTACCTCCATCACATTTAGACAATGTGAACAGCATCTAATCCATTGCTCCAAGTGGAAAGTGTAAAAGTAAAGATAACAATTTCTACTAGCATGATGCCTTCTTATGAGGAGAATAAGATTTTACAACATGGAAGTTAGGCAGTAGGAAACACAATTCGCAGGGTACTCACATCACCAGTCAGTTGGTTTTCTGAGAATGCGACATAAGAGGTTTTGATTCTAGCTGATCATCCAAATCACCTGAAAAGTGTTTTCAAAAGTACAAATTCCCTAGGGAATCTGATAGGCAGGTCATTCTGGGAAACAGTGAGTTGGAGAACATAGTGTAATGACTAAAACTCTGGAGTATTTTTCACACATTATCTCATAAAGTTCATATCAACTCTGACTGTATTCTAAGGAGAACAGAACTTGAAGTCAAAAGGACTGGACTTTAGTCCCCACCTTCTCACTTTTTAGAGCACAAAGAACTTAATTTCTGTGGTCGTCATTTTCTTCACCTATAAAATGGGGAATTAAATGTAGTTATACCTGCCCTGCATGCCTACTAGGTATTTTCTAAATGTCAAAGCAAAGGATAACTATTAAAATGAGAAATGGTATCATTGTTGGGATGGGGTATGTGTCCTGGGTGTCTTTATTAAACTGTAAAGCTAAATAAAAATAAGGGTCTGGGGCTTCCCTGGTGGTCCAGTGGGTAAGGACACCGCCTTGCAGTGCCAGGGGCGCCGGTTCCATCCCTGGCCTGGGAAGATCCCATGTGCCGCGGAGCGGCTGGACCGATGTGTCCAATCACCGAGCTGGAGCTCTGGAGCGCATGCGCCCAGAGCCGGTGCTCTGTGACAACAGAGGTCACTGCTATGGGAGGCCCATTCGGGCCAAAGAACAAAGATGGTTGAAAATGGATAAATGAAAGACCAATAGAAGTGGCCCGCCTGCTCCCCTCCCTCCCCACTCCACTCCCACCAAAATAAATAAATAAATAAATCTTTAAAATAAAAATAAAATAAGGGTCTGGCATCTGAAGGAAGAAGAAATATAAGAGTTGTCTAAATATGCTAAGACATATGTGTGTGTGTGTGTATGACAATGTCAGAGATAAGTTGGACCAAAAAGACTTTAGATGGTATATACTTTAATGGCACTCATTCTGTTTTCCCCAAGATTTCCAGTTGGCTCAATGGATTCAGATTGAGTAGTAAAAGAAATATCTCAGTTGTAAATCATAACTCAGGCAGGAAACATCTTCTAGAATGAAAGACAATATCTATAATGTCAAATTGAAATATTTGGGCAAGCTCCTGTCATTTCTTAACTTTATACGCTGCCTTGTGAGCTATTCTAAAAGTGCTTGTAATAAGAAACCATAATGGGATCCTCACCCCTCCTCTATAAAATAACTTTAATTTGGGGTTGGTTTTACTTTAATAGTTTCCATTCTTCTAAATCACCACGTAAATTAGATTTTATAGTAAATGGGAGCACTTAGAAAAGAACAAAATTAAAAAGTCATGGGGTTTTTAATGCATAGGCCACAGAAATGAATTTTTTTTTCCTACGGATACAGAATCAGCTTTCACTTATGAGCCTAGATTATGGGTTATAAGACTTTTGCAATGGTTATGTGAAATAAATATATAAGTATAATGCCAGTTTTAAGAAGAATGTGCATTACACTTTATCTGGAGACTAGACAGTGATCACTCATGGTCCAAAAGTAAAATATCCTCCTTTTTTTTTCTTAACTGTGAATGTTAAAAATTAGAGAACAGGTGGAAAAAGCAAGGACATAAAAAGGACACACTCTCTGAGACCAAAAGCAATTCACATAAAATGAATAAGAGCTGTTGGCACCTAGAAAACATTCCAGAAGCAATTAGGAGACAGGCCATTGAAAAGGTAGTCACTGTAAAATTGGATGTTGACATTGTAAGGGTGTTTGGAAGATATTTCAGTGAGGTAGAAAACTGAAATAGTTGAGTTTGAGGCCAATGCAGGGACTAGAGAGGAAAGTTGAAAGATAATATTTTATCTTGTACTTCAGTCATGACCAGTGAAAACTTTTTTAAAACATCTACATTATGACAAAGACAAAAAAGGGGATTTTTATCAAGCTAATATACATCCATCAAAATTATTCCTAGGGATCCAGTCCCTTGGCTCTAAACCTGAATTTCTCAAGCTCTATTTTCGTATGCCATTTGGTTTCCTAAGAGAACCCAGTCACAGAGAAACCTCAACCATATATATAATAGGCAAAAAAAAACCCAAACTTGTATTGTAAATCAGTATGAACTTCCTGAATTCAAAGAGGTCTCTTGAGAGTATGGTTAACATCAATAAATCTCACAGAGATGAATGAAACAGAAGATATAGAAGATAATCCAGAGTTACTATGAAAAAATATAATGATTAAGAAGCACCAGCTAGGTTGGTTCTTCGAGCCAACCCGCTGTTCTGATAGTATTGGTTCTCCTTGAGCCGGCCCGCTGTTCTGGCAGTGACTCTCCCTTTGCCTGCTCTAATAAACTTTACTTTATTCTCACTCTGAAAAAAAAAAAAGAAGAAGAAGAACCAGCTATCTGCCTGGAACACACACAGCAGAGCCACACCCACAAATACATGGAAAGAACACCTTCAAATCTGAGACGTCTTGTGCCTCTGCAAATAGATCTCAAAATGAAGATGGCTAGATTTAACAAATAAAAATACAGGATTCCCAGTTAAGTCTGGCTTTCAACTAAACAACAAATATGGCTAGTGTAAATACTTAATATTAAAATATTATTGGTTGCCTATCTGAAATTCAAATGTCACTGGGCATCCTGCATTTTATCTGGCAACTCTACAGCTAAATGGCTGTGTACTCAAGTTTCAAAAGCACGCGAAAAATTATTAATAAGTGCTGCCACTTTAGACAGTCAACTGGCCCCAAGAGTCATAACTCTATCAGACTTCATTAAGAGCTGTTGGCACCTAGAAAACATTCCAGAAGCAATTAGGAGACAGGCCATTGAAAAGGTAGTCACTGTAAAATTGGATGTTGACATTGTAAGGGTGTTTGGAAGATATTTCAGTGAGGTAGAAAACTGAAATAGTTGAGTTTGAGGCCAATGCAGGGACTAGAGAGGAAAGTTGAAAGATAATATTTTATCTTGTACTTCAGTCATGACCAGTGAAAACTTTTTTAAAACATCTACATTATGACAAAGACAAAAAAGGGGATTTTTATCAAGCTAATATACATCCATCAAAATTATTCCTAGGGATCCAGTCCCTTGGCTCTAAACCTGAATTTCTCAAGCTCTATTTTCGTATGCCATTTGGTTTCCTAAGAGAACCCAGTCACAGAGAAACCTCAACCATATATATAATAGGCAAAAAAAAACCCAAACTTGTATTGTAAATCAGTATGAACTTCCTGAATTCAAAGAGGTCTCTTGAGAGTATGGTTAACATCAATAAATCTCACAGAGATGAATGAAACAGAAGATATAGAAGATAATCCAGAGTTACTATGAAAAAATATAATGATTAAGAAGCACCAGCTAGGTTGGTTCTTCGAGCCAACCCGCTGTTCTGATAGTATTGGTTCTCCTTGAGCCGGCCCGCTGTTCTGGCAGTGACTCTCCCTTTGCCTGCTCTAATAAACTTTACTTTATTCTCACTCTGAAAAAAAAAGAAGAAGAAGAACCAGCTATCTGCCTGGAACACACACAGCAGAGCCACACCCACAAATACATGGAAAGAACACCTTCAAATCTGAGACGTCTTGTGCCTCTGCAAATAGATCTCAAAATGAAGATGGCTAGATTTAACAAATAAAAATACAGGATTCCCAGTTAAGTCTGGCTTTCAACTAAACAACAAATATGGCTAGTGTAAATACTTAATATTAAAATATTATTGGTTGCCTATCTGAAATTCAAATGTCACTGGGCATCCTGCATTTTATCTGGCAACTCTACAGCTAAATGGCTGTGTACTCAAGTTTCAAAAACACGCGAAAAATTATTAATAAGTGCTGCCACTTTAGACAGTCAACTGGCCCCAAGAGTCATAACTCTATCACAGACTTCATTACTGATATCATACATTGGTCCTCTTATAGGAAAGGAACATCTAGATGATCCTGAATATGAATTATTTAATTTTTAAGATTATCATTAAATATCCACACAAAATGTTCAAATTCTCATTCTGAAAATCAGAGACTATGTCCCCTCATTCCCCCAAGGCAATCCTTGTATCATGGCATATTATCAGAGGTCTGCAGAGAAACAGAGGAGACGGAAGAGTGCTTGTGGAGGTCTGCAAGTTGAGAATCTGCAGGGTAAACCAGTGGGTTGGAGACCCAGAGAAGAGTCAAAATTCAAGTTCAAAGTCTGTCAGCTGGCAGAATGCCCTTTTCTGGGGAGATCAATCCTTTTCTAACAATACTTTCAACTGGTTGAATGAGACCCATCAACATCATGGAAGGTAACCTGCTTTACTAAAGTCTAGTGATTTAAATGTTATTCTCATCTAAAAAGACACCACCGGGCTTCCCCTGGTGGCCCAGTGGGTAAGGACACCGCCTTGCAGTGCAAGGGGCGCCGGTTTGATCCCTGGCCTGGGAGGATCCCATATGCCGCGGAGCAGCTGGACCAATGTGCCCAATTACAAAGCGGGAGCTCCGGAGCTCTGGAACGCATGCGCCCAGAGCTGGGGCTCTGCAACGACAGACGCCACCGCGATAGGAGGACCACAGGAGCCAAAGAACAAAGATGGATGAAAATAGAGAAGTGAAAGACCAATAGAAGTGGCCCGCCCGGTGCCCTCCCTCCCCAACCCTACCCCGGCCCAAAAATAAATAAATAAATCTTAAAAATATATATAATAATATTTTTTAAAAAATTAAAAAAATAAAGACACCATCACAGAAACATCGAGAAAATCGTTTTACCAAATATCTCAGTACAGTGACCTAGTCAAGTTGATACATAAAATTAACCATCACACTCACTGTGCTCACAGAACATCAAAAATACTTAATATTAAAATATTATTGGTTGCCTATCTGAAATTCAAATGTCACTGGGCATCCTGCATTTTATCTGGCAACTCTACAGCTAAATGGCTGTGTACTCAAGTTTCAAAAACACGCGAAAAATTATTAATAAGTGCTGCCACTTTAGACAGTCAACTGGCCCCAAGAGTCATAACTCTATCACAGACTTCATTACTGATATCATACATTGGTCCTCTTATAGGAAAGGAACATCTAGATGATCCTGAATATGAATTATTTAATTTTTAAGATTATCATTAAATATCCACACAAAATGTTCAAATTCTCATTCTGAAAATCAGAGACTATGTCCCCTCATTCCCCCAAGGCAATCCTTGTATCATGGCATATTATCAGAGGTCTGCAGAGAAACAGAGGAGACGGAAGAGTGCTTGTGGAGGTCTGCAAGTTGAGAATCTGCAGGGTAAACCAGTGGGTTGGAGACCCAGAGAAGAGTCAAAATTCAAGTTCAAAGTCTGTCAGCTGGCAGAATGCCCTTTTCTGGGGAGATCAATCCTTTTCTAACAATACTTTCAACTGGTTGAATGAGACCCATCAACATCATGGAAGGTAACCTGCTTTACTAAAGTCTAGTGATTTAAATGTTATTCTCATCTAAAAAGACACCACCGGGCTTCCCCTGGTGGCCCAGTGGGTAAGGACACCGCCTTGCAGTGCAAGGGGCGCCGGTTTGATCCCTGGCCTGGGAGGATCCCATATGCCGCGGAGCAGCTGGACCAATGTGCCCAATTACAAAGCGGGAGCTCCGGAGCTCTGGAACGCATGCGCCCAGAGCTGGGGCTCTGCAACGACAGACGCCACCGCGATAGGAGGACCACAGGAGCCAAAGAACAAAGATGGATGAAAATAGAGAAGTGAAAGACCAATAGAAGTGGCCCGCCCGGTGCCCTCCCTCCCCAACCCTACCCCGGCCCAAAAATAAATAAATAAATCTTAAAAATATATATAATAATATTTTTTAAAAAATTAAAAAAATAAAAAGACACCATCACAGAAACATCTAGAAAATTGTTTTACCAAATATCTCAGTACAGTGACCTAGTCAAGTTGATACATAAAATTAACCATCACACTCACTGTGCTCCACATCAAAGTATATAGTTCACTACATACCATACTTCCTACCAGAATCATAGTGACCCTTCATAATCTGGGTTCTCTCCTGAGGCCCTAATCTATATGCTGATTCTCAATTGTTAGTGTATCTAAGTGTGAGAAGTTTGTCAAAAATGAGATACCTGGGCTTCTCTGGTGGTCCAGTTGTTGAGTCCACTTTGCAGTGCAGAGGACTCTGGTTTGATCCCTGGTAGAGGAGGATCCCACACGCCTCAGAGCCGCTAAAACCTATGCACCCCAATTACTGAGCCTGCGCTCTGGAGCCCGAGTTCAGCAACAAAAGAAGACACAGCAATGAGAAGCTGGCATGACACAACAAAGAGCACCCCCAACTCACCACAACTAGAGAAAGACCACAAACAGCAACAAACACCCAGCACAGCTATAAATAAATAAATGTGTGCTCAGTTTCTCAGTCATGTCCTTCTCTTTGCAACCCCATGGATAGTAGTTTGCCAGGCTCCTCTATCCATGGGATTTTCCAGGCAAGAATACTGGTGTGGTTTGTTATTTCCCCCTCTAGGGGATTTTCCTGACCTGAGGATAGAACCCAGGTCTCCTGCCTGCATTGCAGGCACATTCTTCACTGCTGAGCTATTTGGAAACCCCAAATATATAAATAACATTAAAACCTTGAGGTTTCCCTGGTGGTCCAGTGGGTAGAGTCCTCCTTGCAGCGCAAGGGGCACCAGTTCAATCCCTGGCCTGGGAAGATTTCACGAGCTGTGGAGCAACTGGACTGGTGTGTCCAATTATGAGCCAGCACTCTGGAGTACATGCACCCAGGGTCGGTCCTCTGCAACAAGAGAGACCACTGCAATGGGGGGCCCACACAGGCCAAAGAATAAAGATGGATGGAAAATAAATAAATTAAAAAATCAATAAAGGAGGCCAAAATTAAAAAAAGAAAGAAAGAAGGAAAAACCATGACATCTTTAAAAAATGTGACACCTAAGCCTTACTTCCTAGGGCTGGAAGTAAGATCCCTAAGTCAGAAATTTTAATAAGGACCTGGGAGATACTTAGGGACCACTCTTTGAAAATATCACTATATTGAGTATAATTCAGCATGATGTAAGAGTTTTATTAGAGCAAAGTATGTCACAGAGTCCTACAAATCACAGTTGAGTCGATGAGATTCTATATTCTTCACATCTATCACAGTGGATTCTATAGTTTGTTATTCAGTAGAGCAGTTCATGTCCAAAAACTTCAGTGAGAACACCAGTGAGAATCTCTACTGTTCCATCCTCACTACCAAATCAATCCCTTTCTAGTCTAGCTTAAAGGGTGTCTGTAAGTGTCCATTGAATCTAAGCCAGGAGAGAGGGACTCAAATTATTCTTGATTTGAAATCCTACACAGAGATCCTGAGTGGTGGGAGTCATTGACTAAAAAAACAAATTCACAAAGGCATGTCATTTTTACAAGCAACATCAGGTTACTGAATTCAGGCTTATTTCTTTATGGTCCTTCCATCCTATAACAAGATTTGATCTGCCTCATTTTTATAATGTTAATGCATCTTAGAACCAAGAAGATAAAGAGTTTCCATGTGAGAATTCTGATGATGATAATAGTGACATGGATCAGAGACTTTGAAGGGTCTGCGATTTTAATCTACTTGCAAATGAAGCGGCATGCTTTTCCAGGCAAGAATACTGGTGTGGTTTGTTATTTCCTCTAGGATTTTCCTGACCTGAGGATAGAACCCAGGTCCTGCCTGCATTGCAGGCACATTCTTCACTGCTGAGCTATTTGGAAACCCCAAATATATAAATAACATTAAAACCTTGAGGTTTCCCTGGTGGTCCAGTGGGTAGAGTCCTCCTTGCAGCGCAAGGGGCACCAGTTCAATCCCTGGCCTGGGAAGATTTCACGAGCTGTGGAGCAACTGGACTGGTGTGTCCAATTATGAGCCAGCACTCTGGAGTACATGCACCCAGGGTCGGTCCTCTGCAACAAGAGAGACCACTGCAATGGGGGGCCCACACAGGCCAAAGAATAAAGATGGATGGAAAATAAATAAATTAAAAAATCAATAAAGGAGGCCAAAATTAAAAAAAGAAAGAAAGAAGGAAAAACCATGACATCTTTAAAAAATGTGACACCTAAGCCTTACTTCCTAGGGCTGGAAGTAAGATCCCTAAGTCAGAAATTTTAATAAGGACCTGGGAGATACTTAGGGACCACTCTTTGAAAATATCACTATATTGAGTATAATTCAGCATGATGTAAGAGTTTTATTAGAGCAAAGTATGTCACAGAGTCCTACAAATCACAGTTGAGTCGATGAGATTCTATATTCTTCACATCTATCACAGTGGATTCTATAGTTTGTTATTCAGTAGAGCAGTTCATGTCCAAAAACTTCAGTGAGAACACCAGTGAGAATCTCTACTGTTCCATCCTCACTACCAAATCAATCCCTTTCTAGTCTAGCTTAAAGGGTGTCTGTAAGTGTCCATTGAATCTAAGCCAGGAGAGAGGGACTCAAATTATTCTTGATTTGAAATCCTACACAGAGATCCTGAGTGGTGGGAGTCATTGACTAAAAAAACAAATTCACAAAGGCATGTCATTTTTTTACAAGCAACATCAGGTTACTGAATTCAGGCTTATTTCTTTATGGTCCTTCCATCCTATAACAAGATTTGATCTGCCTCATTTTTATAATGTTAATGCATCTTAGAACCAAGAAGATAAAGAGTTTCCATGTGAGAATTCTGATGATGATAATAGTGACATGGATCAGAGACTTTGAAGGGTCTGCGATTTTAATCTACTTGCAAATGAACAAGTTTCACGGATGTTGCTGAAGACATGAGCAACCTGTTTCAGAAACTGAGGACCTCATGACACTCAGGCCAGTAGGCAGCACGAGTATTAGCATCCATTCCACTCTCCCCTGAGGCCCGCGAGGTGACGTGGATGGGCCTGGATGAATGCTGACATACACAAAGAGTTGTCTCTTTTTTTCTGGTTGTGCTGAGTCTTCGTTGCTGCACGCAGGCTTTCTCTAATTGTGGTGATCAGAGGCTACTCTCATGAGTTACAGTGATCAGAGGTTATTGTGGTGGCTTCTCTTGTTGCAAAGGACAGGCTCTAGATGCATAGACTTGCAGCATGCAGGCTTAGCAGTCATGGCAGATAGGCTTGGTCGCTCTGCAATATGTGAAATCTCCTCAGACCAGAGATCGAATCCATATCCCTGCACTGGTGGGCAGATTCTTATCCACTGTAGTACCAGGAAAATCTGACAGTTGCATTTTAAAAGAAGAATCCTGAACTTAGGGATCCTTAGCCTTTCATAATGGGCAGTAAATATATTTATCCTTTGCTCCAGAGAGAGACACTATCTGTGTTCCAAAGCAGGATATGTAAGAGATGCAAGCTCAGTCCCTGGGTCAGGAAGATCCCCTGGAGGAGGAAATGGCAACCCACTCCAGTATCTTGCCTGGAAGTCCCATGGACAGAGGAGTCCGACAGGCTACAGTCCATGGAGTCACAAAGAATTGGACATGACTGAGCATGTGTTCATGCATGCACACTCAACCTTAATTATTCATAAAGGTCAAAATACAGTCACATTGCAGGCTGGGGCTTCAACATATAACTTTATGTGGGAGGGGACTCATTCAGTCCATAACACCAACCTATCTCTTTCTGTCAAGGGTCAACTCAATAGGATTCCTATAAACATACTAATATAAAAGAAATGGTTATGTTCTTCAATGTGAGACAGATTCTAACACTATGTCATTCCTGCTTTGAGCAATGTAGGAACCCAGAGAAGTAGAGTGGCCTAGATTGCATGTAGCTTGTCATCTGCAGCCACTAAATTGTGCCTCCCCAGAGCACTGTGCTGAGAGCTCGGCTACAGGGCCCTGAACTGTTGTAACACCTGCCAGAACCTTGGTCCCATATTTACATAAACCTACCACAGATGTAAATAATAATGACAATGTCTTAACAAAGACATTCTCCTAGTCTGTTCATTCAATGTAATTCTTTATTATTGTTTAGATCAGCAAAAACAATAATGGGGATAAGTTAGGTAACTTACTTCTTCCCTTGCAAAAATATTCAGTCACTAAATACATGGTAAGGTATTTATTAGATGATGTGAAAAGATGTTTGTGATGATTCATTATGAGAAAAAAGTGATCATATTTTTATTTCTTTTTTATATTTTTTTCCAGTATGATCATATTTTTAAAATAAAAAATACTGAAAATGTATTTACAAATGTAAACACAAAGCAAGTCAGAGTTTTCTTCCTTCCTCGTCTCTCTACTTGTCCTTCTCTTCTATTCCTTCCTCGGAGAAGTTTTGAGTTTTGTTAAGTCATTGTTGTTGCTACAGTCATTTTTTATTCCATTTTATTTTGTTTGTGTCTTTTTAAGATAGGAAAAAAGGAGACAGAGAATCTTTTAACCTAGTAAGATACTGGATTTATACCACAAAAAGGCATCAATACAACTGAAGTGGTTTTTTGGTATTATTATTTTTGTCCTATACATAGTAACTCTGTATAAAGTTCCTTCTAAGGAAGAACAGGATGAAAGGTGCTAGAACCACTCTCTAGGAAGGGAAGTCAATCAAATCAATAAACTAGGAGACAGAGAAAGAAGATCAAAAATTCTAAGATAAGAAAGAAAGAAGCCTACTTGATTGCTTTTTTTTTTTTTTGGTAATTGTTACTGTTGCTATGTTCCACTCATGTGAGTATTTGTTAACCATTCCTACTAGAGCAGGGACAGGCAAACTATGGCCCAAGGACCAAATTGTATGGCCCATAAGCCAAGTATAGTTTTAAACTTTTTTAATGTTTAGGAAAAAAGGTTATGTTCTTCAATGTGAGACAGATTCTAACACTATGTCATTCCTGCTTTGAGCAATGTAGGAACCCAGAGAAGTAGAGTGGCCTAGATTGCATGTAGCTTGTCATCTGCAGCCACTAAATTGTGCCTCCCCAGAGCACTGTGCTGAGAGCTCGGCTACAGGGCCCTGAACTGTTGTAACACCTGCCAGAACCTTGGTCCCATATTTACATAAACCTACCACAGATGTAAATAATAATGACAATGTCTTAACAAAGACATTCTCCTAGTCTGTTCATTCAATGTAATTCTTTATTATTGTTTAGATCAGCAAAAACAATAATGGGGATAAGTTAGGTAACTTACTTCTTCCCTTGCAAAAATATTCAGTCACTAAATACATGGTAAGGTATTTATTAGATGATGTGAAAAGATGTTTGTGATGATTCATTATGAGAAAAAAGTGATCATATTTTTATTTCTTTTTTATATTTTTTTCCAGTATGATCATATTTTTAAAATAAAAAATACTGAAAATGTATTTACAAATGTAAACACAAAGCAAGTCAGAGTTTTCTTCCTTCCTCGTCTCTCTACTTGTCCTTCTCTTCTATTCCTTCCTCGGAGAAGTTTTGAGTTTTGTTAAGTCATTGTTGTTGCTACAGTCATTTTTTATTCCATTTTATTTTGTTTGTGTCTTTTTAAGATAGGAAAAAAGGAGACAGAGAATCTTTTAACCTAGTAAGATACTGGATTTATACCACAAAAAGGCATCAATACAACTGAAGTGGTTTTTTGGTATTATTATTTTTGTCCTATACATAGTAACTCTGTATAAAGTTCCTTCTAAGGAAGAACAGGATGAAAGGTGCTAGAACCACTCTCTAGGAAGGGAAGTCAATCAAATCAATAAACTAGGAGACAGAGAAAGAAGATCAAAAATTCTAAGATAAGAAAGAAAGAAGCCTACTTGATTGCTTTTTTTTTTTTTTGGTAATTGTTACTGTTGCTATGTTCCACTCATGTGAGTATTTGTTAACCATTCCTACTAGAGCAGGGACAGGCAAACTATGGCCCAAGGACCAAATTGTATGGCCCATAAGCCAAGTATAGTTTTAAACTTTTTTAATGTTTAGGAAAAAAAATCAAGAAAAATTATTTCATAACATGTAAAAATTATTTTAAAATTTACATGTCAGTGTCCATAAATAAAATTGTATTGAAACACACACACACACAAAAAAAGAAAGAAGCCAAAGACAAAGGAGCAACTTACATGTCCCTCAAGAGATGAATGGATAAAGATATATAGAGAGATATATAGATACAGATATGTCTGTATATACACACACACACAATGAGATACTACTCAGCCATAAAAAAGAATGAAATTGTACCGTTTTCATCAACATAGCTGAAACTGGAGGGCATTTTGCTTAAGTGAAATAAGCCAGAGAGAGAAAGACAAACACTATATGATATCACTTACACATGGAATCTTAAAAATACAACAAACTAATGAGTATAACAAAAAAGAAACAAATCCACAGATATAGAGGACAAATCAGTAGCTGCTAGTGGGGAGAGGGAAAATATAGGGATAGAGGATGAACAGATAAACTATTAAGTAAAAAATAAACCCTACTGATATCTTGTACACCACAAGGAATATAGCCAATATCTTATAATAACTATAAACAGAATATAACTTTTAAGAGTATAAATCACTATATAGTAGACCTATATCATATAATATTTCACAGCACCTATACTTTAATAAAATTTAGAAAATGGAATTTTAGAGAACAGAACAAAGTGGGGCAAGAAGACCAGAGGAATTCCATCAGAAATCCATCAGAGGCAAACCAGGGATGGACTGACACATAACCCAAAAAAGTAGTAGAGGATCATCCTGTCCCTCCTCCTAACACTGGATGGATCCTCAACATCTGGTAGTGATGGTTTCTTAGTGTACCTCAACCTTAATAACTTTCCACACTCCACTGACATGACTGAAGTGTATGTGTTTGTGTGCACGCATGTGTGTCTTAAAATTTCTGAAAAACTGTCAGATTTGATATATACCACAGTGTTAATAGTACTTATGCAAGAGTAGTGAGATTATGCAGTTTTGATTCTTTTCATTTATCTCTATTTTCTAACTTTTCTCCTTCTCAGGTAGCACTAGTGGGTAAAGAACTCGTCTGCCAATACAGGAACTATAAGAGACGTGGGTTCAGTTCCTGGGTTGGGAAGATTCCCTGGAGGAGGGCATGGCAGCCCACTCCAGTATTCTTACCTGGAAAATTCCATGGACAAAGGAACCTGGTGGGCTACAGTCCATAGAGTCGTGTAAGAGTCAGGCACAACTGAAGTGACTAAACAACGATCTAAATTTTCTGCACAAGCATGGAGAATTTTGAGTAAGATTTTTTAAATAATAACTATGATTTTAAGAGAAACAGAGAAAGGAAGCCTGCAAGGGAGATTCAGACCAAGAAGACATTCTGATCCACTCTGCATGTTCCATTCTGTACAGCAAAACACGTTGGATACTTCAGAAGACTACAAAGTTGGAAGGGATCCAAGAGGTGAGCCAGTCCTTCTGCGTAAGGGAATAAACTCAGGCCAGAGGTGCCTAGTAGTGCACCCAATAAAGAGTTACAGCAGCAGAGGAGGGAAATAATTTAGATTTATTCATTCTTAACCCAGTATTTTAGTAGGTTCCTGGAGAAGCAGCACCATTACAGTTTAAGGCCCTACAGTGTCTCTAATTAGGTCCAAAAAGCAAAAATAAAAATGTGAGGGTTTCTTTTGCCAACAGCAAAAAAATGGAATCAGCAAAACTTGAAGGTATTAGTCTAATCAATTTGTAGATATCTTCAGTCAGGAGCCAATCTCTCAGGAGGTGTTGAGTAGATATGCATCTATAACGTGCCTCTCTTTAAGCAAAGTGCTGATCTCAGCACTATATTTTCTTCCTTTATAACACCCTCTTCTGGGGAATGGGACCTGATTTTCTTAGTGTACCTCAACCTTAATAACTTTCCACACTCCACTGACATGACTGAAGTGTATGTGTTTGTGTGCACGCATGTGTGTCTTAAAATTTCTGAAAAACTGTCAGATTTGATATATACCACAGTGTTAATAGTACTTATGCAAGAGTAGTGAGATTATGCAGTTTTGATTCTTTTCATTTATCTCTATTTTCTAACTTTTCTCCTTCTCAGGTAGCACTAGTGGGTAAAGAACTCGTCTGCCAATACAGGAACTATAAGAGACGTGGGTTCAGTTCCTGGGTTGGGAAGATTCCCTGGAGGAGGGCATGGCAGCCCACTCCAGTATTCTTACCTGGAAAATTCCATGGACAAAGGAACCTGGTGGGCTACAGTCCATAGAGTCGTGTAAGAGTCAGGCACAACTGAAGTGACTAAACAACGATCTAAATTTTCTGCACAAGCATGGAGAATTTTGAGTAAGATTTTTTAAATAATAACTATGATTTTAAGAGAAACAGAGAAAGGAAGCCTGCAAGGGAGATTCAGACCAAGAAGACATTCTGATCCACTCTGCATGTTCCATTCTGTACAGCAAAACACGTTGGATACTTCAGAAGACTACAAAGTTGGAAGGGATCCAAGAGGTGAGCCAGTCCTTCTGCGTAAGGGAATAAACTCAGGCCAGAGGTGCCTAGTAGTGCACCCAATAAAGAGTTACAGCAGCAGAGGAGGGAAATAATTTAGATTTATTCATTCTTAACCCAGTATTTTAGTAGGTTCCTGGAGAAGCAGCACCATTACAGTTTAAGGCCCTACAGTGTCTCTAATTAGGTCCAAAAAGCAAAAAATAAAAATGTGAGGGTTTCTTTTGCCAACAGCAAAAAAATGGAATCAGCAAAACTTGAAGGTATTAGTCTAATCAATTTGTAGATATCTTCAGTCAGGAGCCAATCTCTCAGGAGGTGTTGAGTAGATATGCATCTATAACGTGCCTCTCTTTAAGCAAAGTGCTGATCTCAGCACTATATTTTCTTCCTTTATAACACCCTCTTCTGGGGGAAACCTGCTCTGGGATTGGGTCACCAATGATTTTCTTATCCCTTCTCCAGAGAGCGAAGGGTACAGCAGAAATCAACAGAACATTGTAATTTATCCTCCAATTAAAAAAATGAGTGCAAGAACATTATTATTAAAACCCAGATTTTTTCAGTATCATATTTTTAAAATGTGCCTAATACATAGACAACATTTTAATTTTGTCTCTCTTTTATTTCTAAGGATAGATCTTTAAAGAAACTTTTACAATAATTTTTGCCTCCAGCCTGCCTCAGGTAAATGAACATAACAGGGTACACAAAGTTCTTGGAGCTGCCCGGACATGGACAGCAGAAGCAAACAGCAGGTGCTTTGCCCTCGTGAAAAGTTATCTGCTGAGCCTGGCAAGACTCTGAACCGTAAAGGAACTTTCCTGTATTTCTCAATGAGATCTAACCCCATTTGTATTTCTCAAATAGGTACAGAAATTGAAACCAGGAACCATTAGTTTGGGGGAGAATCAAATGCCAAAATTGTTCGGCAGCGTGGGTAAAAAATGAGGTGAGAGGCACAAAGAGGAAGCTCTCCGAAAGCAGAGACTGTAATTAAGTCAACTTTCAAATGTAACTTCTTTCTTTCCCACGTATTCGAAATCTGCTGTCTTTCCCATAGGCCTGCAGATGGTGGCTCAAGGGTGGCCGTCACTGATCTCTGAAGGGTGAGACTGGAACCGAAACCCACAAGCCTTGCACCTGTGGGGTCAGCTTCATTCACAGTACTGACCCTCGCTGGTTTCCAAGACCTTCCTCAGTAAACGTGATCCCCACAAGGAACACTTAGAACATCACCTTCTCTTTAATAGTCTAGTTTTAAGTCTTGCTCCGAGTAGATCCAGGGCAGATATTTTATCTCAGTACTCAATTTGGTAAAACCTGAGATGGATACTTCCTGACTGACACATCATCCAGCCAAGGGATGTTTAACTATTACAACTTGGGCTTCAATTAGCATCTTTTGTTTTTCAAAATGACTTAACCTGCCACAAAAGTGCTGATCTCAGCACTATATTTTCTTCCTTTATAACACCCTCTTCTGGGGGAAACCTGCTCTGGGATTGGGTCACCAATGATTTTCTTATCCCTTCTCCAGAGAGCGAAGGGTACAGCAGAAATCAACAGAACAT
Source organism: Tragulus kanchil (assembly GCA_022376925.1). NCBI lineage: Eukaryota > Metazoa > Chordata > Mammalia > Artiodactyla > Tragulidae > Tragulus > Tragulus kanchil. The sequence goes on from JAIOJX010000024.1 coordinate 149,212,319, forward strand.
TGTAATTTATCCTCCAATTAAAAAAATGAGTGCAAGAACATTATTATTAAAACCCAGATTTTTTCAGTATCATATTTTTAAAATGTGCCTAATACATAGACAACATTTTAATTTTGTCTCTCTTTTATTTCTAAGGATAGATCTTTAAAGAAACTTTTACAATAATTTTTGCCTCCAGCCTGCCTCAGGTAAATGAACATAACAGGGTACACAAAGTTCTTGGAGCTGCCCGGACATGGACAGCAGAAGCAAACAGCAGGTGCTTTGCCCTCGTGAAAAGTTATCTGCTGAGCCTGGCAAGACTCTGAACCGTAAAGGAACTTTCCTGTATTTCTCAATGAGATCTAACCCCATTTGTATTTCTCAAATAGGTACAGAAATTGAAACCAGGAACCATTAGTTTGGGGGAGAATCAAATGCCAAAATTGTTCGGCAGCGTGGGTAAAAAATGAGGTGAGAGGCACAAAGAGGAAGCTCTCCAAAGCAGAGACTGTAATTAAGTCAACTTTCAAATGTAACTTCTTTCTTTCCCACGTATTCGAAATCTGCTGTCTTTCCCATAGGCCTGCAGATGGTGGCTCAAGGGTGGCCGTCACTGATCTCTGAAGGGTGAGACTGGAACCGAAACCCACAAGCCTTGCACCTGTGGGGTCAGCTTCATTCACAGTACTGACCCTCGCTGGTTTCCAAGACCTTCCTCAGTAAACGTGATCCCCACAAGGAACACTTAGAACATCACCTTCTCTTTAATAGTCTAGTTTTAAGTCTTGCTCCGAGTAGATCCAGGGCAGATATTTTATCTCAGTACTCAATTTGGTAAAACCTGAGATGGATACTTCCTGACTGACACATCATCCAGCCAAGGGATGTTTAACTATTACAACTTGGGCTTCAATTAGCATCTTTTGTTTTTCAAAAATGACTTAACCTGCCACAAAAGCATTGCTCTACCCTTCACAGAGTTTATCACCTCCATTTTCCCATTTTCACCTGGATTACAGAGAAAGCATGCAGAGGACACATGGGTAAGGCCCAGGCAGAGGTCTTATCCAACGTAAGCTGCCATTTCCCATCAAAGGAGCTGTCCCTAGGTACAGGGGAAATCTGGAAAATACCATGAATAATGGAAATATTAGACCACATTGGGGTGGGTAGAGGAAAGCTGTGGAGGAGAGACAGAGACACCAAGAATTTCTACAAAGAAAAAGGACCCTGAGGTTTGTCCACAATACTTATCTTCATTTTACAGAATGAAAAAAACAATGCACAGCGAAGTTAACCCAGCCAAATGATACAACTAAATTATAAAGGTTCCTATAAATGCTTTTTCAATATGTGCATCACATTATATATCTTTTGAAACATTAAAGATTACTAAGCAATTATCATTCTAGTGCTTTTGGAACATATGCTTTAAGAAATAAGCAACTGATTTTTATGAAGAAGACTTTGAACTGGCAGTCAATCCAGATGACAATTTTATACTCTTTGAGAACAGTTCGTTGCAGAGTAGAAATGGCCCTTACTCACAAGATAAACCTGACTCCAGGGCAGAAAAGAATGTTTTATTTCGCCTCCAGATATCCATGTGAGTACCTACTGTGAGCTTATCCCTGTGCTGAACTCATATTCCACATAAAAGTGTCCATACTCTCTTTTTTTCAAAATTCTAAAAGTCTAACAAGGTTGGAGAGATAACCAACTCCACCCTGTGTTTGCCGTTTCCTCAGGGTAAACGAAACCCACAAGCCTTGCACCTGTGGGGTCAGCTTCATTCACAGTACTGACCTCGCTGGTTTCCAAGACCTTCCTCAGTAAACGTGATCCCCACAAGGAACACTTAGAACATCACCTTCTCTTTAATAGTCTAGTTTTAAGTCTTGCCCCGAGTAGATCCAGGGCAGATATTTTATCTCAGTACTCAATTTGGTAAAACCTGAGATGGATACTTCCTGACTGACACATCATCCAGCCAAGGGATGTTTAACTATTACAACTTGGGCTTCAATTAGCATCTTTTGTTTTTCAAAAATGACTTAACCTGCCACAAAAGCATTGCTCTACCCTTCACAGAGTTTATCACCTCCATTTTCCCATTTTCACCTGGATTACAGAGAAAGCATGCAGAGGACACATGGGTAAGGCCCAGGCAGAGGTCTTATCCAACGTAAGCTGCCATTTCCCATCAAAGGAGCTGTCCCTAGGTACAGGGGAAATCTGGAAAATACCATGAATAATGGAAATATTAGACCACATTGGGGTGGGTAGAGGAAAGCTGTGGAGGAGAGACAGAGACACCAAGAATTTCTACAAAGAAAAAGGACCCTGAGGTTTGTCCACAATACTTATCTTCATTTTACAGAATGAAAAAAACAATGCACAGCGAAGTTAACCCAGCCAAATGATACAACTAAATTATAAAGGTTCCTATAAATGCTTTTTCAATATGTGCATCACATTATATATCTTTTGAAACATTAAAGATTACTAAGCAATTATCATTCTAGTGCTTTTGGAACATATGCTTTAAGAAATAAGCAACTGATTTTTATGAAGAAGACTTTGAACTGGCAGTCAATCCAGATGACAATTTTATACTCTTTGAGAACAGTTCGTTGCAGAGTAGAAATGGCCCTTACTCACAAGATAAACCTGACTCCAGGGCAGAAAAGAATGTTTTATTTCGCCTCCAGATATCCATGTGAGTACCTACTGTGAGCTTATCCCTGTGCTGAACTCATATTCCACATAAAAGTGTCCATACTCTCTTTTTTTCAAAATTCTAAAAGTCTAACAAGGTTGGAGAGATAACCAACTCCACCCTGTGTGTGCTTAGTCACTCAGTTGTATCTGACTCTTTGTGAACCCACGGACTATAGACCACCAGGCTCCCCTGTCTGTGGAATTCTCCAGGGAAGTACACTGGAGTGGGTAGCCATTCTTTTCTCCAGGGGATCTCCCCAACCCAGGGACTGAATCCACACCTTCTGTGTTGCAAATGGATTCTTTACCATCTGAGCCACCCGGGGAAGTCCCTGGTGGCTAACTCTAACATAATGCAGAGAAAAGAAGCATCCAGAGCTACAAGTGAGGCGCATTTGGGGAAATGCCCACAGGAAGTAACAAGATGACCAAAGAAATTTCAAGAACTGTTATCCAACATTCACTTTTCAGCCACAACCACAGACAGAAGCCCTGGTTCCTCCTCCACCCCGCAAAACAAGAATCAGCTATATAATTACAAGATTGAGTTGGAGACCAATCTGGTCCCTAAATGGTGTTAGCAATGTGAGAACGACTAGAGGCAAGCCTTGAAGGTTTCCTGGAGGAAGGGTGGACAATCAAAGAGCAAAGTCAGGCATGGTAGGCCTCAGTGGTGTCTGGCACAAGACAGAATGGTTCAGACCTGTTGGATACCAACAGGAAGTATCAATTTTAAAAAAGGAGGAGAGGAAACAAAAAGCAACCTAGCCAAAACCTGATTTAAGCCATTTGATCCAGAGATAAATGTAGATAGACTAAAACCATCAAAATGTGCAAAATGAAAAACCAAAGCAACATGTTAGGACTTCCCAAGTGGCTCTAGTGGTAAAGAACCCAGCTGTGGGCTTCCCCTGGTAGTCCAGTAACTGATTTTTATGAAGAAGACTTTGAACTGGCAGTCAATCCAGATGACAATTTTATACTCTTTGAGAACAGTTCGTTGCAGAGTAGAAATGGCCCTTACTCACAAGATAAACCTGACTCCAGGGCAGAAAAGAATGTTTTATTTCGCCTCCAGATATCCATGTGAGTACCTACTGTGAGCTTATCCCTGTGCTGAACTCATATTCCACATAAAAGTGTCCATACTCTCTTTTTTTCAAAATTCTAAAAGTCTAACAAGGTTGGAGAGATAACCAACTCCACCCTGTGTGTGCTTAGTCACTCAGTTGTATCTGACTCTTTGTGAACCCACGGACTATAGACCACCAGGCTCCCCTGTCTGTGGAATTCTCCAGGGAAGTACACTGGAGTGGGTAGCCATTCTTTTCTCCAGGGGATCTCCCCAACCCAGGGACTGAATCCACACCTTCTGTGTTGCAAATGGATTCTTTACCATCTGAGCCACCCGGGGAAGTCCCTGGTGGCTAACTCTAACATAATGCAGAGAAAAGAAGCATCCAGAGCTACAAGTGAGGCGCATTTGGGGAAATGCCCACAGGAAGTAACAAGATGACCAAAGAAATTTCAAGAACTGTTATCCAACATTCACTTTTCAGCCACAACCACAGACAGAAGCCCTGGTTCCTCCTCCACCCGCAAAACAAGAATCAGCTATATAATTACAAGATTGAGTTGGAGACCAATCTGGTCCCTAAATGGTGTTAGCAATGTGAGAACGACTAGAGGCAAGCCTTGAAGGTTTCCTGGAGGAAGGGTGGACAATCAAAGAGCAAAGTCAGGCATGGTAGGCCTCAGTGGTGTCTGGCACAAGACAGAATGGTTCAGACCTGTTGGATACCAACAGGAAGTATCAATTTTAAAAAAGGAGGAGAGGAAACAAAAAGCAACCTAGCCAAAACCTGATTTAAGCCATTTGATCCAGAGATAAATGTAGATAGACTAAAACCATCAAAATGTGCAAAATGAAAAACCAAAGCAACATGTTAGGACTTCCCAAGTGGCTCTAGTGGTAAAGAACCCAGCTGTGGGCTTCCCCTGGTAGTCCAGTGGATAAGGACACTGCCTTGCAGTGCAAGGGGCGCCGGTTCAATCCCTGGCCTGGGAAGATCCCACGTGCCGTGGAGCGGCTGGACTGATGTGTCCAATCAGCGAGTCGGAGCTCTGGAGCGCATGCGCCCAGAGCCGGTGCTCTGCGACAACAGAGGCCACCGCGAGGGGAGGCCCACACGGGCCAAAGAACAAAGACGGATGAAAACAGAGAAATGAAAGACCAATAGAAGTGGCCCGCCCGCTCCCCTCCCTCCCCAACCCGCCCCCCCAAAATAAATAAATAAAATTAAAAAAAAAAAGAACCCAGCTGCAATGCAGGAGTCATAAGAGACATGGGTTCGATCCCTGGGTCAAGAAGATTCCCTGGAGAAGAGCACAACAACACACTCCAGTATTCCTGCCTGGAGAATTTCATGGACAGTGGAGCCTGATGGGCTACAGTTCACAAGGTCACAAAGAATTGAACATGGCTTATCAACTTAGCATGCAAACACCATGATGTTACCAGCAGCAGTTTTCTGAGAGCTTACTATTTTGTAGGATGTTATGCTTCTTGCTAAGACTGCAAGACAGATGGAATTCTGCCTTTGCATTTAAAGACGTACAGGAACACAAGAAATGCCAAATGAGAGTTAGATGAGAAGTATATGCTGGGGGACACAGGACAAAGTAATCAAAGATCCAGACGCCAAGAGGTAAGCCAGAAAAGGTCTATGATAAAGGAGGGTAAGACAGCTGGGACTCAGGAGAGAGAAGTAAGGATGTGGGACACTTTATAGTGAAAGTTTGTGTGTGTGTGTGTGTGTGTTAGTTGTTCAGTTGGGTCTGACTGTTCATGACTCCCAGTAGCCCACCAGGTTCCTCTGTCTATGGGATTCTCCAGGTGAGAATATTGGAGTGGGTTGTTATTTCCTCTTCCAGAGAATCTTCCCAACCAAAGGATCGAACCCAGGTTTTCTGCATTGCAGGCAATTTCTTTACTATCTGAGAAAAAGATCAATTTGAGATTATATTCAATTACCATAAAGATACTCATAATATTCTGTGGTACACAGTACATCCAGCCACAAACTGAAACCATTTGAACCCCAATGAGTTTTCCAGGATGTGAAATGGCAACCATGTCCTCAAAGAGTTAGAGGGTTATTGTTCAGTCACTAAATCATGTCTGACTCTTTGTGACCCCATGGACTGAGCACACCAGGCTTCCCTGTACCCCACTATCTCCCAGAGTTTGTACAAGTTTATAATCATTGAGTTGGTGATGCTATCCAATCATCTCATTTTCTGCTGCCCTCTTCATTGAGGATATGTGTACTCTAAATAATAATAATAATAATAATAATCAGTTCCCTATGCTCACCATAGTTACTTCACCATGGCCAAAAGGCAAGCCCTGTTTTAGAGGCTGAGGAATGATGCCTCTAATACAAATGACACAATTAATTAGCAATATCTTCTGTGAAGATGTTTATTTATAAGCTGTGCATTTCTGTGTTAAAATATTCAGATGTGTAACATTTATATATGATAACTTTCAAAGAGTACCTTATACTTAGCATAGCATGGAAGTAGCCTTGTATTTAGAAAAAGTGAAATTAATCTCTTTTGTTTAGAAAGTATAATGGGAAATTATTATGCTTGTTTGGAAAGTGCTTTATTTATGCAAATATGCATTTTACTTATGTAGCAAATAATTAATTTACTTCCTAATGCAACCCACATTCAATCATCTCCCAGATATCTTACTGTCCTCTTTGAAGAACCAAATGTATTCCATGCTTTATATTCAAAACACAAGCAAAATATCTGTAAAAATTCAAAGCACTGTTTAATTATTAGTATCTCAATACCCTTAGGCTTGACAGGAAAAATGTTATAGAAATCTGAGCAGAGGTGATGTCCACTGTCATTTGACTAGAGAGAACTATTGACATGGGAGATTTCTGGGGTTAGATTTAGGAAATGTAAACTCAAACTGAGAAATTTGGCCTTCCCATGTTCTAATCAACTAGCAATGTTTAGCAAGCTTTTCCTGTAAAGGGTCAGAAAGTGAATATTTTTGGTTTTATAGGTCATACAATCTCTGTCGAAATTGAATTCTTGTTACAGTCAAAAGGCAACCACAGACCTTGTAATTGAAGGGGTGGCTGTCTGAGTTCCAATAAAATTTCATTTTTGAATGAGTGGTCTAGATTTGGCCACAACATGACCCCTGAACTAGGTATTGACATGAATCAGTAATAACAAACAGGGAAAACCAGTTCTCCTTTACAAGGGCTTGGTCTCTGGAGGCAGCTGTACACGCGGAGGAACTCTGCCTATGCGAAGGAAGAGCCCTGGGGACTCCACATTTACATATCAGAAGAGTTGAACAGGCTCTTAAGAGAGAGTGACTGCAGAGATTAAAGATTCTTCTGTCACAAGGTCTAACCAGGAATTAGGAGGAATCTGAATTTTCATTTCAGGATTCTATTAAAACACATTCTTCCTGCAAATCAAAACTACAATGAGATATCACTTCACACCAGTCAGAATGGCTAGCATCAAACAATCCACCAATGACAAATGCTGCAGAGGTTGTGGAGAGAAGGTATTCTTTCGTGTTAAATTATTCAGATGTGTAACATTTATATATGATAACTTTCAAAGAGTACCTTATACTTAGCATAGCATGGAAGTAGCCTTGTATTTAGAAAAAGTGAAATTAATCTCTTTTGTTTAGAAAGTATAATGGGAAATTATTATGCTTGTTTGGAAAGTGCTTTATTTATGCAAATATGCATTTTACTTATGTAGCAAATAATTAATTTACTTCCTAATGCAACCCACATTCAATCATCTCCCAGATATCTTACTGTCCTCTTTGAAGAACCAAATGTATTCCATGCTTTATATTCAAAACACAAGCAAAATATCTGTAAAAATTCAAAGCACTGTTTAATTATTAGTATCTCAATACCCTTAGGCTTGACAGGAAAAATGTTATAGAAATCTGAGCAGAGGTGATGTCCACTGTCATTTGACTAGAGAGAACTATTGACATGGGAGATTTCTGGGGTTAGATTTAGGAAATGTAAACTCAAACTGAGAAATTTGGCCTTCCCATGTTCTAATCAACTAGCAATGTTTAGCAAGCTTTTCCTGTAAAGGGTCAGAAAGTGAATATTTTTGGTTTTATAGGTCATACAATCTCTGTCGAAATTGAATTCTTGTTACAGTCAAAAGGCAACCACAGACCTTGTAATTGAAGGGGTGGCTGTCTGAGTTCCAATAAAATTTCATTTTTGAATGAGTGGTCTAGATTTGGCCACAACATGACCCCTGAACTAGGTATTGACATGAATCAGTAATAACAAACAGGGAAAACCAGTTCTCCTTTACAAGGGCTTGGTCTCTGGAGGCAGCTGTACACGCGGAGGAACTCTGCCTATGCGAAGGAAGAGCCCTGGGGACTCCACATTTACATATCAGAAGAGTTGAACAGGCTCTTAAGAGAGAGTGACTGCAGAGATTAAAGATTCTTCTGTCACAAGGTCTAACCAGGAATTAGGAGGAATCTGAATTTTCATTTCAGGATTCTATTAAAACACATTCTTCCTGCAAATCAAAACTACAATGAGATATCACTTCACACCAGTCAGAATGGCTAGCATCAAACAATCCACCAATGACAAATGCTGCAGAGGTTGTGGAGAGAAGGTATGACCTGTATTATTGGTAAAAATGTAAACTGGTACAGCCACTGTGGAGAACCGTATGGAGGATACTTAAAAAACTAAACACAGAGCTACCATATGACCCTGAAATCCCACTCCTGGGTCTATATATCCAGAGAAGAACATGATCTGAAAAGGTACATTCACCCCAGTGTTCAATGTAGCACTGTTTAAGATGGTCAAGACATGGAAGCAATCTAAATGTTCATTGACAGAGAAATCGATAAAGACGTGGTATATATACACAATGGAATGTTACTCAGCTACTAAAAAGAATGAAATAAGACCCTTTTCAGCAACATGAATGAACCTAGGGAGTGTCATACTGAGTAAAGTAAGTCAGACAGAGAAGGAGAAATATCATATGACATCCCTTATGTGCAGTATCTAAAACGAAATCATAGAAATGAACTTACTTGCAAAACAGAAAGAGACTCACAGACTTAGAAAATGAACCCATGGCTGCTGTGGGGAAGGGATAGTTAAGGACTTTGGAAAGGTCATGTACACACTGTTATATTTAAAATGGATAACTAACAACGTCCTGTTGTATAGCACATGGAACTCTGCTCAATGTTATGTACCAGCCTGGATGAGAGGAGGGTTTGGGGGAGAACGGATACATGTACATGTATGACTGGGTCCCTTTACTATTCACCTAAAACTATGACAATGCTGTTAATTGGCTATGCCCAAATAAGAAACGTTTTTGAGGTTTAAAAAAGAAGAAGAAGAAGAAGATTCTACTCCAAAAAACAAAAAAAGCATTTCTTCCAACCCCCACACACCCTCTTCCCATTTGAGGTCATCCCATATTTTCTCCTACAAAGGTGCTTTTAGCCTAAAGAAATCTTTACTCTACTGTTGCTATGGCAAAGCTTAATTTCAGTTCACAGACTGGGTTCAAAGTCAATACAGGAAGAAGACTGGCATGCTAAATAGCTTCCTTTGTTCTTTGTGTACAATTTAGTTCTTCAATTTCCTAAAGTATATGAAATATTTCAATTCCAATTATCTCCATGGGAAGGAGGACTTCCCCTTTCCCTTATTTTATAGTTCCAAGGGGATCACATATCCCCTGTGATGATAAAAGATTTTTTTTTAAGAGTTGAGGAGGGGACAACTCCCTACAATAAAAGAGTTTTTGATAAATAATTCTCCCCAGTATTTTCAAATTGCTTCACTTAATATCCTTTACTCGAAAGAAATCGTATGAAGAGTTTGAGAGAACAATGCATAGATTCTTCTTTTAATTTTCAACTTTCTAAATCCCTTGGAGTCATTGTCTTAAACGCAGAGTCTATTTCTGAAGTGGCTACTCATCTTACCCCCCATCACTTCCTCTACTTCTTCGTGTTTCTGTCATTTTTCATCCATTCTGGTGAGCAAATCAATCCTTCTCAGAAAGACAGCATCATTCACAATGAATTCTTCGGGATAGGGCGTTTATCTCACTCCCAGATGATGGTAACCTTTCCAATCACTTCTCCATTTCTGTCTTATTGGGCCTTGTTAATGTTTCAGTTCTTTAATGTAGTACTGAGCAGGCAGCAGGTTGAAAAGACATAGAGGAGCACTGTGAGACAGAGGCACTTAAGAGTCTGAGATACTTGCTAATGCATGAGAAAAGAGAAATCTCCTATGTTCTAGCACAGGAGAATTATGTCAGGGAAAGCTTAAACTCGCAAGACTGAATCAAGAAAGACTGGAGAGTGTACCATACCACAAAGCAGTGCTGAAAGGTTAACGGATGCCCAACTGGTCAATTTAGATTAAAACACAACTGTGATGACAGACATTCAATACAGAAGTCAATAGACCTGGGTTGACTGAAGTGGCTAGCACATAAACACTGAATCTTAATGAAATCATTCCCTACTCTCACAAAAGTTTATATAATAATGAATGCATATATAATATTTTTATCTATGCATGAATATTATATATAGGCAAATGTACCAACCACACACCCTCTTCCCATTTGAGGTCATCCCATATTTTCTCCTACAAAGGTGCTTTTAGCCTAAAGAAATCTTTACTCTACTGTTGCTATGGCAAAGCTTAATTTCAGTTCACAGACTGGGTTCAAAGTCAATACAGGAAGAAGACTGGCATGCTAAATAGCTTCCTTTGTTCTTTGTGTACAATTTAGTTCTTCAATTTCCTAAAGTATATGAAATATTTCAATTCCAATTATCTCCATGGGAAGGAGGACTTCCCCTTTCCCTTATTTTATAGTTCCAAGGGGATCACATATCCCCTGTGATGATAAAAGATTTTTTTTTAAGAGTTGAGGAGGGGACAACTCCCTACAATAAAAAGAGTTTTTGATAAATAATTCTCCCCAGTATTTTCAAATTGCTTCACTTAATATCCTTTACTCGAAAGAAATCGTATGAAGAGTTTGAGAGAACAATGCATAGATTCTTCTTTTAATTTTCAACTTTCTAAATCCCTTGGAGTCATTGTCTTAAACGCAGAGTCTATTTCTGAAGTGGCTACTCATCTTACCCCCCATCACTTCCTCTACTTCTTCGTGTTTCTGTCATTTTTCATCCATTCTGGTGAGCAAATCAATCCTTCTCAGAAAGACAGCATCATTCACAATGAATTCTTCGGGATAGGGCGTTTATCTCACTCCCAGATGATGGTAACCTTTCCAATCACTTCTCCATTTCTGTCTTATTGGGCCTTGTTAATGTTTCAGTTCTTTAATGTAGTACTGAGCAGGCAGCAGGTTGAAAAGACATAGAGGAGCACTGTGAGACAGAGGCACTTAAGAGTCTGAGATACTTGCTAATGCATGAGAAAAGAGAAATCTCCTATGTTCTAGCACAGGAGAATTATGTCAGGGAAAGCTTAAACTCGCAAGACTGAATCAAGAAAGACTGGAGAGTGTACCATACCACAAAGCAGTGCTGAAAGGTTAACGGATGCCCAACTGGTCAATTTAGATTAAAACACAACTGTGATGACAGACATTCAATACAGAAGTCAATAGACCTGGGTTGACTGAAGTGGCTAGCACATAAACACTGAATCTTAATGAAATCATTCCCTACTCTCACAAAAGTTTATATAATAATGAATGCATATATAATATTTTTATCTATGCATGAATATTATATATAGGCAAATGTAGTTATCTATACATATATACATGTAAATAAAATAATTACACTGTGTTTTAAAATCCACACATTGTTTTCAAATGGACTAAAATATTCTCACAAATTATTTGCAGCATCTAGGCATGATTTTCATCATTATATATTTCTATTTTCAAATGTTCTCTAGTAAGTAAATGTAACTTCTATAATTACATAATTAATGGTAGGAAAAACCCTCTTCTTCATTCCTTTTCTTAAAAAAGAAAAATGGGCTCTCAGAAACACCTCCTGTGATACCTGCTGGGCAAAAATCATCAAGAGTAAAAGAGCTACAGACAGATGCCTGTGCTTCTATGGGGGTGGGATGCCCCAAGGCCTTAATCCTGGGCCCACTCTATGCCTTAGAGGAAGAGAGAAAAGGTGGAAAGAGAATATAACATAAGGCAATGGCCCTATAAAAAAGGAGGAAATAATAAGCAGGCAGGGGAACTTCCCTAGTGGTCCAGTGATTAAGACTTCACCTTCCAATGCAGGGGCTGTGGGGCAGATCCCTCCATGTTCAGGAAACTAAGGTCCCACATACCTCATGTCCCCAAATAAAATATATATATTTTATATATATATATAAATTTAAAATATATATATTTTATTTTATTTTATTTTATATATATAAAATATATATATTTTATTTTATTTTAATATATGTCCCCAAATATAATATATATATTATATTTTTATTTATATATATTATATTTATATTTATATTAAATATATTAATATACTAATATTAATGTTTAATACCATTATTATTATATAATATTATATATTAATTAATTATATACTATTATGTAATATCATATATTATATATAAAACATATATTATAAGTTAACGCAGTGCTGAAAGGTTAACGGATGCCCAACTGGTCAATTTAGATTAAAACACAACTGTGATGACAGACATTCAATACAGAAGTCAATAGACCTGGGTTGACTGAAGTGGCTAGCACATAAACACTGAATCTTAATGAAATCATTCCCTACTCTCACAAAAGTTTATATAATAATGAATGCATATATAATATTTTTATCTATGCATGAATATTATATATAGGCAAATGTAGTTATCTATACATATATACATGTAAATAAAATAATTACACTGTGTTTTAAAATCCACACATTGTTTTCAAATGGACTAAAATATTCTCACAAATTATTTGCAGCATCTAGGCATGATTTTCATCATTATATATTTCTATTTTCAAATGTTCTCTAGTAAGTAAATGTAACTTCTATAATTACATAATTAATGGTAGGAAAAACCCTCTTCTTCATTCCTTTTCTTAAAAAAGAAAAATGGGCTCTCAGAAACACCTCCTGTGATACCTGCTGGGCAAAAATCATCAAGAGTAAAAGAGCTACAGACAGATGCCTGTGCTTCTATGGGGGTGGGATGCCCCAAGGCCTTAATCCTGGGCCCACTCTATGCCTTAGAGGAAGAGAGAAAGGTGGTAAGAGAATATAACATAAGGCAATGGCCCTATAAAAAAGGAGGAAATAATAAGCAGGCAGGGGAACTTCCCTAGTGGTCCAGTGATTAAGACTTCACCTTCCAATGCAGGGGCTGTGGGGCAGATCCCTCCATGTTCAGGAAACTAAGGTCCCACATACCTCATGTCCCCAAATAAAATATATATATTTTATATATATATATAAATTTAAAATATATATATTTTATTTTATTTTATTTTATATATATAAAATATATATATTTTACTATATTTTAATATACGTCCCCAAATATAATATATATATTATATTTTTATTTATATATATTATATTTATATTTATATTAAATATATTAATATACTAATATTAATGTTTAATACCATTATTATTATATAATATTATATATTAATTAATTATATACTATTATGTAATATCATATATTATATATAAAACATATATTATGCATGATATATTAAACATATTATATTATATATTATGTACAATGTATCATATATATTATATATAATGATATCATATTGCTATATGTAATATAATACTATATAATATAATATAATATATAACATAACATAATATATATAATGTTATATATATATTATGATATAGACAATATATAATATATAACATTTATTATAATATTCTATAACTAATACATAATCTATATAATTTATAATATATAACATATATATTAATATATTTAATATCAATGTAATATATAATGTTAATATTATATAATATTAATATAATATATAATTATATAATGATAATATATAATATTAATATATTAATATATAATGTATTATATTGTTGATGTTATTATATATTACAATTATAATATATAAGATATATAATATAGAATGTATTATATGTATAATATAGAATGTATTATATATTGTATATATTATATATAATAGACAATATATTTATTTTATTAATTATATATATATATAAAACAGAGGTACTATTACAGCAAATTCAATACTGTCTTTAAAAGTGGTCAATTTCTTTAAGTCTTTAAAAAGCAGGTAGGGTAAATAAAGTGTGAGTACAGAAAAGCAGGTTGGACTTGCAAACTCTGAGAAAGTCCACACTGGAGACAAAATTCTGCCCAAGTGTAAGTCAGGGTGAGTGTGTCCTCCCTTTTGCTTTCAAATATTATATTTATTCGTCAACAGTATAATAAACTTTTATCAGTATAATTCTCCCCACCCTCCCTACCTTCCTCACCCAGTGGTTCTTGATACATATATATTTTAACCCCAAATACTTGTTATTTTTGCATTAAACAGTATAAACCATTTACAGAAATGTGTGTATGTATAAATAAAAGCAGAAGCAAAGAAAATTCTCAACATATAATTCTACATCCAGCAGAATATCCTTCAAAAGCCAAGGTGAAATAAAGACATTTTCCAAAAGACCAGCCAAGGAAATCTGTCACCAACATTGCTGAGACACATGAAATAATAAAACAAGTTTCTTAGGCTAAAGGGGAAAAATATCAGAAAAAGCTCGAGACCCAAAGAAGGAATATAGGGCTCCCAGAACAGTTATTAATACATTCATAAATATAAAAGGGCAAATGCGTGTTCTTAAAAAAAAAAACCTTTTTATCTTCTGCTGGAGTATAACCAAGAAGGGGGTGGCAGAGGATAAGATGGTTTGACAGCATCACCAATTCAATGGCTATGAATTTGAGCAAACTCTGGGAGATGGTGGAGGACAGAGGAGCCTGGTGTGCTACACTCCATGGAGTCACAGAGTCTGACAGGGTTTAGCGGCTGACCAACAATAGCCAATTAACAGTGATGTGATAGCTTCAGGTGGACAGCCAAGGGACTCAGCCTTGCAGATATTGACACAAGGGAGGGTGTATCTTGAGGCTACACATCCCTGCTCTTAAATCTGCTCTCCCTCCCTGCCCTCTAGCCCAGGGTTCCTCCCTCTCATCCAGTATCTCAGATTCTCTCCTGACTCACCACCTTAAAGATCTGATGAACATTTCAGAGTGAGTGTTAGTTCTATGAGTTAACGCCTCCAGTGGTATCTGCACATTAGCAAAAGGAAAACCCCTTCTGTGACTAAAACCAAAAGAATGAAGAGTACCAGGGAAAGTCACATTTCAAAAAAGATGAAGGGGACACTCCTTCTGAGTTCTAGTGGTTAAGACTGCACCTTCCCACGCTGAGGGTGTGGGTTCAATCCCTGGCCAGGGAGCTACGATCCCTTTGCTTTCAAATATTATATTTATTCGTCAACAGTATAATAAACTTTTATCAGTATAATTCTCCCCACCCTCCCTACCTTCCTCACCCAGTGGTTCTTGATACATATATATTTTAACCCCAAATACTTGTTATTTTTGCATTAAACAGTATAAACCATTTACAGAAATGTGTGTATGTATAAATAAAAGCAGAAGCAAAGAAAATTCTCAACATATAATTCTACATCCAGCAGAATATCCTTCAAAAGCCAAGGTGAAATAAAGACATTTTCCAAAAGACCAGCCAAGGAAATCTGTCACCAACATTGCTGAGACACATGAAATAATAAAACAAGTTTCTTAGGCTAAAGGGGAAAAATATCAGAAAAAGCTCGAGACCCAAAGAAGGAATATAGGGCTCCCAGAACAGTTATTAATACATTCATAAATATAAAAGGGCAAATGCGTGTTCTTAAAAAAAAAAACCTTTTTATCTTCTGCTGGAGTATAACCAAGAAGGGGGTGGCAGAGGATAAGATGGTTTGACAGCATCACCAATTCAATGGCTATGAATTTGAGCAAACTCTGGGAGATGGTGGAGGACAGAGGAGCCTGGTGTGCTACACTCCATGGAGTCACAGAGTCTGACAGGGTTTAGCGGCTGACCAACAATAGCCAATTAACAGTGATGTGATAGCTTCAGGTGGACAGCCAAGGGACTCAGCCTTGCAGATATTGACACAAGGGAGGGTGTATCTTGAGGCTACACATCCCTGCTCTTAAATCTGCTCCCCCTCCCTGCCCTCTAGCCCAGGGTTCCTCCCTCTCATCCAGTATCTCAGATTCTCTCCTGACTCACCACCTTAAAGATCTGATGAACATTTCAGAGTGAGTGTTAGTTCTATGAGTTAACGCCTCCAGTGGTATCTGCACATTAGCAAAAGGAAAACCCCTTCTGTGACTAAAACCAAAAGAATGAAGAGTACCAGGGAAAGTCACATTTCAAAAAAGATGAAGGGGACACTCCTTCTGAGTTCTAGTGGTTAAGACTGCACCTTCCCACGCTGAGGGTGTGGGTTCAATCCCTGGCCAGGGAGCTACGATCCCACATGCCTCTGGGCCAAAAAACTAACATAGAACACAGGCAATATTGTAAAAATTCAATAAAGACTTTTAAAAAAAGAGGAAATGAAGAATCTGGGGAAGGAACTATTAATTCTTCTAGGACCAGCTTCCTCCCTCCGACACACACATCTCCACTAACGTGGTCTAGTTCGTGCTCCTGATCCTACCTCTTCTTCCCAGTGTAAACTAGGGTAAGTCCTTAAGTTGTGTTGCCTCAGTTTAATCATCCATTGAATGGGCATAACAGTAGCACGTTCTTCATAGATATGACTATGGGGATTAAAAAGTACTTAGAATCTGCTGCATAGTACAGAGACAACAAATGCTAGCAATAATTATGGACATAAGGTACACACAATACACAGTTTCTGAATTCCAAGGGAAATGAGAATCCTGGAGAATGTGACCCATATCTGGGCTGTCTTTGAGCCTCGTTGACATTAGAGGGGTCCATGAATGTTGATAAATTTCATATATTGATGAAGTTCGTGACTGCATACAAGAAAACTAAAATGTATATCCACACACATCTCCCTAGACTTTCGAATGAATAAAAATAATATTAATTACCAGGTAACAACATTATTTCATTCAATGAAGTCTTATGTTGTCCAAAATACCCGTTTAACCCTCATGGCCAGTGGTACTTTTATTAACACCATTTTATACACTTCTCCCCCTCAAAATGAAACTCAGAAAGGAAAATTATCATGAGTTCACACAGATATAGAGTGCAAACCCAGGCCTACTTGGCTCTAAATTGTGTCATACAAATTTCTCTCTAAAGAGTTAGACCCGGATTTATACACAGAAAACTAGAGGGAGAAGTAGAGTTCAAATACAAATTCCTTACCAGCTCTGTTATTTATATTTTCCCAACCTGACTTTATATTTTAATTAAATAATGGACTCAGTGGATATGTTCTGTGTACATTTTATTGCTGAGAACCTCTGAGGAAAGAAAAGAGGTCAGCATATTTTAGCAGTTCACCAATGTCACCAATGCTTGTGACAAAGGGAAAAAAATCAATAAAGAAAACTGAGCATTAGGAAAGAAACACTGGGCTAATGGTAAATCAGAATGTTTTCAGCAGAAACCGGACAAAACTGGATCTACTTCAGCCTTCCCACAGTTTAATTCTTAGAAATCTATGTGACAAAATTCAGGAGGGAAAAATATATATTGGTGTGGGTGAGAGAACAGATTTAAAGCATCTCTTGTATATTTGAGGTGGTACCCAAGAACTTTGGGTCTCACCTTTTTACCCATCCTTTGTGCTATGTGAGTGCAAATGTGCTCAGTCAGGAGGAAATAGCTTGCAAGAAAGATCCAGGAGCAAGGCTCCATGGAACTGACCTGGGGAAGATGACACCCATGAAAGGCCACAGTCACCCAAGAGTGTCTGAAGTGTCCTAGGAATGTGTCAGACCTCTGCACCAGTCAGAAACCTGAAGTGACTGTGACTGTTGTGTCAATACTCTCTTAGAGGATGTGGTGTGTGAGAGGTGATCGCATACATTCTTTTCTGTGTGATGTGGTACATGTGAGAAGGAGAATGTGTGTATGTATATACTGTGATGTAATTTTGATGGTTATTTATGATTGTGTGTGTGTGTGTGTCTGTATGCAAATACAATGAGAATCTATGTCAGAGACAGAAAGCAACTACACCTCTGCTCAGCATAGGAAACAGTCTGCAACAAAAGACCAATGACCAGCAACACACTAACGAGCTGGATGGGGCAGAGGTTGGAAGCAGGGAAGTGTTCCCAAAGCCAAGGATAGAGCTTTCTGAAGAAAACACAATTCGATCTAGGGTTGAAAATTTTTTTAAAAAGCAGTTCTTACATAAATTATAGCAAAATTAGATATTGGGTTTTGCCTGTCATTTGACAAATGTTAAGACTGGCAATATCTGGTTTGGGCAAAGGTTTGGGAGAGGTCATGCTTTTGTATACATCCAGTATTTAGGATGTACTTAGGACATTTCTGGAACCATTGGCAACATGCACTACAATGTAAATCATGCATACTCTTTGACCCACAATTCCACATTGCAGGTATTTCTCAGAGGAAATGAAAGAATAAGTATAGGAAAAGGGAAGTGAAAAGACACTCCTTGAAGCACCATATACAACAGGGCAATACCCATGACCAGAGGGTCTGTTAAATAAACAATTATACAGTTTGAAGAATGAGCCTTAAGCCTGTAGAAAACTATGCAGAGAGATACCAAAACAAAGTGCTAAGGTAAAAGATCACATGATAAAACAACAAAGTTTATTTTCATTTCAGAGAAACAAAGTTGTATTCACATTTATAGAAAATATTTGCAATGATTTACAATAAAATATTAACAGTGGGCTATATCTGGGAGGTGATGATATTGGTGGAAGAGGAGAGTATTTCCCTTTCTACTCGATACATAGTTTTTTCCCCAAGGAGTACGTATTATTTCTCCATTTGGGAGAAAACAGCAATAAGGGTGTTGCCATTTAGGAGGGGAAGCAAGGGAAATTTTTCTAATATGCTATGGTAGAACAGATTCAGTTTGTGTCTCTCCATTTCAGATTTGAGTCCATGGCCAGGCCTTCAGGCTATGTGAAAAACTAAAAGGTTTTCTCCCTAGATTTCAGAATCTGCTTTCCCATTGATCATGGAAAAGCCGTATCATAGCTTGGTATTTCCTACACAGCCAGTACAACTGCAGCCATCTTGGCAAAACAGAGCTGCAAAAGCAGACAAGCAGGTGAGAAGTCCTTTCCTCAGAGCCCAGCTAGCTCTTGCTGACAAATAGAAAAGAAGATGTTTGGCTGTTTAGTATCTTATAGATGGTTTAATTCAATTCGATAGTAAAAATGAAAGCAAGGACTAAGTATGCTCTTACAACAAAATCACCAAGGCACAAAGAATGCAGGCTATTCAGCATACAAATGGACAGATCATCTTTTTATATTTGGCAATAATATCTAAATTTCAAAGTGCATGGTAGAATAATGAAACAGTATCCCACTTTCAACAATGCTGGAGCTCTAGCCTACATCCAGTATTTAGGATGTACTTAGGACATTTCTGGAACCATTGGCAACATGCACTACAATGTAAATCATGCATACTCTTTGACCCACAATTCCACATTGCAGGTATTTCTCAGAGGAAATGAAAGAATAAGTATAGGAAAAGGGAAGTGAAAAGACACTCCTTGAAGCACCATATACAACAGGGCAATACCCATGACCAGAGGGTCTGTTAAATAAACAATTATACAGTTTGAAGAATGAGCCTTAAGCCTGTAGAAAACTATGCAGAGAGATACCAAAACAAAGTGCTAAGGTAAAAGATCACATGATAAAACAACAAAGTTTATTTTCATTTCAGAGAAACAAAGTTGTATTCACATTTATAGAAAATATTTGCAATGATTTACAATAAAATATTAACAGTGGGCTATATCTGGGAGGTGATGATATTGGTGGAAGAGGAGAGTATTTCCCTTTCTACTCGATACATAGTTTTTTCCCCAAGGAGTACGTATTATTTCTCCATTTGGGAGAAAACAGCAATAAGGGTGTTGCCATTTAGGAGGGAAGCAAGGGAAATTTTTCTAATATGCTATGGTAGAACAGATTCAGTTTGTGTCTCTCCATTTCAGATTTGAGTCCATGGCCAGGCCTTCAGGCTATGTGAAAAACTAAAAGGTTTTCTCCCTAGATTTCAGAATCTGCTTTCCCATTGATCATGGAAAAGCCGTATCATAGCTTGGTATTTCCTACACAGCCAGTACAACTGCAGCCATCTTGGCAAAACAGAGCTGCAAAAGCAGACAAGCAGGTGAGAAGTCCTTTCCTCAGAGCCCAGCTAGCTCTTGCTGACAAATAGAAAAGAAGATGTTTGGCTGTTTAGTATCTTATAGATGGTTTAATTCAATTCGATAGTAAAAATGAAAGCAAGGACTAAGTATGCTCTTACAACAAAATCACCAAGGCACAAAGAATGCAGGCTATTCAGCATACAAATGGACAGATCATCTTTTTATATTTGGCAATAATATCTAAATTTCAAAGTGCATGGTAGAATAATGAAACAGTATCCAACTTTCAACAATGCTGGAGCTCTAGCCAGCTGTCTGGGGCTTTGTTTCCTGCCAGTGACTTGCTGAAACAGAGCCCTTCGTCATTCTCATCATGCCTTTTCACAAAATCGCAACCATACCTCTCCCCTGTGTAAAAGATAGCTTTTATTACAAAGGAAAAGATACTTTCCACTTCACAAACTGTAAAACTTTTCACCTTATATCACATTTTTATGAATTTTATTATGATTTTAATATTTTTCTCTTAACCTAACAATTTTCCAAGTAGGTTTTTTTTTTTTTTTCATGTTTTATTGATCCTTAATCACTATAGTTTCCTAAAACATTTTACCTTTCTGTGGCTTCTCTCTCATCATCATCTCCTGTTTCCTTATGACCTATAAATAAAAATGTATCTAAGTGTATTAGATTCATCCCATTTAAAAGAATTTCTGGAGAAAAGCCTTTTAGAAATGAAGGAATTGTACAGGTTAACTTTATAAATTACCTGTTTTGTAAAATTTCCCATTTTTAATGTAGATTCTTTTTTAAGAGGATACACATGTATTTTCCTTTTCCTTGTATCACTATAAAAACTAAGCTAGGGCTTCCCTGGTGGTCCAGTGGGTAAGGACACTGCCTTGCAGTGCAAGGGGCAGCAGTTCCATCCCTGGCCTGAGACGATCCCACGTGCCATGGAGCGGCTGGACCGATGTGTCCAATTACCGAGCCGGAGCTCTGGAGTGCATGTGCCCAGGGCCGGTGCTCTGCGACAACAGAGGCCACTGCGATGGGAGGCACACACGGGCCAAAAAACACAGATGGATGGAAAAAATAGATAAATGAAAGACCAATAGAAGTGGCCTGCCCGCCCCCCTCCCTCCCCAACCCACCCCCACTTGTTGCAATTAGAAAAAAGCCTTCACAGCAATGAAACCCCAGCACATCCAAAAATAAATAAATAAAATTAACAACAAAAAAAAAACTAAGGTAAAAAAGGAATATTTTGAGACAACTTCAAATTAATGAGAGTTGAATCAGGAGCCCTAATTCTCAATTATAAGCAAGATATGTTCACCATTAATTCTTTGAAGTTTTTTTTAATCCAGAATACAGACCTTTCTGTGAAGGAAGACATAGATCTATCGCTAATGCTAATTTCTCTAAACTATGGGTCAGTTCTACCTGGCATACAATTTCTATTTTCTAAGTAACACCAAAGACTTTTTTAATCTTCCTGCCATCAACACTTTGTCAATAACTTAAAGGAGGGTATGGGGAAGCAGTAAAGCAAAATTAAGTAACAATGACCTCATATACAAAGCCTGGAATTAAAGGAAAATGGCCAGAAATACAACCCATATGGTCATTTTTCTTTGTACATGCTCAAACGACAACAGGAAAATATGCAAGGCACATACAGATGGGCAAAGGCAGGTGCCAGACAAAATGCACTGCAAACAATTCTGAATGAGGTCCAGCTCTGGATTTTGACTGTTGAATGACCTTGGGTGTGTCAGGTAGTGACTCTTAGCCTCAGTCTCTCTCAGTTGCTTAGAGTCTTGTTGTAAAAGATCCAAGCACTATTTAAGGAGAACTAGAGTCTTCCTTCATTGGTTTTACATTTCTAGCCCGATGCCAGAGAATTGCTAGTGCTTTGATGGGTATCTTTTTAGTCCTCTTTCTATGTCTCCATGTAGGAATACATACAGAGAAAATCTGTATCCTCCTATCTCATTAATAGACTCACACAGCTTTGGTGATTGTGGTAAACTGCATTATCTCTGCCAGCTATTGGCTCCCCTCCCTGAATGGATAGCATACATTGCTGCCTATTGCTATTTGATTTGCAGTAACTCCCAACAGGTACATTTGAGGCTGTGGAAATTTACATATGCAGTTGGAACTCCCCATCTGGATCTCACAGAAGTATGAAATAATATGATGTGAAAACCTGAAGACTGTCATATGAGTGAGGATGCTAGTCTCTGAATGAAGGAATCATGGAGAAGAGCCAGTGTTTTATTTCCTGTAACTGCATAACTACCCACAAAACCTAGTCCCTTAAAATAACAAGCAAATTAAATGTTTCCTCACACGGTGGTGGGATTGGACTAGACACAGCCAGGCAACTCCCCCTCTGACTATCTCGCTAGGTTACAGACAGAGGGTGCTCATTCTCTCACATGTCTGGTACCGGGGCTGGGAAGACTGGAACATCTGGGGATCCTCTGACCTTTTTCTCTATCTCCCTTGAGTCTCTCCACATGGTCTCACCAGCTTGGTGACTTTAGAGAATCTGGATGTCTTACATGATAGCTTGGGACTTTCAAGGTGCACATCCCCAGAGAGAACAACTCATGCACACGTTGCATCCTCTTTACGGGCCAGCCTTGCAGGCCACACAGCATCACTTCTAACTGCATACTTAGTCCAAATAGCATTTTTTTTTCAACTTTTGAAAAAAATTGCAAATGGAATATATATCTAGTATTTTCAGAAAATACAACCTGCCATGGTCAGGTTTAGGAGGCTAGTCAAATGAAATCATGTCAAAATCCTTGGGAGTTAAGCATATTACTGCTATCATTAAAATACCCACTTTGTTAAATATTTTCACCCAATCTACTGGTAAAAATTTGAGATGATTAGTATTAAATTGAGTTATAATTAGGCTCTCCTTGTCACTGGAGGGAAGCATTTGTCTCACCTTTATGTCACTTTAATCTGTATGCCAACAAACATTTATATGAATAAGTTCATTAATCCCTGCTCCTCAAAGCTTTTTCTGCATGACCTTTTCAGGAGATGATTACTAAAATCATGCAAAGCACAGTATAAATAAGATTAATGGGAAGACTTTATTGTAAATACATTGATAAATTGTTCATAATAAGCCTAATTTCCTTATCTGCTGGGGATAAAGATCTAAGAGGAGAAAATAGTACTATAAATGAACTAATTTATCCAGAAAGTGACAAGTTTGGGGGATCTTTGTACTGTAAAAAACAAAAGACTTCATGGAGAATGGAGCCATATATAAGAAAGTGATCAGGCAGAGACTTTTATCAGCATTTCTAAAGTATTCGCATCAAATTGATTTCAGCTATTCTGTTAATACAATTCAGAAAACACTAAGGGTTATAAAAATGCTCATTTTCAATAATAAAGGTAAGAACAACTGAATAAAATTACTACTATAGAATTTACCATTTTGTGGAAGCTAATATGCTAATTCATGGACACAATTTCTAGTTATCAAATGCTCCATCAGCTACTGGTTTGCGATACAAAAATTGTCAAATCGACTCTCTTAAAGTTAACTGAGCTATATAATGATGCATTAATGGATATGCGAAGTCCTTTGCCATCAAATTTGCACAGTTCCTAATGAAACAAAATAGTTTTCTCATTGAATGTCAAATCTTAATCTTTAAACTGGTACTCTACAAGAAGTATATTTTCAGAGGAGCTAAATATCACATTATGTTATATTTATGTCTCCATTGCTGACTATTACAAACATTTCACCTCCTGGATAACAATAGCACCAAGAAAAAGTTTATTTGGGAATTAGTTGAAGTACAGTGATCTTGGAAAAAAGACTGAAATCATTGCACTGAAACTGCTAGTCAACTTGAAAATTTTGCATGTGCCAGAAACCTGACAGAATGTCCCTTGAAAATAAAAACGTATTGGTTTATGTAACTGAAAGAGCCAGGAAAAATCTTCCTGTGTACTGGGGTCAGAAACTTAGGTGATGCAATAAGAGCCTCTTTGCTACTACGTATATAGAACGCTGTCGGCCTCTCAAGCGGAGCTCACCCAGCGTCATGACTTGAAACAGTGGTATTCTGTTTAAAATACTTCAGCAAGGGAGAAAAGAAGAGAGGGAGAAAAAAAGGAGAGTGGAAGGGGGAATAAAGAAAAAGAGGCACACGTATTAAAAGTACCAAACGTGATCATTTTTGAACGTGAGTGTTAAGTATGTAAGGATTTATGATCTTCTCCCTGAATTGTAATTTTTAACTTTTTTCTTTTAATTTAAGTTCTAAAAAAAATTTCAAGTTCTAATTTATGAAGGATTACTCAAAAAAGTAATGGAAATAAACAAGAAAGAAGAAAGCTCGTGATTAAGGAGATGGGAGATCCTACACAGAAGAAGGATGAGATCCCAAGTTGATTCTGTGCAGCAGACCTGGAGAAAGAAGAAACTGAAGCAGAAGTATATGTGGGAAGTGGGTTGGGGTGAGAACTGATAAACGATCAGACATAGTAAAGTATTTGGGAAAAACTTCTTAAGCATACATAGCAGGCCTAGGAGAGCATTTGGAAAGCATTAGTGGGAATGTAGGAGGTTGTGGGACTGCGACAATAAGCCGTTTTAAAGTCCAAGAAAAGGTTTTTTAAAAAACAAGAAAGAAAGGCCATCATAATATAATAGTAGATTATTCAGTTCACTATATTTACTTACATCATAATAGTAATGTGAAGATTGAATTTTGACCTCACTAAAATTGCAGACATATTATTCATAGTGAGAAAAGGAAGAAATTTGGAGGGTGATGGAGAGCAGAGTCCTCAACTACCATAAAAAGAAGCCAGTAGAAATGTCTAAAACTTAGAAATCAAGTAATAATAGCATATTAAGCTTAAAACCAGAGGAGAGAACAAGGAGTTAAAAATGTTTTCCTCAGGGGTGGGGAGCAATAGGGCAGAAGATTATCATGTACCATCATTTTATAGCTGTGTGCATGAATTGACAATTTTGTTTTTTTAATTTTTGGCCTCTTTTATTGGTCCTTCATTTACTTATTTTCATCCATCTTTATTCTTTGGCCTGTGTGGGGCCTCTCATTGCAGTGGCCTCTTTCATTGCAGAGCACTGGCTCTGGTCACATGTGCTCCAGAGTGCTGGCTTGTAATTAGACACATCGGTTCAGCCGCTCCGCAGCAGTTGGGATCTTCCCAGGCCAGGGATTGAACCACCGCCCCTTGCACTGCAAGGCGGACTCTTTACCCAATGGACTACCAGGGAAGCCCAATATTTTTAAAGTAAGAATAAAATAATTTAAAGTTGAAACAAAAAAAACTTAAAATTTTAAATGTTTTATTTATATTTGGAAATGACTAGCTCAGTTTTACCCTTTTCAGGAGCTTGGAAAATGCCAAACACACTGAGCACAAATGATTATCTGCCTTTGGCCATGGCAGGAGGTACAGTCTCAAACAGATCACCACTAAGGCTTCCTTATTCTTAGGAAAGAAGCCATTCACTGAGGGCTTTTAATATCCTCTCCCACGGCTGGGAATGAGGGTAGTCATCATCCAAAAACTTATTCTGATAAATTAATTAGCTAGCTTATAAAATGGCTTATAAATAAATCCATGGAAGTCGAATGCATTTGAATTAGGTCTTAGTGTGATAATCATCACAAGTATGTTTTTCAGAATCCTGTTAGGTTTTTAATAGCTGTGGAATAATGGATTCAAATTAAGTGTGGTGGAATAAATCTTGGTGAAATAGAGCACTGAAATAGACACCACAGATTTGTTTTCTGACACCAATTAAATGAGCAGCACCATTGTGTAACTTAAATACACTGAGTCTCTGTTTCTTGGTCTTTAATTTCCTTCAAGTTTGAAAATGTGATGATTTTGAACTTGGTTATGTTCAGAAATGCCAGTGTATGTGAAACTAGAAGGCTGCTTTTTGTTTTTATTCTTGAATTTTAGGCCTGTTGTCTCATGTTTGTCGGGAATTATAAATGTTCAGAGCTCATAAAAAGAATAAAATACATAAAATAAACAACCTCAGCACAAGCAAGATTCTTATCCTAGAAAAGGTCCTTTTGAAGCCCAAAGTCACAGAAAATTTTATCCTTTAAATTTCAGGTACATTTTGACATGAAGACACACACACACACACACACACACAGAATCTTAAAGGACAAGAGAAAATAATGGCTCTGTGAGAAAGGCTATTTGATCAGTTGGACGGACGAGGCCAAAACATTCACTTACTCTCTTTCCCACAGTCCATCTATTTGGCCTTGTGCTGCAAGAACTCAGGAAAAAATATTATTCCTTCCCTTGTGTATGACCAGACAGATGCAGGGAAATAAAATACGTCAACAAAACACGAAATGATGCCAGGCTTTTAGGCCACACTGAAAATAGCTCCAGGCTTTATGGTCTTGCTGGAGCCTCAGAAGAGCTTTCCTCATTTTTCCTGACTATCCTCTTTTATTTCCTCTAATATCCCACTTCTAAGTCCAATGATTATCTGCCTTTGGCCATGGCAGGAGGTACAGTCTCAAACAGATCACCACTAAGGCTTCCTTATTCTTAGGAAAGAAGCCATTCACTGAGGGCTTTTAATATCCTCTCCCACGGCTGGGAATGAGGGTAGTCATCATCCAAAAACTTATTCTGATAAATTAATTAGCTAGCTTATAAAATGGCTTATAAATAAATCCATGGAAGTCGAATGCATTTGAATTAGGTCTTAGTGTGATAATCATCACAAGTATGTTTTTCAGAATCCTGTTAGGTTTTTAATAGCTGTGGAATAATGGATTCAAATTAAGTGTGGTGGAATAAATCTTGGTGAAATAGAGCACTGAAATAGACACCACAGATTTGTTTTCTGACACCAATTAAATGAGCAGCACCATTGTGTAACTTAAATACACTGAGTCTCTGTTTCTTGGTCTTTAATTTCCTTCAAGTTTGAAAATGTGATGATTTTGAACTTGGTTATGTTCAGAAATGCCAGTGTATGTGAAACTAGAAGGCTGCTTTTTGTTTTTATTCTTGAATTTTAGGCCTGTTGTCTCATGTTTGTCGGGAATTATAAATGTTCAGAGCTCATAAAAAGAATAAAATACATAAAATAAACAACCTCAGCACAAGCAAGATTCTTATCCTAGAAAAGGTCCTTTTGAAGCCCAAAGTCACAGAAAATTTTATCCTTTAAATTTCAGGTACATTTTGACATGAAGACACACACACACACACACACACACAGAATCTTAAAGGACAAGAGAAAATAATGGCTCTGTGAGAAAGGCTATTTGATCAGTTGGACGGACGAGGCCAAAACATTCACTTACTCTCTTTCCCACAGTCCATCTATTTGGCCTTGTGCTGCAAGAACTCAGGAAAAAATATTATTCCTTCCCTTGTGTATGACCAGACAGATGCAGGGAAATAAAATACGTCAACAAAACACGAAATGATGCCAGGCTTTTAGGCCACACTGAAAATAGCTCCAGGCTTTATGGTCTTGCTGGAGCCTCAGAAGAGCTTTCCTCATTTTTCCTGACTATCCTCTTTTATTTCCTCTAATATCCCACTTCTAAGTCCGTACAAATCAGTCCATCCCTCCTCTATGTGTGCACAAACCTCCACTGCAGAGTTCTGGAATGTGTGACAGTAGGACGTGAGTGGCATTGTGAACATGGACAGGAACTATAACCAAACAGGCAGTGAACAACTTCTGAACGAATCTTCTCATCTGCTTACTTGTCATCAGCACAACCCGGAGAAGAATCTTTTCCTCTCTAGTGTTAGGTCCCCAAGTCCTTTTCATCTTTTCCTCTGCTATTCCTTTTATTGATGCCTTTCTTGATTCAAGTCAATTGGAATAGAAAACTGGGAAGATAGTCTCCCCAACCCCAGAAGAGACAAGTCTAGTAGGTCAATTCATATATAACCCTACTAGGAATGGGATATAGGAGGAAAACATAGAAGAAGCATTGTTTATTGATTGCTTACTTCCTATCAGATATTATGTTAAATGATGTAATATTTATCTCATTATTCCATTCTACAGATTAAGTATTTAAAGCCAAGAACTTCCCTGGTGGGCCAGTGGTTAGGAATCCATCTTCCAATGCAGGGTTGCAGGTTTGATCCCTGATAGGGGAAATGGGATCCCACATGATGTAGGACAACTAAACCCGTAGCACTCTAGAGAGTGCTGAAGATCTCTTCAGCCACAACTAAGACTGGACACAGCCAAACTAAATAAATACTTTAAAAAAAAGATTTTAAAACCTCAAAGTCTCATTGTCTGAAGTCACCCAAAGAAAAAGTGGCACACATAGTACCTGAACCCTTTTCTATCAAGCTCCAAAAATCCCAGTGCTTAACTCTATTATACCATAGTGACACCAATGGATGGTAAGTCTATGCCACAATAATTGCCTGCTTGTGAGCCAGAGCACAGTGGTGGTAATGACTTGAAAGAGCTTCAAACACTTTAACAGAGTGGTTCACAAATCTCAGCGATGTCAGACTCCCTTGGAAGACTTTTATAAAGTAGATGTGTAGGTTCTTCTCCAGAGGTACTTATACAAACATCTAGGAGTAGAGCCTGGATGACCAGAATCTTTAACAAGCTCAACTGATTCTTACATAGATGACCTTTGTCCCACATACTGAGAAACACTGGTTGAACATCTCTTGACAGGTTGTTCCTCTAATCCAGCAGTTCTCAAATGAGATTCCCAGGCTAGCAAGTACCAGCAGCACCTGGAAACTTGTTAGAAATGCAAAGTCTTGAAGCTTATCCCAGATCTAAGAAACTCTACAGGTGGAGCTCAACAATTGTAGGTGGTTTTTTTTTTTTTTTCACTTTTTTTTTTAGCAATTGGAATTTTAACAAGACAATTTTCATCCACATTAGACTATGAGAAAAAATTCTTTAATAATCTAACTTTTTATAAGATTATCATATACAATATTAAAGTTCACTTACTAAAACTCTTATCTGGCTCTTAGAATATCCATTTGCATGCGTGCATACTCAGTCATGTCTCTTTGTGACTCTATGGACTATAGCCCACCAGGTTCCTCTGTCCATGGGATTTCCCAGGCAAGAATACTGGAGTGGGTGGCCATTTACTGCTCTAGGGAATCTTCCCCACCTAGGAGTTGAACCTGTGTCTCCTACCTCTCTTACAATGGCAGGTGAATTCCTTACCACTGCACCACCTGGGAAGCTCATGTAAACAGTAACTGAAAAGAATGTCAAAAAGAATATTTATATGTGTTTAAATATATAGCAGAGATTGGTACTACATTGTAAATCAGCTACAGTTTAAAAAATTTAGCACATTGTGATTAATAAAATGTTGGAGAAAATGAACACAAAATACCATCAGATTGAGGGCCACGGCCAGAGCAGCAGAAACAGAGGCTCAGTCTGTTCACTAGCTGCATGTAGCAGCCACAGGAGTCACCTTAAATGATCACTTAGGGTAGCTGGACAGATTTGGGGATTCTGTTATTAGGGCCATTCTCACAACTAAGGCATTCTGCTCTGCTCAATGTGGAGAAGTTGTCAGGTAATATATGAGGAAGTCAATTCTACACATTTGGGAGAAAAGAGATTTTACATAGAAAGTTTTATATACTATACAGACCTTGTACATCATAGTACTGAACTAAATAAACTTGAGAGAGAGACCTGGAAATATGTCAACAGGAAAGAGCTTTCTGAAATTGTTTGAATAGTAATAACTCTATTATAAAAACAACAAGGAGAAGAACACAGCCTTTGTCAGAGCCTCAGGGATCCTCCTCTTATTGTGCCATTACCCCTTTGAAAATGGACAGCCTTGGGTTGAAAAAGGCTCCATTCTGCTGTAAGTGAATGGATAAATAAATTACTTCTTACTGATGTTTATCTAAATTGGCTCAAGGCAACATTGATATTTTCCTTTGCGGTAACAATAGAAGAGTTTGTATGTAGGTTACACAGTTGTATGTACGTGTATTACAATTAATCACAGAAGTTGTTATTAGGAATAATGATGTCTTGTTATTTCATCAAAAGCTAAAACAATGTATTTATAAACCTGCATGACTGTTTTGACTTGGGGCTAGCCAAGCTGTTCTTTTGGAAACGTGACTGTCAAAGCTCAAGGTAGAGATCCAAACTCTACAAAGACTCCTAATGCTATTCTTTCCAGCTCTCTGCTGGCCAAAAAAGAGGAAGAATAAAGAGAGATGGCCTCCCCTACTCCCTCATTCCTTCATTTAACAAATAAAAGAGAGTCAAATAATCTTTAAGTAACAAAAATAGAATGGACTTCCTCAGAAGAAATTCAAAAAGAGGTGCATACCTAGCCACAAGAGCTTCCCAAATGGCTCAAATGGTCAAAAATCTGCCTACAATGCAGGAGGCCCAGGTTCAATCCCTGGGTTGGAAGAGTTTCTGAAGAAGGAAATGGCAACCCAATCCAGTATTCTTTCCTGGATAATTCCATGTACACAGGAGCCTGGCAAGCTACAGTCCATTGGGTTGCAAAGAGTTGAACAAGACTGAACAACACACACACACACCTAACCACAGGGAATGGGCAATTTAGGGAGATGTGGTAGACTAAGAATGGTCCCCCAAAGATGACCACACTCTAAACTCTGGAACCTATGAATATATTGCTTTACATTGAAGAAACTTCGTATATATGATTAAGTTAAAGACCTTGAGATGGGGTGAGCCCAAATAAGAGGCTCATATAAGAGAGAGACGGTAGAATAAGAATCAGAGGAGGAAATGGGATGATGGGAACAGAGGTTGGAATAAGACATTTTGCAGATGGGAGAAGGGCCTACACGCAAAGCGCCGAGGCAGCTGGATAAGGCAGTGAAGCAAATTCTCCCCTGGAGCCTCAAGGAGCAATGCAGTTCTGATGATTCCTCATAAGAGCCATCTTGAACTTCTAATCTCTAGAACTGTAGGATAATAAATCTGCCTTATTTTAAACCTCTGAGTGTGTGGTAATGTGTTAGAGCAGCACTAAGAAAGTAATACTGGCAGGATTCTAGATTCTATGAAAATTAGACTAAGAGAAATGATTTTCAAATTCTAAATGTAGAAACATATTTATGATTCTAAAATTCTAAATTCTTAAAATGTATAGTAAGTTGTGTTAGTGGCTCAGTCATGTCAGACTCTTTGTAACCCCATGGTAGCCCACCAGGGTCCTTTGTCCATGGGATTTCTCAGGCAAGAATATGGGAGTGAGTTGCCATTCCCTCCAGGGGATCTTCCCAACCCAGGGATCGAGTTCAGGTCTCCTGCAATACAGGCAGATTCTTTACTGTCTGAGCCATCAGGGAAGCCAGATCACTTGCAAATTCTACATTCACTGTGCTCTTTCCAAATTCAAAGGTGTATATGTGTGCATGCTTTCAATGTATTCCTCACCTCAGTTTACAAACTGGTGAAAAAAGAAGTCAAGATACAGAAACACAAAGGGGATACAAGGACCTCTTTCCCATTCACCCTCATTAGTTCTGTCTTTACTCCAGTCTGGCCACAAGAAACGGTAACTCATTTGCTCACTTCACCCAGATCTATTCTACCACCTATCTTCATATTCTCTCAATGAAGACAAGTTCTGCTCAGTCTTTATGTAACTGACCAGGTCTCACTTTCTACCCTCAGCACTAAGATACCCTCTTACTTTCAAGAATTCACCTCCTATATATTTTCATTACTTGAAATAGCTGGAAGTTTGGCACAGAAGCTAGCATTTCTTATGAAATCTAGAGCAATAATTTTGGTGCCTCACTCTAACTGGGGTGAAGAATGGGTTCTGGAAGACCAGTCTAGCAAGGTTAAGATGATTGGCTACTAAAATGTAGGAAAAGAAAGGATGGAGACATTAATGGAGCATTTACTATGCAGCAGAAGCATTATATAAGCTTACATTTTATCCTTAAATGATCTTGCAAAATATTTTCTCTTTTTAGGTGAAGAAACAGAAGCACAGAGTGGTTAAGTTGCTTGCCCAAGGTCACCCAACTAAAAGCATGGCAGTTCTAAGGCCTGAACTCTGGTTTTGCCCAACACTCTTTTTAATTAAATAACTACAAAAGAATATAGAACAGAATAAAAAGCTTGTACCATCCTGGGTGCCCACAGTCCCAGGGTTGCCCCCCTGTTCTCTGATGTAGACTCACCAACTGCCACCTCATTCTAACCCTCAATTTTAATTCCACCCTCCACTGGATGGTGCATTTGTTTCTTGTTAGCCTGAGAGCAGGAAATGGAAGCAATCTCATCTGACACATCACTTCAGTTGTTGTTTAGTCACTAAGTCATGTCCAACTCTCTGCGACCTCATAGACTATAACTCACCAGATTCCAATGCCCATGGAATTTCCAGGCAAGAATGGTAGAGTAGGTTGCCATTTCCTTCTCCAGGGGATCTTCCTGACCAAGGGATTGAACCCATGTCTCCTGCATCGCAGGAATACTCTTTACCACTGAGCTGTCTGAGAAGCCCCAAAGATGCCTGGCTGTTGCTTAGCTGCTAAAGTCATGTCCAGTTTTTACAACCCAGTGACTCTAGGCTCTCCAAGCTCCTCTGTCCACGGGATTTCCCAAGCAAGAACAGTGGAGAGGGTTCATTTCCTACTCCAGAGGATCGTTCCGATCCAGTAATAGAACTCATAGCATTTCAGTATTTTGAATCAAATTCGAACTCTGGTGGATTTTCCCTGGGTTCCTGCTCAGCTGTCAGCGCTCGCATCCAGCACCAGCTACAGAGGGAAAGATTGCTTCTCTGTGGGACTGAACTCTGGGGCCTGAGAAAAACACCAGAATCATTTCCTTGGGGTCCTTCAACAGCCAGAGCCTCTTGGCCTGAATCAGGGACAACTTACAAGTATGGGCAAGCCATCTGATTCTGTGACTCTGTGATTCTTTCCTCCAGGATCATAGGCCATGCGTGAGCCCTGGAGAGACAGGACAAGAATGAATCTAGACACCCAGAAGAGAACTTGAGGCCAACCAGAAACTGGCCTCCTATTTTCTTGTTATTTATCCCAGAGAGACCTCAAGAAAAAATATACTGCCCTTTCTAACCCCCAATTCTCAGTGGAGACAGAAAGAATCTCAAGTAACCATCGCCTAAAAATCAATTTTGAAATAGTGGCACCACAAAATATGAAACATGCAATTCTGAATTTCTTGATAAATTGAGGTCAGACAGTGTTACCATAATTGGTATATTGTATTTGTGTCCCGGGAGCCTGAATGTGTTGGTAGGGAAATGGGGGTAATTAAGCAGTCTTGTTTGTGGAGTTTGTTTGCCAGCAGCTCATTTCTGCTTGATGACCATCCAGAAGACACCACATCCATCTGCATATGCCTGTCATGCTGTGCTTCGCTAATGCTTCCTGACATATTGTTGATTTAAGGTTAAAATCCCACACAGTGGAGGATTTCTCTGTCTCCAATGTTTCAAATAAGGTTAAATAGACTATAACTCACCAGATTCCAATGCCCATGGAATTTCCAGGCAAGAATGGTAGAGTAGGTTGCCATTTCCTTCTCCAGGGGATCTTCCTGACCAAGGGATTGAACCCATGTCTCCTGCATCGCAGGAATACTCTTT
Source organism: Tragulus kanchil (assembly GCA_022376925.1). NCBI lineage: Eukaryota > Metazoa > Chordata > Mammalia > Artiodactyla > Tragulidae > Tragulus > Tragulus kanchil. The sequence goes on from JAIOJX010000024.1 coordinate 149,246,213, forward strand.
ACCACTGAGCTGTCTGAGAAGCCCCAAAGATGCCTGGCTGTTGCTTAGCTGCTAAAGTCATGTCCAGTTTTTACAACCCAGTGACTCTAGGCTCTCCAAGCTCCTCTGTCCACGGGATTTCCCAAGCAAGAACAGTGGAGAGGGTTCATTTCCTACTCCAGAGGATCGTTCCGATCCAGTAATAGAACTCATAGCATTTCAGTATTTTGAATCAAATTCGAACTCTGGTGGATTTTCCCTGGGTTCCTGCTCAGCTGTCAGCGCTCGCATCCAGCACCAGCTACAGAGGGAAAGATTGCTTCTCTGTGGGACTGAACTCTGGGGCCTGAGAAAAACACCAGAATCATTTCCTTGGGGTCCTTCAACAGCCAGAGCCTCTTGGCCTGAATCAGGGACAACTTACAAGTATGGGCAAGCCATCTGATTCTGTGACTCTGTGATTCTTTCCTCCAGGATCATAGGCCATGCGTGAGCCCTGGAGAGACAGGACAAGAATGAATCTAGACACCCAGAAGAGAACTTGAGGCCAACCAGAAACTGGCCTCCTATTTTCTTATTATTTATCCCAGAGAGACCTCAAGAAAAAATATACTGCCCTTTCTAACCCCCAATTCTCAGTGGAGACAGAAAGAATCTCAAGTAACCATCGCCTAAAAATCAATTTTGAAATAGTGGCACCACAAAATATGAAACATGCAATTCTGAATTTCTTGATAAATTGAGGTCAGACAGTGTTACCATAATTGGTATATTGTATTTGTGTCCCGGGAGCCTGAATGTGTTGGTAGGGAAATGGGGGTAATTAAGCAGTCTTGTTTGTGGAGTTTGTTTGCCAGCAGCTCATTTCTGCTTGATGACCATCCAGAAGACACCACATCCATCTGCATATGCCTGTCATGCTGTGCTTCGCTAATGCTTCCTGACATATTGTTGATTTAAGGTTAAAATCCCACACAGTGGAGGATTTCTCTGTCTCCAATGTTTCAAAAATAATGGTGTATGGAGGATAAAGATGCATCATTTATTTTATTCTTCTTCCTCCAACACAGAACTTTCTCCCCACCCTAGAAAAAAGAATAATTTAAAGGCAAAGATAAGAAAAAGGCACTCTAATACAATTACAGTTTCAAAAGGACTTGTCAAGAAAATATTCTCAGCTGTCAAGTCAGCAATTTTTCAAAGATATCCTAACAGTAAAAAAGGATTAATGGAAAATAAATTATCAGAGGAAATTCAGCTGTAGTTTAAAGAACAGTGGGTGGTACCCAGCACATTATTAGTTTTATACTCATGACTTCCTCAGAGACCCCAAAAAATCTAACCAAACTGACAGACAGCAGTCCAGTATTATGACTTTATGAATCGTGAATCTGTGCGGTAATTGCCTCAGTCTGACCTGCTGTACTCTGCTTCGCTATATCTATCACTGCTTTCTTTCTTTTTTTTTTTTTTTTGCTAAGATTTTTTTTAACACCAAAACCACTTTTATTGGGGTAGAGCCAATTAACAATTTTGTGGTAAGTTTCAGGTGAACCATGAAGGGGCTCAGCCATACATATACTTGTATCCGTTTTCCCTCAAGCCTCCCTTCCATCGAGGCTAGTACGTAACATTGAGCAGAGTCCCATGTGCTATATAGTAGATTTGTATTGGTTACCCATTTCAAGCATGACAACATCACTGCTTTCTTTACAGCACTCGGCAAGGAGAATCTTTCCTGCCAATTCTCAGTGGAGACAGAAAGAATCTCAAGTAACCATCGCCTAAAAATCAATTTTGAAATAGTGGCACCACAAAATATGAAACATGCAATTCTGAATTTCTTGATAAATTGAGGTCAGACAGTGTTACCATAATTGGTATATTGTATTTGTGTCCCGGGAGCCTGAATGTGTTGGTAGGGAAATGGGGTAATTAAGCAGTCTTGTTTGTGGAGTTTGTTTGCCAGCAGCTCATTTCTGCTTGATGACCATCCAGAAGACACCACATCCATCTGCATATGCCTGTCATGCTGTGCTTCGCTAATGCTTCCTGACATATTGTTGATTTAAGGTTAAAATCCCACACAGTGGAGGATTTCTCTGTCTCCAATGTTTCAAAAATAATGGTGTATGGAGGATAAAGATGCATCATTTATTTTATTCTTCTTCCTCCAACACAGAACTTTCTCCCCACCCTAGAAAAAAGAATAATTTAAAGGCAAAGATAAGAAAAAGGCACTCTAATACAATTACAGTTTCAAAAGGACTTGTCAAGAAAATATTCTCAGCTGTCAAGTCAGCAATTTTTCAAAGATATCCTAACAGTAAAAAAGGATTAATGGAAAATAAATTATCAGAGGAAATTCAGCTGTAGTTTAAAGAACAGTGGGTGGTACCCAGCACATTATTAGTTTTATACTCATGACTTCCTCAGAGACCCCAAAAAATCTAACCAAACTGACAGACAGCAGTCCAGTATTATGACTTTATGAATCGTGAATCTGTGCGGTAATTGCCTCAGTCTGACCTGCTGTACTCTGCTTCGCTATATCTATCACTGCTTTCTTTTTTTTTTTTTTTTTTTTTTTGCTAAGATTTTTTTTAACACCAAAACCACTTTTATTGGGGTAGAGCCAATTAACAATTTTGTGGTAAGTTTCAGGTGAACCATGAAGGGGCTCAGCCATACATATACTTGTATCCGTTTTCCCTCAAGCCTCCCTTCCATCGAGGCTAGTACGTAACATTGAGCAGAGTCCCATGTGCTATATAGTAGATTTGTATTGGTTACCCATTTCAAGCATGACAACATCACTGCTTTCTTTACAGCACTCGGCAAGGAGAATCTTTCCTGATTTGCAGAGAGGGAATTTAAAGTGTCAGGAGACAGACAGACCTTCCCAGGAGCAGAGGAGAGGCCTGTGGGGAGAAGTGTGCCCAGAGCCCTCCCCTCTCTCACCCCCACCCCTCTCCTCTCCTCCTCAGGCCACCCCCAATCCTCCACCATTCATTACAACTCCTTTCTAACCCCAGGCCAGACAAAGCCTTCTTTCCATCCAAACAATGGGAAACACAGACCAGGCCTGAATAAGTATGATTCCTGAGTTTTCCTCATGCTGTGCTCAGTTACTCAGCCATGTCTGACTCTGAGTGACCCCATGGACTGTAGCCCGCCAGGCTCCTCTATCCATGGGATTCTCCAGGCAAGAATACTGGAGCGGGTTGCCATGTCCCCCTCCAGGGGATCTTCCCAACCCAGGAATCGAACCCAGGTCTCCATTTTCATTTCAGAAAGTAGATTTATGTCATGGGGTGATTTGGTGAACATTTTTTATTTTGAAACGCACATGAATTCTGGCAAGTTTCCATGGGGAAAAAAGGAGCACTATTGCTATGCTTACATCAACTTTCAATTTATTCTAGACCTGCTTATCCAGTTTGTGTGTTATTTATATTTTTAATTCTCCTCTTTCTCACGGTCCACCTTTTTTAGCCATTTTAACGCTCTCAAAAATTACACAGTAGCCTGGCAAGAAATACATTTTACCACTTTGTTGTGAAATACCAGAGCATGGAGAGAAATTTAAAATCTTAATTACTTCATATTTTCAGCAATTTAATATAGTACCTGGTGGGGAAGAAAAATAAACCATTGCTATAATGAAAATTTGACAATTGGCTGTATATTTTAACCTTTATTTTACTATTAATATTGCAAGCAATATTTAAGAGCTTACTATATGCAAAATATTCTGAAAAAGAATTATGTAATAGAAGAAAAAGATCCATAGTTTGCAGCCTGATAATCACATCTTCTATTTGGTTAATGCCATTTTTGAAGAGTTCTCATTTTGAAATAATATTTCTTTAGTAATACATATTGAATATCTACTGTATATCTGAGATATACATATAATAAAAGGCTCTGAGATAACTTCTTAATATACATTAAATAACTCTGTTGCAAAAAAAAAGGAAAAACTATTACTCATTTGCAGAAATGGTCTCATTATTTTCAACTAGACATCCAGATCTTAATAGCTACTGTTTTACTGAGTACGTATTATATGCTAGGGTTTCCCTAGAGGCTTAGTGGTAAGGAATACAGGAGATGTGAAGGAGACTCCAGTTCTATCCTTGAGTGGGGAAGATCCCCTGGAGGAAGAAATGGCAACCTACTCTAGTATTCTTGCCTGAAAAATCCCATGGATAGAGGAGCCTGGCGGGCTACAGTCCAGGTAGCCAGAGAATCAGCGTGACAGAACAACCAAGCACACATGATTATATGCTATGCAATTAGCCATGGGCCAAGAATACTGGAGCGGTAGTCCCTCCAGGGATCTTCCCAACCCAGGAATCGAACCCAGGTCTCCATTTTCATTTCAGAAAGTAGATTTATGTCATGGGGTGATTTGGTGAACATTTTTTATTTTGAAACGCACATGAATTCTGGCAAGTTTCCATGGGGAAAAAAGGAGCACTATTGCTATGCTTACATCAACTTTCAATTTATTCTAGACCTGCTTATCCAGTTTGTGTGTTATTTATATTTTTAATTCTCCTCTTTCTCACGGTCCACCTTTTTTAGCCATTTTAACGCTCTCAAAAATTACACAGTAGCCTGGCAAGAAATACATTTTACCACTTTGTTGTGAAATACCAGAGCATGGAGAGAAATTTAAAATCTTAATTACTTCATATTTTCAGCAATTTAATATAGTACCTGGTGGGGAAGAAAAATAAACCATTGCTATAATGAAAATTTGACAATTGGCTGTATATTTTAACCTTTATTTTACTATTAATATTGCAAGCAATATTTAAGAGCTTACTATATGCAAAATATTCTGAAAAGAATTATGTAATAGAAGAAAAAGATCCATAGTTTGCAGCCTGATAATCACATCTTCTATTTGGTTAATGCCATTTTTGAAGAGTTCTCATTTTGAAATAATATTTCTTTAGTAATACATATTGAATATCTACTGTATATCTGAGATATACATATAATAAAAGGCTCTGAGATAACTTCTTAATATACATTAAATAACTCTGTTGCAAAAAAAAAGGAAAAACTATTACTCATTTGCAGAAATGGTCTCATTATTTTCAACTAGACATCCAGATCTTAATAGCTACTGTTTTACTGAGTACGTATTATATGCTAGGGTTTCCCTAGAGGCTTAGTGGTAAGGAATACAGGAGATGTGAAGGAGACTCCAGTTCTATCCTTGAGTGGGGAAGATCCCCTGGAGGAAGAAATGGCAACCTACTCTAGTATTCTTGCCTGAAAAATCCCATGGATAGAGGAGCCTGGCGGGCTACAGTCCAGGTAGCCAGAGAATCAGACGTGACAGAACAACCAAGCACACATGATTATATGCTATGCAATTAGCATAAGTAAATTTATTACTTATCGAATAAAGTAAGTAATTTATCAACAGTAAGGGCACTTGGAATTCACTGAACTCATCAGACCCAGGATCTCCATGAGGGAAACAATTCCCAGTGGATCTCTTGTGTTACTGCCCTATCTTGCAAACAGATAACTTGACTATCTTTGTTTTGGACTCTCTTTTCAAGGATGTTTGTGTAGCTAATAGCCTTGGAAGATATAGCGATTGTTTCCACCAGAGCAAAGAAGCAAGTTTACTTTGGGGTTCCCTGAGATCAGAATTTCTTCATGTAACTCACAATGTGTGCAGTCTCCACCTGGCTCTTGGGGCTTTGCCTCACGGGAAGTGGAGCTCAGGTAAACAGCATCATCACTGATCCTCTACCTACCACCACTGCTGTGAATGATAAAGTCCTTCCTCTCTGGAGTTTTGTGTCTTTTGCTCGCATCCATGAAAATACAGAAGCTAACTGTCAGTTTATCAGTAGGGTAAACCCTCAGGCCCTTCAGAATTCTGACCTCATGGATGTAGCATGCCAGGCTCTCCTTCACTGTCTCCTGGAGTTTGCTCAAACTCATATCCATTGAGTCGGTGATGCTATTCAACCATTTCTGCCTCTGTCACCCCCATCCCCTGCCCTCAACCTTTCCCAGCATCAGGGTCTTTTCCAGTGAGTCTGCTCTTCACCTCAGGTGGCCAAAATATTGGAGCTTCAGCTTCAGCATCAGTCTTTTCAATCAATATCAGGTTTAATTTCCTTTAGGATTGACTGGTTTGATCTCCTTGCTATCCAAGGGACTCTCAAGAGTCTTCTCTAGCATCACAATTTGAAACCATCAGTTCTTCAGTGCTCAACCTTCTTTCTGGTCCAGCTCTCACATCCATACATGACAACTGGAAAAACCACAGCTTTGACTATACAGACTTTTGTCAGCAAAGTGATATCTCTGCTTTATAATATACTGTCTAGGTTTATCACTGTGTCTGTTCCAAGAAGCAAGTGCCTTTTAATTTCATGACTTGAAGTCACCATCCACAGTGATTTTGGAGCTCAAGAAGATAAAACCTATCTCTGTTTCCAATTTTCTCCCATCTACTTGTCATGAAGTGATGGGACCAGATGTCATGATCTTCGTTTTTTGAATGTTGAGTTCTAAGTCAGTTTTTTCATTCTTTTCTTTCACCCTCAATCAAGAGGCTCTTTAACTCCTCTTTGATTTCTGCCATTAGGGTGGTATCATCTGCATATCTGAGGTTGTTGATATTTCTCCCAGCAATCTTGATTCCAGCCTGTAAGTCATCCAACCCAGCATACGCTGACATATTGAGTACAGCACATTAATAGCACAGTACCTTTTATGATTTTAAATAGCTCAGCTGGAATTCCGTCACCGCCACTAGCTTTGTCATAGTAATGCTTCCTAAGGCCCCCACTGACTTTACACTCCAGAATGTCTGACTAGCGACGTGACCACACCATCATGGCTATCTGGGTCATTAAGACATTTTTTGCATAGATCTGTGTATTCTTGCCACCTCTACTTAATCTCATCTGCTTCTGTTGGATCCTTACCATTTCTCTTTCATTGTGCCCTCTTTGCATGAAATTTTCCCATGATATTTCCAATTTCCTTGAAGAGTCCCAGTTTTACAGATAAAGAACCCAAAGCAAACATTTTAAACTTGTTAAAAAAATGTACTACATGTCACAAAGCTGATCTTCCTCCTGCCCACTTCCCAATTCTTTTTTTTTCCCAATTCTTTTTGCTTCTAGCCCAGGGTGTAATTATCCACAAGTGTGAGTGTGAGAAATGCCTCTGAAGAACACTCTGATGGAGGTGGGGGAGCCAGCAGGCCTGGGAGAGGAGTAAGAAGCCTTTTCCCAGTGAGAGGAGCTGCTTTTGGTTCTGCAGGTCAAGCTCCACGCTTGTGCTTGATGAGACAGACTGGACAAAAGGAGTGAGTCAGAGAGAGGTTGAAGAGTCATGTTTTGGAAAGTGATTCTGTTGCAAGAATCGTCACAGGGAAAGAGTCAGGCTGGGCTGAGAAGCAAGGAGGGCCAAAGTCAGAGAGATGGAGACGCAGTCAGCACCAGGAAAGCTATTATTGCTCAAAACACGGTGTGGTGGGATTAGAGGCTCGCCCACTGGCCGGATTCTCACTTCAGAACTACTGAGAAAAAGGATTAAACTCTCAGACCTGACTCAATGTTGAGTTCTAAGTCAGTTTTCATTCTTTTCTTTCACCCTCAATCAAGAGGCTCTTTAACTCCTCTTTGATTTCTGCCATTAGGGTGGTATCATCTGCATATCTGAGGTTGTTGATATTTCTCCCAGCAATCTTGATTCCAGCCTGTAAGTCATCCAACCCAGCATACGCTGACATATTGAGTACAGCACATTAATAGCACAGTACCTTTTATGATTTTAAATAGCTCAGCTGGAATTCCGTCACCGCCACTAGCTTTGTCATAGTAATGCTTCCTAAGGCCCCCACTGACTTTACACTCCAGAATGTCTGACTAGCGACGTGACCACACCATCATGGCTATCTGGGTCATTAAGACATTTTTTGCATAGATCTGTGTATTCTTGCCACCTCTACTTAATCTCATCTGCTTCTGTTGGATCCTTACCATTTCTCTTTCATTGTGCCCTCTTTGCATGAAATTTTCCCATGATATTTCCAATTTCCTTGAAGAGTCCCAGTTTTACAGATAAAGAACCCAAAGCAAACATTTTAAACTTGTTAAAAAAATGTACTACATGTCACAAAGCTGATCTTCCTCCTGCCCACTTCCCAATTCTTTTTTTTTCCCAATTCTTTTTGCTTCTAGCCCAGGGTGTAATTATCCACAAGTGTGAGTGTGAGAAATGCCTCTGAAGAACACTCTGATGGAGGGGGGGGAGCCAGCAGGCCGGGGAGAGGAGTAAAGCCTTTTCCCAGTGAGAGGAGCTGCTTTTGGTTCTGCAGGTCAAGCTCCACGCTTGTGCTTGATGAGACAGACTGGACAAAAGGAGTGAGTCAGAGAGAGGTTGAAGAGTCATGTTTTGGAAAGTGATTCTGTTGCAAGAATCGTCACAGGGAAAGAGTCAGGCTGGGCTGAGAAGCAAGGAGGGCCAAAGTCAGAGAGATGGAGACGCAGTCAGCACCAGGAAAGCTATTATTGCTCAAAACACGGTGTGGTGGGATTAGAGGCTCGCCCACTGGCCGGATTCTCACTTCAGAACTACTGAGAAAAAGGATTAAACTCTCAGACCTGACTCATTTTGAGAAGTTGCTCTGGAAATAAAGAAGCCTATCAGCTACCAAATCTGTTAACCTAGAGGTTTGTTCCCATTTGACTCAGAGAGAGGACAGAGGCACAGGGATGAGCCTCTGAAGATCCTCCCAGAGGTAGATCTAGTGACCAGCATTGCAGGAGGCAGAACATTCCCAAGCTAACAGGCACTGTGGCGATCACAGGAGCCTGTGTCGGGAGAGACAACAGGAAGTAGGTTCCCTCAGGTCTGACTTCTGCCCCTAGAAGGCAGAGAAAAGCCGCATGGCTGTCAGGGTAGTGTTTCCGTAGGAAAATGTGAGTCTGCAGAGAAATCAAATTATTTTCTTCATGTCAGAGGGCTCAGCATGTGTACCCTGGAGTGTGTCAGCATCCTAAACAGTGTATATGGGATTAATCAGAAGGCACAGATGACCATTTCAAATTGTGCACACAGAAATCCACGAACAACCCTGATTTCCAAACATTGGGACAATTTTTGTGTGTGGAATCCTTTGGGGAAAATTCACAAGTGCTATTAATAGCCTTTGACCTTAGAGATATATCATGGTCAAACAGAAGTTATAATTAGGAAGCCCAGTCTAAGAGGTAAAGGTCAGACTCACACACTAAAATACTGTTTAATATACAGAGCACTGTGCAAAAGTGCCGATGCAGGAGAAATAAGTATTGATTAAATCTGGTGCTTCAAATCCCTGCTAATGCCATAAAATTTAATGGATTACAAAGGGAATGCACAAACCACAATGAAAGCTATGAGAAACACAACTTCAGCGACTCTCTTCACGAGGACAAGTTCAGAATACATAGGCTGAATTTTTTTTTAATCCAAACCTTTAAAGATGCGCTAAAAATGGCATCTTTATTTATACTTGCCTAACATAGCTTTCCATCCCTTCTTCTTGAAGAGAATTTACTGCTCACATAAGGAACAGCCCTGGAGACTGCAGGGCTGTTGTTTTTCTTTACAGCCAGCAGAATGTGGGCTTTGAAAAGTTCAAGCCAAACGTCCCCACAGTTCCTGCTCGTGGCTGTCAGTGTGCCCGAGAGCAGCAGTGGAGGCCAGCTCAGGTCACCGCTCCCCATTGTCATTCTCTGTGGTCAGTCAAGGCTCCAAGAAGGACATTAACAGGAGCTCTTGTCTCCTTCTGCTTTGTTTGGGGAGGAAGACGACCATTCAGCATCTGTGAGTCGTCTCAATAGCTCTCCTCAGAAGGACCACCCCATCCCGTGATGGTGATGCATTCACTTGCCCCCTCGTTTTCATCCTTGGCAAGTCTGCCAGGGTGACACCCTCCCCCCACATGCTAACATGCCTGAGCCTGTGACTTCGCTTTGCAAACAAAGGTTCATAGTTACACAAAAGAGACACTAACTCTGGCTTTCTTAATTAATTAAAGAATGTTCTGGAGGGAAGAAGACAGGGTCAACACTGCAGCCTAGGGAAGCCAGCATGGAAAACAGACATGTATCCAGGGAGGTAAAGCCCAGCCAAGACGCTGCTGCTGTTGTGCAGTTATTAAGTCGCATTCGACTCCTTGCGACCCCACAGACTGTAGCACATCAGGCTTCCCTGTCCTTCACCGTCTCCCAGAGTTCACTCAAGTTCACGTCCATGATATCAGTTATGCTTTCTAACCATCCTCTTGCCCCCTTCTCCTTTTGCCGTCAATCTTTACCAGCATCAGGGCCTTTACAAAGAGTCAGCTCTTCCCATCAGGTGGCCAAAGTATTGGAGCTACGGCTTCAGCATCAGTCCTTCCAGTGACTACTCAGGGCTGATCTCCTGTAGGACTAACCGGTTTGATGAGGGCACAGCCAAGAAGAGGGCACAGAAACCATCTGCTCAGACCGCTGCTATAGGCACCACTGCCTGTGGCATGACCACATCTCAGTTCACCTCACACTTGTAGAGACAATCTTTTTTCACTCTCAGACTTCAGTCCCAGGCCTAAGCACATATCTGGCACAGTCTGGGGCACACGCCTAACCCAGACCTGCCTGGTAGCGGTGGGAGGGAGCATCTGCCTCAAACAGGATGGCCTGCAGGTGCCAGCAAGCCACCAACTCAACACTCTTCAGTAAAGCTCCACTGCCTCTGGCAAAGAGTCCAAGTCCCTTACCCGCCATAGAATTAAGTTGATGATATGTCCTGATTTTTATGACAGTCTTGTTTTTCATTTTTGTCCTAGAATAATTACTGGGACTTTCTTTCATTCACAAATGTGCCTTGGCTTTTAACAATTATATGTGAAATTGGCCCCTTCTGCTTTGTTTGGGAGGAAGACGACCATTCAGCATCTGTGAGTCGTCTCAATAGCTCTCCTCAGAAGGACCACCCCATCCCGTGATGGTGATGCATTCACTTGCCCCCTCGTTTTCATCCTTGGCAAGTCTGCCAGGGTGACACCCTCCCCCCACATGCTAACATGCCTGAGCCTGTGACTTCGCTTTGCAAACAAAGGTTCATAGTTACACAAAAGAGACACTAACTCTGGCTTTCTTAATTAATTAAAGAATGTTCTGGAGGGAAGAAGACAGGGTCAACACTGCAGCCTAGGGAAGCCAGCATGGAAAACAGACATGTATCCAGGGAGGTAAAGCCCAGCCAAGACGCTGCTGCTGTTGTGCAGTTATTAAGTCGCATTCGACTCCTTGCGACCCCACAGACTGTAGCACATCAGGCTTCCCTGTCCTTCACCGTCTCCCAGAGTTCACTCAAGTTCACGTCCATGATATCAGTTATGCTTTCTAACCATCCTCTTGCCCCCTTCTCCTTTTGCGTCAATCTTTACCAGCATCAGGGCCTTTACAAAGAGTCAGCTCTTCCCATCAGGTGGCCAAAGTATTGGAGCTACGGCTTCAGCATCAGTCCTTCCAGTGACTACTCAGGGCTGATCTCCTGTAGGACTAACCGGTTTGATGAGGGCACAGCCAAGAAGAGGGCACAGAAACCATCTGCTCAGACCGCTGCTATAGGCACCACTGCCTGTGGCATGACCACATCTCAGTTCACCTCACACTTGTAGAGACAATCTTTTTTCACTCTCAGACTTCAGTCCCAGGCCTAAGCACATATCTGGCACAGTCTGGGGCACACGCCTAACCCAGACCTGCCTGGTAGCGGTGGGAGGGAGCATCTGCCTCAAACAGGATGGCCTGCAGGTGCCAGCAAGCCACCAACTCAACACTCTTCAGTAAAGCTCCACTGCCTCTGGCAAAGAGTCCAAGTCCCTTACCCGCCATAGAATTAAGTTGATGATATGTCCTGATTTTTATGACAGTCTTGTTTTTCATTTTTGTCCTAGAATAATTACTGGGACTTTCTTTCATTCACAAATGTGCCTTGGCTTTTAAAAATTATATGGCCACTCGAATTATGAAGCTTTTCATGACATGGTCCCTGACTAATTTTTCAACTTCACTATTTCCTGATCCATCTTAATTCTTTTTTTTGTTTTTTTAATTTTTATTTTACTTTTAACTTTTACAGAGTTGTGTTGCTTACAGATATGTATGCTCCCAGATTAGTCATATGTATACCCCCCCATCCCACCCCTCCAGGCTGTCGCACAGCACCCCTGCAGGATCCCCTTTCCTCACAGCACAATGACAATAGCTATTTTCTTCACATATGATAGTACAGTTCCTTTATGCCTCCCATCCACTGTTCATTCCCCACAATGTCCATATGTCTACCGTCCATGTCTGTTTTTCCCATCTTAATTCTTCAGCATAACAAAAATCTTCTAAATCCTTACATACAGATGCTATTTTTAGGTGCAACTCTTTGCTCATACTTCCTCTTTTCCTGGAACCTCCTTTCCATAGTTTCCATCCTTCCCTTTAATATCCCAAATCCTTCTGTGTTAGATGGGTTATCTGCCCCCATTCTTGTTTCTACATACATCTCTCTACGTGCATTCATCAGATTATGTTGCCATCATCTATTCTGAAGTCTAACTGCTCCCTTAGACCCTGAGGCGCTATAACTTGCTCATCTTTGTTCCCTCAGAGCCAGGCACAGTGTGTGACACATTAAAAGTGACGCCTCCCAAACACCTGAGGAATGACTGAGTCCCGCAAGCTTGAACTAAAAGGTTGGTCGGACAATTATCCTAATGGGCAATAAATGAAAAGAGGAAAGAGAGGCAAGGAAAGCACCTGCAGTCCCAGGCCTAAGCACATATCTGGCACAGTCTGGGGACACGCCTAACCCAGACCTGCCTGGTAGCGGTGGGAGGGAGCATCTGCCTCAAACAGGATGGCCTGCAGGTGCCAGCAAGCCACCAACTCAACACTCTTCAGTAAAGCTCCACTGCCTCTGGCAAAGAGTCCAAGTCCCTTACCCGCCATAGAATTAAGTTGATGATATGTCCTGATTTTTATGACAGTCTTGTTTTTCATTTTTGTCCTAGAATAATTACTGGGACTTTCTTTCATTCACAAATGTGCCTTGGCTTTTAAAAATTATATGGCCACTCGAATTATGAAGCTTTTCATGACATGGTCCCTGACTAATTTTTCAACTTCACTATTTCCTGATCCATCTTAATTCTTTTTTTTGTTTTTTTAATTTTTATTTTACTTTTAACTTTTACAGAGTTGTGTTGCTTACAGATATGTATGCTCCCAGATTAGTCATATGTATACCCCCCCATCCCACCCCTCCAGGCTGTCGCACAGCACCCCTGCAGGATCCCCTTTCCTCACAGCACAATGACAATAGCTATTTTCTTCACATATGATAGTACAGTTCCTTTATGCCTCCCATCCACTGTTCATTCCCCACAATGTCCATATGTCTACCGTCCATGTCTGTTTTTCCCATCTTAATTCTTCAGCATAACAAAAATCTTCTAAATCCTTACATACAGATGCTATTTTTAGGTGCAACTCTTTGCTCATACTTCCTCTTTTCCTGGAACCTCCTTTCCATAGTTTCCATCCTTCCCTTTAATATCCCAAATCCTTCTGTGTTAGATGGGTTATCTGCCCCCATTCTTGTTTCTACATACATCTCTCTACGTGCATTCATCAGATTATGTTGCCATCATCTATTCTGAAGTCTAACTGCTCCCTTAGACCCTGAGGCGCTATAACTTGCTCATCTTTGTTCCCTCAGAGCCAGGCACAGTGTGTGACACATTAAAAGTGACGCCCTCCCAAACACCTGAGGAATGACTGAGTCCCGCAAGCTTGAACTAAAAGGTTGGTCGGACAATTATCCTAATGGGCAATAAATGAAAAGAGGAAAGAGAGGCAAGGAAAGATACAAAAGAGAGTTAAACCGAGTTGATCACACAAGCAAAGGTTGTTAGGAATCCAAATCACCGGCCTCAGAGTTATTCTTCAAGTCAATTCCAGAGCCCAAAAAGATTCAATCTGATGGGTGGTGTGAGGTGAGTCTGAAAGGTAGAGGAGTGGTGTTTCCAGCTGCTATGTTAGATTTTAGACCAAGGTCCCGGGGACCAATCCACAGACAGGCTACACAGCCAGGGAGGAGGAGCAAGATCTCAGTCCCAGAAGATTCACATACATCACACCCCACTCCAGAGCCAGCAAGCCCACCAGACCAAGGCTGCTTCTTGATGTTAAGCTCCACGGTCAGGCCCTAGACTAGTAGAAACATCAAGTTAAGCAGCAGCAGCACCTGCCCTTCCGCAGGGCTGGGAAAGGTAGAGGCTGTCCCCTGCAATTAACAAAAACTGCAAGCAAGGCCTTAGAAAAGCAGGGTGTGTTTGGGGGGAGCGAGGAGCATCCATATGCTTACCCTCTGGAGAATCCACTGCATGCGTTCTGGTCCATTAAACCACATGTTTATCTTCCTTCAAGGCAAAAAGGAACATCTGTCACCAGGCCCTTGACTTAATTTCCACCGTGAATACTAAGCTTCGTCAGATGCCAAGTTGAGTCACAAAACAGGGAAAGCTTACAGGCCAGGGCAGCAAGAGAAGCCCCACAGAACCGCCGCTTCCAAGGTCAAAGTGGGCCCCCAGGTGTCTCCAGTCTGTATCCTTTGTCTAGCACTTTTTTGTCTAAGCACTATTCCCTTGTTACTCGTTTTTCTCTGTGTCAGGGCTTCTCCAGAAACAAAATAGCACTTTTTCTTTCTTGATTCTAACATTATTCTTTATGAGAAGGCAGAGACTGAAATGGTTAGGGAACTGCAACAGAGATACAGCTCCCTTAGACCCTGAGGCGCTATAACTTGCTCATCTTTGTTCCTCAGAGCCAGGCACAGTGTGTGACACATTAAAGTGACGCCTCCCAAACACCTGAGGAATGACTGAGTCCGCAAGCTTGAACTAAAAGGTTGGTCGGACAATTATCCTAATGGGCAATAAATGAAAAGAGGAAAGAGAGGCAAGGAAAGATACAAAAGAGAGTTAAACCGAGTTGATCACACAAGCAAAGGTTGTTAGGAATCCAAATCACCGGCCTCAGAGTTATTCTTCAAGTCAATTCCAGAGCCCAAAAAGATTCAATCTGATGGGTGGTGTGAGGTGAGTCTGAAAGGTAGAGGAGTGGTGTTTCCAGCTGCTATGTTAGATTTTAGACCAAGGTCCCGGGGACCAATCCACAGACAGGCTACACAGCCAGGGAGGAGGAGCAAGATCTCAGTCCCAGAAGATTCACATACATCACACCCCACTCCAGAGCCAGCAAGCCCACCAGACCAAGGCTGCTTCTTGATGTTAAGCTCCACGGTCAGGCCCTAGACTAGTAGAAACATCAAGTTAAGCAGCAGCAGCACCTGCCCTTCCGCAGGGCTGGGAAAGGTAGAGGCTGTCCCCTGCAATTAACAAAAACTGCAAGCAAGGCCTTAGAAAAGCAGGGTGTGTTTGGGGGGAGCGAGGAGCATCCATATGCTTACCCTCTGGAGAATCCACTGCATGCGTTCTGGTCCATTAAACCACATGTTTATCTTCCTTCAAGGCAAAAAGGAACATCTGTCACCAGGCCCTTGACTTAATTTCCACCGTGAATACTAAGCTTCGTCAGATGCCAAGTTGAGTCACAAAACAGGGAAAGCTTACAGGCCAGGGCAGCAAGAGAAGCCCCACAGAACCGCCGCTTCCAAGGTCAAAGTGGGCCCCCAGGTGTCTCCAGTCTGTATCCTTTGTCTAGCACTTTTTTGTCTAAGCACTATTCCCTTGTTACTCGTTTTTCTCTGTGTCAGGGCTTCTCCAGAAACAAAATAGCACTTTTTCTTTCTTGATTCTAACATTATTCTTTATGAGAAGGCAGAGACTGAAATGGTTAGGGAACTGCAACAGAGATACAGAAAATGTCTGTGATTGCCAGCTTAATGTTGTGATAGGTTTTAGAGTTAGACCAGGGCTCTCCCACTGGCCAGCTGTGCGCTTTTCAATGAGCTACCTCTAGCCGCCTTTATGTACCTGACTGTGTTAGCGTAGTTCTTAGACACAGGTTGGATCCCTGAGTTGGGAAGATCCACTGGAGAAGGAAATGGCAACCTAATCCACTATTCTTGCCTGAGAAATCCCACGGACAGAGGAGCCTGGTGGGCTATTGTCTACTGGGGTCACAAAAGAGTCAGACGAGACTTAGCAACTGAACAAAAAGTTCACAGCATATTGTACACCTGCAGTAAATATTAGCTATTACATAGTTTCATATACAAGGTATATAAAGTAATACTGTTCCCTAAACCAACTAGCTAAAGGAAGAATGGTCCCTCTTTTACTAAGCTTGAATGGTGTGCATCTGTCTCTGTATCATCAATATTGTTTGAAATCCTGAGAACATACATATCTGTAAACAACAAAACTCTATAAAAGTTAAAAGTAAAATAAAAGTGTCAAAAAAAAAAAATATTGTTTGAAATCAACTTCCAAAACTCAGACTCCCATTACATTCGGAACTTGGAAGATCCCAATGACTAGAGCACCAAGATTTGCAGCATCTTAGGGTTCTAAGCCCCTAAAGTCTAAATAACATTTCTGTTTACCAGGATGTTTCAAAATTACACCTGATGCTGAAACTGAAGTTCCAATATTCTGGCCACCTGATGTGAAGAGCCAACTAATTGGAAAAGACCTTAATTCTGGGAAAGATTAAAGGGAGGAGAAGGGGCAGCAGAGGAGGAGACAGTTGGATGGCATCGCTGATTCAATGGACATGAACTTCAGCAAACACCAGGAGACGGTGAGGGTCAGGGAGGCCTGGCATGCAGCAGTCCACAGGCTCACAAAGAGTCAGACATGACTTGCTAACTGAACAACAACAATAACCTCTGAGTACTTCCCTGACTATCTAAGCCCTGGTTTGGGCAAACTACAAACTCTTATTCCAGTGGTATCTAGAATGAATTGGCCAGAATGAGGTTGTCTCACTGGCGAAATTTCATTGACCCTTAGTAATTATTTTTCTGCCTAGAAAACTGCAGATAATTAACTTAGCCTCTAATAAAATGCTAGCAAGCCTTTCCCATAGAAAAACCTAAAAGTCATATTTAGAACTATTCGTTAGTCTTAGAAGTTTCTATTGCTGCAAGCCCTTCACTGAACAAAACCAGCCTTGAAATTTGAGATGCTGGTCTGCACACCAGCACCCCGGGTCCAGTGGCAATGCGGTGGTGAGGGCAGGAGAACTCGTGGCAGAAGATCTAGATGGACATTTTCTTTCTCAGCCCCTCCATCTTCTCATACACTTGTGATCCTCTTGCCACCATTTGAGCAGTTTCCTCTTATAATGACGCTGTATTTTGGCATCGGACAGGTCTGCTCCCTTCCTTTTTTTTTTTTTTTTTTGCTCCCTTCCTTTCAAGGAGGCACTTGGGAGGCATGGTCCTTTTACAGCCTCCGCCCAGGCAGGAGCCCAATCTCCGGAATGCCAGTCTGGAGTCAGATCAAGAAGGGCCTGAAGCCAAGAAACCCCTGAAATTCCCTCTAAGGTTATTATCTTTTCATCCCCTATGGTCATTACTCCACTTCCAGCATCCCATGTCAGCCTTCTGAATTCCCATAGAGGAGGGGAAGCCATCTCTTAAAAAGGGAGCTAAAGGACTGGCCTGGAAGCTACATGCGTAGAAAGCACACAGCTTTGGGGTTGGCTTCTATGTTCCAAGTCAGCTGTTTCAAATAACAGTTTTTTATAAAGCTACATAATACAAAACGTTTTTTATTGTCTTTATCAAAGAATGGGTAGCTCATGGAGATTATGGATACAAAAGGTCCAGATCATCCTGTGACACATTATGGCTCCAGTCTTCTAGACACTCTCAGTACACTCAGTGGAAAATAATCCGTTACCCTCTACCTCCAATCTAGGGGATTTTTTCAGGGACGAGGTGTAAACCAGGCCGTGGGCGCCACTGTGATGGAGCAGCTGCTGAGCCTGGGTTTCTAGTGCAGCAGGAACTGTGCCTCCTGGAGCCCCGTGTGGCTTCCTCCTTCACCTCTGCCCTCGGGGCTCCCCTGGGTGGTGGTGGTTTTGTCACTCAGTCGTGTCCAACTCTTCTGCAGTCCCATAGACTGTAGCCCACCAGGCTCCTCTGTCCATGGGTTTTCCCCAACAAGAATACTGGGCTGTGTTGTCATTTCCTTGGCCAGGAGATCTTCCTGACCCAGGGATGGAACCTGGGTTTCCTGGATTGCAGGCAGATTCTTTACTGGTTGCGCCTCCAGGCCAGCCCTTCTCTACTCCCCTAACGCAAGGCAAATCTCTCCTGAACTTTCTGAGGCACTGGGGAATGTTGGTTCTGGTCCACATGTCTCACTCAAGGAGAAACAATTCCAGATTTTGGGTGGTCTAGATAATTTGTCTCTATAATTTCTAGTTTGTAGTTTCTCTGATTTTCCCTGGTTTGGAGATAGCCAACGGCTTCTCAGGTGGCACAGTGGTAAAGAAGCTGCCTGCCAGTGGAGAAGACACAAGAAATCCAGGTTCAATCCCTGGTTTGGGAAGATCCACTGGGGTAAGAAATGCATGGCAACCCACTCCAATAGTCTTGCCTGGAGAATGCCGTGGCCACAGGAGCCTCGAGGGCTATAGTCCGTGGGATTGCAGAGACACGACTGAGCACACACGCAAAGGCAAAAGTAATCATCCCAACATAACCCTTACTTTCCTTGGATACACTGACAACTCTTCGGTACTGTACTGGAAAAAAAAGAGCCTTGTTCATGTGATTTTCACCTCCAGGTCACCTCCTCTCCCCAAAGTCTGAGGCAAACTGGGGTAGACACCAGTTTGCAATTTTTTTTTTCTCAGTTGTTGCTATTCTCTACTCTACCACATGATGGCACTGTACTCCAGCAGCTTTTTTCCTGCCCTTGGGTTAAGAACGAAGCTGTCAATAGTCCTCAAAGTTGCAGGAGGGGTTCTCCCGCAACCTGGATTTGCGGTGAATATTAATGGCAAAGTGGTAAAGAATTTGCCTGCCAATGCAGAAGACGCAAAAGACAGGGATCGATCCCTGGATCAGCAAGATCCCCTGGAGGAAGGAATGGCAACCCACTCCAGTATTCTTACCTGAAAGTTCCATGGACAGAGGACCCTTGTAGGCTACAGTCCATTGGGTTGCAAAGATATGTTTGAGAATACTCGAAACTCATCAGCCTGCATTAAACTTAAAATTGTCCCCTCTCTATGAAACATGAGTCAGAACCTAAGGACAGAGTTCAATGCCTTGAAATCTCTGAACTGAAACCAAGTTTCCTGTTAGAGAGAGTACAGCATCCTAGGGTTCATCTTTGAGTCAAAAGTCACATGTACCATTTTCCCTGTCATATAAATAGGACCCCCAGATGATCCCCCATGATGTCCCCACTCCAGATTTCCTCACATCCATAATCCTCGCACCACTTCTTCATCCAGCACCGAGTCTCCAGGCTGTGAGATCAGACCTGAGGCTAAACTCAAGTTCTGCCCTTACTGGCTAGCAGTCAGACATTACTGCTAAGTCTCAACTTCCTCAGATACAAAATGGGATTAACAGCACTTAAGTCAGGGATACCATGAGATGTCTTATGCAAGGCACCTGACCTGGTACCAGGTGTATAGTGAACGCTCAGTAAACATTTGTTTCCTTTTCTTCTCTCCTTGTCCACATGCCAAGTTCCTTCATTCTGTAGTCTTTGCCCAGACTCCAGGGCCCGTCAAGCTAACCTACTTTCAGTGGGGTACGCTCTGCTCAGTCCTGTCTGTCTCTCTGCAACCCCTCGGACTATAGCCCACCGGGCTCCTCTGTCCATGGGATTCTCCAGAGAATACTGGAGTGGTTGCCATGTCCTTCTCAAGGGGGATCTTGCTGATGCTGGGACAGACCCTGTGTCTGCTGTGTCTCCTGCATTGGCAAGCCGATTTTTTACCACTAGCACCAGCTAGGAAGCCTACTGTCAATAGATAGCTCTATTCATTTACACCTTTAAACAGCAATTACCAACATGAGATACAGGAGATAAGGTTTTAACTGTAAGATTATGAAAAAAGACAAAACTGTTATTATTTTAGGATTCGATTTTCATTGATTAATAAGATGTAGATAATAAGAGTGGTTTAAACAAGGTTGACATTTTTCCCCTTGCAAACTGGGTTCCTATGATAGGAGCTCCCCACATGGACACCCAGGGTCCTTTTAAGTTGACACTCATCCTTTCCTGGAGTATTGCATTCGCTCTATAGCCCAAGACACCACATCCTCATATCAGCCTTGCAGCCGTCAGAGAAAGAGAAAAGCAAAGAAGGAGGGCATGCCGTATCTCCCTGAGGGCACATGGAAAGTTTCTCAGCCACGCCCAACCCCAAGAAGGCTGCGAGGTCAGAGAGGCCACTATGTAACCTGTCCAAAACACTATTTCCTGTTAGAGAGAGTACAGCATCCTAGGGTTCATCTTTGAGTCAAAAGTCACATGTACCATTTTCCCTGTCATATAAATAGGACCCCAGATGATCCCCATGATGTCCCCACTCCAGATTTCCTCACATCCATAATCCTCGCACCACTTCTTCATCCAGCACCGAGTCTCCAGGCTGTGAGATCAGACCTGAGGCTAAACTCAAGTTCTGCCCTTACTGGCTAGCAGTCAGACATTACTGCTAAGTCTCAACTTCCTCAGATACAAAATGGGATTAACAGCACTTAAGTCAGGGATACCATGAGATGTCTTATGCAAGGCACCTGACCTGGTACCAGGTGTATAGTGAACGCTCAGTAAACATTTGTTTCCTTTTCTTCTCTCCTTGTCCACATGCCAAGTTCCTTCATTCTGTAGTCTTTGCCCAGACTCCAGGGCCCGTCAAGCTAACCTACTTTCAGTGGGGTACGCTCTGCTCAGTCCTGTCTGTCTCTCTGCAACCCCTCGGACTATAGCCCACCGGGCTCCTCTGTCCATGGGATTCTCCAGAGAATACTGGAGTGGTTGCCATGTCCTTCTCAAGGGGGATCTTGCTGATGCTGGGACAGACCCTGTGTCTGCTGTGTCTCCTGCATTGGCAAGCCGATTTTTTACCACTAGCACCAGCTAGGAAGCCTACTGTCAATAGATAGCTCTATTCATTTACACCTTTAAACAGCAATTACCAACATGAGATACAGGAGATAAGGTTTTAACTGTAAGATTATGAAAAAAGACAAAACTGTTATTATTTTAGGATTCGATTTTCATTGATTAATAAGATGTAGATAATAAGAGTGGTTTAAACAAGGTTGACATTTTTCCCCTTGCAAACTGGGTTCCTATGATAGGAACTCCCCACATGGACACCCAGGGTCCTTTTAAGTTGACACTCATCCTTTCCTGGAGTATTGCATTCGCTCTATAGCCCAAGACACCACATCCTCATATCAGCCTTGCAGCCGTCAGAGAAAGAGAAAAGCAAAGAAGGAGGGCATGCCGTATCTCCCTGAGGGCACATGGAAAGTTTCTCAGCCACGCCCAACCCCAAGAAGGCTGCGAGGTCAGAGAGGCCACTATGTAACCTGTCCAAAACACTATTTCAATGGAAGAGAAAGAATACTGTGTGAGAAAACCCACAGTTAACTGCCAGAGTGCTAATCAGGATCTTTTCTCTGACAAAACAAATAGCAAAGCCAGGATAATCCATGTAGGGCAAAAACTATCCAAGCTGCAAGTAACGACCCATTTGTTTCAAGCAAATCCATAAAGAAAATTTAACCTCAGCCTGGAACACATACATAAATGACAAACACTTTCAGCTAAATCAAGGGAATATAGCCATATAAGAAAACATTAAACATTTTATCCTATAAAATTGCTGGTTCTTAGAGCTGGTTGAGGATCCTAAAGGTGATTTAGTGAAAACCTCTCACTCAATGCAAGCATTTTCTCAACAGTAATCTCATTTTTGCCAGAACACTTTCAAAGGATGGATCTGTAGCCTGAAGGTCCACAGTCCCTGGGAGCTGTGAACAAAGGCAGACAGAGCAAGCCAGCAGGGGAGAGCAGTCAGAGCCTGCATCTGGGTGCCCAGCCGCGTGCATGGCTACAGCATAACAGCTCCAGCCCCGGGATCAACTGAGAGTACAAAACACAGTGGTGGGAGATGCATTCTCATGGGTTTGTGTCCAGCGGTAAATTTTCAAAAATTCATTTCTATATTTTTCCTGCAACATAGTTTTGAAAGCCCCAGAACAGATGGTTTTTTGCCACAGCTGTCTATGCCTGAAAGGAGTAGCTCTCAGTAAGACTGCATTAATGAAACAATCGACAAAAATTAATTTCCAAAATATATAAACAGCTCATATAACTCAACACTGAGAACACAAACAACCCGATCAAAAAATGCAGAAAAGACCTAAACAGACACATCTCCAAAGAAGACATACGCACGGCCAAAAACGACATGAAAAGGTGCTCAACAGTTGCTTATTATTAGAGAAATACAAGTCAAAACTACAACGAGGGAATGTCCATAAAGGTGGCCTCAACAGCTGTGCAAAGAAGGAGGGCATGCCGTATCTCCCTGAGGGCACATGGAAAGTTTCTCAGCCACGCCCAACCCCAAGAAGGCTGCGAGGTCAGAGAGGCCACTATGTAACCTGTCCAAAACACTATTTCAATGGAAGAGAAAGAATACTGTGTGAGAAAACCCACAGTTAACTGCCAGAGTGCTAATCAGGATCTTTTCTCTGACAAAACAAATAGCAAAGCCAGGATAATCCATGTAGGGCAAAAACTATCCAAGCTGCAAGTAACGACCCATTTGTTTCAAGCAAATCCATAAAGAAAATTTAACCTCAGCCTGGAACACATACATAAATGACAAACACTTTCAGCTAAATCAAGGGAATATAGCCATATAAGAAAACATTAAACATTTTATCCTATAAAATTGCTGGTTCTTAGAGCTGGTTGAGGATCCTAAAGGTGATTTAGTGAAAACCTCTCACTCAATGCAAGCATTTTCTCAACAGTAATCTCATTTTTGCCAGAACACTTTCAAAGGATGGATCTGTAGCCTGAAGGTCCACAGTCCCTGGGAGCTGTGAACAAAGGCAGACAGAGCAAGCCAGCAGGGGAGAGCAGTCAGAGCCTGCATCTGGGTGCCCAGCCGCGTGCATGGCTACAGCATAACAGCTCCAGCCCCGGGATCAACTGAGAGTACAAAACACAGTGGTGGGAGATGCATTCTCATGGGTTTGTGTCCAGCGGTAAATTTTCAAAAATTCATTTCTATATTTTTCCTGCAACATAGTTTTGAAAGCCCCAGAACAGATGGTTTTTTGCCACAGCTGTCTATGCCTGAAAGGAGTAGCTCTCAGTAAGACTGCATTAATGAAACAATCGACAAAAATTAATTTCCAAAATATATAAACAGCTCATATAACTCAACACTGAGAACACAAACAACCCGATCAAAAAATGCAGAAAAGACCTAAACAGACACATCTCCAAAGAAGACATACGCACGGCCAAAAAACACATGAAAAGGTGCTCAACAGTTGCTTATTATTAGAGAAATACAAGTCAAAACTACAACGAGGGGAATTCCCTGGTGGTCCAGTGGCTAAGACTCTGTGCTCCCAACGCAGGGGGCCCGGGTTCAATCCCTGGTCAGGGAACTAGAGCCCACATGCTACAACTGAGACCCAATGCAGCCAAATAAATCTAAATAAAATATATATTTAAAAAAAGAAAAACTACAATGAGATATCACCTCACACCAGTCAGAGTGGCCATCATCAAAAAATCTGCAGACAGGGCTTGCCTGGTGGTCCAGTGGGTAAGGACACTGCCTTGCAGTACAAGGGGTGGTGGTTTGATCCCTGACCTGGGAAGATTCCACGTGCTGCGGAGCGACTAGACCAATGTGTCCAACTACCGAGCTGGAGCTCTGGAGCACATGAGCCCAGAGCCGGCACTCTGCAGCAACAGAGGCCACTGAGATGGAAGGCCCACATGGGCCAAAGAGCAAAGATGGATGAAAATAGATAAATGAAAGACCAACAGAAGTGCCCTCCTCCCCCGAAAAAAATCTACAAACAATAAATGCTGGAGAGGATGTGGAGAAAAGGGAACCCTCTTGCACTGTTGGTGGGAATGTAAACTGATACAGCCACTATGGAAGACAGTATGGAGACTCCTTAAAAAACTAGGAATAGAACCACCAGCAATCCCACTATTAGGTATATACCCTGATGAAATCAAAACTGAAAGAGACACTTGTACCCCAATAATCATGGCAGCACTTTTTACAATAGCTAGAACGTGGAAGCAACCTAGATGTCCATCAACAAATGAATAAATGGATAAAGAAGCTATGGTACTCCTGGAGGAAGGAAATGGCAACCCACTCCAGTATTCTTGCCCGAAAAACTCTCATGGACAGAGAAGACTGGCAGACTCTGTGGCAGTCTGTGGGGTTGTAAACAGTTGGATACAACTGAGCAACTGATGCACACACGTTCAGCAAAGTGATTCAGTTATGCATGTATCTATTCTTTTCTAGATTTTCTTCCATTGTAGGCTATTACAAAACATTGAGCATAGTTCCCTGTGCTATACAGGATGTCCTTATGATCTATTTTATATATAATAGCGTGTATATATTAATCAAGCACTGTAAAATATTTCATGCTGACCATAAGTGAAAATGTACTAAATTCTAGGAGAGACGAGAACAAAGCAATAAATTGGTTCGTCTTGCAAAAACAAAAAAAAGAAGCAGCTATGGTACATACATGTATGCAACGGAATATTTCGCAGTCGTTAAAAGAAATGCACTTGAATCAGCCCTAATGAGGCAGAAAAATCTAGAATCTATTATACAAAGTGAAGTAAGTCAAGAAGAGGACAAGTATAGTATACTGACACATACATATGGAATCTAGAAAGATGGTGATGATAAATGCACATGCAGAGCAGCAAGAGAAACAGACAGAGAATGGACTTATGGACACTGAGAGGGGAGAGGGGGAAGAGTGGGTGAGAGGTAAGGAAAGAGTAACATAGAGACCTACACTATCATGTGCAAAAGAGACACCCTTTGTGAATATGCTATAAGACTAAGGGAATTTACATACGTGGGGGCTACGCAACAACCTGGAGGGGTGGGATAGGGAAAGAAAGGGAGGGGGGCTCAGTCAGGAGGGATCAAGGATATACCTATGACTGATTTGGGTTTATGTATAACTGCAAATAAAAAAACCTCTGTAGGGCTTCCCTGGTGGTCCAGTGGGTAATGACACCGCCTTGCAGTGCAAGGCCCGCAGGTTCGATCCGTGGCCTGGGAGGATCCCAGGTGCCGCGGAGCAGCAGGACCGATGTGCCCAATTACCGAGCCGGAGCTCTGGAGCGCATGCGCCCAGAGCCGATGCTCCGCGACAACAGAGGCCACTGCGATGGGAAGCCCACACGGGCCAAAAAACAGAGATTGACGGAAAAAAACAGATAAATGAAAGACCAATAGAAGCGGCCCACCTTCCCCTCTCCCTCCCCAACCTCCCCCCACCCCCCTACCCCCCCCCACAAAAAAAAAAAAAACCCTCTGTAAAAGAAAAACAAAAATAATTAATTAAAAAATAAAAAACCTCTCAGCATGGGCTCCTCTTGTGGTTCAGTGGTAAAGAATCTGTCTGCCAGTGCAGGAGACACAGATTTGATCTCTGGTCCTGGAAGATCCCACATGCCAAGGAGCAACTAAGCCAGTGAACCACAGCTGCTAAGCCTGTGCTCTAGAGCCTGGGAATTGAAAGTATTGAGCCAAGCTGTAACTTCTGAAGCCTGAGTGCCCTGGAGCCTGAGCTCTGCAATAAGAGAAGCCACAGCAATGAGAAGCTTGCTCATCACAACTAGAAAAAGTCTGCATAGCGATGAAGACCCAGCACAGCCAAAAATAAATAAATAAAATTATTTAGAAAAACTTCTCAGCATGAGAGGAGGTCTCCCCTCAGATATTGAGGGGGAGGGCATGTGTCAAAGAACATCATAATCCTTAAGTACTCAGAGAATTGTACAATATTTTGAATTCCTTCTTCCTTCTGTGTTCCTTCCCATCTTTCTTCTTTCACAAATATTTATTGGGCATCATTTGCAACAATGTGGATGGATGTGGAGGACATTATGCTTAGTGAAATAAATCAGAAAGAGAAAGATTAAAATAATAAAAACTCATTACTAGATAAATCACCCTGCGATGTCTCAGAGGAAGTATCGGTACCAGTAATTTTGTCCTTTCTTATGTTCTTTTTCTTGGCTTTATTGAGGTATAATTGACAAAATTTTAAAGTGAAATACAATCTTAAAGTAATATTTAAAGTGAAAATAATAACAATACTTCATTAAAGGCACCTATGAGACATTTGGGTGGAGATTTCAAGTAAACACCTGGGCACATATATCTGGAGCTCAGGGAAAAGTTCACTAAATATATTTAATGAGCCGCGTGTGCATGCTCAGTCACTTCAAGTATGTCCAACTCTATGGACTGTAGCCTTCCAGGCTCCTCTGCCCTTGCAATACTCCAGGCAAGAATACTGGAGTGGGTTACCATGCCTTCCTTCAGGGAATCTTCCCAACCCAGGGATCAAACCCATGTCTCCTGCCATTACAGGCTGATTCTTTACTGCTGAGGCACCAGGAAAGCCCATTTAACGAGCTACACAGAGGTTATACTCTAAATATTGAGGTAGAAGAACTAAAACATACCTCTTTTACAGAGGTAAAAGAAGTTGGGAAAGAACCTCTCTTTTAGAAAATGGAAAGCAGAAATGCTAGAAGAGGAAGCAGATGAAGAAGTGTTCTAATAAATAAATAAAGTGAAGAAGGTGTGAATTTCTGGAGGCTACCTCCTTTATAGGACGAGGAATTCTGAGGCGTCAGCTCAATGAGGGTTTCTGAGGTCAGGCGTTGACCTGCAAAGGCTCTAAGATAAGTCATTTCTAGTAATAGCTGAAGGATCAACTCCAAGTTTTGGAGAGGGTGCAGTTAAGAGAAGGGAGAGTCCTTTACCGGAGGCTAAGTAAGAAAATGAGAAGGTCACTGGCAGAGGACATAAGTGCCCAGGAGACTGGGGTCTGACCAAGGTCACTGGCAGTGGAGTATGGCAGTGAGACAAGAAAATAGGGTAAGGAGAGCAGGAGCAGCCTAGGACAACAAACTTGAGATGATGAGAAGGACAGGCAGAGAACATGTCCTATTTGGGCTGGCCCCTTAGCGTGACAATCAGAGTAAAAGACATGAAACATGAAAGGCTTCCCTGGACATCTCCAAAGATGTTGAGGAAGAAAGCTCAGTGAAACACAAGACTTCCTTCAAAGGAGTCATGCTTATTTGCATATAAAAGGCTATTTTTGTAATCATAGCTTGGCAAAACACAGGACATACAGATCCCAGAGAGGGAACATGAAATTCTCAAGGTTTGGTATACATGGTGTCTTGTGCTCTAGACAGAATGAGAAATATGGAGATCAACAAGAAAAATGTCCTTAGATGAGTGACTGCTTTCATTAGTGACCTTCAACAGAACTGTTCAAGAAAGCAGACGAGGTAGAAAGCAAATTCAAGGGGATAGAGAGATGAATGAATATGGAGAATGCACACGCTGCAGGAATTGACTATGCTTTTGAGAAGTTTGTGGAAAGAGGAAAGAGTTGGAATCACAGAAAACAGGATGAGGAGGCTGTGGGAAGAGTGGTTGGCAAAGAGAATGGAGGAGGATATGAGGGGAGGCTGAAGAGATTCCCTACATGCAGGGCTCATTCTCCAAAACCAGCAGGACCCCGGCCTGAGGCGTGG
This sequence comes from Tragulus kanchil, assembly GCA_022376925.1. Classification (NCBI taxonomy): domain Eukaryota; kingdom Metazoa; phylum Chordata; class Mammalia; order Artiodactyla; family Tragulidae; genus Tragulus; species Tragulus kanchil. The sequence continues at coordinate 149,274,096 of JAIOJX010000024.1, forward strand.
CTCTGGTACACAGAGGTTATACTCTAAATATTGAGGTAGAAGAACTAAAACATACCTCTTTTACAGAGGTAAAAGAAGTTAGGAAAGAACCTCTCTTTTAGAAAATGGAAAGCAGAAATGCTAGAAGAGGAAGCAGATGAAGAAGTGTTCTAATAAATAAATAAAGTGAAGAAGGTGTGAATTTCTGGAGGCTACCTCCTTTATAGGACGAGGAATTCTGCGGCGTCAGCTCAATGAGGGTTTCTGAGGTCAGGCGTTGACCTGCAAAGGCTCTAAGATAAGTCATTTCTAGTAATAGCTGAAGGATCAACTCCAAGTTTTGGAGAGGGTGCAGTTAAGAGAAGGGAGAGTCCTTTACCGGAGGCTAAGCAAGAAAATGAGAAGGTCACTGGCAGAGGACATAAGTGCCCAGGAGACTGGGGTCTGACCAAGGTCACTGGCAATGGAGTATGGCAGTGAGACAAGAAAATAGGGTAAGGAGAGCAGGAGCAGCCTAGGACAACAAACTTGAGATGATGAGAAGGACAGGCAGAGAACATGTCCTATTTGGGCTGGCCCCTTAGCGTGACAATCAGAGTAAAAGACATGAAACATGAAAGGCTTCCCTGGACATCTCCAAAGATGTTGAGGAAGAAAGCTCAGTGAAACACAAGACTTCCTTCAAAGGAGTCATGCTTATTTGCATATAAAAGGCTATTTTTGTAATCATAGCTTGGCAAAACCCAGGACATACAGATCCCAGAGAGGGAACATGAAATTCTCAAGGTTTGGTATACATGGTGTCTTGTGCTCTAGACAGAATGAGAAATATGGAGATCAACAAGAAAAATGTCCTTAGATGAGTGACTGCTTTCATTAGTGACCTTCAACAGAACTGTTCAAGAAAGCAGACGAGGTAGAAAGCAAATTCAAGGGGATAGAGAGATGAATGAATATGGAGAATGCACACGCTGCAGGAATTGACTATGCTTTTGAGAAGTTTGTGGAAAGAGGAAAGAGTTGGAATCACAGAAAACAGGATGAGGAGGCTGTGGGAAGAGTGGTTGGCAAAGAGAATGGAGGAGGATATGAGGGGAGGCTGAAGAGATTCCCTACATGCAGGGCTCATTCTCCAAAACCAGCAGGACCCCGGCCTGAGGCGTGGCTCTGGCCTTCAGGAGAGCAAGAGATTTACCCTCTGTCAGGGGGATGTGAGAAATAAGTCAATTACTTCAGGTCAACGACTTAGCACAGCACCAGTGATACATATACTCAGACACTGTGTGGTGGGAGCGGTAGAGTTGGAAGGCCACCCAGGTAACCAGCCCCACGGTTTTGGGTAGTGGGAGGTGCCTTTCAGGGAAGAAGAAAGATAGGAGTCAATCTAGCAGTAACTCTGATCAGGAAACCTTTGTGAGTGGACTTTCAGTCTGCCACCTGTCACCCACACTGAAACAGGGCAGGGGACAGAGGAGAGTTTCTTGTGTTCCCATCTCCCTCTACTAAGGCTTAGACATCCACATGGTTCATTCAAAGGCTCAGCTAGATTTTTCCTCCAAGATTCCAGTAATAAAATGCAAACCCTGGGGAATTAAAAAGTTGGCTATTGGTCAGTAGATGAATGGATAAACTAAATATGGTATATCCATGTAGTGGGCTTCCCAGATGGCATGGTGGTAAAGAATACGCCTACCAGTGCAGAAGACATGGGTTCGATCCCTGAGTCAGGAAGATCCCCTGGAGGAGGAAATGGCAACCAGTTCTAGTGTTCTTTCCTGGAAAATTCCAGGAAAAGAGGAACCTGGTAGGTTGCAGTCAATGGGGTTGAAAAGAGTTGGACACAACTGAGTTACTGAGCACACATGGGATATTACTCACCCTTAAAAAAAGCTCTGACATAGACTACAATATGATAACCCATGAAAACATTACGCTAAGTGAAATTAGTTAAGGAAAAAAGGACAAATATATGTTTCTCCTATAAATTCATAGAAACAGAAAGGAGATTGGAGGTAACCAGAAACTGGAAGGGAAGAAGGGAGTCACTGTTTAATGGTTACATGGATTCATTTGGGGTCATGAAAAAGTTCTGGAAATATGGGACTTCTTTGGTGGTCCAGTGGGTAAGGACACCGCCTTGCCGTGCAAGGGGCGCTGGTTCGAGCCCTGGCCTGGGAAGATCCCACGTGCCGCGGAGCGGCTGGACCAATGTGTCCAATTACTGAGCTGGAGCTCTGGAGCGCATGTGCCCAGGGCAGTGGTCTGCAGCGAGGTAGGCCACTGCAATGGGAGGCCCACACAGGCCAAAGAACAAAGATGAATGAAAGATCAACAGAAGTGGCCAAAAAAAAAGTAAAAAAAAAAAAGTTATGGAGATAGTGACGATGTTTGCATACATTGTAGATATATTCAATGCACTATATTGTACACATAAACTCGGTTAATATGATAAATTTTAAGTTATATATATTTTACCATATGAAAATAATTTTTTTAAAGCTTGGCCTTGGGTGCTGTGCCCCTAATGCAGCTGGTTTATGTCATTACAGCATGAAAGTTCAGAGCATCAGCCCAGATTTCCAGGATTCCCTGGTCTCCATTGGCTGGGCTACTTCCAGGGCCTCCAAATGGCCTCTTCCACCCCTCTCTCCACACAGCAACCTTTCTCCTCCCATCTGCTTACTTGGGACTTTTTAACTCTTAGTTTCTTCTCAGAACTCTCTCTTGTCCTCCTATTTCAAAACTGCTATATTTCCACCCAAAAGAAGTACTAAATTAATTTTTTTATTATTATTCTTTATTTTAAAGGTTTTACAGTTTTGTTGTTCACAGACATGTATGTTCCCAGATCAGTCATATGCATATCCATGGTCCCCACCCCACTCCCAGTTTGCCCCATCCGACCCCTCCAGACCATCGCGCCCAAGCCATTGTAAGCACTCCTATTCCCTTAGCACAATGACACTAGCTATCTTTTCCACACATAACAGTATAGGTTTCCATGTTACTCCCTCCATGCCTCCCCCTCCCTATTTCTTCCCCACAATGTCCCTATGTCTATGCTCTGTTTTTCCATGTGTTCACTGTGTGTGTTATCAAGACTATCCTACTGGATTCCATATGTGTGTGTCAGTATACTGTATTTCTCTTTCTCTTTTTGACGGACTTCACTTTTTATGATACGTTCTAGATTCAGGCATCTCATTAGGACTGAGTCATCTGCATTTCTTTGGTGGTCCAGTGGGTAAGGACACCACCTTGCAGTGCAAGGGGCGCTGGTTCGAGCCCTGGCCTGGGAAGATCCCACGTGCCGCGGAGCGGCTGGACCAATGTGTCCAATTACTGAGCTGGAGCTCTGGAGCGCATGTGCCCAGGGCAGTGGTCTGCAGCGAGGTAGGCCACTGCAATGGGAGGCCCACACAGGCCAAAGAACAAAGATGAATGAAAGATCAACAGAAGTGGCCAAAAAAAAAGTAAAAAAAAAAAGTTATGGAGATAATGACGATGTTTGCATACATTGTAGATATATTCAATGCACTATATTGTACACATAAACTCGGTTAATATGATAAATTTTAAGTTATATATATTTTACCATATGAAAATAATTTTTTTAAAGCTTGGCCTTGGGTGCTGTGCCCCTAATGCAGCTGGTTTATGTCATTACAGCATGAAAGTTCAGAGCATCAGCCCAGATTTCCAGGATTCCCTGGTCTCCATTGGCTGGGCTACTTCCAGGGCCTCCAAATGGCCTCTTCCACCCCTCTCTCCACACAGCAACCTTTCTCCTCCCATCTGCTTACTTGGGACTTTTTAACTCTTAGTTTCTTCTCAGAACTCTCTCTTGTCCTCCTATTTCAAAACTGCTATATTTCCACCCAAAAGAAGTACTAAATTAATTTTTTTATTATTATTCTTTATTTTAAAGGTTTTACAGTTTTGTTGTTCACAGACATGTATGTTCCCAGATCAGTCATATGCATATCCATGGTCCCCACCCCACTCCCAGTTTGCCCCATCCCACCCCTCCAGACCATCGCCCCAAGCCATTGTAAGCACTCCTATTCCCTTAGCACAATGACACTAGCTATCTTTTCCACACATAACAGTATAGGTTTCCATGTTACTCCCTCCATGCCTCCCCCTCCCTATTTCTTCCCCACAATGTCCCTATGTCTATGCTCTGTTTTTCCATGTGTTCACTGTGTGTGTTATCAAGACTATCCTACTGGATTCCATATGTGTGTGTCAGTATACTGTATTTCTCTTTCTCTTTTTGACGGACTTCACTTTTTATGATACGTTCTAGATTCAGGCATCTCATTAGGACTGAGTCATCTGCATTTCTTTTAACAGCTGAGTAGTATTCCATTGTATATATGTACCAGGGCTTCTGTATCCATTCATTTGTCAATGGACACCTACGTTGCTTCCATGTTCTGGCTATTGTATAGAGAGCTGCAATGAACATTGGGGTACAGGTGCTTCTTTCAGTTTTGATTTCATCAGAATATAAGCCTAAGAGTGGGATTGCTGGGTCATATGGTGCTTCTATTTTTAGTTTTTTAAGAAATCTCCATACTGTCTTCCATAGAGGCTGTATCAATTTACATTCCCACCAGCAATGCAAGAGGGTTCCCTTTGCTCCGCACCCTCTCCAGCATTTATTGTCTGTCAATTTTTTGATGATGGCCATTCTGACGGGTGTGAAGGGATATCTCATTGTAGTTTTAATTTGCATTTCTCTAATAATAAGCGACGCTGAGCATCATTTCATGTGCTTTTGGGGTTTGATTTGTAGGACTTCTTCTACTCTTGTATTTCTTGGCTATATCAGGCCATTTAACACTTGTTGTAGGGCTGGTTTTGTGGTACAGAATTCTTTTAGTTTTTGTCTGTCTGAGAAGCTTTTGACTTCACCATCGATTCTGAATGAGATTCTTGCTGGGTAGAGAATTCTTGGTTGAAGCTTATTCTCTTTGAGCCGTTTAAATGTGTCCTGCCATTCTCTTCTGGCCTGCAGGGTTTCTGTTGAGAGATCCGCAGTCAGACGTATGGGGTTTCCTTTATATGTTATTTGTTGTTTGCTTCTAGTTGCTTTTAGTAATCTGTCTTTATATTTAGTCTGCATTAGTTTGATTAGAATGTGCCTTGGTGTGTTTCTTCTGGGGCTTCTCCTGTATGGAACTCTTTGTGCTTCTTGGATGTGGTTGACTATTTCCTTTCCCATGCTGGGGAAGTTTTCTACTATAACCTCTTCAAGAATTTTTTCGTAACCTTTCTTTCCCTCCTCTTCCTCTGGAATTCCTATAATTCTAATGTTGGTGCGTTTGATACTGTCCCATATGTCTCTTAGGCTATCCTCAGCTCTTTTAATTCTTTCGACTTTGTTCTGTTCCTCACCAGTTATTTCCACCAGTCTATCTTCCAGCTCGCTTATCCGTTCTTCAGCCTCCGATACTCTACTGCTGAGGCCTTCTATAGTATTTTTGAGTTCAGCAATTGAGTTGGTGTCTCTATTTGCTTATTTTTCATTTCTTGCATGTCTCTTCTCAATGCACTAATTTCCTCTAATATTCTGTTTTTGGTGTTTTGCATCCTCATTAGTATAGCTTTTCTGAATTCACTTTCAGATAATTTGTCTATCTCCTCCTCTGTCATTTGAAGCTGCGATTCTCTAGCTTGGTCCTTCATTTGTGCAGTGTTTCTCTGTTGTTTCATTATTAGGTTAGTTTTTGTTTCTTTGTGTGTGTCTGTGTGTATGGAGTTCTTTTCCCCACCAGGCTTCTTGGTTGAATTCTCCCTTCCTTTGGGTTTCTGTCCTTCAAGAAGGGTTCAATGGTTTGTGTCTTGGGTGGTGTTATGTCTTGTTTACAGGTGAACAATCTCTAGTGTTGTATGTTCTTTGATAGTGTGGGGTCTGGGAATCAGGGCTTCTACTCCGAGGACCCTTGGTTTGACGATTGGTCAGGGGGTGTAGGCTCTATGTCTGGTTTTCTATGGTGTTCCGTGATATTAGTTCAAATATTAGCATCTGAGGAGCAAGAGGTGTGTCCCTGATGGGTGACAGTCATAAAAGCATGCAGATGTTTTCTAACATAGTCATAAGATATACATACATACACAGCAATAAGCACATCTAACCAGTCTTACAGTGATAAAGCTTAGGAAATTTTTCTGGCAAATGACGCAATCAAAGATGATACTTGCCCGTTAAGCTCTGAATTAATTAAAATAGTGCCTGGAAAAATAGATCCGGGGCAAGGTCCTGGCTTGGACTATTTCATTGAAAGCAATTTTTAACTAAGACATGTGTTGGGGGTGAGAAGGTGGAGAGTGTATGAGTAATGAGAAGGAATAGATTCGTCTTGGAAGGATTTTATAGGGTTATGTAGCCAAGATTAGTGTGTTGTATTGTTTAGTGCAGCTGGAAGAGAATAGTGGAGACAGGAAGGTAGGAAATATTTATCTAGAGGATAGTGGTAGATAGGAGAAAGTTTTAGATTTAGAACATAGAGGGAGGAAGCAGTGAGAAAGAGGAAAAAAAATTAGAAGTTTCCAAGAACTAAAATTAAAAATAAAAAAATTAATAATTAAAAATCAAAAAAAAAGAAATTAAAAATTAAAAAGGGAAGAGAAACTTAATAAGAAGAGATAAAAGAAAAAGAGAAAGAAAGAAAAAAAAAAAAAAAAAAACCCAAACCTGACCGATCAAACGAATAAACAGAACCATCCACAACAGATAAACAAAAAAGCTAAATACTGTCCCTGGTTTTTATCCTCTCATCTGTCTGATGGAAGCCAATCTGCTCTCGATGGTGTTATCTTGATGTAGCCTTTCCCTTATGGCACCGGTCTGCAAGCTCAGGCGCTGGCCGGGGCAGCGGGCTGATCCCAGTCCATTGGGCGGGGGGCTGCGGCACTCGCAGTCCCGTGTTGGGCGGGGGCGCCCCAGCTCTGCCGCGCACTCACCGGTAGCCTCCAATACCTGCCCTTCTCCCGGCTTCCTCCGCTGCGGGTGTAGCTATGGGGGTGCACGGACTCCTTCGCCACTGGCGCGCGCGCACTGCCGGTTACGCATCCAAGTCCCAAAGGCAGGCACAAGTTTCCACTTTCAGCTCGAGCGGATCCCTGGTTAGCAATCTGTGGGCGACTTCCCCTTCAGCTAGCCCCCCACTAGGAGTGTTTGAACTCACCTGGTGCCAGGCAGAAAGTCACGATTTTCGCCCGGCCAAGCTGCGCGATTTTTGCACTAGGCGCTCCCTCCCGGCTCCAGGTCGCTAGGCAGCACTCCGTGTGTTCTGCCCGGCCCTGCTCCGGTATCCTCTCCTCGCAGTGTCTTAATTTCTGCCGGCGATCTGGGCGGATTCTTGGAGTTTTCACGCTGATCGCTGCCCTCTCTCCCCCGAGGCTCCACTTAGGCCCCCTTTTAGGGCACTTGCTGGCGTGCTCTCCGTCGGTGCGGTCTGGCGTGGGGGTTAGGATAGTGGATTCTTAGAACAGTAGCTCCGGGAGAGATCTGGCTGTTCACTCTTCTACTCTCGCAGACCTATGGAATTCTTCTGTCATCTCGCGGCTGGTTTGTTGGTGGTGGTTCATTTCTTGATTAGTTCTGGTGATTCTGTTGGGGAGCTGGTGAAATCTTCCCCTCATTCCTCCGCCATCTTGGCTCCCCCCTCTAAATTAACTTTTAAACCTTGCAAATGTGTTCAGCCTCTGGAATGGGTTGTGAAAATCCAGTCATTCTCTCCTAACCCTATTTCTAGTGCTTCATAGTGAAAAGAAGATTGTCTCCAGGTGAACTAGAAATGGAAGTTGCTCCCTAAGTAACTTATTGACAGCAACAACAGTAATAATAATAGTAGTAGTAATTCACAATCCATACTATAAAATTAACTTTCCTGAAAAAGTTACTGGTGGGGTTTTGAAGTATGAGGAGGAATTTGCCAGGTAGAAAAGGAAATCTCGGCTTCCCTGGTAACTCAGTGGCAAAGAGTTCACCTGACAATGCAGGAGACATGGGTTCAATCCCTGATCTGGGAAGATCCCACATGCTGCGGAGCAACTAAGCCTGTGAATCACAACTACTGAGTCTGTGCTCTAGAGCCTCGGAGCCACAATAGTTGAGCCCATGTGCTGCAACTGCTGAAGCCCGTGCGGCCTAGCACCCAAGTTCTACAACAAGAAAAGTCACTGCAATAAAAAGCCTGCTCACCTCAGCTAGAGAGTAGCCCCAACTCCCTGCAACTAGAGAGGAGCCTGTGGAAGCAGTGAAAACCCAGAATAACCAAAAATAAATAAGTAAATAAATAAAAATTTTTAAAAAAGGAAATCAGACATAGTAAACAGAAAGAATAACATTGTAAGGGCAAGGAATTACAAGTAGAGTATGTTGAAATAAAAATAACAAAAGCTTCTGTGTAGCATTTAAAATCATGGGTTATACACAGTGCCTTGGAAGGTTACAGTTTTGCTAAAAAAAAACAGGAGCAGACCATAAAGTATTTTCTGTAGGTACTGGGACTATATCCTATGGACATCAAAAATCCAGCAAAGTTGTAAGCACAATAATATCTGCAGTTTGAGAACTCAGACAGCAACATAGAATATGATCCAGAGTCAGAGCCTTGAGAGAAAGATGTTGCCACAATAACCACTGTAGAGAAAGAAGCAAAGCACCAGGCTTACCTAAAAGGACTCCATCTTGGAAGGCTGGTGGCTCAGAGTTCCCTCTAAGAGGACATAAGGGAGAACAGCTTCTGTGGAGGAAGACTGTGTGTTCACCTCAGATCATGCCGTAGATGAGGGATGTGGATGAGTCCTGTGGATAAGGACAGTTAAAATGGATATCATTAGCACAAATATCTTAACAATATCAAGATCAAGTGTGTCTCAGATTCTCCCCTTATCCACCAATTGGTAATTTTTCCAAAAACAAATGAGCTTGATTTGGCATCAATTCCTTCCTGGAACATGGATGTCATCGAAACGCATGCAACTTCAAATAACAACAGTGGGTGACAACTGGTGATCCCTATCTCCTTTTTTCACTGTTTACAAACCATCTGCTTAACATTCTGTTTCATAACAAAAGTCCATTGCAGCTCAATCGTGCATAATTTTTAGAAATTATCTTTTCTCTTTTTTTGGAAAAATCGATACATTGTGTATCTCTACACGTCCTCATTTTTTTAGCCACCATGATTCCTCAAAATGCATGGCGGGGGCTTCCCTGGTGGTCCAGTGGGTAAGGACACCGCCTTGCAGTGCAAGGGGCTCCGGTTCGATCCCTGGCCTGGGAAGATCCCATGTGCTGCAGAGCAGCTGGGCTGATGTGTCCAATTACAGAGCCAGAACTCTGGAGTGCATGCGCTCAGAGCTGGTGCTCTGCGACAACAGAGGCCACCGCGATGGGAGGCCCACACGGGCCGAAGAACAAAGACGGATGAAAATAGACAAATGAAAAACCAATAGAAGTGGCCCGCCCACCCCCTCCCCAATCCACCCCCTCAAAAATAAATAAATAAATACATGTTAAAAAAAAAAATGCATGGTGATTTTTTGGCATTCCACCTGCATCACTTCTCAAATTCAGGAATGCTCTTCATTCAGGCCTGGGGTTTGATCTCCCTAAAAACAATGAATTCTTCATTTGCTACCCTGACCTAGAGTGGATTGGAATTCCTTTTTCTAAAATTGCTTGTTTAGGCTTTCCAGTTTTGAAATTATTCATCTGGCTGATGAATATGAAAACAAAATAGGACTTGAGCAGTTTTGCTTGCCCTTTGTCAGAAACATTCCTTGTTCTGTTTCTCTAACATGTTAAATCAGAGTTGACATGTTGCTGTCCTTAGCATTTTGGAGGGTCTTGGTGCATTCCTCTCTGCAGGCTTCCTAACACTGGTTTCATTTATTAATGCCACTCGTATTCACTCTTAACCCTGTTGCCCCTCCCTCTGTGTTTTATGAATATGCCACTTGTGGATCTTTTATCTGAGATCTTCAGTACGTCCTTACTTAAGTCAGGGGTAAGAGCAAGGTCAGAGTGATGTTGTTTAGATCAATCTGTGCTTCTTCCCAGTTAGTGTTTTTATGGAACTAATGCCTATCTTTTCCCTTCAGTTTTCAGTCTGATTTTCCCGAGCTCAGTGAATGTGTCTGGTAATAACCAATAGCCTTGATCATCAAATCCCAAGATGACAGAGTCACTTCCTTTAGCATTCAGATCACCATCATGCACTCATATATTCTCCTCCTTGTCGGTGATAGTTAAGCCCCAAGACCAAGTGCACTATATTCTCAAACTTCTGAATGATAAAACTATCTCCAAAACATGAGTGTATTGGAGTGCTCTTTTATTGCCAGGCTTCATAGATGTCTCAGTAGTAAAGAATCTGCCTACCAAGCAGGAGACAAAAGTTCAACCTCCCAGTGAATATGCAGAGACTAAACTGCCCTTACACTCCCATCAAGTCAGTATCTTCCTTTCTGGACAACTTCAAGTTTCCACTGAGAAATCATCATCTATGTTCCTTTTTTTTTATTTTTATTTATTTTTTCAACGAAAAAATAAAATGTTTATTGATTCAGTGGAATAGTATTCAGCAATAAAAAAGAAAAAGACAGTTGATGCATGTTCATATAGGGAATAACCTCAACAACATTCTATTGGGTTGGCCAAAAATGTCGTTCACGCTTTTCTGTAACATTTCAAATGGAAGAAGCCCAAACCTAGAAGACCGCATACTATATAGTTCCAATTACACAAAATGTCCCAAAAAACAAACTATGTTCCTTTTTGAATGTGTCCAACAATCTCACACAAAAATGTTTCATACCATTCATTTATTCATTTAACAGATATTTATTAAGCACACATGCTTTATTAGTTTTCTAGAGCTACTTTTAACAAAGTACCATAAAGCCCAGGACCAGATGGCTTCACAGCTGAATTCTACCAAACATTTAAAGAAGAGCTAATGCCTGTCCTTCTAAAACTCTTCCAAAAAAATTGCACAGGAAAGAAAACTCCCAAACACATTCTACGAGGCCACCATCACCCTGATACCCAAACCAGGCAAAGACAACACAAAAAAGGAAAACTATAGGCCAATTTCACTGATGAACTTAGATGCCAAGATCCTCAACAAAATCCTAGCAAACAGAATTCAACGACACGTCAAAAAACTCATACATTATGATCAAGTCGGGTTCATCCCAGGCATGCAAGGCTTCTTCAACATCCGCAAATCAATCAACGTGATACACCATATCAACAAGTTGAAAGACAAAATCACATGATCATTTCAATAGATGCAGAAAAAGCCTTCGACAAAGTACAACATCCATTTATGATAAAAACTCTTCAGAAAATGGGCATAGAAGGAACCTATCTCAATATAATAAAAGCCATCTATGAGAAGCCTACAGCGAACATTATCCTCAATGGTGAAAAACTGAAAGCATTCCCTCTAAGATCAGGAACAAGACAGGGGTGCCCGCTTTCACCACTACTATTCAACATAGTCCTGGAAGTCCTAGCAACAGCAATAAGAGAAGAGAAAGAAATCAAAGGAATCCAGATTGGAAAGGAAGAAGTCAAGCTCTCTCTTTTTGCAGACGACATGATATTATACATAGAAAATCCCAAAGACATGGTTACAAAGCTACTAGAACTAATCAATGAATTCAGCAAAGTTGCAGGATATAAAGTCAACACACAGAAGTCACTGTCATTCCTATACACAAACAATGAAAAATCAGAAAATGAAATCAAAGAGGCAATCCCCTTCACCATTGCAACCAAAAGAATCAAATATCTAGGAATAAACCTATTCAAAGAAACAAAAGAATTGTACACAGAAAATTACAAGACACTCATGAGAGACATTAAAGAAGACTTAAACAGATGGAGAGATATTCCATGTTCCTGGATCGGAAGAATCAATATTGTGAAAATGACCATACTTCCAAATATCATCTACAGATTCAATGCAATACCTATTCAACTACCACTGACATTTTTCACAGAACTAGACCAAATAATAACACAGTTCATATGGAAACACAAAAGACCTCGAATAGCCAAAGCAATCCTGAGGAAGAAAAATGGAGTTGGAGGAATCAGCCTCCCTAACTTCAGACTCTACTACAAAGCAACAGTTATCAAGACAGTATGGTACTGGCACAAAAACAGAACTATAGATCAATGGAACAAGATTGAGAACCCAGAGATAAACCCACGCACCTATGGGTACCTTATTTTTGATAAAGGAGGAGAAACTATAAAATGGGACAAAGACAGCCTCTTTAACAAGTGGTGCTGGGAGAATTGGACAGCTACATGCAAAAAAATGAAATTGGAACATTCCCTGACACCATACACTAAGATCAACTCAAAATGGATTAAAGACCTAAATGGAAGACCAGAAACCATCAAACTCTTCGAGGAGAATATAGGCAAAACCCTCAAGGACATCAATCAAAGCAAGATCTTCTCTGACTCACCAACTAAAATAGCAGAACTGAAAAGAAAAATGAACATATGGGACCTTATGAAACTTAAAAGCTTTTGTACAGCAAAAGAAATTACAAAAAAGTTCAACAGACACCCCACAGAGTGGGAGAAAATCATAGCCAATGAAACAACAGACAAAGAATTAATCTCCAAAATCTACAAGCAACTCAGACAACTCAGCACAGGAAAACCGAACAACCCAATCAAAAATGGGAAAAGATCTAAAGAGACGCCTCTCCAAAAGGACATACAAATGGCTCAAAATACATGAAACGATGCTCAACCTCGCTTATTATCAGAGAAATGCAAATTAAAACCACAATGAGATACCACCTCACACCTGTCAGAATGGCCATCATCAACAAATCGACAGACAACAAATGCTGGAGAGGGTGTGGAGAAAAGGGAACCCTCTTGCATTGCTGGTGGGAATGTAAATTAGTACAACCTCTATGGAAGACAATATGGAGATTCCTTAAAAAACTAAAAAGAGAAGCACCCTATGACCCAGCAATCCCACTATTAGGCCTATATCCTGATGAAATCAAAACTGAAAGAGGCACCTGTACCCCAATGTTCATTGCAGCTCTCTATACAATAGCCAGAACATGGAAGCAACCTAGATGTCCATCGACAAATGAATGGATCCAGAAGCTCTGGTACATATATACAATGGAATACTACTCAGCTGTTAAAAGAAATGCAGAAGACTCAGTCCTAATGAGGTGGCTGGCTCTAGAACCTATCATAAAAAGTGAAGTAAGTCAAAAGAAAGACAAGTATAGTATACTAACTCATATATATGGGATCTAGTAAGATGGTCATGATAACACATGCAGTGAACTCATGAAAATAGAGAATAGACATAAAGACATTGTGGAGACTGAACAGTGGGAGGGAGTAACATGGAAACCTATACTGTCATGTGTAGAAAAGATAGCTATTGTCATTGTGCTAGGGGAATAGGAGTACCTACAACCACTTGGAGCAATGGTCTGGAGGGATGGGAGGGGAACTGGGTGGGGGGAGGGTCAAGGGATATGCATATGAATGATCTGGGAACATACATGTACAAAAATAAATAATAAATAAATAAATAAAGTTAAAAAACAAAACAAAGTACCATAGACTGAGCGGCTTAAACAGAAATTAATTCTTTCAGAGTTCTGGAGGCTGAACGTCTGACATCAAGGTATTAGTCAATTAGTCAGTCAGTAGAGTTAGTTCCTTCAGAGGGTTCTGAACTAGGGACACAGTCCAGGCCTGTTCCCTAAGCTTCTTCATGGCTCTCCCCTCCCTCTGTCTTCACATCCTCTCCCCTCTGCACACGTCCATGTCTAAATTTCCTCTTCTTACAAGGCTGTCAGTCATATTGGATTAAAGCCCACTCTAATGAGTTCATTTTAACTTGATTACCTCTTTAGGAACCCTATCTCTAAGTATGGCCACATTCTGAAGACATCAACATACGAACTTCAAGGAACACAGTTTGGCCCATAACCTGTACTACAAGCCAGGTCCTGGTCTATGCCCTGGGAATAGAATAATGGATAAAACAAAGTCTGTGCCCTCATGGAATGGGTGCATGCTCTGGGGGGACCTGGAAAGAATGGGCAAAAAACAATAAATAGATGTTGTATCTAAAGGCCTGATAGTGACATTTAGAATAGAAATAGAACAGGAGATGGAGCGTGACAGAGAGGGAATGAACCTGGAAGAGTTTTGATTTTTTTCCCCTTTCTTTTTTAATTGAAGTATCATTTATTTACAGTGCTGTATTAGTTTCAGGTACACAACAAAGTGATTCAGTTATATACATATATTAATATAATAACATTATTAATATAATAATATAAAAATATTATATATATATATATATATATATACACATATTGTTTTTCAGATTCTTTTCCCTTATAATTTATTACAGGATAATTGGATATAATTCCTTGGTATACAGTAGGATCTTGTTGTTTATTTTATATATAGTAGTATGTATATGTTAATCCCAAACTCATAACTTACCTATCTCTGCCCTCTTTCTCCTTTGATAACCATAAGTTTATTTTCTATGTCTGTGAATTTGTTTCTGTTTTATAAATAAGTTCATTTGTATCATTTATTTTAGATTCCACATACAAGCAATACCATATGATATTTGTTTTTTTCTGACTTATTTAGTGCGATCATTTCTAGGTCTATTCATGTTGCTGCAAATGGCATTATTTCATCATTTTTATGGTTAAGGAATATTCCATTGCACATATGTACCATATCTTCTTTATCCATTTCTCTGTTGATGAACATTTAGGTTGTTTCTTGTCATGGCTATCATAAATAGTGCTACAATGAAATAACAGGATGTATGTATCTTTTGGATTATAGTTTTGTCCAGATATATGCCCAGAAGTGGGATTGCTGGATCATATGGAAACTCAATTTTCAGTTTTTCCATATGTTTCTCCACTGTGACTGCATCAGTCTACATTTGGAAGTGTTACGATTCTAAAAGACATCACATTTCAACAGAGACAAGAAAGCGAGGGCAAGCTTAGTGACTGGAAAAAAGACAACCCACTCTAATGAGTTCATTTTAACTTGATTACCTCTTTAGGAACCCTATCTCTAAGTATGGCCACATTCTGAAGACATCAACATACGAACTTCAAGGAACACAGTTTGGCCCATAACCTGTACTACAAGCCAGGTCCTGGTCTATGCCCTGGGAATAGAATAATGGATAAAACAAAGTCTGTGCCCTCATGGAATGGGTGCATGCTCTGGGGGGACCTGGAAAGAATGGGCAAAAAACAATAAATAGATGTTGTATCTAAAGGCCTGATAGTGACATTTAGAATAGAAATAGAACAGGAGATGGAGCGTGACAGAGAGGGAATGAACCTGGAAGAGTTTTGATTTTTTTCCCCTTTCTTTTTTAATTGAAGTATCATTTATTTACAGTGCTGTATTAGTTTCAGGTACACAACAAAGTGATTCAGTTATATACATATATTAATATAATAACATTATTAATATAATAATATAAAAATATTATATATATATATATATATATATACACATATTGTTTTTCAGATTCTTTTCCCTTATAATTTATTACAGGATAATTGGATATAATTCCTTGGTATACAGTAGGATCTTGTTGTTTATTTTATATATAGTAGTATGTATATGTTAATCCCAAACTCATAACTTACCTATCTCTGCCCTCTTTCTCCTTTGATAACCATAAGTTTATTTTCTATGTCTGTGAATTTGTTTCTGTTTTATAAATAAGTTCATTTGTATCATTTATTTTAGATTCCACATACAAGCAATACCATATGATATTTGTTTTTTTCTGACTTATTTAGTGCGATCATTTCTAGGTCTATTCATGTTGCTGCAAATGGCATTATTTCATCATTTTTTTATGGTTAAGGAATATTCCATTGCACATATGTACCATATCTTCTTTATCCATTTCTCTGTTGATGAACATTTAGGTTGTTTCTTGTCATGGCTATCATAAATAGTGCTACAATGAAATAACAGGATGTATGTATCTTTTTGGATTATAGTTTTGTCCAGATATATGCCCAGAAGTGGGACTGCTGGATCATATGGAAACTCAATTTTCAGTTTTTTAAGCCACCTCCATATGTTTCTCCACTGTGACTGCATCAGTCTACATTTGGGAGTGTTACGATTCTAAAAGACATCACATTTCAACAGAGACAAGAAAAAAGCGAGGGGCAAGCTGTGAGCTTGCACAGGATACATGGATCCCAACTAGAGGGAACAACCAAGACAAAGCCCTGAGGTTGCAGCATGGTGAGCATATTCAAGAAACATAAAGGAAGATGTAAAGTAATATTAAATGACATCAGCATTGCATGAGGTCTTACAAGGACTGAGATTTTATCCTGAGTAGTATGGGAAGCAATTTGATTACAAACAGGGAGATTATATGAGAAAGAAAATTGCACCAAACCTGCATTATTATAAAATATACAACCCTTTCTGGGAAATACATGCCATTCCTAATAGTGCTTATATAATATCCGGGTATATTTTAATGAAATTAAGAATTTCTTCTGGAAAAGAAATTATCCATCACCCATCTACCTAACAGGGTTCTTATGAGGAGGCTAATAGTCTTACTGTCTTCAATCAAACATTCATATAAAATATCTCTACCAAGAAAGAGTCTTTGAATTGACTTTTTTAGAAGCCTCTTTCTTTATAGAAAGTTTGAAATTAAGCTTTGACACATGCTTGCCATCAATATATCTAAGATATTCCTCTAATGAAGGAAATCATATTTACATTTTTGAAGGAAAGCTCTGATTACTGCATAATTCACTGCAGAATTTCTATCATGTATAACTTCTCTTATACCTTTTTATTCTATAGATCCCAAGTATAGTTATCTTAGCTGTTACTTCTTTCAAAATTCCAATTACTCCTTTGGTCTTTTTCTCTAATATAATCTATTTAAACTACAAGATAAATGATTACAAAGTATCTTAAATGCCAAAGCAAGTCCATTTCTGATACAAACTGACCTTTCTGCAGCAATAAATAAAAATCTTCCTAAAAGCTCCATTTTTCTGAATTCCTCCTTTATAATCTAAATTAAGTACATATTGAGTCATCAATAGTTTAGAGCCTGCACAACCAATCAAATAAAACTGATTATCCTTTTCCTACCTAAAAAAAAAAAAAAAAAGGCAACCAACAGTGCTTTACTTACATGATTTATATTTTCTGACTTAAACACAGCATCAAGTATTCACTAAGAGAGGCTTGGTAAATATCAAAGAGAAATCACACTGTCAGCAGAAGTCACATCATGTACCATCTGGTACTACTGAGTGTACCCAGTCCCTACTTTTAGATTGAATTTTATTTATGAAAAAGGACAAACTAGAGGTTCTTGGAAAAGATGCTGATGCTAGGGAAGATTAATGGCAGGAGGAGAAGGGAGTAACAGACAATGAAATTGTTGGATGGCAACATCAAACCAATGGATAAGAGTTTGAGCAAACTCCAGGAGATGGCAAAGGACAGGGAAGCCGGCGTGCTGCAGTCCATTGGGTCATAAAGAGTCAGACATGGCTTAGGACCTGAAGAACAAGAACCGTGGCTCTACAAGGATGAAATTTAAAGGGAATTTTTTTCTTCTGGAAAAGAAATTATCCATCACCCATCTACCTAACAGGGTTCTTATGAGGAGGCTAATAGTCTTACTGTCTTCAATCAAACATTCATATAAAATATCTCTACCAAGAAAGAGTCTTTGAATTGACTTTTTTAGAAGCCTCTTTCTTTATAGAAAGTTTGAAATTAAGCTTTGACACATGCTTGCCATCAATATATCTAAGATATTCCTCTAATGAAGGAAATCATATTTACATTTTTGAAGGAAAGCTCTGATTACTGCATAATTCACTGCAGAATTTCTATCATGTATAACTTCTCTTATACCTTTTTATTCTATAGATCCCAAGTATAGTTATCTTAGCTGTTACTTCTTTCAAAATTCCAATTACTCCTTTGGTCTTTTTCTCTAATATAATCTATTTAAACTACAAGATAAATGATTACAAAGTATCTTAAATGCCAAAGCAAGTCCATTTCTGATACAAACTGACCTTTCTGCAGCAATAAATAAAAATCTTCCTAAAAGCTCCATTTTTCTGAATTCCTCCTTTATAATCTAAATTAAGTACATATTGAGTCATCAATAGTTTAGAGCCTGCACAACCAATCAAATAAAACTGATTATCCTTTTCCTACCTAAAAAAAAAAACAGGAACCAACAGTGCTTTACTTACATGATTTATATTTTCTGACTTAAACACAGCATCAAGTATTCACTAAGAGAGGCTTGGTAAATATCAAAGAGAAATCACACTGTCAGCAGAAGTCACATCATGTACCATCTGGTACTACTGAGTGTACCCAGTCCCTACTTTTAGATTGAATTTTATTTATGAAAAAGGACAAACTAGAGGTTCTTGGAAAAGATGCTGATGCTAGGGAAGATTAATGGCAGGAGGAGAAGGGAGTAACAGACAATGAAATTGTTGGATGGCAACATCAAACCAATGGATAAGAGTTTGAGCAAACTCCAGGAGATGGCAAAGGACAGGGAAGCCGGCGTGCTGCAGTCCATTGGGTCATAAAGAGTCAGACATGGCTTAGGACCTGAATAACAAGAACCGTGGCTCTACAAGGTATTGTATTGTGTTTAGATATAAAACTTATGAATGTGTCTTCCTCATAAATGAGATACAGAAAAGGCAAGCTTTCAAATACTCAAATCCAGACATACTTCCTCTCTCACCAAGATGGGGCAGGTCGAGGCAGCTCGTTGATTGCTGGATCTCTCCCATCAACTTTGTTAAAGAGTAAGTACTAGGTCATCCTGATGGGCCAGTGGTTAAGAATCTGCCTTTCAGGGCTTCCCCTGGTGGTTCAGTGGGTAAGGACACCGCCTTGCAGTGCAAGGGGCGCCGGTTCGATCCCTGGCCTGGGAAGATCCCACGTGCGGCGGAGCGGCTGGACCGATGTGTCCAATCACCGAGCCGGAGCTCTGGAGCGCATGCGCCCAGAGCCAGCGCTCTGCAACGACAGACGCCATCGCGATGGGAGGCCCCACACTGGTCAAAGAATAAAACAGAGAAATGAAAGACCAATGGAAGTGGCCCGCCCACTCCCCTCCCTCCCCAACCCGACCCCCGCCAAAAAAAAAAAAAAAAAAGAATCTGCCTTTCAGTATAAGGTATGGGGGTTCAATCCCTGATCTGGGAAATGAGATTCCACATGCCACAGGGTGATGAAGCCTGCAAGCTGCAACAGAGACCCACCCAGAAGAATTATTTTTGAAAAATAAGTAAAGGGCTTCCTTGGTGGTCCAGTGGGTAAAGAGTCTGCCTTGAAGTGCAAGGGGCACTGGTGACTGCACCGATCACTGGCCCGGGAAGATCCCACATGCGGCGGGAGCGGCTGGATCGGTGTGTCCAATTACGAGCCGGTGCTCAGGGGTGCATTCACCCAGAGCCTGTGCTCTGCAATGAAAGAGGCCACTGCGATGGGAGGCCCACACAAGCCAAAGAATAAAGATGGGTGAAAATAAATAAATAAATAACCAATAAAAGAGGCCAAAAAAAAATTTTTAAAAAGTAAATACTTGTGGGAAACATGAGTTTATCAGCTAGTTGAGATTATATTTAGTTATAGAACCCAAAGAACACATAGGTGAGGGACACAAGGGATGAGAAGGAAAGAAAGGTAGCAGAGAAGATGGGAGGAAAAAAAGAGAATGAAAAGGTACAATCTATTTAAAATTTGAATAAGGAATCAGTATGCGAAAAGTAAATTACGCTCAGAAGATTATTTACTTCAAGATATAATCACATGAACATATTTCAAGTCAGAAATTATTACTATCACATTAAACAACTGGGAATTAGGGGTTTACTCTGACAAGTGGCACATATACCAAAAATTGAAACTTGGAAATTAGTAATTAATGTCACAGTAGTGATGTATTCCCTTCCAAATGAATTGTACCATTTTTCGCTTAGGGATTTCAAGTCTTCTGCATTTAATGTTACTGTTGGTCTTTGTTAAACTCAAGCTAAATATTTCTAAGATGTTGTAATAATATACTGAGTCCCCTTCTGTTATCAAAATTTTAAGTAAAGAGCATTATAGAAAATGCCTTCACTTTATTACTTTATTGACTGATTTTTAAATTTTTATTTTTATTTTTATTTTGGCTAGTCTGGATTTTCACTGCTGCTGTAGGTTCTTCTCTAGTTGCAGGGAGTAGGGGCTACTCTCTAGCTGACGTGTGCAGGCTTCTTGTTGTGGTGACGTCTCTTGTTGTGGAGCTCGGGATCTAGAGCACACAGGCTTCAGTAGTTGCAGCACATGGGCTCAGTAGTTGCTGCTCCAAGGCTCTAAAGCACAGGCTCAATAGTTGTGGCTCATGGGCTTAGTTGCTCTGCAGCATGTGGGATATTCCCAGATCAGGGATTGAACTTCTCTCCTGCTTTGGCAGGTGGCAGTCTTTACCACTGAGCTACCAGGGAAGCCCTGACTAATTTTTATTTGACAGCTTTCACTGTTTTTTAAAAGATCATCTTAACTTTGATATAGTCTATTATCACACAGGTATCATATTCAATTTTATTTTGGGTGTCAATTTTTAAAAAGCTACAGATTACTGAGTTAGAGCCACTGATTAGGAAGCATGACTTCACCCTTGCCAGGCATCTTTAAGTTCCAACACTCAAATGTCCTTCTGTAACTCTCAAGAATCCTAGAGCTCTGCTTCTACAAAACCATAATGTGCATCTTAGGGGTCAATAAATCCATGGTGTGTAAAGACCAGGACTGAGTTGGGTGAAGAGGTCAAAGCAAAGATTGTTCTCCCATCAAATGAACAGATTTGTTGGGAAATATGACCACTGATGCTCTTCTCAGGTGGTGCAGTGGTTAAAAAAATCTGCTGGCCAGTGCAGGAGACACGGGTTTGATCCCTGGGTCATGAAGATCCTGTGGAGGAGGGGATGGCAACCCACCCCAGTATTCTTGCCTGAGAAATCCTACAGACAGAGGAGACTGGTGAACTACAGCGTATAGTGTCACAAAAAGAGACAGACATGACGGAGAGACTGAGCACGCATGACCACTGATGCATACTATAAGTGTTGTTGTTGTTGTTGTTACCAACAAGAAATAAGTTTGTTTATTCCTATAGCATGAAAATTGGTGCTTTGGGATTCAGGAAACTCTTGGAAAGCAATTTCTGCCTCCTGCTGGTTGTGGAAGCATTTTCCCTGCAAGAGGTTGTCGAGATGCTTGAAGAAGTGGTAGTCTGGTTGGTGAGAGGTCAGATGAATATGGCAAGTGAGGCAAAACTTCATAGCCCAATTCATTCAAATTTTGAAGCGTTGCTCATGCAACATGCAGTTGAGCATTGTCTTGGAGAAGAGCTGGGACGCATACTGTTGACCAATGCCAACTGTAGGCCTTGCAGTTTTTGGTGCATCTCACCTATGTGCTGAGCATACTTCTCAGATGTAATGGTTTTGATGGGATTCAGAAGGCTGTAGTGGATCAGAAGGGTGACAGACCATCAGTTTGTGACCATTACCTTTTTCTGGTGCGAGTTTGGATTTGGGAAGTTTCAGAGCTTCTTCTCATCTCAACCTCTGAGCTAGTCATTGCCAATTGTCATATAAAATCCACTTATCATCACTTGTCATAATCTGATGGAGAAATGATTCATTGTTCTTGCATAGAATAAAAGAAGATGACACTACAAAATGACATTTTTAAAAAAAATTTTGGTCAGCTCATAAGGCACCCACTTATCAAGCTTTTTCATCTTTCCAATTTGTTTCATATGCCCAATGACCCTAGAATGCTTATCGCTGAATTCTTTGGCAACTTCTCATGTAATTTTAAGAGGATCAGCTTTGATGTTTGCTCTCAATTGATTGTTGTCCACTTCCAATTGCCAGCCACTATGCCTCTCATCTTCAAGGCTCTCGTCTGCTTTACGAGACTACTCTGACCACCACTGCCTCATTGCACTGTATGTTCATTAGCAGTTCCTGGGCCAAATGCATTACTGATGTTGCAAGTTGTCTCTGCTGCTTTATGACCCATTTTTTAAATTTATTTTATTTTATTTTAAAGTTTTTACAGAGTTTTGTTGTTCACAGACATGTATGTTCCCAGATCAGTCATATGCATATCCCTGGTCCCATCCCCCCTCCAACCTTCCCCCATCCTACCCTTCCTGGCTGTCGCACTGGGCCCTTGTAGGAACTCCTACTCCCTCAGCACAATGACAGTAGCTATCTTTTTCACATATGATAGTATAGGTGTCCATGTTACTCCCTCTAGGTCTCCCACCCACTATTCATTCCCCACAATGTCCATGTGTCTATTCTACATATATATGGAATCTAGCAAAAGGGCAATGATAACACACACAGTGAACCCATGGGAAAACAGACAGAGAATACTATGAGTTTTAATATTGATACTTGATACCTTTTTGAGCTAAGTCATCTTGGCATACAACAGGTTAATTGAATCATTTGCAGAGTTTGAGAATAAGACTGCCAGGTTCAACCTAGCTCAAACACTGAGGACCTTTTATATTGACTAAAGAATTAGGAACTAATTATCCATTTTCAAATGTTAAAGTAACTGCAAAGTAGAAATACTGAAAATAATTGCTGGAAATTCATGTGCTGTCAAGCATCCTGAGGTTGCTGGAGCTGTAACTGCATGGGCTCTGAGTCAGAGTGGGCTATAAGCCAAGCTCAGCAAGAATGCTCACTTACTCTCCCTTTTTTATGCTGCAGAAAGTTAAGTGGTGGATTCATGGAACTAAAATAGTATTGATAAACATGATAAAATTCATCGTAAAAATCAATAGGAATCCTGTAGGCAATTCTACTGGACAGTTAAGTGGAAATTTAAATGTGATCCAGGGGTTCTTTCTGTTTTATTCATATTTGTTATTTAAATACTTCATGTGTAGCCTGACTATGATTACCTTAGCCTGATTTCTAGCTTGAGAAGTTGGCACTCAGGCAACCTAGAGCCCTAGGCTCCCAAATGAGGTTACTCTCTCTGTTCATCATGACAAGTGATGAGCTTGTCTCATAAAATACTGCTGGATTCAGATCTTCCTTTCACTGCCATCCAATCCCATCTGTCTCCAACTCTTTCCCAGGATAATTGTTTTCAGAGAATGATAGCAATTACCAGCTTCTCTGTAGCAGACAGTTGATGACATGTACAAAAATCAGACTCTAAGAGGCTAGCAACCATGTTGACTAAATCACCGTGGATGTGCTTTTTCTCCATGGGTCAGAAAATACATGTACACACGCACATACACACACTACACACAGAGCCTTCACTAGGGTTCATGGCACTTTTCTTCAAAAGAGCAGAAACCCAGATCTTTATCTGATTTCCTGGACTTTGAGAAAATCACTCATTTATCTAAGATTTAGTGTATTTTAAATATTTTTTAATATTTTGAAAATTGTTTTAAATATTTAAAATTTGGACTTGAGGAAATATTTAAGGTATACAAAATGCATAAAAATAAAATATAATGGATACCTGTGAAATTACCTAACCTTAAAGATAGCATAGTCATCTAAGCTGGGGTTTTTCATGTGGCTCAATAATAAAAGAAGCCACCTGCCCATGCAGGTGATGCAAGAGTTGCCAGTTCGATCCCTTGGTTGGGAAGGTCCCCTGAAGAAGGAATTGGCAACCCACTCCAATATTCTTGCCAGGAGAATCCCATGGTTAGAGGAGCCTGGCAGGCTACAGTCCATAGGGTCTCAAAGAGTGGGACAGGACCGAGCATGCACACATACATATTCAAGTTGAAGACCCCTGTGCACCCCTCCCAGACAGAGAAGATGACCAGCATCCAGAGTTTGTTGGTTTTCTTTCACTTGTTTCTTATACCATTACTGAGTCCTTGCTCACCGCATTACAGGCCAATAAATCAAGAAACAAGTTTGGGGGGTAAAGAATAGTGACTTCATTCTGAAAGTCAGCAGACCAAGAAGATGGTGAACTGGTGTCCCTAAGGATCATCTTCTCTGAGTTAGAATTCAGGCTTCTTTTATACTAAAATGGGAAGGAGTACAATCCTGGTTCTAGTGAGACTCCAATGGAAATGTATTAATTTCTTCTTTCCTGCAGTCATTCACACATGGACCTGGTCAGGATGTTTCCTATGAGTTACACAAAGGTATTTTAGCTCAATGCTCATTATATGAGAGTCAGGGCTCTCAGAGGTTAGCCACTGTATATAATGTAAACTTACAGGTAACTTTCCATTGGTGATTAACTTGTAGCGAAAGCAACAGACTACAAAGATTAAAGTAAAAGAAACAGCTCCAACATGGAATCGTATTTGTTCTTTCCTATTACAATAACTACCATGGGCTTCCCAGGGGGCTGAGTGGTAAAGAATCCTCCTGCCGATGCAGGAGATGTGACTTCTATCCCTGTGCTGGAAAGATCCTGTGGAGAAGGAAATGGCACCCCATCCCATTGTTCTTGCCTGGAAACTCCCATGGACCGAGAAGCCAAGCGGGTTACAGTCCATGGGACCACAAGGAGTCAGACATGACTGAGCGACTAAGCACACGCACACGCACACACACACACAATTAGAGCAACTGAGCATGCAAGCAGGCATGACAATAACTTTCATAGGTGTCTGTGCTCTCAAACCTGTGTTTTTGTATATATATAAAGGCTCCGATAGTGCATATATTTTTTGGCAACTTGTTTTTTCCCTTAAGATTATATCTATGAGTCATGTATTGATATATACAGTTGTAACTCATTCTTTTTCACAACTGTACAATATCCCATTTTATTTGAATATATCACAATTTATCTATTCATTCTCCTGTGATGGATGTTGAATTTTTTTCCCAATTTTATGTTCTTACAAACAACGTTGCTATGAGGTGGGTGTTTTGGGGGGTTTTTTGTATTTATCTCTTTCGTAAAGAAAGGGGTACTAAGCCCGTATCCTGACCACTTGGAGCATGAATGGGTTAAAAGTGCATCTGTCTGCTCTCAGATTGATCAATTCAGGGCCTGGATTGAGCAGAGCCCCTCACTGGTCCACTCTATCCATCAGCAGCCTCACCCATGTATGGCAGTTGCATGCGGTGAAACAAGAACCAAAATTATCCACTCCCATGCTCTTTTGGGACGCTAAGAATGAAAGTCAGATCTTACTATTCACAATAACATGGTTTTGTTATTTCACTGTAGCTCAGACAGCAAAGAATCCACCTGCAGTTTGAGAGACCTGGGTTCTATCCCTGGGTTAGGAAGATACCCTGGAGAAGGGAAGGGCTACCCATGCCAGTATTCTTGCCTAGAGAATTCTATAGCTTATCCATGGATCGCAAAGAGTCAGACATGAGTAAGTGACTTTCACTAACTAAGCATTACTTTACTCCCCGGGGATTTTTCTCAGACAAATCATTTGATTGCTCATAGAGGAAATTTCCCAAAAGACTCATCACTTCTTCATTGGACAGCATCAGCAGACAGTTTGTGCCCTAAGGTTCTTTGACTCTCTTCCCTCAGAATCCTCACCCTGCTGTTTCTGTCATCCTGAACTGTTGCATCATAATCCTTACTCAATCCTATTCAAGCTCCTACAGTGAAGTATCTGCCTTAAAATTCCTGTTGACCAGTAAATTCTGATTTTGCCTTCCCCCTTACCAGATACTGCCAAAGTTCTGTGTTGGTGATAAACAATAAACAAAGCTTTGTCTTATCACAGTAAATAATAAACAAAGCTTTGTCTTATGTTTGCGATCTAAGGGAAGCTGGTATTTGCATGCAGAGGAATATTAACATTTTCACCATTGGGCATGACAGCAAAAGTTTTGAGAAGCATGGCTAAACAGTACCACTTAGGTGTAGAATGGCTGAATCTCAGGATAAGTGCATTGTCAGCTTCACTATGTATTGAAGCTGGCCCGCCATATCATTTTAGCCTTGGCTTCTCGTCTGTAAAATAAAATTATTGAGCAAAATAGTCCTTAAATTTTTTTTTTTTTGGTCTTAAAAATGGTCAGGGATATACATATGACCAATCTGGGATTATACATATTAGTAAACAACAAAACTCCATAAAAGCAAAAAGTAAAAAAAATAATAATAATAATAATAATAAATTGTGTTCAGGCCTTCTCTGGTGGTCTAGTATCCAGTGGTTAAGAGTCTGCCTGCTGATGCCAGTTCAGTCCCTGGTTTGAGAAGATTTCACATGCGGCAGAGCCACCAAACCCGTGTGCCACAACTACTGAGCCTATGCTCTTGAGCCCATGCTCTGCAACAATACATAATATCTATGGACCCTTCTCTGTTTCAGGTAGATCCCCTGAAGAAGGGAATGGCTACCCACTCCAGTATTCTTGCCTGGAGAATTTCATGAACAGAGAAGCCTGGCAGGCTACAGTCCATAAAGTTGCAAATGGCTGGACATGACTAACACTTTCACTGTTTCACTTTACTCCTGGGATTTTTCTCAGACAAATCATTTGATTGCTCATAGAGGAAATTTCCCAAAAGACTCATCACTTCTTCATTGGACAGCATCAGCAGACAGTTTGTGCCCTAAGGTTCTTTGACTCTCTTCCCTCAGAATCCTCACCCTGCTGTTTCTGTCATCCTGAACTGTTGCATCATAATCCTTACTCAATCCTATTCAAGCTCCTACAGTGAAGTATCTGCCTTAAAATTCCTGTTGACCAGTAAATTCTGATTTTGCCTTCCCCCTTACCAGATACTGCCAAAGTTCTGTGTTGGTGATAAACAATAAACAAAGCTTTGTCTTATCACAGTAAATAATAAACAAAGCTTTGTCTTATGTTTGCGATCTAAGGGAAGCTGGTATTTGCATGCAGAGGAATATTAACATTTTCACCATTGGGCATGACAGCAAAAGTTTTGAGAAGCATGGCTAAACAGTACCACTTAGGTGTAGAATGGCTGAATCTCAGGATAAGTGCATTGTCAGCTTCACTATGTATTGAAGCTGGCCCGCCATATCATTTTAGCCTTGGCTTCTCGTCTGTAAAATAAAATTATTGAGCAAAATAGTCCTTAAATTTTTTTTTTTTTGGTCTTAAAAATGGTCAGGGATATACATATGACCAATCTGGGATTATACATATTAGTAAACAACAAAACTCCATAAAAGCAAAAAGTAAAAAAAATAATAATAATAATAATAATAAATTGTGTTCAGGCCTTCTCTGGTGGTCTAGTATCCAGTGGTTAAGAGTCTGCCTGCTGATGCCAGTTCAGTCCCTGGTTTGAGAAGATTTCACATGCGGCAGAGCCACCAAACCCGTGTGCCACAACTACTGAGCCTATGCTCTTGAGCCCATGCTCTGCAACAATACATAATATCTATGGACCCTTCTCTGTTTCAGGTAGATCCCCTGAAGAAGGGAATGGCTACCCACTCCAGTATTCTTGCCTGGAGAATTTCATGAACAGAGGAGCCTGGCAGGCTACAGTCCATAAAGTTGCAAATGGCTGGACATGACTAACACTTTCACTGTTTCACTTTCTTGTTTATGTCTGCTTCTCCAGTCCAAACAATCTGTTTTGCTTTCTGCCTTCCCTAATAGCCTGGTTATTTCTTCCCTAGACAGTCTTTCTCCATCTAGGATTTCCAGTTCTCTCACTTTGTCCACCTTCCTCATGGCCATTTTAAAAGTTAAATTCAAGTAGAATCTCTTCTGAGAAAGCTTCACCTGCAACGCCACAGCAGGGTGACCTGTCCTGCATGTAAATTCTACAGGACCTTCAGCCCACAGCCATCCCCACATTCCTCACATAAATGCTCCTCAGTACTTCTGTGCCTTTGCATAGGTTTACCTGAGACCTGGAATCTCCTTCTCTCCTTCCTGAGTCTGGCCAGCATTTGATTCAATTAAGTTCAGGTATCACCTGCTCTTTAAAGTCTGAAAGAAAATGCCTTCTTCTTCTGCAGTTAGACATTCCCTTTCTTTGGTTCCCAAAGCATCCTTTGCTTCCATTATTGCAAATATCCTGTTGTCATGGAGCTGTTTGTCTTTCTTCCCCAAGAGCAGTGGAGAGCTGAGATCTGCATTCATATCATCGCTCATAATAACAGGTGCAGGATTAGTAATCAAGAAATGTTTGCTGAGTTGAAATGAAGTAAACTAGATTAACTTCAATTTATAGACCTAATCCAACGTTTTCAGGAAAATCTCAGCTTCAAAAACTTATATTATGTTTTGTTTGTTTGTTTATCTATCTTTTTGGGGGGTGGGGTGGAGGGAGGGGGACGGGCGAGCCACTTCTATTGGTCTTTCATTTGTCTATTTTCATCCGTCTTTGTTCTTTGGCTCCTGTGGGCCTCCCATCGCGGTGGTCTCTGTCGCCCCAGAGCCCTGGCTCAGTAACTGGACTCATCGGTCCAGCCGCTCCACAGCACGTGGGATCTTCCCAGGCCAGGGATCGAACCGGTGCCCCTTGCACTGCAAGGCGGTGTCCTTACCCACTGGACCACCAGGGGAAGCCCTTCTATTATGTTAATGAACATTATTCATTAATATTATAACCATGATTTCCATTTATATAATTCTTTTTTTAAAGATTTTTTTGATGTGAACCATTTTTATTTTTAATGTTTATTTTACTTTTACAGAGTTTTGTTGTTGATGTGGACCATTTTTAAAGTCTTTAATTGAATTTGTTACAATATTTCTTCTGATTTATATATCTTTTGTTCTGTTTTTGCTTTTGTTTTTGGCCGTGAGGCATGTGGGATCTTAGCTTCCTGACCACAGATCAAGTCCACATCCTGTACATCAGAAGCCACAGTCTTAACAACTGGATGGCCAGGGAAGCCCTGGTTTAATAATTCTGTTAGACTTTTCCCATAAATAAATGCACAGACGGGGAAAATGGTCTTTTGCCAGATTCTATGCCCTCCTTTTGGGTATGAGGAATATGGTCACTGAAAACCACATTAGCTACAAATGGGAACATGGCTTATAGCTGCTTGTCCCTTTCCCTACTTCATCACAAAACTTGGGGCTGATTATATAGTAAGAAAACAACAGACTCACTGGTTGGTTTTTGATGTGCATATATACTGGCACCTGAAAGAAATTAAGAAAACATGATAGCCATCTAATGGGGTTTGCCATTGCACTCAGGAACAACCTCTCAGGTCAGCGTAACTGTAAAAGTATAAAGACAGGTAGGAAGAACCTGACAGCTTACCCAGCACATATTGGATGCTTGAGAGAACACTAAAAAAAAAAAAAAAAACTGATGGATTCTGGAAATGTACTGCATGGTTGGTTAAGAGTAGAAAGGGAAAGGAATCAGGTGCTTCCTTGAGTAATTGTTTTTTGCAGTCAAGTCATTTTTTAAAAGAAAAGTGTGTGGAAGATGGTGATGAAGATGAAGAGTACCTGAGAGGCAGAATGTTTCTACCCCCTGAATTCTATTTTGCAGACTTTTCTTCAGATATTGATGCTGGAGAAAGGAAATGATATTAGAATGAAAACATCTTCTCCGTTAAGATGATTGACAGAAAAAGCTCACCTTGACTGTAAAGATTTAGTGATTATGTACAAATGTCCTGAAGGGGGACTGCCAAGACCACCAGAGAATCACCAAATGATTGTCAGATCATGTTCTATCAACCTCATTTCACCACTAGGGTAGCCAGAGCAACTGGATCGATCATTTTATGACTCTGTTGTCTTGGAAACAAAATGGCTCCCTCCAGTATGAAGTTGGTCGATTGCTCTGCAGTCAAGTTGCAAACAATGGTCTGGCTAAATTGTATACCTGGCAGTTTTTTGGGCACCAGTGCAATCAGAATTCTAGGCAGGTTTTCTATCACAGAAGTTTCAAGAAACTTAACCAATACAAAGGATTAAAACATTATATATTTGAAATTACACAGCTTTCTATTTCCTCGGACCTTTCCCAAACTTGCAACTGCTTTTAATAAAGTTGCCTGTTACATTGGCTTCTCTGCGATCAGTGAGATTGCTTATTTTAATCTTGGAACTAAAGATAATGATTACCAACACAGCATTTTAATTACTTGTCACATAGATACAGTATCTGAAAAGCTATGCACATCTTTTTTATCTTGTATTGTTTTGAAAGCAGCATAAATATTTTGTTAGAGGATCTAATTTTGAGGTATTAAGCAATTTGCCTCAGTCCTCTATAAAAGGGCATGAGTGACAATCTGAATTCAAACTGAAGGGAGCAAAAGTCTTAAGGATGCTGTGACTGTTCTTTAAAATAAAAAGAAAAGTGGGGGCCCAGAGGTTAAGAATCCAATTTGCAATGCAGGAGACTGGGGATATGATCCCTGGTCAGAGAGTGAAGATCTCCCATGCCGTACTGCATGGTTGGTTAAGAGTAGAAAGGGAAAGGAATCAGGTGCTTCCTTGAGTAATTGTTTTTTGCAGTCAAGTCATTTTTTAAAAGAAAAGTGTGTGGAAGATGGTGATGAAGATGAAGAGTACCTGAGAGGCAGAATGTTTCTACCCCCTGAATTCTATTTTGCAGACTTTTCTTCAGATATTGATGCTGGAGAAAGGAAATGATATTAGAATGAAAACATCTTCTCCGTTAAGATGATTGACAGAAAAAGCTCACCTTGACTGTAAAGATTTAGTGATTATGTACAAATGTCCTGAAGGGGGACTGCCAAGACCACCAGAGAATCACCAAATGATTGTCAGATCATGTTCTATCAACCTCATTTCACCACTAGGGTAGCCAGAGCAACTGGATCGATCATTTTATGACTCTGTTGTCTTGGAAACAAAATGGCTCCCTCCAGTATGAAGTTGGTCGATTGCTCTGCAGTCAAGTTGCAAACAATGGTCTGGCTAAATTGTATACCTGGCAGTTTTTGGACACCAGTGCAATCAGAATTCTAGGCAGGTTTTCTATCACAGAAGTTTCAAGAAACTTAACCAATACAAAGGATTAAAACATTATATATTTGAAATTACACAGCTTTCTATTTCCTCGGACCTTTCCCAAACTTGCAACTGCTTTTAATAAAGTTGCCTGTTACATTGGCTTCTCTGCGATCAGTGAGATTGCTTATTTTAATCTTGGAACTAAAGATAATGATTACCAACACAGCATTTTAATTACTTGTCACATAGATACAGTATCTGAAAAGCTATGCACATCTTTTTTATCTTGTATTGTTTTGAAAGCAGCATAAATATTTTGTTAGAGGATCTAATTTTGAGGTATTAAGCAATTTGCCTCAGTCCTCTATAAAAGGGCATGAGTGACAATCTGAATTCAAACTGAAGGGAGCAAAAGTCTTAAGGATGCTGTGACTGTTCTTTAAAATAAAAAGAAAAGTGGGGGCCCAGAGGTTAAGAATCCAATTTGCAATGCAGGAGACTGGGGATATGATCCCTGGTCAGAGAGTGAAGATCTCCCATGCCCTGGACAACTAAGTACTCAAGTGGCAATGAAGACCTGGTGCAGCCAAATAAATAAATAAAACATTAGAAAATAAAACAAAAACTGGAGGAAAATCTCTTCTCTCTCCTGTAGAGACTAGAAGACTAGATAATTATGAGGAAGAAACAACCAATGAGCTCCCAACCAGGTAACCCATATACTGCCTTGTTCTCCTTTCTCCTCTAGGAGATGGCCCTCCTAGCTGGCAAGCCTCCCTGGCCAGTTCCATGCTTTGGAGACTTTTTTTCTACCCCCATCTCTGAAACCATCTCTTTCTTACATAAATCAACTTTCCCATTTCAAATGGATCTTTCCCATCGATAATTATACTTGCTCAAGATTATCCCATCCAGGTCCTGATGAATGTATACACAGGGCAGCAATGGAGAAACAGACACAGAGAACAGATTTATGGATTTTGGGGTGAGGGAGGAGTGGGTAAGATGTATGGAAAAAGTAACATGGAAACTTACATTACCATATGTAAAATATAGGACCAATCAGAATCTGCTGTAAGACTAAGAGAACTCAGTCAGGGGCTCTGTAACAACCTGGAGAGGTGGGATAGGGAGGGAGATGGGAGGAAATTCAAGAGGGAGGGGACATATGTATATCTATGGCTGATTCAGGTTGATGTGTGGCAGTAAACAACAAAACTCTAAAATCTATTATCCTTAAATTAAAAAAAAAAAGATTATCCCATCTAACAACAACAAAAAACTCTCTCATCATTCTACAGCACTTATTTTAATCTTGGAACTAAAGATAATGATTACCAACACAGCATTTTAATTACTTGTCACATAGATACAGTATCTGAAAAGCTATGCACATCTTTTTTATCTTGTATTGTTTTGAAAGCAGCATAAATATTTTGTTAGAGGATCTAATTTTGAGGTATTAAGCAATTTGCCTCAGTCCTCTATAAAAGGGCATGAGTGACAATCTGAATTCAAACTGAAGGGAGCAAAAGTCTTAAGGATGCTGTGACTGTTCTTTAAAATAAAAAGAAAAGTGGGGGCCCAGAGGTTAAGAATCCAATTTGCAATGCAGGAGACTGGGGATATGATCCCTGGTCAGAGAGTGAAGATCTCCCATGCCCTGGACAACTAAGTACTCAAGTGGCAATGAAGACCTGGTGCAGCCAAATAAATAAATAAAACATTAGAAAATAAAACAAAAACTGGAGGAAAATCTCTTCTCTCTCCTGTAGAGACTAGAAGACTAGATAATTATGAGGAAGAAACAACCAATGAGCTCCCAACCAGGTAACCCATATACTGCCTTGTTCTCCTTTCTCCTCTAGGAGATGGCCCTCCTAGCTGGCAAGCCTCCCTGGCCAGTTCCATGCTTTGGAGACTTTTTTTCTACCCCCATCTCTGAAACCATCTCTTTCTTACATAAATCAACTTTCCCATTTCAAATGGATCTTTCCCATCGATAATTATACTTGCTCAAGATTATCCCATCCAGGTCCTGATGAATGTATACACAGGGCAGCAATGGAGAAACAGACACAGAGAACAGATTTATGGATTTTGGGGTGAGGGAGGAGTGGGTAAGATGTATGGAAAAAGTAACATGGAAACTTACATTACCATATGTAAAATATAGGACCAATCAGAATCTGCTGTAAGACTAAGAGAACTCAGTCAGGGGCTCTGTAACAACCTGGAGAGGTGGGATAGGGAGGGAGATGGGAGGGAAATTCAAGAGGGAGGGGACATATGTATATCTATGGCTGATTCAGGTTGATGTGTGGCAGTAAACAACAAAACTCTAAAATCTATTATCCTTAAATTAAAAAAAAAAAGATTATCCCATCTAACAACAACAAAAAACTCTCTCATCATTCTACAGCATTCAGTTCCTCTGCTGCACTTTATACCTAATCTCTTGAAAGTGTTGTCTAAACCCAGTTTCCATTTCTCACCTCCCACTCACTAAAGCTCACACCTATAAACTTATTCTCTCATCTCTGCCGCTTTGCTCTTTCTGCTTTGACAAGACCCTGTGATAAAACTCCTCAAGACTGCGCCCTCTACCATTCTTTCTTATTTTGTGTTCTCTTCTTAGGCAGTTTCAACCAGACCCATGCCCTTGACTAATAGTCCCTAAGATTCTCAAGATCAAACCTTTCTCAGTTTACAAACAATGTATCTAACTCCTACTCTGTAACTGCCAGCTGAATGGCTTAAAAGCATCTCAGTCTTGGTCTACACAAGATTGAACTTGTGACCTGCTCCAAAAACCTAATCTCACTTTACTGTTCTCCACCTCAGTGCATGGCACCAAGCCAGAATCCTTGCTTAAATACAGCCTTCTCAAATGCGCCCACTGTGGACTTCGTCTGGTCCTGCTCTCCTAGCCCATGCTACCATCTTCTCTTGCAAAGGCTTCTGAAATGGCCCACTGCTAACTGGTCTCCCTACACTCTGACTCCTCTCGCACTCCCTCCACATAGCAGCTTGAGTGACACATTCAAAACCAAAAGCTGATGGTGATAACACCATGAGGGGGCTTCCCTGGTGATCCAGTGGGTAAGGACACTGCCTTGCCGTGCAAGGGGCGCCAGTTCGATCCCTGGCCTGGGAAGATCCCACGTGCTGCAGAGCAGCTGGACCAATGTGTCCAATTACTGAGCTGGGCTCTGGAGTGCATGCACCCAGAGCCGGTGCTCTGCAACAACAGAGGCCACCACGATGGGAGGCCCACATGGGCCAAAGAACAAAAGATGGATGAAAATAGATAAATGAAGGACCAATAGAAGTGGTCCACCCGCCCCCTTCCCTCCCCACCCCGCTAAAAATAAATAAATAAATAAATCTTAAAAAAATAATAACACCATGAAAAACACTTCCCACAAATCATAAATTGAAGATCAAAAGCCTCTCCATGGGTCACAGGGTCCTGCATTTCTGTCTCCTGCCCACCTTTCAAGCATTAAATAATACCATCCTCCATATCGTTCTCTACTCTCCAACCCCATTGATATCTTCCTGCACTTCCTAGATCTCATCCTAAAGCTCCAGAGTCTTAGCACAGAGCCTTAGTAAATGCCACGGCCTCTGCATGAAATGCTCTCTTCCTCACCTCACCGCCAACTCCAGCCAAGTTAACAGTTCACTCACTCTTCAAACCATTGCTTTGTTCCAGAAGATTCCTTTCCACCCAAGCCTGTGTCCAGGTCCTTTGTTACACATCTTCATAGAAACTCATTCTTCCTTCAAGAATTTAGCTACCTTATGATTACACACCATTAGTACATTCATTTGTTCAAAGTTTATCTCACCCACCTGCCCAAAATCTCCATAGGAGTAAGCTCTAGATCTGCTTTCATTCACCATCCTTCCTCAGGAGCCTAGCAGAATATCCAGCACACAAAAATCACTTAATAAATGATGTGTTTAATAAAAAAGGGTTTCAAAAGTAATTCATTTCTATCTTATGCTTCTGCCATTGAAAGTGTGACCAAATATCTCCAAATGGATGTAGGATGACTTACATAACTACTTTGTGTGAAGGCAGGTATCATAAATGTTGCATAAGTATTCTGGAATTTGTGAGAGATAACTGAGTCCTTTTATTTCAAGGCAAAGGGTTGACAAATTCATTGTACAATTCCCCAATAGTCACCATGCTCAGG
Organism: Tragulus kanchil; assembly: GCA_022376925.1. NCBI lineage: Eukaryota > Metazoa > Chordata > Mammalia > Artiodactyla > Tragulidae > Tragulus > Tragulus kanchil. The sequence goes on from JAIOJX010000024.1 coordinate 149,309,339, forward strand.
GAGAGAAATTACTAATGAGACTGTGCTGTGACCATAAATATGTCGAAGGAATAAAAGGTTGTACTTTTTTTTGACCTGAACCCTCTCAATTTACAATGTAGATTAGTTCTAGAAAGGCAAAAAGATGTGTTCAGGTTCCTATAATGTGGGATACAATAACATCACTTTATTGGTGTTCGGCCACGCACCTAACATTGGGCTCTGTTCTCAGAGGACATATGATAAAGTATCTTAATTAAAAGGACCATGGTAGCTATACAATAAATATTATTCATTTAACACACGTTTGTGCAGCACATTCTGCTTCTTGGGCCAGGATAGGTACTACAGAACAAAAAATAAAACAGACATGATATTGTCCCTTGTGGATTTTATATTAATTAAGATAGTTATAGATGGTGGGCATGTTGCAATAAAATGTAGAAACAAGTCAGGGTCACAGAGGCCAGTGACAGGAGGAAAAGGTCACAGCCACTTTCAATAGACTGGCCAGGACAGACCTCTCTGGGGAATGACATTGGAATTTAGACATAACAGATGAGAAGTGGCCAACCCTGTGAAGAGATAAGTGAAAGTGAAAAGTCACTCATTGGTGTCTGACTCTTTGCAGCCCCAGGATAAGCCCTAGAACTTTCCAGGAAAAAATATTGGAATGGGTAGCCTCTCCCTTCTCTAGGGGATCTTCCCAACTCAGGGATCGAAGCCAGGTCTCTCACATTACAGACAGATTCTTTACCATCTGAGCCATAAGGGAAGCCCAAAGAGTGTATAATTTTGGTTGAAATAGAATTCCAGGCTGACACAATAGCACATGCTAAGGTCCTAGAAATACAAGAACTTGTCTTCTTGAAAGCAAATAAGAGTAATGTTGTTGGGGGTTGGTGATTAGTGAGCATATACTGTGGAGTAAAGCTGGGGAAACTATAGAAGTCAAAGCATCTAGGGCTTTGAAGCCAATGCCAAGGAACTTTCTTCTAAGAACTACGCATGGCCACTGAGAGATCTTAGGTCTGTTATTTGGAGGCAGAATGGTGACATGGTCTGATTTTCATTCTTAAGGACTACTGTAGCTGTTTGGGAAAATAATTTTAGAGAGACCATTTAGGAAGCTATTGCTGAGGTCCGGACAAGAGATATTACTGTCTTGGGTAAAGACAGTAAAGATGAGGAAGTGAATGTTTCTGCACTGTGTCTGGAGAGAAGAAAGATAGGAAGGAGCAGAAATGGCCGTGGAAATGAGGATCAAGGAGTCAAAGTCTTCAGTAAATGACTGATCAAGAGAGCATAAAAGACAGCTTCAAAAAGGGTTAGTGGCAGATAAGACTAAATGCTGTAAGGTGAAAGGAGCTTAGGACTTTGAATGAAAAAGGAAAAGAAGTTATTTCAATACGATCATGAGAAGTAAGAAGGATGCTTACCTCCTCTCATGGGGTATGAGAGAAAAAAATAAAAGAAAACAGCCTCCACTAGAAAGGGTTACAGGGGAAATTGTGTTAGAAGGGGAGAAACTAGGTTTCAGTTAAGACACGGAGACAAAAGGAATGCTCCTATGCAAAAAGAGTCTGTTGACAACAAATCAGGAGTTCCAGAGGACACAGCGAGACACTGTGGAGGATGAGGAGGGAAGTCGCAGGGTTTGAGATCAACAGCCTGACCTTAGAATAACAACGGTTGTCTAGAGAGCCTGGGGCTTCTGCAGGGACTGCAGTAAACTGAGGCCTGAGACAGGACAAGATAAATCTTGAGAGGCTCATGAGAAAGAGGACAATAAATTCAAGCCAAAATCCTGAACAAGTGACTTGATACCATAAAGGTGTCCAGGTGATTTCTCCCTCCTGCAACTCATGCAACAGTAGGTCTGGGAGATGTGGTCACCAGGTGCTTTACCATCTGAGCCATAAGGGAAGCCCAAAGAGTGTATAATTTTGGTTGAAATAGAATTCCAGGCTGACACAATAGCACATGCTAAGGTCCTAGAAATACAAGAACTTGTCTTCTTGAAAGCAAATAAGAGTAATGTTGTTGGGGTTGGTGATTAGTGAGCATATACTGTGGAGTAAAGCTGGGGAAACTATAGAAGTCAAAGCATCTAGGGCTTTGAAGCCAATGCCAAGGAACTTTCTTCTAAGAACTACGATGGCCACTGAGAGATCTTAGGTCTGTTATTTGGAGGCAGAATGGTGACATGGTCTGATTTTCATTCTTAAGGACTACTGTAGCTGTTTGGGAAAATAATTTTAGAGAGACCATTTAGGAAGCTATTGCTGAGGTCCGGACAAGAGATATTACTGTCTTGGGTAAAGACAGTAAAGATGAGGAAGTGAATGTTTCTGCACTGTGTCTGGAGAGAAGAAAGATAGGAAGGAGCAGAAATGGCCGTGGAAATGAGGATCAAGGAGTCAAAGTCTTCAGTAAATGACTGATCAAGAGAGCATAAAAGACAGCTTCAAAAAGGGTTAGTGGCAGATAAGACTAAATGCTGTAAGGTGAAAGGAGCTTAGGACTTTGAATGAAAAAGGAAAAGAAGTTATTTCAATACGATCATGAGAAGTAAGAAGGATGCTTACCTCCTCTCATGGGGTATGAGAGAAAAAAATAAAAGAAAACAGCCTCCACTAGAAAGGGTTACAGGGGAAATTGTGTTAGAAGGGGAGAAACTAGGTTTCAGTTAAGACACGGAGACAAAAGGAATGCTCCTATGCAAAAAGAGTCTGTTGACAACAAATCAGGAGTTCCAGAGGACACAGCGAGACACTGTGGAGGATGAGGAGGGAAGTCGCAGGGTTTGAGATCAACAGCCTGACCTTAGAATAACAACGGTTGTCTAGAGAGCCTGGGGCTTCTGCAGGGACTGCAGTAAACTGAGGCCTGAGACAGGACAAGATAAATCTTGAGAGGCTCATGAGAAAGAGGACAATAAATTCAAGCCAAAATCCTGAACAAGTGACTTGATACCATAAAGGTGTCCAGGTGATTTCTCCCTCCTGCAACTCATGCAACAGTAGGTCTGGGAGATGTGGTCACCAGGTGCCACCCCTCCATCCTGCAAGGATGATGAATTATGTGACCAAGTCCAGAGGACTGCTCTAAGATAGCTGGAAATGTAGTTTTATAGCTTGCATGTCCTTATTAGATCCCATTTCCCTGGACATGATTAACTGGAGCATGGCTGGATATCTGCCCCATTCTGGGCCAATTCAAGTCTTTTCCTAGAATCTTTCCATGTACAATAGGGAGTCCTTCACTGGGGAGAGAAGTCGTTAGATATAAAACATGGTATTGGGGCTTCCCTGGTGGTCCAGTGGGTAAGGACACCGCCTTGCAGTGCAAGGGGCGCCCGCTCGATCCCTGGCCTACGAAGATCCCACTTGCCATGGCGCGGCTGGACCCATGTGTCCAATTACCGAGCTGAAGCTCTGGAGCGCTTGCGCCCAGAGCTTGTGCTCTGTGACAACAGACGCCGCCGCGATGGGAGGCCCACACGGGCCAAAGAACAAAGATGCATGAAAATAGACAAATGAAAGACCAATAGAAGTAGCCCGCCTGCTCCCCTCTCTCCCCACCCCAACCCATCAAAATAAATAAATAAATAAATCTTTAAAAAAAAAAAAAAAAAACATGGTATTTGTGGACAACTGTATTTTTTCAATCATGCAGAGAAAGTCAGTCCAAATGAGAATTGTTCAACACTTTCTTGAATGTCATGAGTCAACAAATGTATCTTTTTGCCTAAGATAAAGTCGGATTTCTGTCCTTCAAAACCACGAGTACTAATCTGGAGCCAAAGACTAATAATTAACGCACAAATTCTGTAACCTTCTGCTATTGACCATGGCAAGACATAGTGTTCACAGGTCCATAAAGCTAGCTAGTAAATTTTCTCCACATCGGCATGAGGAAGCCATAAAAATGGGAAATACTAATGCTACAATGTATTATAATCAGGATTCTCCAGAAAAACAGAAGAGGGTGTGTGTGTGTGTCTGTGTGTGTCTGTGTGTGTGTGTAAATAAAATACAAAATTGACTTACACATTTATGGAGAGTGAGAACTGTCTAAGTCAGTCTGAAGTACGCACAGACCCAGGAGACTCAATAGCCTAGTTCTACTCTGAAGGCCGGGAGGCTAGAGTCCCAGGAAGAGCCAATATTTCAGTTTGAATTCAATGGCAGGAAAAAAACATGATGATCCCACTCAAAAACAGTCGGGCAAAAAAGGAGTTCTTTCCTATTCAGCTGTTTTGTTCCATTCAGGCTTTCAACTGATCGGATGAGGCTCACCCACCTTAGGGAGAGTAATCTGCTTTCTCTACCAATTCAAGTGCTAATCTCACCCAGAACCAACCTCACAGACACACCCAAAACAATGTTTGACCAAATATCTGCACACCCTATGACCCCGTCCAGCTGACACATAAAATCAACCATCACACTATAAAAACTTACATGACCACATTCAGGAGGTATGACTGCCTCACATCATGTTGAGCACTGCAGGATACATTAACACTGCTACTGAGGAAATTCAGATGCCAAGATACAGTGCTTGCCATGCTGACTTTAGACTGGCTCTCAGGTCAGGCAAAGTTCTGATGAAGGAATAGCAGAGGTAGGGAAATTGTGTGGAAGAAAGAATCAAAACACCCTGAGCTGACTTTGCTCCCCAAATTGAGTAATGAAACTATTTTAAGTAAAGAGGAGTCATGAACATTTGGAAAACTCTAATAAAGTAGTTTGTATAAATCTATAAAGCAGGAAAGAACTTTAGAAAAATTTACTGGAAAAGATTATACTCCAGAAAAGCCAAGTTGGTGGGGTGAAAATTTAATAATCTGGGCAAAATAAAAAAAGAAAGAAAGAAAGAAAACCAACAGGGTAAAGCTTAAAATGGTATCAAAAAGAGTGAGAACATGTTCTTTAGTTCCTAAGTCATGCCCAGGGCTTTGTGACCCCATGGACTGCAGCAAACCAGGCTTCCCTGTCCTCCAGCATCTCCTGGCATTTGTTCAAATTCAGGTCCACTGAGTCAGTGATGCTATCTAATCACCCCCAAGGCAAAAACTAGAGAGTAGAGAGAAATCTCTCCGTTTACTCATCTGTAGAATGGCTCTAACAATAGTATGTGACTTATAGAATTATATAAGGGTCAAATAAATCCCACATGTACGGCTCTCTCACACTCTTGTATAAGAGATTTGTTACTTTATTCCTTAGGGGTTGTCATACTATGTCATGTTACGCACAATAGAAGAGGATTGTTGCAGAATTTGTGCATATATGTTCTTTAGGTGGTGAGGACAAAAACCACGCAACAACTGGCACATCGTAAGGGGTCAACTCATCTAGGGGTACTTTCCTATTCAGCTGTTTTGTTCCATTCAGGCTTTCAACTGATCGGATGAGGCTCACCCACCTTAGGGAGAGTAATCTGCTTTCTCTACCAATTCAAGTGCTAATCTCACCCAGAACCAACCTCACAGACACACCCAAAACAATGTTTGACCAAATATCTGCACACCCTATGACCCCGTCCAGCTGACACATAAAATCAACCATCACACTATAAAAACTTACATGACCACATTCAGGAGGTATGACTGCCTCACATCATGTTGAGCACTGCAGGATACATTAACACTGCTACTGAGGAAATTCAGATGCCAAGATACAGTGCTTGCCATGCTGACTTTAGACTGGCTCTCAGGTCAGGCAAAGTTCTGATGAAGGAATAGCAGAGGTAGGGAAATTGTGTGGAAGAAAGAATCAAAACACCCTGAGCTGACTTTGCTCCCCAAATTGAGTAATGAAACTATTTTAAGTAAAGAGGAGTCATGAACATTTGGAAAACTCTAATAAAGTAGTTTGTATAAATCTATAAAGCAGGAAAGAACTTTAGAAAAATTTACTGGAAAAGATTATACTCCAGAAAAGCCAAGTTGGTGGGGTGAAAATTTAATAATCTGGGCAAAATAAAAAAAGAAAGAAAGAAAGAAAACCAACAGGGTAAAGCTTAAAATGGTATCAAAAAGAGTGAGAACATGTTCTTTAGTTCCTAAGTCATGCCCAGGGCTTTGTGACCCCATGGACTGCAGCAAACCAGGCTTCCCTGTCCTCCAGCATCTCCTGGCATTTGTTCAAATTCAGGTCCACTGAGTCAGTGATGCTATCTAATCACCCCCAAGGCAAAAACTAGAGAGTAGAGAGAAATCTCTCCGTTTACTCATCTGTAGAATGGCTCTAACAATAGTATGTGACTTATAGAATTATATAAGGGTCAAATAAATCCCACATGTACGGCTCTCTCACACTCTTGTATAAGAGATTTGTTACTTTATTCCTTAGGGGTTGTCATACTATGTCATGTTACGCACAATAGAAGAGGATTGTTGCAGAATTTGTGCATTAGCTATGGTTCTTTAGGTGGTGAGGACAAAAAACCACGCAACAACTGGCACATCGTAAGGGGTAACTTAACTCTGTAGCTCTATGCCCGTCCCAAACACTGCCTGCTGCCCTTGTTCTAAGGGTCAAGGGCAACACAGAAGATAGGAAGGACAGAGCTATAAGATCAAAGACAAGGACTAAGGGCCCAAGGATCAACCTTTAGGGGAGACTTTTCTGAAATTTCTGGAGCAATAGTGGCCACCTTAGCTTCCCAGGTGGCACTTAGTGGTAAAGAACCCACCTGCCAATGCAGGAGACATAAGAGACATAGGTTCGATCCCTGCATCAGGAAGATCCCCTGGAGGAGGACATGGCCATCTCCTCCAGTATTCTTGTCTACTGGAGATCCCATGGACAGAGGAGCCTGGTAGGCTATCCAGCCCATGGGTTGCAAGGAGTTAGACATGACTGAGCAACTATACATACACATATACAGAGGTAGCCTTAAGATCCCCATCACAGGGATATCTTAGAACATTGGGTTTAGGGGCCTTCCCTAGGCCCAATTTGTCGCCTATCTTTCTTTCAATGTTCAACAGTTTTTCACAGCAATGATCTCATCTGTTCATAGACCATCCCTTGGAAAATTATAGAGAGGAAACCCATGGTTTTCATCATGCTGGTCCTAGAGAAGTTCAACTCCTTTCAATGAGATGAATTACTTCAACCCTCCTCCATTCTCAACTGGAGGTGGATCTCTTTCTCTCTCTTGATACCTTGAAGGTTTTCAGGTTGGAGCTGGTGGGAAGATACGTTTGAGGTACATTTGGCTTCTCTCCTGTGTCTTGGGCATCAAAACCAAAGTCAAGACCCAACCCAGGAAATTAACCCCTAAATCCTACCCTCTTTCCACAAAACCACTTCAGACTGGGTTTGCCCTCTCCTACACTTTATGGGCTTATCTGATGGTTCAGACAATAAAGAATCTGCCTATAATGCAGGAGACTGAGGTTCAATCCCTGAGGCAGGAAGATCCCCCTGGAGAAGGGAATGATAACCTATTCCAGTATTCTTGCCTGGAGAATTCCATGGACAGAGGAGCCTGGAGGGTTACAGTCTACAGGGTCACAAATAGTTGGACATGACCTGAGCGACTAACACTTTCATGCTTTAATTGACATGGTAGATATGAAATATAGTTTCAATCTTTACTTTGGCTCATGTATTTTTGAACACTTGCTATGTATGCTTGCTCAATGTTGTGGTAAAAATGAAGGGCTGATGCAGCTAATCAGAGGAGGACCAAATATAACTTCAAAATTTCTCTTGAATATGTCCTCTTCTGCAGCCCCTGCCTCGCATGCTGTAAGAATCATCTGTTCTTTATTCAGCTGTTCCAACTGTCAGCATCATCTGTACCCACTTCAAATATCTGTAAACAACAAAGCTCTGTAAAACTAAAAAGTAAAAAAAAACTTGTCATAGTCTTCATTGAAAACCTTAATGACGCCCCAATCACATCCTCAGCATTCTTCAACCCTGGCTACACAGTGGAATATCAGGGCGGTCAATGTCCATAGACATCCAAGTCTGGGTCAGATATTCTGACTTTAATTGGTCTAGGGCAGAGCTGTCATTCTTTTTGTTTTAATCTCCACTTGATATTAAAGTCCAGCCAAGGCTGAAAGTCTTTGGCTTACCAAAAAAAGCCAGATCTCCTAAGCATTAAATCTGAAGCCCTTCAAAACTTGACAACAACAACTTCAAAACTTGTCTTATCACTCCTGTTGTACACTTGTTACTGTAATCATATCTTACAATACCTTTCATCCCCGTTGGACTGTGAATTTCTCACGGCCAAAACCCCTGTGTTCATCTCTCTAATATTCCCATCATAATGCTGGGAAAATGGAAGATGCTTAGTGAATGTTGGTTGGATGGGTAGATGGTAATGGATGGGTGGGTGGACAGATGAATAAACGGAACTAACCTAATCTAGTCTGAATTATCAGGAGCAAGAATTAAGGTTCCTATATCAATGTGCCTCTACTATTTGCTCCAGAAAATTCTTGGCAAGGGAAATGAATGTAAAGGGGGATTTCCCTGGTGATCCAGTGGTGAACAATCCAGCTGCTGCAACTGCTGAGCCCAGCCCGAACTGCCTGAAGGAAGATCCCCCTGGAGAAGGGAATGATAACCTATTCCAGTATTCTTGCCTGGAGAATTCCATGGACAGAGGAGCCTGGAGGGTTACAGTCTACAGGGTCACAAATAGTTGGACATGACCTGAGCGACTAACACTTTCATGCTTTAATTGACATGGTAGATATGAAATATAGTTTCAATCTTTACTTTGGCTCATGTATTTTTGAACACTTGCTATGTATGCTTGCTCAATGTTGTGGTAAAAATGAAGGGCTGATGCAGCTAATCAGAGGAGGACCAAATATAACTTCAAAATTTCTCTTGAATATGTCCTCTTCTGCAGCCCCTGCCTCGCATGCTGTAAGAATCATCTGTTCTTTATTCAGCTGTTCCAACTGTCAGCATCATCTGTACCCACTTCAAATATCTGTAAACAACAAAGCTCTGTAAAACTAAAAAGTAAAAAAAAACTTGTCATAGTCTTCATTGAAAACCTTAATGACGCCCCAATCACATCATCAGGATTCTTCAACCCTGGCTACACAGTGGAATATCAGGGCGGTCAATGTCCATAGACATCCAAGTCTGGGTCAGATATTCTGACTTTAATTGGTCTAGGGCAGAGCTGTCATTCTTTTTGTTTTAATCTCCACTTGATATTAAAGTCCAGCCAAGGCTGAAAGTCTTTGGCTTACCAAAAAAAGCCAGATCTCCTAAGCATTAAATCTGAAGCCCTTCAAAACTTGACAACAACAACTTCAAAACTTGTCTTATCACTCCTGTTGTACACTTGTTACTGTAATCATATCTTACAATACCTTTCATCCCCGTTGGACTGTGAATTTCTCACGGCCAAAACCCCTGTGTTCATCTCTCTAATATTCCCATCATAATGCTGGGAAAATGGAAGATGCTTAGTGAATGTTGGTTGGATGGGTAGATGGTAATGGATGGGTGGGTGGACAGATGAATAAACGGAACTAACCTAATCTAGTCTGAATTATCAGGAGCAAGAATTAAGGTTCCTATATCAATGTGCCTCTACTATTTGCTCCAGAAAATTCTTGGCAAGGGAAATGAATGTAAAGGGGGATTTCCCTGGTGATCCAGTGGTGAACAATCCAGCTGCTGCAACTGCTGAGCCCATGAGCTTCAACTACTGAAAACCATGCACCCTAGAGCCTGTGCTCCATAGCAAGAGAAGCCACTTCAATGTGAAACCCAAACACCACAACTAGAGAGAGCCCACAGCAATGCAGACTCAATGCAGCCAAAAATAAAATAAATAAAAAGGGTATGAATATTTGATGCATCAATCCTAAGTAATGAACTTGATCTTTGCCTGACTGCAATCAGATTCCCCTGTGGGAATTCCAACTTTCAATCAGATTTTCAAATCCTATGAATCTGACTCTGATCTCCTCTTAGATCCTAGACATCATCAAAACGGTGTTTCCCTTATTTCAGTAAGTAAAAAAACACACCTGTGTTTGAGAACTAGGTTAATATAGTGATCTTTGGGGGATCAAGAACCAATACCTAAGTTCTTTTCCTAAGAATGTAGGAACAGTGTCAGCCTGTTACACTGTCAAATGTCTCTAGATATAAAATGACTCCAATAATACTTACATCACTTACCTCCTTCACAATACCATTATAAAATGGAACTTGCTATCTTCTATGCTACTTTCTATCCAAGGATCTCAAAGCATTTTATTTCTGCCAAATGCAAATATATTTCATGATTAATAGCACTGCCTCTGAAAATCACAGAGAAAAGTATTTCATAGCTCAAGTACTATGGGCAAACTCAGCATTCCCTAACTGTAATCATATCTTACAATACCTTTCATCCCGTTGGACTGTGAATTTCTCACGGCCAAAACCCCTGTGTTCATCTCTCTAATATTCCCATCATAATGCTGGGAAAATGGAAGATGCTTAGTGAATGTTGGTTGGATGGGTAGATGGTAATGGATGGGTGGGTGGACAGATGAATAAACGGAACTAACCTAATCTAGTCTGAATTATCAGGAGCAAGAATTAAGGTTCCTATATCAATGTGCCTCTACTATTTGCTCCAGAAAATTCTTGGCAAGGGAAATGAATGTAAAGGGGGATTTCCCTGGTGATCCAGTGGTGAACAATCCAGCTGCTGCAACTGCTGAGCCCATGAGCTTCAACTACTGAAAACCATGCACCCTAGAGCCTGTGCTCCATAGCAAGAGAAGCCACTTCAATGTGAAACCCAAACACCACAACTAGAGAGAGCCCACAGCAATGCAGACTCAATGCAGCCAAAAATAAAATAAATAAAAAGGGTATGAATATTTGATGCATCAATCCTAAGTAATGAACTTGATCTTTGCCTGACTGCAATCAGATTCCCCTGTGGGAATTCCAACTTTCAATCAGATTTTCAAATCCTATGAATCTGACTCTGATCTCCTCTTAGATCCTAGACATCATCAAAACGGTGTTTCCCTTATTTCAGTAAGTAAAAAAACACACCTGTGTTTGAGAACTAGGTTAATATAGTGATCTTTGGGGGATCAAGAACCAATACCTAAGTTCTTTTCCTAAGAATGTAGGAACAGTGTCAGCCTGTTACACTGTCAAATGTCTCTAGATATAAAATGACTCCAATAATACTTACATCACTTACCTCCTTCACAATACCATTATAAAATGGAACTTGCTATCTTCTATGCTACTTTCTATCCAAGGATCTCAAAGCATTTTATTTCTGCCAAATGCAAATATATTTCATGATTAATAGCACTGCCTCTGAAAATCACAGAGAAAAGTATTTCATAGCTCAAGTACTATGCCGTCAAACTCAGCATTCCCTAAATGTAATGATTTTATCATACCATTACATAAGAGCGAGACAATGGGAAGGATTAAATCTTAAACTTGCTGCTAGTTTTCTAATTAAGAACTAAAGAATGCCTTCCAACTACTGATTTCCTTACTTGACTTCATTAGAAAATCACACATGAATGGATTCATAATTACTCTTAAATTACAAGCACTTATTAATGTTACCAAACTGAGGAGCAATACAACTGTCTATGATATGTCAATTTTTACAAAAAGCTGTGAAGCAAACTGTTATTGTGTTAATTACATTGAACCTTTCACATTTTGGATTCTAAATGGCACTAATGCATTTATAGGCTTGGAATATTGCCTTTACCATTCACAGGAAGAAAAAAAATCTATCCTAACAAAAGGGTAGATGGAAAATAAAAAGCACTTAACAGTTAACAGGGTTTTTTATTTTTTGTAAGAACTATAAACTGAGCTGCATTAGACTCCAATGAAATCTGATTATAGAACAAATCAGCATTAGAATTTCTGTGTAACAATGCATTGGTTTTGGAAGTGTCCCCTTTTCAATTCTTGTAGGGAAGAAACAAAGTAAAGGTTCAGATAGTGAGTTGATCGTTAGAAAAGACTACTGAATTTCTAAGTTTATAACTATTGAGGTATAGGTGCGTATAATTCAAAAGATGCAATCTGACAGTCAGATAAAAGTACTGGATTTCCTGGACAATATAGAAAAAAGTTAGATAAATGTGAGGCTTTCTATGAACTTGAGATAATTGCTTTATCCTTGTCAAGATTTAGTCAAACAGGACTTGTAGGGCTTCCCTGGTGACGCAGTAGGAAAGAATCTGCCAGGCAATGCATGAGACACAGGAGACCTGATCCAGAAGGATCCCACCTGCTGCAGGACAGCTAAGCCCATGAGCCACAACTAGTGACCAGTGCTCTACAGCCTGGGAGCTGCAACTCTGATTCCACATGCCACAGCTACTAACACCCTTGAGTCCTAGAGCCCAGGTACTGCAGCAAGAGAAGCCACTGCAGGGAGAAGTCAAAGCACCACTGCTAGAAAGTAGCCTCTGCTCTCTGCAACTAGAGTAAAGCCCATGTAGCAAGGAAGACCTGGTACACTCCAAAATAAATAAATATTTAAAAACTGGATCTGTAATCGCTAATGAGGGTCTTGCAGGAAATCTGTAGTGTATAGGATGTTTCTAAGATTTTGTGAACTGAACAAAGAAATAATATAACTATTAAGACTCCAAAGCAATAAATCAAGCCAAGTGTCTTCATTGTAGATAGAACAATGCCCTTCAAGGGTGACCAGAAGGTATCCTAGCAACAAAATAAGCTCTTCACTGACAACAAAGAACAGACAGTACTTAAAGCAAATAACTGCTCACACCTAGTTCTGTATTCTATTTTTGGTACCAATTTGATACCAATCTGTAACCCTAGTATATCACTAATCTACATTCATGGGTCCCAGACTCTTCCCATAAAATTAGAGGAGATTTGGGGGATATTTAGCAAAAAATGCAAGGAGCCAGACTAGATTAAGCAATATTAATTTAACTCAGATTTGAAGTCAATAAAAACAGGAAATAAACACCTAAGAAAGCTCAAACCTCCCCTTACCCACTGATACCAGATTTCACAAAACACGCTTGCTCTTTTGATAGTCTCCAGAGACCAGCCTTTAAACTCCCATTTTAAAGTGTCAAAGCCCAGCTACATGGAGCAATAGTGACTTTTTTCTTTATCTTCATTAACCCTTCTTTATCCCTGTTTCCTTTGTCCAGCTTTCACAGTGGGTTGATTTCTAAGCAAATTAGCGTCAGGAGGAAAGAATCTGGTGTCTTCTCTGTCTCCCGCCCAGCTCTTCTCCCCTCAGCATCTGTCCCCTCTGGGTACTACCTCGTCACAGAAAAAGGTGAGGTGGGGACTTCCCTGGTGGCCCAGTGGCCAATGTACCACACTCCCAATGCAGGGGCCTGGGTTCAATCCCTAGTCAGGGGACTAACTTCCACATGTTTCAACTAAGAGCTTGCATGCCACAATGAAGATCAAAGACCTCATATGTCCCAACTAAGACCTGATGCGGCTAAATAAATCAATAATAATAATAATAAAAGGTACAAGGCTAGCTAAATCCTGGAAAACTGCCATCACCCACGCCTCCTCTGTCCCCACCCACCCATCTACGATGCCAGCTAAATCCATGCATTTGGAATCTACTCCTGGGCATGACATAAAAATATAAAGCATGCAGTGAATTTCTCTTCTTTTAGGAAATGTGATAGAGTCTTAAAAATATAATAATGTATCATTATTCTTCTCTAGGATATTTACTTCCCAAGGCTAAAGAATCCAACCCCAAACACTGCAGTGAGTCCACAAGAACTCAGCTATTAAAAGCTACATTCACGTTCATGTCTTACCAAAGGTGACCCCTGGGTGGCCATTCTCAGTATTCCTTTCAGCAAATGAAAATGGATCTCAGAGAGAAGCAAAGCACTCATTTACAAACTTGTTCCCTGGCAGTTAATATATTGTTGGTAGGATTTAATGTTCTCATTATCTTTCATTATTTACAGCCAATGTATTAATATCCCATGAAATGTTTCCTCAGAAATGATTTTAATATTCTTATTTAGCTTGTTTTAAACTCAACCACTTTGTACTAATGAACCTGCTCCCCCTAACAAACTGTTCATGGGAGCCCACACTGCCCTGGCAAGAAGCATTACTAATGTGAAGTGTTCCAATGGCCCTTCTGGGCAGCTGGGGTGCCCGTAGGCTTGGTATTCACAGATCCATCAATTCTTTCATAACCATGAGCTTAGATTCTGGGTAGCATACATTCTAACAGATAACTTAAAACCTGCACCAAGGACAATATACATATCCCAAACAGGATCCCTGCAGTTGTGTCTAGGACTACAACAGTCAACACTACAAATGCATTTATGAAATCAAACAGCTCTTACTGATATATCACCAAGACACTGTCACTATGAGGGGTATTAGAGATGAAAGGATATAGAAGTCACCATCACAGCATTCTCAGAGTCATACAGGTGGGCAGAGGAAAGCTGTTTCTAAAAATATAAGCTATGAAAGATATAATTAAAACTTCTGTGCACATACAAAAAAATATAAGACATTACGAGATTCATTGCCAAACAAGTTGACTAAGTTCAGAACAGTAAGAGATCACTGCAGGCTAGAATGAGTTGGAGAGGCTTCCTTATTTTAAAGATGCTGCAGCAAAATTGTGAGGAAGGGCAGGCTAAATGGTTACAGATGGAAAAGGAGATTCTTAGTCATTGCCAGCCACTCGTTTACAGAGTACCTGTTATGGGAACACCAATCAGCTCAGGTCACTATCTCCACTAACTCGCTTACATTGCAAAAATTACAATAAATAGATCTTTGTTTCAAAAGACACCTGAAACATAGAGTAGTCACACAGCTAAGCTCAGGCAGTGCCGTAGTTTGGACACACAGTATTTCCACTCTGCTGTACAGTGCCCCCATTCAGCCCTAGGAGGAGGAGGCTGAGTGAGAAAGAACCTGAAGGTCAGACCCTCTGAGAACATGGGGTTCACTGCATGAAAGGGCCCCAGAGCTGAGATCTGAGAGAGATTAAGATCCACAGAGGTGGACTTTGGTGGGCTCAGAAGGCATGACGCCGCCTTCTGAGCAAAGCCCCAGCACGCTGTGATGGAATGAACAGTCAGGAGCAGTTGCCAACCTCCTGGGTAAGTTGACTGGGTAATTTTGCATTTATTCCTGTCCTTTCAGCTTCTAAAAACAGTCAGCTTAGACAGTTTCAAGCTAGCTGCTCTACAGGACAAAATCTCAGAATATCACAGCTGGAAGGACTCAGAGAGGCGGTCTAAGGCAAGTCCCTTTAAGACTGGTTTCTCTCTCTTCCCAACCAAAGCCTTTCATCCCCTATATTCAAGCTTGCATCACAGTCAAGCACTAGATACGAGACTCTTCCCTCTGGCTGTGTGATCTCAAACCCAAGACGTAACCTTTCGGTCCCTAAATCTCTCCATGGAACGATCTTGGTATTTGCTGCTGCACAGCTCAGCATCTCTAAACCCCTCTCCAGATGCCTGATGGCCCAGCCTCCAAAATGTTCCGTGCTCTCTGAACCCAGCTGGGAAAACTATACAGAGCAGTTCCCTCAACACTTTGCCTGTGAGATCCCTCATCTAATATTTTAAAATACCAAGTGTCCTCTCCCACGATGGTAGTTGTTTGTTTTGGGGAAAAAAAACCAAGTGTGCTGATACACGCACTTTTTAAAGTGAATTTGGAGAGGCTTCCTTATTTTAAAGATGCTGCAGCAAAATTGTGAGGAAGGGCAGGCTAAATGGTTACAGATGGAAAAGGAGATTCTTAGTCATTGCCAGCCACTCGTTTACAGAGTACCTGTTATGGGAACACCAATCAGCTCAGGTCACTATCTCCACTAACTCGCTTACATTGCAAAAATTACAATAAATAGATCTTTGTTTCAAAAGACACCTGAAACATAGAGTAGTCACACAGCTAAGCTCAGGCAGTGCCGTAGTTTGGACACACAGTATTTCCACTCTGCTGTACAGTGCCCCCATTCAGCCCTAGGAGGAGGAGGCTGAGTGAGAAAGAACCTGAAGGTCAGACCCTCTGAGAACATGGGGTTCACTGCATGAAAGGGCCCCAGAGCTGAGATCTGAGAGAGATTAAGATCCACAGAGGTGGACTTTGGTGGGCTCAGAAGGCATGACGCCGCCTTCTGAGCAAAGCCCCAGCACGCTGTGATGGAATGAACAGTCAGGAGCAGTTGCCAACCTCCTGGGTAAGTTGACTGGGTAATTTTGCATTTATTCCTGTCCTTTCAGCTTCTAAAAACAGTCAGCTTAGACAGTTTCAAGCTAGCTGCTCTACAGGACAAAATCTCAGAATATCACAGCTGGAAGGACTCAGAGAGGCGGTCTAAGGCAAGTCCCTTTAAGACTGGTTTCTCTCTCTTCCCAACCAAAGCCTTTCATCCCCTATATTCAAGCTTGCATCACAGTCAAGCACTAGATACGAGACTCTTCCCTCTGGCTGTGTGATCTCAAACCCAAGACGTAACCTTTCGGTCCCTAAATCTCTCCATGGAACGATCTTGGTATTTGCTGCTGCACAGCTCAGCATCTCTAAACCCCTCTCCAGATGCCTGATGGCCCAGCCTCCAAAATGTTCCGTGCTCTCTGAACCCAGCTGGGAAAACTATACAGAGCAGTTCCCTCAACACTTTGCCTGTGAGATCCCTCATCTAATATTTTAAAATACCAAGTGTCCTCTCCCACGATGGTAGGTGTTTGTTTTGTACCAGTGGACTGAGAAAACAATGACCAAAGCTGCTGCTGATACACGCACTTTTTAAAGTGAATTTGCATATCACTGTCCAGAACAGCATCTACACACAGTTGAAAAATAAAATTACCAATCTGTCGGAGCCATTGTATTTATTCAGACTATGGACAATACTGACCTTCGAACAGATGTACCTTCACATGGACATTAAGGTCCCTCCAAAGATATTCAGCCCTCAGATTGCAAAACCACTGGTCAGAGCTATTGATCCAATTAGGTAATTATTACCTCAGAAAATTAATTTTTCCTACAGTTACCCTCATTTTGTGGCATGGGATATTAAATGCTAAAGAAGCCACATAGAGAGTTGGGTTTGTTTGATGTCGGCACCATAGATTACAAATACAGAGATTCTTAACCCACTTTCATAGCACAACGATATTCTGATAAAGAACCTAGAAAGCAATTGCTTAAAGGGCAGAACTCTTGTTTGGTTGTTTGCTAGTTTTCCCTTCAGAACAGCCTCATTAAGCACAAGAAACTGAACAATAGAGGTGGGTTTGGGGGTTTATTTTGGTTTTTGTTTTCTTAAAAAAAAAGGAAGCAAAACTAACTTTCCAAATCCAAGAGTTCAAATGAGATGCATACAAATTGCCGGGGTCTCCGTTCAGTCTAGCAGCTATTATTCCTGCCTCTATGTGACTTGCATGACAAACACAGAAACAAAAGGCAGAGACAAAGAGCTAGGAGTTCCAAGACTGACAATCAAATTGCTGTGTGCGTTTGTTTCTCCAATCTACCAGGCCAGTCTCTCCCTCCCAAATTTCCTCCACATGCTACTGTCCATCATACCGGCACTTTTTGAAAACAGAGTGAAAAAAGAAGCCGTCAGTTGTCATAGAAACAATAGCAATTTGTGCTACCTTTGTGCAAGCAGATAGGAAGATTGCTGCTGGCTGCTCAGCCAGTTTCCAAGGACCCAGGTTAAAAAACACTGGTCAGCTTAAAAGAGAGTTCCTGAATTTCTACCACGCCAACTAACCAATGCTCTTTAAGTGGGCTGTCACATCCTGACCTGGAATTGAAGGTTAATGAACATACAGCCCTGTTATGTGGGAACATTTTAAGAATGACACGTTCCTCAACCCCAAATTTCCCCATGTGAGCTCTAACAAGGCAGTTGTAACCTTGCACACAGGAGTAGTGCCGTCGGGAGCACCCGGGAGGAGAGTGTTCACCCCACAGCCTGATGGGATCTGTTCTCATCAGAGAAAGATGTAATCACCTCTAAGAGACTCTAATTAAGCCGGTGATTAAAGTGAGCTCTGGGAGAGGAAATGTCCCAAGAGTGAGGCTGAGATACCAGGATTCGCGCTGCCAGCATGCACAGCCAGGTGGCCGCGGCCTTCCCCACTTTATGGCCGCTTTAAGACGCCTGCAGAGCAGCTTCCCTCGTAAATCAGCAGAGCGGCAAGAAAGAGGCACCCCCAGCCTTCCTCAGGATGGTCCAAATGGCTGCCAGTCACAGGAAGAGTCCCATCTCACGGTGGGACACAGTGACCTTCAACACAGAGCTCATGTAAAAATGCAGGTGCCCTGGGCGGATGGAGATGAAAACACTCCTGTAGGCAGAACTTGTAGAAGTCTCTCTCTCGCTCGTGATGCTGTTTCTACTGGTGAGTACTGACAGAGTATCCAGGCACTGTACACACCATCAGGGAGACAGTGGAACAAGCCGGGCAGAGGGTCTGTGACAGATAGGAGGTGGAATCCAAGTGAAGGGCAGAAGAAACCAAAGAGTGGAGGGAGAGGCATCAAGAGCCACACAGAGTGGGAGCAGGAGGGAAGGGGGTACACAGAAGCAGACAAGGAGGTAGCCAAAGGTTTCCCCTGGCTGGGGCTATGCAGGCTCCCAGAGCTGGCTAGACAGTCCATTTGAGGTTTGATTTTGAGACATGGTGCAAATTCACCCAGTTGTTTTTCATGTAGTCATGCTTCAAAAAAAATGTTATACACCAGACCAGTTGGATTAGGTTGAGCTGCGTGAGGCAGAAAATTCAAAAGAACCCTGGCAAAAGCCAGAGGTTGGCAGACCAGTGCAGCTAAGGTGGTTTTATGGCAGTCAGAGAGCCAGATTCCTAGTAGCTTTCCATTTCACCTCCCGGCTGAGGACCTCAGCCTCGTGACCCAGAATGGCTGTTAGAGCTGCAGCCATTGCGAGCACATCCCAAACAGCACGACAGATGAAGAAGGGCCCACTCTTCCCCTTCTACAAAGGCTTGCCAGAAGTATCACCAAACACTTTCCCATAAAACTCATGGGCCAGAATCTACTCGTAAGGTCACTCCTAGTTACAAGGTACATATAAAGATAATGTGATTGGATTCATTGCTACTTTGAATAAATTACTAAGTAAAAGGGAAAATAGATCCTTTTAGGTCCCTGGAAGTCTCTGCTCACCATATTTCTTTTTTAGACTCTCTGATCACCTCTTTAGAATGTGTCAGTCATGGTTGTGAAAAGGAAAGCTGTTTCTGTAGTCACGACGCACCCTGTGTGTGTGTGTCTTGGGGGACACAACCAACATCAACCAACATCACCTGGGGGTCCCCCAGTTTCAGTCTGACACGAAGAGCCAGAGTCAGTGTAGACCTCACAAGTTAAAGGCTCAGTCCCAAACTGCACCTGCCCCACCCCCACTTCAGACCCCAACTGCAATTCCAGGCCTTCTGTACTTCTGACCAATGAGCTATAAATTAGAGGTTCCCCTAAACCCCTCCTTGGGTTCCGTAATTTGCCAGAATGGCTTGCAGAACTCAGAAAAACACTTTACTTACTATTACCTGTTTATTATGGGCTTCCTGGGCAGCTCAGATGGAAAAAGAATCTGCCTGCAATGCAGGAGACAGGCGTTTGATCCATGAATCGGGAAGATACGTTTGGAGAAGGGAATGGCTACCACTCCAGTATTCTTGCCTAGAAAATTCCATGGGCAGAGGAGCCTGGTGGGCTACAGTCCATGAGTCGCAAAGAGTCAGGCATGACCGAGTGACCAACACAAACAACACACACAGACACACACACACCAATTTATTATAAAGTCTGTAACTCAGGAACCATCAAATGGAAGAACTACACAAGGCATGGTACATGGGAAGGACCCAGAGATCCCACATTCTGTCCAGACACACCATGTTCTCAGTATACAGATGAATTCACCAACTGAGAAGCCTACTGAAGCCTGGTCGCCCTAGAGCCCATGCCCCTTAACAAGAGAAGCCACTGCAATGAGAAGCCCACACAGCAATCAAGAGCAGCCTACATTCACCACAACTAGAGAAAGTCCATGCAGCAGTGAAGACCCAGTGCAGCCAAAAACAATCAATGAAGAAATCTTTACAAATATATTTAAAAATTCCTAAAGGTCCATGGGTCCTGAGCAAGGGAAGGAGTCAGGAGCACTGGCCCAAGAGTCGAGACACAGATTCAGTTCCTCGATCAGGGTTATGAGCAGCACCTGAACAGAAAGAATGAGGCAAGAACCCAGGCCTGAGAAACAGGTCTCCGAGTCTTGTAAAGTAAAAGGGACACCAACAAGAGAGCTCTCCTTAGGATTTTAGGCCAGGCAGAGGCTCCACACCTTGGCTGGGTTGCGGGAGAAAATGGCCAAGGGACATATCACCCGAAGTCCCCATCCCAGTCCTAAACCTAAGCCAGCCTACCCTCTAAAAACCTAAACATTTGCACCACAAACATCTGAGACACTTGAAACATAATAGTTTAAATAGATTCTAAAAGTAATGTGAATGAGACCACTGGGAACCCTCCAAGGTCTGAGCCTAAGGCACTCAAAGTCAATAGATGGATTTCGGACACTGTCATGCCATCTCGGGTCTGGCTAGAGAGCGTTCATCTGGCTTTTCTCTCCAGGTCCAGGCAGTCCATGGAGGCTGTCTTCTCCACCTCAACAGGAGCAAGGAGACCCCAGGCCCAGAGCCAGAAGGGGGTCAGGCAGGGACAGGAGCTGCAAGTGGACCAGCCAGGGTAGTCAGAGATTTGGACAATTAGGAGGGAGGTAGGAGAGCAGTCTGTAGAGAGCCGCACTGCACAGCTGGTTCTTGGACAAGCAGCAGCAGACTCCCAGGAGGAGGTGTAAGCCCTGGGAAATTACTGAGGAGGAAGAGCCCCCACCTTTGCCCAGAAAGGGTTACTATGTGAGAAGAACCGAGATGCAAAAGGAAGTTGGTACAATGGAATGAGAACAGCCTTCAGGGTTGTCTATTTATTCAGCAAATATTTCTTGAGCTCCGACTGTATGTCAGGTATAGAGTAGGATATATCTTCCTCAGGGGATGCCAGCACTATGCACTAGTTCATTGGCAGGAGGTGAAAGGAAAGGATCTTAATCTCCAGTTTCTAGAAATGTAAATCAAATAGGGGTAAAGAGATCAGGTTTATTGTTATCCAGAAAATTATGGGGTAGCTTCAGATTTCAGTCCATTGCAAGGGACGTTTAAAGGAAAAACTTTATTCAGGACACTTCTTAGAGAAATTTAAGGCAGACGTTCTTCAAAGAGTTGGGAGGGCGCTGTAATAGGTATGCGGACCACTGCAATGGGCTTTCACTGTGGAAAAGATCGCCTCAGCTCCACATACAACCAGGAAAGAACTCCCGTGGGGTTTCACAGCCAAGGAGCAGGGCAGAGTCAACAGATAGAAAATGACTAAGAGGAAACATCAGGAGTGAGGGAAGATTCTAGCTAAATCACCCCTCAGGATTCCTACTGAAGGCAACCGGGGTGACCGGGCCCAACCATGGGTAGAAGATGAGGAACTTAATGAGACACTGAGGCAGATCAGCTATCAAGGGTTGGGGACTCTGGTTAAACTGACTTAGTATTCTTGCTAAAATTGGATCACACAGAGACAAACAGGGACGTCCAGAAGTCACAGCCTAATTGGAAAAGAGCTCAAAGGTGCCTGATTAGAGTTTGATCAAGGAGAAAATCTTTGTCAGGGCCTGGAAAACACCGAAAAACAAATGAACCACAAGGGAAAAAAACTCAATTATAGCATAATGATAAATCAAGAACAGCTGTGGAGTGCCCATGCGTCTTCTATATTTTCCTTCTTATTCTTCTAAAATGAAGATAATAACCATACAGTTTATACCATCATTCAAGTATATATTCCCTGCAAACTGAAGCCCACCTGGCCTGAGGGAGCAAAACATCATATGAATTCACTGCCTGAAATCTATCATCACAGAACCATGCCTTAAATGAGTTCCCCCTTCCTTTCCCATCCTTCTTTCTCTCATAGGGAGCAGTGGGGCATTTTCCATTTGAATTTGTTGTTGAGAACAGATTTCGAGTACCTCAGGGTAAACTGAGAAGGGGTACTCATGTAGTATAGTTAAAATTAGAATGTTTGTCTCTCTTACATTTATAGGCATTTTTTTCCTAGCCCAGATCCCTGAACAATCGCCTTCCTTGCTCCCCCACAAGTAGGACACGCCTTGAAGAGATGCCTGAACATTTAAAAACTAATGAAGCAAAGACATGAGAGAAACTTAGATGCACATTACACAGCGAAAGAAACCAGCCTGAAAAGGTTCCATGCTGTATGATTCCAACTATATGACGTTCTGGAAAATGTGAAACTATGAACATTAAAACAAAAAAACTAGTGGTTACCAAGGACGGGGAAGCAGGGAGATGAAAAGACAAAACAGAGACGATTTTAGAGCAGTAGAGCTAATCTGTATGATACTATAATGGCAGATGATATGCCTTGTATGTTTGTCAAGACTCAATACCAAGAGTGAGCTCTAAGATAAACTATGGATTCAGGGGATGATGATGTGTCATTGCAGGTTTATCCTTGATGATAAAAAAAAAAAAAAAAAGTACCACTCTGGTGAGTGACATGAATAATCAGAGGCTATTCTTAGGGTGGGGTGGGGATATAACAGAGAAATTTCTGTACCTTCCTCTCAGTCTGTTGCAAATCTAAAACTGCTCTTTAAAAACTGTCTTATAAAAAGACTAATGAAGCCTCATTATTTTGAATGTTATACTATTTTGGAAAATGCCAACTTTTGTGTCGGGATGAAATTTACAGAACAGGATTACAGAAAAGTTTCTAAACCATTTACTAGCACAGACACCATAACGAGGCCTCTGACACATGACTTTTTTTCTGGGGATAAATATTTCCCTTTGGGGGACAGCTAAAGACAAATGCGAAAGCCATCCGGTGCCACCACCTGATGTGAGTGCAGAGGACTGTTCAGCAGGTGCTAGGGGGAGCCAAAGAGAAGCGTGGGGAGACTTTCTCGTTCTTACCCCGACTAAGGCCCAGTGTTCAGGGCTGTGCTCAGCGCTGATCCCACAGCCCCTCTCTCTCTTAAAACCCCGCGGTGCTGTGAGTGGCACATACTGAGGACCCTAGGAGCTGGAGCACAGGAAGAAGAGACAGGTGGGGACACAGATGCAAAGTTAGAGATCAAAAGGTGGCCTCAAGGTGACGGGTCTGGATGAGGAAGTGGCATGTAGCGGCAGGGGCATTCCCAGCTCACACTTGGCTGTGAAGCCTACAAAGGACTGCGGAACAATGCGGACCCAAGATGGCTTGGTGCAGCAGACAGATCTAACGCCTTTGACGCTGAGAGCTTGTCGGCGCTAAGACCTGATGTGTAGGGTGGGTGGGGGGAGCAAAGAACAAAGGAAAGTCGGAAGTCTGGGGTATATCAGAAAAGGGCTCGAAGAAACGCTACAGAAAGAAAAAAGCTTCAGCTCGAGATGCTTCCGGAATTTCGGATTCTGATGTAGCCGTCCCCGCTGCTCTTTGCAGCTGCGACTCTGAGCCTTGCCTTCTCTTTAACTGCCACTTTGATACCACAGCCTTTTGAAGTTTTTTTTTTTTTCGTGCAGTTGTCATTCACTTCTGCATCAGAAGTTACTGTTCCAGTTTACCCCATCGCGGGACTCTGCTGGGAGCGAAGCCAAGGCAGGTCCGTGGGCGCCCTCTGCTGATGCTATTTCGAAGCTGCAGCTGGTAGAGCTGAGAGAGCGCGTGCTTTTTCCAGTACCTGGTGCAGCAAATTTTCATTAAAGTTTACCCCACATCTGTGGCTATCAAACTTAAGCGACCAACAGAAACACCTGGAGGGAATCGTTAACACAAGGTTTCTCTGTGTGTACGTATATGTTCCGCCCTCAGAGTTTCTGATTCAGTAAGTCTGGGGTGTGGCCCAGCATTTGCATTTCTAGCAAGTTTCCAGGTGCCGCGGGTTAAGGGAGCAGTCCCAGAACAATTGCCCTCAACACAAGGGCCTGGGCGAGGTAGGAGGCACTTTAGAAAATTGGTGGATCTTATTTTCTGCAGTATTGATGCTGATTTTAGGTATCCAAATAGACTTTTGGAGGGGAATATTTCCAGAAATAGCCAGATTTACCTTATTCCTGAGCTTCCCTAGTGGCTCAGACTGTAAAGAATCTGCCTGCAACGCAGGAGGTGCATGAGAGGACAGTTCGATCCCTGAGTTGGGAAGATCCTCTGGAGAAGGAAATGGCTACCCACTCCAGTAGTCTTGCCTGGAGAAGCCCATGGACTGAGGAGCCTGGTGGACTACGGTCCATGGGGTCGCAAAGAGACTGAGTGCCGAACCCTTTATTCTAAAGCCACTGCTGATGCTGCTTAGTCACTTCAGTCGTGCCCTCTCGAGGGTCTCCTGCACTGCAGGCTGACTTCTCACCACTGAGTCGTCAGGGAAGCCCCATATGTATCTTTCAGACCCCATGGCCTGAATCTCGCCAGGCTTCTCCATCCATGGATTTTTTTCAGGGAAGAATACTGGAGTGAGTGGCCATGTCTTTCTTCTAAAGCAGTGCTGTGGAAACTAAAAAGCTTTCAACTTGCCAGGGTGTCATTTGCGGGAGTAAATGGTGCCACCTGAATGAGACGGGAGGTCTCAGCCCCACCGCCAGCGAGTGCCCTCTTACCGCTGACGGAACCTCAAGGACCTGGAGGTGACCTTGACATGTAGCAACATCTATAACTGCCACCTAGGGGAAAAACACACCTCAAATGTTGCTGAGACAGGAGAATTTACCACACACTCACGTACCCGCCGCCTCCGGGCCGCATTCAGCAGCAACACCCACCTTCTTCTGAAGGTCTGTGGCACCGAAGCACCCGGGTGTGGCTGTGGTAACCTTCCTCCCTGCTCCCCAACGTGCAGGAGCCGGTGTTAGAAAGCCTAGTCTTTGTTGTTGCTGTGTTCCGCCGCTTGTGGCTCCCTCCGGACAGGGTCTCTTGCAGGGCTCTGCATCACAC
Organism: Tragulus kanchil; assembly: GCA_022376925.1. Lineage (NCBI taxonomy): Eukaryota > Metazoa > Chordata > Mammalia > Artiodactyla > Tragulidae > Tragulus > Tragulus kanchil. The sequence goes on from JAIOJX010000024.1 coordinate 149,334,397, forward strand.
CAGCTTCCTTTCCTTCTCACTTTATGCTTTGCATGCTCTGCATACTTAAGTTTCTCCTGTCTCCCCACAGCACCTTTGGACCCGGGGGCCTTCCACCTGAAATGCCCGTTCCACACCTGCTCTTCCTACCCACCACCTTGTGTGCAGAACCCCTGTCTTCCAGGAGGACTTAGCACCCATTTTGTCTTCCAGCAAACTCCCTCCACACCACTGCCAGCAACCCCTAGACTGATTAGGACCCTCTACTACAAAGCCCCCACAGCACCCAGGCTAACCGCAGCCATCAGCATGCATGCGGGCTGAGTCAGTCGTGTCTGACTCTTTGCAACCCATGGCCTGTACCCCTCAGGCTCATCTGTCCATGGGATTTCCCAGGCAAGAATGCTGGAGTGAGTGGGTTGCCATTTCCTCCTCCACAGGATCTTCCCAACCCAGAGATCAAACCCACCTCTCCCGAGTCTCCTGCATTACAGGCAGATTCTTTACCGTTGAGCCACTGGGGAAGCCCCACAGCCCTCATCACTCTCATGGTAATTGCAGGTTCACTGGGTCAATCCCACTAGAGTCCTCAGAGGAAGGACTATGCCCTTTGCATCTTGACACCTTCAGATCTAGCACATACCCAGAATATAATGGGTGCTTAGTGTATATGCTAGAAAGAGCAAACGTGGGGAAGCAAGATGGAGAGTTTCTACATCATGCATCCACGAAAACTGAAAAAGAGCATGAGAAAAGAGCATTTGAAGACCAGGAAGCATCACCATTCTCAGCCCCCAAGACATGCAAGAAAAGCCACACTTCCTGGATGAGACAGCCGCAGGCCTGCTAGGTGGAACCCTGGCAATCCCAGAGCAAATCATAACCTCAGAAGTGTCCTGGTTGGAGAGATCCTGGAGATGTCAGAAGACACGGAAAGATGCATCAATTACCCCTGGTCTCAAATTTTTCAGCAGACAACCCAAGTAGTACCTGGGTTTCTGGACTCATTATCTGGTGTTTTCACCACACGTTACCATAAAGCCACTGGATAAGTCCAGTGATGAAAAAGTGAGGCAGAAAATAAGAGGGTCTCCAGCCAACAGTATTAGTGGTGGCAGCCATGGGGGTACAACACTCAGATCTCGCTTCAATAAGTAACTTACCGGCAGCTACAAGGATTGCACTGAGGTGATGCCTTAACGACTGTTGGCACCTCCAGGCTTCGCCTAGGCTTTTGTGTCTTGGCCATGCTCATTCCTAGAGGCTCCCAGTCAGTGACCCAACAGGACACGGAGACAGGATGTAGTCATTTCTGCTGACACAGGACTGCTCTGAGGATAGCAGTTCCTTAAGAACTTTCAACTGAGCTATACGATCCAGCAGGACCTCTACAGCAGTCTGGTGCTTTCCCCGCCCAAGCCCGCTGCTTTTCCCTTCTATCTCTCTCAGGCATCACACCCTCGCTAAATCTCTCCCACTCCTAACTCTAACTGAGCGGACACCAGGGGTCTTGCCTGGGGCAGACCCCTCCCCCATATCCTCTGCTGTAGCTCCTCTCCAAAGTACCCAGATCAAGGAATTTCAAGCGTATTTCCTGAGTTTTTCAGATGCTAAAAACCACCACCACGTGGGAGAAATTAACTACTTGATGATTCTGAGCACAGAGCTCCCAGAATTGTTGGTGCCTAGAGACTGATAATAATCTCCCTGTTAATCTCACCAGCAACCAATCAGAGAATTTATGCAGGAACTGAATACAAATCTGTGACCTGTCCCTCACTTTGCCTTTAGAAATGCTTTGCTAAAAATTTTCAAGGAGTTGGGGTTTGGAGGGTATAGTTTTGGGGGTATAAAATACCTGTCTCTTTTCATGGCTCTGCAATAAATCTTTCAGTGCTCCAGACTATATTTGTTTGTTTGGCCTCACTGTGCATCAAGCACACAAACTTACATTTGGTAATAACTCCATACCATCTACGTCACTGAGGACCTGGTACAGCAACCAAAGCCTCAGTAGGAACCACAAAGGAAAATCAAGGTTTTGCAGGGCGAGGGAGGTCTCTGCAACTGACCAAGTGTATAAAACCCAAGGTCCAATTGGTGACCCTGGTATTTCTTCCCAGCTTCCTCTGGCCACTCATCTTGCTTTGCCTGGTTCTGAGTCCATGTTTGGTATAAGATCTCCCTGACCTGAAGAAAGAGAAACATGTAGTCTCTTTATCTTTCATCTGGGCAGGACCCAGTTCCTCCAACTTACCGGCAGCTACAAGGATTGCACTGAGGTGATGCCTTAACGACTGTTGGCACCTCCAGGCTTCGCCTAGGCTTTTGTGTCTTGGCCATGCTCATTCCTAGAGGCTCCCAGTCAGTGACCCAACAGGACACGGAGACAGGATGTAGTCATTTCTGCTGACACAGGACTGCTCTGAGGATAGCAGTTCCTTAAGAACTTTCAACTGAGCTATACGATCCAGCAGGACCTCTACAGCAGTCTGGTGCTTTCCCCGCCCAAGCCCGCTGCTTTTCCCTTCTATCTCTCTCAGGCATCACACCCTCGCTAAATCTCTCCCACTCCTAACTCTAACTGAGCCGGACACCAGGGGGTCTTGCCTGGGGCAGACCCCTCCCCCATATCCTCTGCTGTAGCTCCTCTCCAAAGTACCCAGATCAAGGAATTTCAAGCGTATTTCCTGAGTTTTTCAGATGCTAAAAACCACCACCACGTGGGAGAAATTAACTACTTGATGATTCTGAGCACAGAGCTCCCAGAATTGTTGGTGCCTAGAGACTGATAATAATCTCCCTGTTAATCTCACCAGCAACCAATCAGAGAATTTATGCAGGAACTGAATACAAATCTGTGACCTGTCCCTCACTTTGCCTTTAGAAATGCTTTGCTAAAAATTTTCAAGGAGTTGGGGTTTGGAGGGTATAGTTTTGGGGGTATAAAATACCTGTCTCTTTTCATGGCTCTGCAATAAATCTTTCAGTGCTCCAGACTATATTTGTTTGTTTGGCCTCACTGTGCATCAAGCACACAAACTTACATTTGGTAATAACTCCATACCATCTACGTCACTGAGGACCTGGTACAGCAACCAAAGCCTCAGTAGGAACCACAAAGGAAAATCAAGGTTTTGCAGGGCGAGGGAGGTCTCTGCAACTGACCAAGTGTATAAAACCCAAGGTCCAATTGGTGACCCTGGTATTTCTTCCCAGCTTCCTCTGGCCACTCATCTTGCTTTGCCTGGTTCTGAGTCCATGTTTGGTATAAGATCTCCCTGACCTGAAGAAAGAGAAACATGTAGTCTCTTTATCTTTCATCTGGGCAGGACCCAGTTCCTCCGCCTCTGCCACTATCTTATCTTGGAGTATCTGCCCACAGGAGATAGACTCCTGCTGCTCAGCCTGGGGCTTCCTTGGAGATAACAGAAACTGACGTGTCTTCCATATTATTAAAGATCCTCATCATTTCATGTTCTAAGGCAAGTTCCTTTGGCTCCAAACTTCATGCTACAAGAGACCAGACAGGGACAGGCAGGGCACAACCTTTAAAAGAATGACGTAGCCCAAGGACATGATATAACCTGATTAGAGCAACTAGGTCCAAAATGGTGAGAGAATGGACTTCCACTAGACCTTGAGCCTCAGTTTATGCTCTCTGTAACATATCAGCAAGCTAAATGACACAACCACAGGCACCACTGACAGTTCTAAGGCCAACCATGAAAGACCAAAAAGTGGGCAGTGACCCAATTCCTGGAAATCTCCACCCTTTCCCCAAGATAGTTGCAATAATCCTCACACTTATTAACCCATAAAATTACCCAGACCTATAAAAACTGGCAATCCCATACCACGAGGCCTCTCACCTCCTGAGATGGCCCACATTCTGTCTGTGGAGAGTGTATCTCCATGAATAAACCTTCTATTACTTTCTATGGCTCCCTCTTGAATTCTTTCCTTTGTGAATCCAAGAATCCATACTTGGTGGCCTCCCAGGGACTCCCCGTGTGACCATCTCTCTTGCCCACCTCTCTTTCCTGTTTTTTTTTTTTTTTTCCGACCGCTCTGTCACAATGTGGGATCTTAGTTTCCCAACTAGGGATAGAACCTGTGACCCTTGCTTTGGCAGCTCAGAGTCTTCACCACTGAACTGCCAGGGAAGTCCCCCATCCTCTTTTCCTACAGCCCAGCCAGTCACGCAAAATCACATGCTTGATACCCAGGGAATGTTTTTAATAGGGACAGAATGGAATAGTTAGGTGGTTGTGAAGTCCTAGTAGGGGATTGTGGGTGGAAAGGTAAAACCTGGGAAAAGTTAGGAGGCCAGTGAGTTAACGATAACTCAAGAATGCTGCTCCTTATTCAATAAAACAGGAAGAGCTGGGGAAGGAGGAGCTGATGATGTATGCCTTGTGTCTGCATCTGCATTTACTTGAGGAAGACGGTCTTCTACCCTCCTAAATATATGTTGCTGCCCACCCAAAGGGGAGGAGCAGAGCTTTCCTGCTTGCCTGTTTGCACCTCTTTGGTTCAAGTCCCAAGCAGGGTTTTTGCTGGGGTTAAGCCTTAGCCACATGGGTTCAAGTCCCAAGCAGAGTTTTGGCTGTGTGCATTCAAGTCCCAAACAGGGTTTTGGCTGGGTTCAAGTCCCTGCCACATGGGTTCGAGTCCCAAACAGGGTTTTGGCTGGAATTCAAGCTCCAGCCACTGGGTTCAAGTCCCAAACAGGGTTTGATCAGGTCTGGGACCTGGGTTTAAGTCTCAAATTGAGGTGGAATTCTTTCATTTTCAATGCATTAATTAGAAAACATCAGCACCTCCCTCTCATAGGCATAACCTTGACCTGAGTTTCCTTTACTATAGCTCACTGCTAGCACCAGAGTTCTACCCCTTTTGGTAAAACGTCTTCAAAATGCAAGAGGAACTTAAAGACTTCTTTATGTCTATAATTTCAGATCTTCTCAAATCTACATCTTCTGACATCCTAGAACCTTTTGGTTAAAAGGCCTAGGGTGGGGCTTGGGGCTTCCCCTGGTGGTCCAGTGGGTAAGGACACCGCCTTGCACTGCAAGGGGCGCTGGTTCGATCCCTGGCCTGGGAAGATCCCACGAGCTGCGGAGCGGCTGGACTGATGTGTCCAATTACCAAGCCGGAGCTCTGGAGCGCATGCGCCCAGAGCCGGCGCTCTGCGACAACAGAGGCCACCGCGATGGGAGGCCCACGCGGGCCAAAGAACAAAGACGGATGAAAATAGAGAAAGACCAATAGAAGTGGCCTGCCCGCTCCCCTTCCTCCCCAACCCGACCCCTGCCCAAAATAAATAAATAAATGTTTAAAAAAAAGGCCTGGGGTGAGGTAGAGAGAAACAAACTAAATATGACGACTCTTATCTTGTCAGATTGCTTCCAAATTTCCTCTAACCCATCGACTGGCTGTCCACCCTATTCCAACCTCAGAAAAATCTTCAATGTGTCAAAGAAAAAGTGAGAAATCTACCTCCAGGTGAGAACATAGGAGGGTTTAGGTAATTCATCTCACCGAAAGGAGCTGTCCTTTGGTGCTAATGTAAAAAGTAACTAGGTTTATCTGGTGATTCAGTGGTGAAGAATCTGCCTGCCAAGGCAGGGGACACAGGTTCAATCACTAGTCCAGGAGGATTCCACATATCGAGGAGAAACTAAGCTTGCACACTGTAACTACTGAGCTGGCATGCTGCAACTACCGAAGCCTGGGCACCTAGAGCCTGTGCTCCACAACAAGAGAAGTCACTGCAGAGAGAAGCCTGGGCTCCTCAATCAAGAGTAGCCCCTGTTTCCCTCAACTAGAGAAAGCCCATGTGCAGTGAGGAAGACCCGGCACAGCCAAAATATAAATAAATAAATAAATGATTTTTAATGAAATAAAAAGTAGCGACACAAACCAACCATAGAGATTTCTTTACCCCACCTTATAATATTGCAAAATAATGTCAGTCCAGCTTCTTTAGCCAGTCCAAATTCCAGATGCACACCTATCTTATACCACTACCCACCCTCGCACTGTTCATTGCATCCCCAAAAGGTCAGCCTAAGTATACCTTTAAAATACTGCCTTCTGCCACAAATATCCTTTCTTGTTTCATCTGGCTCCCAAGATAAATTTCTTGGTCAGCGTAGACCTAGGGACACACACTGAACTACATAGTAATTCTATTTTACCTCCTACCATCAAAGACAGTTGAGAATTAGGTTCATTTTTCTTTGCCTCTAGGCTCTTACAGAATCCTGGGAGCCAAGAGGGCATCAGCTTTATCTACCACCTTTAAATCAGGGTCATGCTTAAGCCTTCCCGGCAGATGAGAATCAATATTCAAAAAATAATTCTCAAGATACTGAGAGAATAAAAAAGGTCATTTCATTAATTATGTGGTGAGTAATGAACAATTCTGCACATAGACAGCATTGGCACTGGCTGGGCTGCCCGTGGAAATCCACAAAAGTGCTGCCCGGAGAAGCATAATCTCATCTGGGACACATTATCAGGAGATAAGTACGCAATGGGCCAGAAGTTATAGAGCGTTTCCCAGTTTAATAAATGAATTAGATCGACTTTCTGAAGTCCTCTGGGAATATGGGTTACAAACCCGGGAAAAGGCAATATCTTTCTCCGAGCAACTATGATCAATGCTCAGGGTATTTCCTGGAGACTCATAGCCAGTGAGGCCACTTGCTGAGCTGACTGTGGATGTCATGCCGTTAACCCTAAACTGGACACTCATTTCCAGGAAATCTACTGCCCTTGAATCATCGTTGCTATAATAAGCATAAAAGAAGAGGGGGTGATGATGTCTCCCAGAAGAAACCTTTTTGCCTAATTCTAGAGAATCATTTGCTGGGCATCAACCTGAAATAATTTGCCCAGTTTTCATGACTCTTTTTAAAAACAGGTTAATGACTCATTATGAGATGCACTGGAAAAAAACAGAACCTCATGAGCATCTCTGTGGCAATTGATAAGACTGAACTGGGGTCCTAACTTGCGTATTTATTGCATGTACATCTATGGGAAAGCTGTTTAACCTCACAAAGTCTTCTTTTCTGTGATGCCCCAGGGAAAAGGAACAGCATGAACAAGGAGGGTCTTGGAACGCAAGAAGAGATACCAGTTCTTTAGCCAGTCCAAATTCCAGATGCACACCTATCTTATACCACTACCCACCCTCGCACTGTTCATTGCATCCCCAAAAGGTCAGCCTAAGTATACCTTTAAAATACTGCCTTCTGCCACAAATATCCTTTCTTGTTTCATCTGGCTCCCAAGATAAATTTCTTGGTCAGCGTAGACCTAGGGACACACACTGAACTACATAGTAATTCTATTTTACCTCCTACCATCAAAGACAGTTGAGAATTAGGTTCATTTTTCTTTGCCTCTAGGCTCTTACAGAATCCTGGGAGCCAAGAGGGCATCAGCTTTATCTACCACCTTTAAATCAGGGTCATGCTTAAGCCTTCCCGGCAGATGAGAATCAATATTCAAAAAATAATTCTCAAGATACTGAGAGAATAAAAAAGGTCATTTCATTAATTATGTGGTGAGTAATGAACAATTCTGCACATAGACAGCATTGGCACTGGCTGGGCTGCCCGTGGAAATCCACAAAAGTGCTGCCCGGAGAAGCATAATCTCATCTGGGACACATTATCAGGAGATAAGTACGCAATGGGCCAGAAGTTATAGAGCGTTTCCCAGTTTAATAAATGAATTAGATCGACTTTCTGAAGTCCTCTGGGAATATGGGTTACAAACCCGGGAAAAGGCAATATCTTTCTCCGAGCAACTATGATCAATGCTCAGGGTATTTCCTGGAGACTCATAGCCAGTGAGGCCACTTGCTGAGCTGACTGTGGATGTCATGCCGTTAACCCTAAACTGGACACTCATTTCCAGGAAATCTACTGCCCTTGAATCATCGTTGCTATAATAAGCATAAAAGAAGAGGGGGTGATGATGTCTCCCAGAAGAAACCTTTTTGCCTAATTCTAGAGAATCATTTGCTGGGCATCAACCTGAAATAATTTGCCCAGTTTTCATGACTCTTTTAAAAAGAGGTTAATGACTCATTATGAGATGCACTGGAAAAAAACAGAACCTCATGAGCATCTCTGTGGCAATTGATAAGACTGAACTGGGGTCCTAACTTGCGTATTTATTGCATGTACATCTATGGGAAAGCTGTTTAACCTCACAAAGTCTTCTTTTCTGTGATGCCCCAGGGAAAAGGAACAGCATGAACAAGGAGGGTCTTGGAATGCAAGAAGAGATAAACAAGACCCATATTGTCCTTCCCTTTCTCAGGGCTGAAGTACACCACCCAATCCTTAAGACCCCAATGCCACTCCTTGAACCCTACTGTCTTTCCCTCAGGCTGTAGTCATCACTCGACCTCATCTAGTACACTGCCCAATCAGCAGTGATCTTTAAGACCCCCATGCCACTCCCTGGACCCTAGCTATAAACGGAATCAAAGACGCCTGCTTAGGGTTGGTTCTTCTTTGAGCTGGCCCACTGTTCTGGCAGTGACTCTCCCTTCCCCCATGCTAATAAACTTTACTTTCCTCTCAACTCTACCTCAAGTCTTAAAGTTCTTTTCCGACCCGTGCACGGATCTCAACAATTTTATCATCTGTCAAATAAAGGTAATAACAACTACCTTAAAAGTGGTTGCAAGGAGTGAATGGACGTTATCATAGCAAGTTGCTCTTTGGCATCAGACTCCTGCATTCAGAATGGCTTCTCACCAGCTATGTGACTTTAAACAAGTTACTTACCCCCTCTGTTCCTCAATTTCTTCATAACAGTAACACCTACTTATGATGGTGTTGTGAGAATAAAATAAGTTTGCACAGGTTAAAAAGCTGAGGGCAGTGCCCAACACATAGTAACCACCCAAAATGTTATTGTTATTATTTGTACCTAAAGAACCAAGTGGGTCCACACTCAGGGTATTTCCTGGAGACTCATAGCCAGTGAGGCCACTTGCTGAGCTGACTGTGGATGTCATGCCGTTAACCCTAAACTGGACACTCATTTCCAGGAAATCTACTGCCCTTGAATCATCGTTGCTATAATAAGCATAAAAGAAGAGGGGGTGATGATGTCTCCCAGAAGAAACCTTTTTGCCTAATTCTAGAGAATCATTTGCTGGGCATCAACCTGAAATAATTTGCCCAGTTTTCATGACTCTTTTTAAAAACAGGTTAATGACTCATTATGAGATGCACTGGAAAAAAACAGAACCTCATGAGCATCTCTGTGGCAATTGATAAGACTGAACTGGGGTCCTAACTTGCGTATTTATTGCATGTACATCTATGGGAAAGCTGTTTAACCTCACAAAGTCTTCTTTTCTGTGATGCCCCAGGGAAAAGGAACAGCATGAACAAGGAGGGTCTTGGAATGCAAGAAGAGATAAACAAGACCCATATTGTCCTTCCCTTTCTCAGGGCTGAAGTACACCACCCAATCCTTAAGACCCCAATGCCACTCCTTGAACCCTACTGTCTTTCCCTCAGGCTGTAGTCATCACTCGACCTCATCTAGTACACTGCCCAATCAGCAGTGATCTTTAAGACCCCCATGCCACTCCCTGGACCCTAGCTATAAACGGAATCAAAGACGCCTGCTTAGGGTTGGTTCTTCTTTGAGCTGGCCCACTGTTCTGGCAGTGACTCTCCCTTCCCCCATGCTAATAAACTTTACTTTCCTCTCAACTCTACCTCAAGTCTTAAAGTTCTTTTCCGACCCGTGCACGGATCTCAACAATTTTATCATCTGTCAAATAAAGGTAATAACAACTACCTTAAAAGTGGTTGCAAGGAGTGAATGGACGTTATCATAGCAAGTTGCTCTTTGGCATCAGACTCCTGCATTCAGAATGGCTTCTCACCAGCTATGTGACTTTAAACAAGTTACTTACCCTCTCTGTTCCTCAATTTCTTCATAACAGTAACACCTACTTATGATGGTGTTGTGAGAATAAAATAAGTTTGCACAGGTTAAAAAAGCTGAGGGCAGTGCCCAACACATAGTAACCACCCAAAAATGTTATTGTTATTATTTGTACCTAAAGAACCAAGTGGGTCCACACTCATATTCTAGACACTATCTCTCCTATTCTCTTGGCAAACTCTGGGGGAAATATTAGGTAACACTACTCAGTACCTTTTATTTTCCAGTTCCTCTACGCAAATCAGGATTACAGCACGGGATTGTCCCCTTATCTCCATGGACGCAGACCTCGTTGCCTCATTTCCCATTGGAAATACTTCAGACGTGACTGATCCCAAGTCCAACAAAAGTGATCTTTAAAGCTCTCCTAACCAAAAAAAAAAAAAAAAAATGCACATCTCTCCAACCCACCAGAGCCCAATTAAAAAGTACATTCCCTTCGACTCACCAACTCACCCAGCTGCTTCAAATACCCATGATTCCATAATCCAGAAAGTATTTGCAAAGCACCTGCCACCCCTGAAGTGATAGGAAGGATACAAGGAGAAACAGTTGTGAACTCTGCTCAAGGACCTGATGATTAGTAGGACAGAGGAAAAACAAAAGGCACAGGGTGATAGCTGCCCTCGGAAGGAAACAAAGGGGGTCAGAAAAGACTTCAGGAAGGAAGTGGCATTGGAACTTCATCTTAATCAATGTGTACCATCCATGGGAATGGGGAATTCCAAATGGAAGGGAAAACAAGAGCAAAGTTTTCACTGTTAGAAAGCAGGAGAAAATTTTTAAAAAGCAAAATGAACAACAACCAAAAAAAAAAAAAAAAAAAAAACTGACTGGGAGTTCCCTGGTGGCCTAATGATTAGGTTCAATCCCTGGTCAGGGAACTAAGATCCCATAAACCACATGACATCGCCAAAAAAGAAAAAAGAAAGCAAGAGAGGCATAAAAGGAAGGTTACTCCATCCTCCCCTCTAACAGGAGCTTAAGATAAGAAAAGTTAGTATTGGAGATAAAAATTTATAATAATAATGATATTTAAGGTAGAATTGGAAGACTATAAGCATATCTACAAAGTAGGGAGCCAATGAAGGTTTTGGAAAGGTAAGTGGCATGACTAAAGCTCTTTTTTAAAAAACTTTTTTTTTTTTTGATAATCATGTTTAAAGTCTTTATTGAATTTGTTACAACGTTGCTTCTGTTATTTATGTTTATGTTGAGTTTTTGGCCATGAGGCACATGTGATCTTAACTTCCTATCCAGGGATCGAGTCAATACTCCCTGCATTGGAAAGTGAAATCTTAACCACTGAACTGCCAGAAACATCCCCTAAGAAGCTGGTGCTCGGATGGCAAACCTAACAACATTGCAGAAGATGAGTCTGAGAAGAGAGAGATGAATGAGAGTTAGGATATTGTTAAACATGAGTTCAAGTGAGAAAGCAGGCAATGGGCAAGGGTGAGATGGGAGAGTGAGGGAGATATGGGAGGTAGTCGTCACAGATCTTGACTGATGATTGAATTGGGAGGTGAAAAGAGAAAGTAGCCAAGGATAAGCCTCAGATCTTGAACCTAGCTTCCTGATTCAACACAGGGTAACATCCTCCACAGAAGTAGGGGAGAAGATTCTGGCTCTGACTTGGGTTTATCCCTCTGAGAGTTACTCCTGTCCTTTCCACATTTCCTTCTGAAATTGCAAAGAGAGAGAATTAACCTTCTCAGTTTGTGTCTTTATTTACAGGAGGAGGTCGCTATGGAAATCATAAGGCCCTGGGACTCGGTAGAGAGAAAAGGGTGACAAAAACTGAGGCAACAATGGGAATAAATCTTTGCTTCCTTCCTAGGATGCACCTGGCATGTTTGTCTCTGGCTCACAGGGAGAAAAAAGGGACAGGAGGAGTCTCCCCTACTATAATGTAAATGCAATGAGGGCAGGGGATTTTATTTTGTATGTTGTTTTGTTCAGTATCACTAGTACCTAGAGCAATCCTTGGCAATAGTTGGGAGCTCGATAATATTTATGTAGTATATTAAAGAGCAAAAACATCACTTTGCTGACAAAGGTCCATATAGTCAAAGCTAGGGTTTTTACAGTAGTCACGTACGGATGTGAGAGTTGGACCAAAAAGAAGGCTGAGCACCGAAGAACTGATGCTTTTGAAGTGTGGTGCTGGAGAAGCTTGAGAGTCCCTTGGACTGCAAGAAGATCAAACCAGTTAATCCTAAAGGAAATCAACCCTGAATACTCGTTGGAAGGAATGATGCTTAAACTGAAGCACCGATACTTTGGCCATTTGATGTGAAGAGCTGATTCATTGGGGGCAAAAAAGAAAAACCTGATGCTGGCAAAGATTGAGGGCAGGAGGAGAAGGGGGCAAAAGAGGATGAGATGGGTGGATGGCATCATTGACTCAATGGACATGAGTGTGAGCAAACTCCGGGAGACAATGAAGAACAGGGAAGCCTGGTGTGCTACAGTCCATGGGGGCGCAAATAGTTGGATGTGATTAAGTGACTGAATAACAACAATGATGTTTACTGAATGAATGAATGATCCCTGTTTCTAGCCTTATGAAGAAATGAAGACTGGATCTCTGTAGCACACGCAGGCTCTCCCTCCCAACCTCATTCATCTACTCTGCTCATTCTTTTCATTTATTTTGTGTCTTTGTCCAAATGCACTTAGAAATAATTATCAAAGAGCCCTCCCTGCTTTATAATTGCACACTCCTGCAAAGCTCTCAGTAACTGACCATTGAAAGCAGAATACAAGGAAGTGGCAGCTGTCTGATGAGCAGGAAGCTGGATATTTAGACTTGCAACAAACATGGTCCATTGCTGGGGAGGAGGCGGCATTTGAAAGTATGCAAGTGTCTGACTCGTTTTTTTTTTTATTTTCTATTTGTTGACTTACTGCATGATTTTCATTTCCCTTAGAATAAGATTAGGCAGCGATTAACTAAAGGTCCATTTGCTTCCTTCCTAGGATGCACCTGGCATGTTTGTCTCTGGCTCACAGGAGAAAAAAGGGACAGGAGGAGTCTCCCCTACTATAATGTAAATGCAATGAGGGCAGGGGATTTTATTTTGTATGTTGTTTTGTTCAGTATCACTAGTACCTAGAGCAATCCTTGGCAATAGTTGGGAGCTCGATAATATTTATGTAGTATATTAAAGAGCAAAAACATCACTTTGCTGACAAAGGTCCATATAGTCAAAGCTAGGGTTTTTACAGTAGTCACGTACGGATGTGAGAGTTGGACCAAAAAGAAGGCTGAGCACCGAAGAACTGATGCTTTTGAAGTGTGGTGCTGGAGAAGCTTGAGAGTCCCTTGGACTGCAAGAAGATCAAACCAGTTAATCCTAAAGGAAATCAACCCTGAATACTCGTTGGAAGGAATGATGCTTAAACTGAAGCACCGATACTTTGGCCATTTGATGTGAAGAGCTGATTCATTGGGGGCAAAAAAGAAAAACCTGATGCTGGCAAAGATTGAGGGCAGGAGGAGAAGGGGGCAAAAGAGGATGAGATGGGTGGATGGCATCATTGACTCAATGGACATGAGTGTGAGCAAACTCCGGGAGACAATGAAGAACAGGGAAGCCTGGTGTGCTACAGTCCATGGGGGCGCAAATAGTTGGTTGTGATTAAGTGACTGAATAACAACAATGATGTTTACTGAATGAATGAATGATCCCTGTTTCTAGCCTTATGAAGAAATGAAGACTGGATCTCTGTAGCACACGCAGGCTCTCCCTCCCAACCTCATTCATCTACTCTGCTCATTCTTTTCATTTATTTTGTGTCTTTGTCCAAATGCACTTAGAAATAATTATCAAAGAGCCCTCCCTGCTTTATAATTGCACACTCCTGCAAAGCTCTCAGTAACTGACCATTGAAAGCAGAATACAAGGAAGTGGCAGCTGTCTGATGAGCAGGAAGCTGGATATTTAGACTTGCAACAAACATGGTCCATTGCTGGGGAGGAGGCGGCATTTGAAAGTATGCAAGTGTCTGACTCGTTTTTTTTTTTATTTTATTTTCTATTTGTTGACTTACTGCATGATTTTCATTTCCCCCTTAGAATAAGATTAGGCAGCGATTTGGAGACTGAAATGCCATCCAGAATACCATGTGAGTCTCTTTCGATGCTATGTGAGGATCCCTTACAACCAGTTTTGAGGAATGGAATCCTCTGTAGACTCTCAACAAGCCTCACAGGGTCCCAGGAGTTGGTCCGAGAGAGAGGACACCAAGGTAAAGTATGTTTTAGTGGATAAGGACTGGGAATTGGAAGGATGTTATTCAAAAGAGTAGTTTATGAGTCAGAGTGGTCTTGACATCAGAAACTTTAACCTCAGGTCCACCCATCCGGACTCATTATAGTTAAATTGTATCTTATCTTCCTTTTCTGCTTCCTGAAACTGAATCGTGGTTTCCTCAGTATTATCAGCTGCCTAAAACTTCATAAGATAAAAGAATGTTTTCTTTTTTTGAAGCTGCTACTCAAGGGCTCAAACTGATTTCCAAACTTACAAGTTTAAAGTAGGTAATGCTCAACAGCAGCCAGTCATCCTCCTCTTTTCAAAGTATACTCTGGGGTCATTTATTACGTGCCTAATGCATGCCAGGCACAGCCAAAATGTGAGAACAGAGATGAATAGGAATGACTGTCTCTGCCCTGAACAAAACAAGACAAAACAGCAACCAAATGAACAAATGAAAACACAATTCCTGTGTAGACAAAGACACAACCAGCTTTTCTAGAATAGGCCATGGCTGGGCTGACCCAGAGCCACTGAAAGCTTTTGAGGAGTACGTTTCATGACACCCAGGCTCCACCTTTCCAAATGGCTTCTTTCTCTGTCATGATTAATTTCATCCCATCTAAGGAAGAGAAGATAACAGGCCACATATTTGTCCATTCTTTTCATTTATTTTGTGTCTTTGTCCAAATGCACTTAGAAATAATTATCAAAGAGCCCTCCCTGCTTTATAATTGCACACTCCTGCAAAGCTCTCAGTAACTGACCATTGAAAGCAGAATACAAGGAAGTGGCAGCTGTCTGATGAGCAGGAAGCTGGATATTTAGACTTGCAACAAACATGGTCCATTGCTGGGAGGAGGCGGCATTTGAAAGTATGCAAGTGTCTGACTCGTTTTTTTTTTTATTTTATTTTCTATTTGTTGACTTACTGCATGATTTTCATTTCCCCCTTAGAATAAGATTAGGCAGCGATTTGGAGACTGAAATGCCATCCAGAATACCATGTGAGTCTCTTTCGATGCTATGTGAGGATCCCTTACAACCAGTTTTGAGGAATGGAATCCTCTGTAGACTCTCAACAAGCCTCACAGGGTCCCAGGAGTTGGTCCGAGAGAGAGGACACCAAGGTAAAGTATGTTTTAGTGGATAAGGACTGGGAATTGGAAGGATGTTATTCAAAAGAGTAGTTTATGAGTCAGAGTGGTCTTGACATCAGAAACTTTAACCTCAGGTCCACCCATCCGGACTCATTATAGTTAAATTGTATCTTATCTTCCTTTTCTGCTTCCTGAAACTGAATCGTGGTTTCCTCAGTATTATCAGCTGCCTAAAACTTCATAAGATAAAAGAATGTTTTCTTTTTTTGAAGCTGCTACTCAAGGGCTCAAACTGATTTCCAAACTTACAAGTTTAAAGTAGGTAATGCTCAACAGCAGCCAGTCATCCTCCTCTTTTCAAAGTATACTCTGGGGTCATTTATTACGTGCCTAATGCATGCCAGGCACAGCCAAAATGTGAGAACAGAGATGAATAGGAATGACTGTCTCTGCCCTGAAAAAAAAACAAGACAAAACAGCAACCAAATGAACAAATGAAAACACAATTCCTGTGTAGACAAAGACACAACCAGCTTTTCTAGAATAGGCCATGGCTGGGTCTGACCCAGAGCCACTGAAAGCTTTTGAGGAGTACGTTTCATGACACCCAGGCTCCACCTTTCCAAATGGCTTCTTTCTCTGTCATGATTAATTTCATCCCATCTAAGGAAGAGAAGATAACAGACTTGGCTCACTTTACAAATATTTAGTGTTGAGTCCATTCTGAGGAATTATGTAGGCACCTTTGTTATTGTTGTTTGGTTGCTCAGTTGTGTCCAACTCTTTCACGATCTCATGAACCCCACCAGGCTTTTCTCTCCATGGGACAAGAATACTGGAGTGGGTTGCCATGCCCTCCTCCAGTAAATCTTCTAGACTTAGGGACTGGGCTTCCCTGGTGGTCCAGTGGGTAAGGACACCACCTTGCAGTACAAGGGGAGCTGGTTCGATCCCTGGCCTGGGAAGATCCCACGTGCCGTGGAGCGGCTGGACCGATGTGTCCAACTACCGAGCCGGAGCTCTGGAGTGCATGCGCCCAGAACTAGTGCTCTGCGACAAGAGAGGCCACTGTGGTGTGAGGCCCACACAGGCCAAAGAACAAAGATGGATGAAAACAAATAAATAAAAGACCAATAGAAGTGGCCAAAAAAAAGAAATCTTCTAGACCCTGGAACAGAACAAGTATCTCCTGTGTATCCTGCATTGCAGGCAGATTCTTTGCTGTAGAGCCACCTTCTGGTTAAATCCCAAAGGAGTGCTCAAAATTGAAAGCAATTAGAGAGAGCTAGAGCTAAATGTGGAGAAAGTAATTAAAAGGGGTAGGGGGTTGGAGGGGAGTTACTAGATGAGAAAATCAGGGGGAAAAAAAAAGATGAAAATAGTAGAAAAGAAGGGAAGTTGGACATACGTCCTATCTAGAAGAAAGAGAGACAAGATGATCTAACCCAGAGGCATGAAAACCTCAGAACCCATCAGGATGCTTGTGACAGGGCCATATCTGGCTTTTCTCCAGGACTTGGGTCAGTGCCTCACATATGGTATTGAGTAAAACATTTGTGGATGAAGGTATTAAGAAACTACCAGGTGTATTTCTTTAATCTTTATACTTGTGAATCATACTTGTTCTCTTTGGAAAGCAAACCTTAAAACTCCCTCTACCATATCTGTTTAATTTTCCAGGTCATCTTCACATATGCTAGGTTAAGTTCAGTTTAGTTGTTCTGTTGTGTCCAACTCTTTGTGACCCTATGGACTGCAGCACACCAGGCTTCCCTGTCCTTCACCATCTCCCGAAGCTTGTTCAAACTCATGTCCATTGACTCAGTGATGCCATCCCACCATCTCGTCCTCTGTCATCCTCTTTAGGCATTTTCCTGTTGCAAATAACCTACATCTTAGGTTACTTGTGTGTGTGTGTGTGTGTGTTTTAACTTGTTGTGTTCGACTTTAATACTGTAAATATACAAAGGAAGGCAAGAAAGGATCATAGCACTACACAGCAATGGTGTTTCCTGTGAGGAGCCCAAAAGGAAATCAGTGAACGTTCCTTGCTGGTTTGCAATTCAAAGCTAGTCCCGGTCACCTGCCCATGCATCTCTGCCTTAGAAGCAGGCAGCTCTGCCTCTCCCTCTGGTTGGCTCTTCAGGAACAAGTGTCTCTTTCCCCTATGCTTCTTTTCCTCTGCTACTTCTGTTGAATCCCTCCCTTCTTTCTACCTTGCATCAGACTTCCACACAGAGAGAACATGAACCCAGTGAGGGCTGCTCCCCCTGGACAGAGTTCTTGCACCTGCAAATCTCATGGGCTAATCCACAGGATCCCAAAGGCCTGGGTGCCCATACCCAGTCCATTCTGTCCATGAGGCAGCATATGTGTGGGGAGCTCCCTGAAGCTGCCTGAAGGACGCAGAATGTGGCAAGCACTTAGGATTTCATGGAATTTCATTTATCAAAACTAATAAAGGCAAACAAGTATCACAGAACTATTCAGAATTAGCAGCACAATGAAAACATCATTTATCCACATCTGAACTCATGAAATTCCAACCACCTCTATGCCCTAGCCCCAGCAGACCTGCTCTTCCCACAGGTCTCTTCATCTCAGTTGAAGACAATTCCATTCTTCCACCTGTTATCAAACTGGATTCATCATAGATGCCTCTCTTTCTCTCATCCTCACATCTGATCTGAAAGTCCTTTTGACTCCATTTTTAAAATATATCCAGAAACTTAGAACTTTTCACATCTCCATTATTATCACCGTGGTCCTAATCACCATCCTGGAGAAGGAAATGGCAACCCACTCTCTATTCTTGCCTAGAGAATTCCATGGACAGAGAGGCCTGGAGGGTTACAGTCCATGGACTCACAAAGAGTTAGACACAACTGAGCAACTAACTCTTTCACTGCTCACTTTTCAAATCACTATCACTGCCAGCCTGGATTTATTGTTGATATTCCTAACTGGTCCTCATCTTGCTCCCCACCTACTCTCACATCCCCACACATCTGTTCTCAACACCACAACTAGAATGGTTCCTTTAAACACTGGTCAGGTCAGGTCACATGTCTATTCAGAATTCTAGTATGACCTCGTGTCTCTTAGGAGAAAACCAAGGTCCTTAGAATAGTCTGTATTCTTGACATGATGTGGCCTCTCCACCTCCTGTTCACCTCTTTCGTTTTCACACTTGCTCACCCACAGCCAACCACACTGGCCTCTCTGAAGTTTCTAGATAACACCAAATGTGCTCCCACCTCCACCCCTTGCACTGGATTTTCTCTCATTCCAGAGCACTCTTTCCCCAGAAGTGCACAGGGATAATACTAACAAACCACCCCATTTAAAATCTTCCCAGCATTCCCAACACCCACATCTACCCTCTTGTTCTTGTTTAGTCAATAAGTCATGTCCAACTCTTTTCCGACCCCACAGACTGTAGACCTCCAGACTCCTCTGTCCATGGGATTTTCCAGGCAAGAATACTGGAGTGGGTTACCATTTCCTTCTCCTTGGTATCATCCAGACCCAGGGATTGAACTGGCGTCTGCCTTGGCAGGCAGATTCTTTACCACTGAGTCACCAGGGAAGCCCTCACATTTACCCTACTGGATGTTTTATAACATATCATATAATTTATTTATCTTTTATGGTTTTGGTGTTGGGGGGTTGTCTGTTTTGTTTTATTTTTATTTTTGGTCTCTCTCGCTCAAGTCCTGGTAGAATGAATGAAAGCTCCATGAAGAAATCTAGTCCAGGGCTTCCCCTGGTGGTCCAGTGGGTAAGGACACCGCCTTGCAGTGCAAGGGGCACCGGTTCCATCCTGGAGAAGGAAATGGCAACCCACTCTCTATTCTTGCCTAGAGAATTCCATGGACAGAGAGGCCTGGAGGGTTACAGTCCATGGACTCACAAAGAGTTAGACACAACTGAGCAACTAACTCTTTCACTGCTCACTTTTCAAATCACTATCACTGCCAGCCTGGATTTATTGTTGATATTCCTAACTGGTCCTCATCTTGCTCCCCACCTACTCTCACATCCCCACACATCTGTTCTCAACACCACAACTAGAATGGTTCCTTTAAACACTGGTCAGGTCAGGTCACATGTCTATTCAGAATTCTAGTATGACCTCGTGTCTCTTAGGAGAAAACCAAGGTCCTTAGAATAGTCTGTATTCTTGACATGATGTGGCCTCTCCACCTCCTGTTCACCTCTTTCGTTTTCACACTTGCTCACCCACAGCCAACCACACTGGCCTCTCTGAAGTTTCTAGATAACACCAAATGTGCTCCCACCTCCACCCCTTGCACTGGATTTTCTCTCATTCCAGAGCACTCTTTCCCCAGAAGTGCACAGGGATAATACTAACAAACCACCCCATTTAAAATCTTCCCAGCATTCCCAACACCCACATCTACCCTCTTGTTCTTGTTTAGTCAATAAGTCATGTCCAACTCTTTTCCGACCCCACAGACTGTAGACCTCCAGACTCCTCTGTCCATGGGATTTTCCAGGCAAGAATACTGGAGTGGGTTACCATTTCCTTCTCCTTGGTATCATCCAGACCCAGGGATTGAACTGGCGTCTGCCTTGGCAGGCAGATTCTTTACCACTGAGTCACCAGGGAAGCCCTCACATTTACCCTACTGGATGTTTTATAACATATCATATAATTTATTTATCTTTTATGGTTTTGGTGTTGGGGGGTTGTCTGTTTTGTTTTATTTTTATTTTTGGTCTCTCTCGCTCAAGTCCTGGTAGAATGAATGAAAGCTCCATGAAGAAATCTAGTCCAGGGCTTCCCCTGGTGGTCCAGTGGGTAAGGACACCGCCTTGCAGTGCAAGGGGCACCGGTTCGATCCCTGGCCTGGGAACATCCCACGTGCCGCAGAGTAGCTGGACCAATGTGTCCAATTACCGAGCCGGAGCTCTGGAGCGCATGCATCCAGAGCTGGTGCTCTGTGACAACAGAGGCCACCGCGATGGGAGGCCCACACGGGCCAAAGAACAAAGATGAATGAAAACAGATAAATGAAAGACCAATAGAAGTGGCCTGCCTGCTCCCCTCACTCCCCAACCCAACCCCCGCCCTAAAAAAAAAAGAAATCTAGTCCAATTTTTGCAATAAATATTTAAATATTTCTTTCAATACATATTTGTCGATGAATTCCTGATTTACAGGACAACTGATGCAATTCTGTGTTTGTTTAGAAGAGATCAGGTATCATGAAAATTCATTTTGGGTTTGAGATTTGGTGTTATGGGATTTGCAAAGTACGTCTTCTTTTTTTCTGCTATCTGTTTTCTGATCAGCAATCTGTGCTGATGGCAATTTATGCATAGATATCGATGTGCTAGTTCCCATAAATAAGTTAAAGCCAGTGAGTTAATCCACAGGCTTATAAAGAGACCAGTGTAGTATGGTCCAGGGAGGATGAAAAAATGTTCTCATCCTCAAGGAACAGACATATAGCATTTATGAATTACTCTACTATACTCAGGTGCAAGAAGTTGTCATGTGGGTTTTTTTTTTTTTCCTGCCTCTAAATTAAGACTAAGTCAGATCCACTCCCGATGAACCAAACTCAGGCTATCTTCTGTGGCCCAAGGCCACCGCTCATATGTTTGGCCACCCTGGCTTCCACATGTTCCCATTAGTGGTCCTACTAGTTCCTGGGATACTGACACAAGTCCATGCCACTCACAGAATTTCCCACCACTAATCACTCTTTCTAAATTTGGGGGACACTCATCTTTCATGTAGTCATGTACCAATATGAGAGCTTGAAAATAAAGAAGGCAGAGCATCAAAGAATTGATGCTTTCAAACTGTGGTGCTGGAGAAGACTCTTGAGAATCTCTTGGAAAGCCAGGAAATCAAACCAGTCAGTCTTAAAGGAAATCCACCCTAAATACTCATTGGGAAAATTGATGCTGAAGCTTAAGCTCCAATACATTGGCTACTTATGTGAACATCTGACTCCCTGGAAAAGCCCCCGGTGCTGGGAAAAATTGAAGGCAAAAGAGAAAAGGGCAATGGAAGATGATCAGATGGCATCACCAATTCAAAGGACATGAACTTGGGCAAACTCTGGGAAATGGTGAGGGACATAGAAGGCTGCTGTGCTGTAGTCCATGGGCTCTCGAAGAGTTGGATACAAGTTGCAAAAACAACAACAACACCTTTCATGGTCACTTCTATTTTAAAACTGTGTCAAGATTTCCCTGGTGGTTCAGTGGCTAAGGCTCCGTACCCCCAGTGCAAGAGGTGCAGGTTCCATACTTGATCAGAGAAGTAAATCTCACATGTCACCACTAAGAGTTCACATGCACGACTAAAGATCCCACACACTGTAATGAAGACCAAAGAGCCTGTCTGCCGTGACTAAACCCAGGTACAACCAAATAAATAAAGTAATTTAAAATAGCTTAAAAAATCAGGCCTCCGCGAGGAGCCGCAGGAACCCGCCGCCGCGAGGAGCCGCTGGAACCCGCCGCGAGGAGCCGCGGACGCCGGTAAATTCAGCCACTCCAACTGGAGGGCTTGCTGAACGGAGAGGGGAAGTCGTCCACGGGTTGCTGACCAGGAACCGGGCACGAGTTGGACGGGAAAGCTCGCGTCCGCCTTTGGTACTTAGGCACATAACCGGTAGTGGTGGAGGAGCCCACGCTCCCCTAGAGCTGCAGTAGCAGCGGAGGAAGCCGGGGAAAGAGCAGGGATTGGAGACGACAGGCGGGTGCGCGGTCGAGCCGGGGCGCCCCCCTCCAACACCGGACTGCGCGCGCCGCGGCCCCCGCCCGACTGACTAGGATCAGCCCACCGGCCAGGCCAGCACCCAGTATGGCAGCAAAGCCCTCATTTTGCTGAACACAAAAACAGAAACCACAGCAACCGGCACTATAAGGGAAAGACTACACCATCAAGACACCACCATCAAGAGCAGATTGGTTTCCAACAGGCAGATGTGAAGATAAAAACCAAGGACAGTATTTACCTTTTTTTTCCTTTCCTTTTCTTCTGCTTGTTTGTGGTGGACTATTTTGCTTATTCGATTGAGTGGTCTGGTTTGGGGTTTATTAGTTTCTTTGTTTATTGGGGTTTTTTTTTTGTTTTTTGGTTTTTTTTTTTTGTAGTTGTTGTTCATTTGTTAGATTTGTTTTATGTGTTTTTCTTTGTTTTTCGGTCTCTTATTAATTTTTTTTCCTGCTCTTTTTAATTTTTAACTTCTTTGTTTGACTTTTATTTTATTGTATTTTTTTAACTTTAATTTTAATTCTTGAAAACCTCTAATTCTCCTTTCTCTTTCCTCTTTCCCACTGCTTTCTTCCTCTATGTTCTAAATGTAAAATATTTTCCTATCTACCAATATCCTCTAGATAAATTATTTCCTATCTTCCTGTCTCCACTATTCACTTCCAAATACACTAAACAATACACACACCAATCTTTGCTACCTAATCCTATAAAATACTTCCAAGACGAATCTTTTCCTTTTTATTACCTATAGACTCTCCTCCTTGTCACCCCCAACACATGTCCTAATTTAAAATTGCTCTCATTGTAATTATCCAAGCCAGGACCTTGTGCTAGATCTATTATTCAGGCACTATTTCAATTAATTCAAAGCTTAACGGGCAAGTATCATCTGTGATTGCACGAATTGCCAGAAAGATTTCCTGTGCCTTATCTCTGTAAAAGTGGTCATTTGTGGGGATTGCTGTATATGTATGTATATCTTAAGATTATGTTAGAAAACATCTGCATGCTTATATGACTGTCACCCATCAGGGATGCACCTCTTGTTCCTCAGATGCTAGTATGTGAACTAGTATCACAGAACACCATAGCAAACCAGACATAGAGCCTACACCCCCTGACCAATCATCAAACCAAGGATCCTTGGAGTGGAAGCCCTGATTCCAAGACCCCACACTATCAAAGAACATACAACACTACAGATTATTCACCTGTAAACAAAGTCTAACACCACCCAAGACACAAACCACTGAACCCTTCTACAAGAACAGAAACCCAAAGGAAGGGAGAATTCAACCAAGAAGCCTGGTGGAAATAAGAACTCCATACACACAGACACACACAAAGAAACAAAAATTAACCTAAGAATGAAACATCAGAGAAACACTGAACAAATGAAGGACCAGGCTAGAGAAACACCACTTCAAATGACAGAGGAGGAGATAGACAAACTATCTGAAAGTGAATTCAGAAAAGCTATACTAATGAGGATGCAAAACACCGAAAACAGAATATTAGAGGAAATTAGTGCATTGAGAAGAGACATGCAAGAAATGAAAAATAAGCAAATGGAGACAACTAACTCAATTGCTGAACTCGAAAATACTATAGAAGGTCTCAACAGTAGAGTATCAGAGGCTGAAGAACGGATAAGTGAGCTGGAAGACAGAATGGTGGAAATAAGTGCTGAAGAACAGAACAAAGCCCAGAGAATTAAAAGAACTGAGGATAGCCTCAGAGACCTATGGGACAATACTCCACTATTCACTTCCAAATACACTAAACAATACACACACCAATCTTTGCTACCTAATCCTATAAAATACTTCCAAGACGAATCTTTTCCTTTTTATTACCTATAGACTCTCCTCCTTGTCACCCCCAACACATGTCCTAATTTAAAATTGCTCTCGTTGTAATTATCCAAGCCAGGACCTTGTGCTAGATCTATTATTCAGGCACTATTTCAATTAATTCAAAGCTTAACGGGCAAGTATCATCTGTGATTGCACGAATTGCCAGAAAGATTTCCTGTGCCTTATCTCTGTAAAAGTGGTCATTTGTGGGGATTGCTGTATATGTATGTATATCTTAAGATTATGTTAGAAAACATCTGCATGCTTATATGACTGTCACCCATCAGGGATGCACCTCTTGTTCCTCAGATGCTAGTATGTGAACTAGTATCACAGAACACCATAGCAAACCAGACATAGAGCCTACACCCCCTGACCAATCATCAAACCAAGGATCCTTGGAGTGGAAGCCCTGATTCCAAGACCCCACACTATCAAAGAACATACAACACTACAGATTATTCACCTGTAAACAAAGTCTAACACCACCCAAGACACAAACCACTGAACCCTTCTACAAGAACAGAAACCCAAAGGAAGGGAGAATTCAACCAAGAAGCCTGGTGGAAATAAGAACTCCATACACACAGACACACACAAAGAAACAAAAATTAACCTAAGAATGAAACATCAGAGAAACACTGAACAAATGAAGGACCAGGCTAGAGAAACACCACTTCAAATGACAGAGGAGGAGATAGACAAACTATCTGAAAGTGAATTCAGAAAAGCTATACTAATGAGGATGCAAAACACCGAAAACAGAATATTAGAGGAAATTAGTGCATTGAGAAGAGACATGCAAGAAATGAAAAATAAGCAAATGGAGACAACTAACTCAATTGCTGAACTCGAAAATACTATAGAAGGTCTCAACAGTAGAGTATCAGAGGCTGAAGAACGGATAAGTGAGCTGGAAGACAGAATGGTGGAAATAAGTGCTGAAGAACAGAACAAAGCCCAGAGAATTAAAAGAACTGAGGATAGCCTCAGAGACCTATGGGACAATATCAAACGCACCAACATTAGAATTATAGGAGTTCCAGAAGAAGGGAAGAAAAACTATGAAAGAATTCTTGAAGAGGTTATAGTTGAAAACTTCCCCAGCATGGGAAAGGAGATAGTCAACCAAGTCCAGGAAGCACAAAGAGTTCCATACAGGAAAAACCCCAGAAGAAACACACCAAGGCACATTCTAATCAAACTAACGCAGACTAAATATAAAGACAGATTACTAAAAGCAGCTAGGAGCAAACAACAAATAACATATAAAGGAAACTCCATACATCTAACTGTGGATCTATCAACAGAAACCCTACAGGCCAGAAGAGAATGGCAAGATACATTTAAACGGCTAAAAGAGAACAACCTCCAACCAAGAATTCTCTACCCAGCAAGAATCTCATTCAGAATTGATGACGAAGTCAAAAGCTTCACAGACAAGCAAAAACTAAAAGAATTCTGTACCATAAAACCAGCGCTACAGCAAGTGTTAAACGGCCTGATATAGCCAATAAATACAAGAGTAGGAGAAGCCTTACAAATCAAACTCCAAATTTCTAAGAAGATGACAATAGGAACATTCGTATCAATAATTACTTTGAACGTAAATGGACTAAATGCTCCACCAAATGACACAGACTGGCTGAATGGATCCAGAAGCAAGACCCATATATATGCTGTTTACAAGAGACCCACTTCAGACCTAGAGACACTCATAGACTGAAAGTGAATTCAGAAAAGCTATACTAATGAGGATGCAAAACACCGAAAACAGAATATTAGAGGAAATTAGTGCATTGAGAAGAGACATGCAAGAAATGAAAAATAAGCAAATGGAGACAACTAACTCAATTGCTGAACTCGAAAATACTATAGAAGGTCTCAACAGTAGAGTATCAGAGGCTGAAGAACGGATAAGTGAGCTGGAAGACAGAATGGTGGAAATAAGTGCTGAAGAACAGAACAAAGCCCAGAGAATTAAAAGAACTGAGGATAGCCTCAGAGACCTATGGGACAATATCAAACGCACCAACATTAGAATTATAGGAGTTCCAGAAGAAGAGGAGCAGAAGAAAAACTATGAAAGAATTCTTGAAGAGGTTATAGTTGAAAACTTCCCCAGCATGGGAAAGGAGATAGTCAACCAAGTCCAGGAAGCACAAAGAGTTCCATACAGGAGAAACCCCAGAAGAAACACACCAAGGCACATTCTAATCAAACTAACACAGACTAAATATAAAGACAGATTACTAAAAGCAGCTAGGAGCAAACAACAAATAACATATAAAGGAAACTCCATACATCTAACTGTGGATCTATCAACAGAAACCCTACAGGCCAGAAGAGAATGGCAAGATACATTTAAACGGCTAAAAGAGAACAACCTCCAACCAAGAATTCTCTACCCAGCAAGAATCTCATTCAGAATTGATGACGAAGTCAAAAGCTTCACAGACAAGCAAAAACTAAAAGAATTCTGTACCATAAAACCAGCGCTACAGCAAGTGTTAAACGGCCTGATATAGCCAATAAATACAAGAGTAGGAGAAGCCTTACAAATCAAACTCCAAATTTCTAAGAAGATGACAATAGGAACATTCGTATCAATAATTACTTTGAACGTAAATGGACTAAATGCTCCACCAAATGACACAGACTGGCTGAATGGATCCAGAAGCAAGACCCATATATATGCTGTTTACAAGAGACCCACTTCAGACCTAGAGACACTCATAGACTGAAAGTGAAAGGCTGGAAAAAGATATTCCATGCAAATGGAAATCAAAAGAAAGCTGGAGTAGCAATCCTTACATCAGACAAAATAGATTTTAAAGTAAAGAAGATTCTAAGAGACAAGGCAGGTGACTACATCATGATTAAAGGATCTATCCAAGAGGAAGACATAACAGTGATGAATATCTACGCACCCAACACAGGGGCACCTCAACACATAAGACAGGTACTTTCAGACATAAAAGAAGAAATCAACAATAACATAATAATAGTAGGAGACTTTAACACTCCTCTCACGCCAATGGACAGATCAACAAAACAGAAAATTAATAAAGAAACACAAGCCTTAAATGCCACACTGGAAAAGATGGACCTTGTCGATATCTTTAGGACGTTCCATCCAAAAGTAGAAGAATACACTTTCTTCTCAAGTGCTCACGGAACATTCTCCAGGATAGACCACATCTTGGGCCACAAATCTAACCTCAGTCAGTTCAAGAAAACTGAAATTATATCAACCATCTTCTCAGACCACAATGCAATGAGACTAGAGATCAACTACCAGAAAAAAGACCGCTAAAAACACAAACACATGGAGATTAAACAATACCTAAAAAACCAACTGATCATTGAGGAAATCAAAGGAGAAATTAAACAATTCCTAGAAGAAAATACAATGAACACATGACAGTGCAAAACCTATGGGATACTGCAAAAGCAGTTCTAAGAGGGAAATTTATAGCAATACAATCCCACCTCAAGAAACTAGGAAAATATGAAGCAGATGACCTAACCCTCCGCTTAAAACAGTTGGAGAAAGAAGAACAAAAACATCCCAAAGCCAGCAGAAGAAGGGAAATCATAAAGATCAGAGCAGAAATAAATGAGAAAGAAACAAAAGAAACAATAATAAAGATAAATAAAACAAAAAGCTGGTTCTTTGAAAAGGTAAACAAAATTGACAAGCCAGTGGCCAGACTCATTAAGAAAAAGAGAGAGAAGAACCAGATCAACAAAATCAAAAACGAAAAAGGAGAGATTACAACAGATAATGCAGAAATCCAAAGGATTCTAAGAGACTATTATGAGCAACTCTATGGCAACAAACTGGACAACCTGGAAGAAATGGACAGTTTCTTGGAGAGGATTAATCTCCCAAGACTGAGCCAGGAAGAAACAGAAACTTTGAACAACCCAATCACAAGCTCAGAAATCGAATTTATCATTAAAAATCTACCCAAAAATAAAAGCCCAGGGCCAGATGGCTTCACAGCCGAATTCTACCAAACATTTAAAGAAGAGCTAATGCCTGTCCTTCTAAAACTCTTCCAAAAAATTGCACAGGAAGGAAAACTTCCAAACACATTCTACGAGGCCACCATCACCCTGATACCCAAACCAGGCAAAGACAACACAAAAAAGGAAAACTATAGGCCAATTTCACTGATGAACTTAGATGCCAAGATCCTCAACAAAATCCTAGCAAACAGAATTCAACGACACGTCAAAAAACTCATACATTATGATCAAGTCGGGTTCATCCCAGGCATGCAAGGCTTCTTCAACATCCGCAAATCAATCAACGTGATACACCATATCAACAAGTTGAAAGACAAAAATCACATGATCATTTCAATAGATGCAGAAAAAGCCTTCGACAAAGTACAACATCCATTTATGATAAAAACTCTTCAGAAAATGGGCATAGAAGGAACCTATCTCAATATAATAAAAGCCATCTATGAGAAGCCTACAGCGAACATTATCCTCAATGGTGAAAAACTGAAAGCATTCCCTCTAAGATCAGGAACAAGACAGGGGTGCCCGCTTTCACCACTACTATTCAACATAGTCCTGGAAGTCCTAGCAACAGCAATAAGAGAAGAGAAAGAAATCAAAGGAATCCAGATTGGAAAGGAAGAAGTCAACCTCTCTCTTTTTGCAGACGACATGATATTATACATAGAAAATCCCAAAGACACAGTTACAAAGCTACTAGAACTAATCAACGAATTCAGCAAAGTCGCAGGATACAGAGTCAACACACAGAAGTCACTGGCATTCCTATACACAAACAATGAAAAATCAGAAAATGAAATCAAAGAGGCAATCCCCTTCACCATTGCAACCAAAAGAATCAAATATCTAGGAATAAACCTACCCAAAGAAACAAAAGAATTGTACACAGAAAATTACAAGACACTCATGAGAGACATTAAAGAAGACTTAAACAGATGGAGAGATATTCCATGTTCCTGGATCGGAAGAATCAATATTGTGAAAATGACCATAATACCAAATATTATCTACAGATTCAATGCAATACCTATCCAACTACCATTGACATTTTTCACAGAACTAGACCAAATAATAACACAGTTCATATGGAAACACCAAAGACCTCGAATAGCCAAAGCAATCCTGAGGAAGAAGAATGGAGTTGGAAGGATCAGCCTCCCTAACTTCAGACTCTACTACAAAGCAACAGTTATCAAGACAGTATGGTACTGGCACAAAAACAGAACTATAGATCAATGGAACAAGATTGAGAACCCAGAGATCAACCCACGCACCTATGGGTACCTTATTTTTGACAAAGGAGGAGAAACTATAAAATGGGACAAAGCCTCTTCAACAAATGGTGCTGGGAAAATTGGACAGCAACATGCAAAAAAATGAAGTTGGAACATTCCCTGACACCATACACAAAGATCAACTCAAAATGGATTAAAGACCTAAATGTAATTCCAGAAACCATCAAACTCTTAGAGGAGAATGTAGGCAAAACCCTCAAGGACATCAATCAAAGCAAGATCTTCTCTGGCCCACCTACTAGGATAGTGGAACTGAAAAGAAAAGTCAACACGTGGGACCTCATGAAACTTATAAGCTTTTGTACAGCAAAAGAAATGACAAAAGAGCTCAACAGACACCCCACAGAGTGGGAGAAAATCATAGCCAATGAAACAACAGACAAAGAATTAATCTCCAAAATCTACAAGCAACTCAGACAACTCAACACAGGAAAAACGAACAACCCAATCAAAAAATGGGAAAAAGATCTAAAGAGACGCCTCTCCAAAGAGGACATACAGATGGCCCAAAAGCACATGAAATGATGCTCAACCTCACTTATCATTAGAGAAATGCAAATTAAAACCACAATGAGATACCACCTCACACCTGTCAGAATGGCCATCATCAACAAATCGACAGACAACAAATGCTGGAAAGGGTGCGGAGAAAAGGGAACCCTCTTGCATTGCTGGTGGGAATGTAAATTGATACAACCTCTATGGAAGACAATATGGAGATTCCTTAAAAAACTAAAAATAGAAGCACCCTATGACCCAGCAATCCCACTATTAGGCCTATATCCTGATGAAATCAAAACTGAAAGAGGCACCTGTACCCCAATGTTCATTGCAGCTCTCTATACAATAGCCAGAACATGGAAGCAACCTAGATGTCCATCGACAAATGAATGGATCCAGAAGCTCTGGTACATATATACAATGGAATACTACTCAGCTGTTAAAAGAAATGCAGAAAACTCAGTCCTAATGAAGTGGCTGGCTCTAGAACCTATCATAAAAAGTGAAGTAAGTCAAAAAGAGAAAGACAAGTATAGTATACTAACTCATATATATGGGATCTAGTAAGATGGTCATGATAACACACGCAGTGAACTCATGAAAAAACAGTATAAACATAAAGACATTGTGGAGACTGAACAGTGGGAAGAAGGCATGGAGGGAGTAACATGGAAACCTATACTGTCATGTGTGGAAAAGATAGCTATTGTCATTGTGCTAGGGGAATAGGAGTACCTACAACCACTTGGGGTGATGGTCTGTAATTCCAGAAACCATCAAACTCTTAGAGGAGAATGTAGGCAAAACCCTCAAGGACATCAATCAAAGCAAGATCTTCTCTGGCCCACCTACTAGGATAGTGGAACTGAAAAGAAAAGTCAACACGTGGGACCTCATGAAACTTATAAGCTTTTGTACAGCAAAAGAAATGACAAAAGAGCTCAACAGACACCCCACAGAGTGGGAGAAAATCATAGCCAATGAAACAACAGACAAAGAATTAATCTCCAAAATCTACAAGCAACTCAGACAACTCAACACAGGAAAAACGAACAACCCAATCAAAAAATGGGAAAAAGATCTAAAGAGACGCCTCTCCAAAGAGGACATACAGATGGCCCAAAAGCACATGAAATGATGCTCAACCTCACTTATCATTAGAGAAATGCAAATTAAAACCACAATGAGATACCACCTCACACCTGTCAGAATGGCCATCATCAACAAATCGACAGACAACAAATGCTGGAAAGGGTGCGGAGAAAAGGGAACCCTCTTGCATTGCTGGTGGGAATGTAAATTGATACAACCTCTATGGAAGACAATATGGAGATTCCTTAAAAAACTAAAAATAGAAGCACCCTATGACCCAGCAATCCCACTATTAGGCCTATATCCTGATGAAATCAAAACTGAAAGAGGCACCTGTACCCCAATGTTCATTGCAGCTCTCTATACAATAGCCAGAACATGGAAGCAACCTAGATGTCCATCGACAAATGAATGGATCCAGAAGCTCTGGTACATATATACAATGGAATACTACTCAGCTGTTAAAAGAAATGCAGAACACTCAGTCCTAATGAAGTGGCTGGCTCTAGAACCTATCATAAAAAGTGAAGTAAGTCAAAAAGAGAAAGACAAGTATAGCATACTAACTCATATATATGGGATCTAGTAAGATGGTCATGATAACACACGCAGTGAACTCATGAAAAAACAGTATAAACATAAAGA
Source organism: Tragulus kanchil (assembly GCA_022376925.1). NCBI lineage: Eukaryota > Metazoa > Chordata > Mammalia > Artiodactyla > Tragulidae > Tragulus > Tragulus kanchil. The sequence goes on from JAIOJX010000024.1 coordinate 149,365,921, forward strand.
CATTGTGGAGACCGAACAGTGGGAGGGAGACATGGAGGGAGTAACATGGAAACCTATACTGTCATGTGTAGAAAAGATAGCTATTGTCATTGTGCTAGGGGAATAGGAGTACCTACAACCACTTGGGGTGATGGTCTGGAGGGATGGGAGGGAAGGAACTGGGTGGGGGGAGGGTCAAGGGATATGCATATGAATGATCTGGGAACATACATGTAAAAAATAAAAGTAATTAAATAAAAAAATAATAATATAAAAAAAATAATAAATTAAAAAAAAAAATCAAAGTGTGTCAACTTTTAGCCCCTCTCTCTCAATGATTCTGACCTACAAAGATTTGTTATTTCAGCATGACACCTGGGTGGAGGGTACAGAGCTCCATGGGACACAAGGAATCAGAGCTTAACTCATCTTTTTTGCCTGATATCATTGTAAGAATCGCAAAGACACGACAGACAGCAAGTTGTTAGGGAGAAAGCCTATTTGGGAAGAATTCCCGGGTGAGATCCACGGGTCCAAAAAGGTGGGCCAGTGAAGTCACACCCCAGAGATGGGACGAGGAGGTTTTATTTGGGAGGAGAAGGGGAAAGAAAGAAAGGGGAGGGGGTTTCCTAGAGCAGGCACAGAAACAAAATCTTTGTCTAAACTGAGTGGGAAATTAGTGATGAGTCGGCTGTCCTTAAGTTGTCTATGGGCATGGAGGTGTGCAGTTCTTGTTACTTTCCACACCTGGTGGACAATCTTCATGACCAGGGTGAGCTCCCTATTGTTGGCCTTGAGAGACTCCCAGGTACCAGCAGATCAGCAACAGCCTGCTTGCTGCTGACCCTTCAGGGCCAGCGAGTTTGCAGCTACAGTGTTAACCTTTTAATAGCCTACCAACCTAACAATAATAACTCTAATAAAACAGCTTTAGAATTATTATAACAAAAGGAATTGTAAAAGAGAGCTTCTAAGTTGAATGTATAAAGTTTCAGACCATGTGAAATAAGGAACTGATCCAAATAAGCTTGAAATTGTCAGAGGAGGGTTCCTGGAGAAGTGGATTTTGAATCAATTCTGTAACAGGTAATGAGAGACTGAAACTTTCTAATAAAGAAAGGACAATATTTTGGTGTGTAAGAGAGGAAAAAGGAAGATGGCACCAAGACAGGAAACAGTGAGTCATATATCGGGGAGGAGAGTTAGAGGGTCCCAATGTGGGTACCACAGTCCTTGGGGGGGACTCTCCACCATGGCAGAAGATCAAGACTACAGGGTGGCCAACTAGGCTAGAAATCCAAACACATGACTCAAGACCAATTTTCGATTCTGGGAAGAAAAACAGGGGAATGAAAATGTGCATATGAGGGACAACCCACAAAAAGAGAAAAGACCAAATACCACAAAGAAAACTCCCGAGGGTGGCATTGGTTACTCCATTCCAATCAAAGCATAAAATTTCAACTGTATTGCATTTCCCAGAGCTACTTCAGTCACTGGTTTCATCAAATCCAATGTTTCCTTTTGGTGGTCAAAAAACTGAAGCCAATGAGACTCACTAATGTAAGGAAACTTGAGGCCATGTCTCATAGGATGATTCTAGACTTTGTACCATTTCTCTACCTCAGGCATTAAAACCCCTTAAAAAGATAAAGAGAAGTAATATTACAGAGGACACATGTCGAGAAAAGGGAAGCGTTTTAGACAAAAGCTAAAGTAGTAGTTTCACTACTACTTTAAAGTAGGAGTCTAGAGGGCTTCCCAGGTGGTGCTAGTGGAAAAGAACCTGCCTGCCAATGCAGGAGACAAAGTAGTTGTATATACTTAGTTATAGCAGTTAATACAGTCAACTACAATTGACATTTACCAATTACATTGCCAATGACTGAACAAGAGCATTTGCCATCTACCTCTGTGAAAATTGACCCCCGTGCTGTGACACGGAGGGTCACAGCTGACCCTGAGGGAGTTCAGGGTAAAGTGAGACACTCTGTGCTCCAGGGAATCTGGTGGGGCAGATCTTTAGATAATGGATGTTTTTAGGGACAGATTTTATTATCTTAATCCTTGTATCTCTTCATATTAAGAAAAGCACTAAATCCCTTCATGGTGACATCAGATCCATATGACTAATCAAAAAACCTTTTTGTGTTGGTATTAAGCTTCCTCTTCCTCAAAACTTTATATATTGATCTTCCTCCCACTGCCTCTTTGGAGCAGTCTCTCAGGGCTATCTGGGGTGCTGCCTCCCAGGCTGCAGTCCTAATTGTGCCCCAAATAAACCTTAACCCACAACTCTCAAGTTGTTCATCTTATTTTAGTTGACAGTACGCAAGCACACATCTTTTTGTTATTTCTAAAATTTTGTTTTTTTAAATACATAACTATACAAAATTGCTCAAAATTCTTTGGTTTAAATTCTGGTGACAAAAAACGGTAAAACAAAAAATTGACTCATGGCTTCCTTACGGAAAAGAGAAAAGACCAAATACCACAAAGAAAACTCCCGAGGGTGGCATTGGTTACTCCATTCCAATCAAAGCATAAAATTTCAACTGTATTGCATTTCCCAGAGCTACTTCAGTCACTGGTTTCATCAAATCCAATGTTTCCTTTTGGTGGTCAAAAAACTGAAGCCAATGAGACTCACTAATGTAAGGAAACTTGAGGCCATGTCTCATAGGATGATTCTAGACTTTGTACCATTTCTCTACCTCAGGCATTAAAACCCCTTAAAAAGATAAAGAGAAGTAATATTACAGAGGACACATGTCGAGAAAAGGGAAGCGTTTTAGACAAAAGCTAAAGTAGTAGTTTCACTACTACTTTAAAGTAGGAGTCTAGAGGGCTTCCCAGGTGGTGCTAGTGGAAAAGAACCTGCCTGCCAATGCAGGAGACAAAGTAGTTGTATATACTTAGTTATAGCAGTTAATACAGTCAACTACAATTGACATTTACCAATTACATTGCCAATGACTGAACAAGAGCATTTGCCATCTACCTCTGTGAAAATTGACCCCCGTGCTGTGACACGGAGGGTCACAGCTGACCCTGAGGGAGTTCAGGGTAAAGTGAGACACTCTGTGCTCCAGGGAATCTGGTGGGGCAGATCTTTAGATAATGGATGTTTTTAGGGACAGATTTTATTATCTTAATCCTTGTATCTCTTCATATTAAGAAAAGCACTAAATCCCTTCATGGTGACATCAGATCCATATGACTAATCAAAAAACCTTTTTGTGTTGGTATTAAGCTTCCTCTTCCTCAAAACTTTATATATTGATCTTCCTCCCACTGCCTCTTTGGAGCAGTCTCTCAGGGCTATCTGGGGTGCTGCCTCCCAGGCTGCAGTCCTAATTGTGCCCCAAATAAACCTTAACCCACAACTCTCAAGTTGTTCATCTTATTTTAGTTGACAGTACGCAAGCACACATCTTTTTGTTATTTCTAAAATTTGTTCAGTCTTTATTCTTTGAAGTACATAACTATACAAAATTGCTCAAAATTCTTTGGTTTAAATTCTGGTGACTAAGGTATGTGATCAGACAGGGTACAATGCCATCTTTATTAAAGGGAAGTTAATACGTGGATTTTCTCATGGCTTCCTTACGGAGTTGCTTTATAGAGAGCCCTTGTTTTTCACTCTCTTGGGTGCTTCAGGGGGAATGGATGGTTTCCATGGTCCCTGCAATCAGGGAACTCACATTTTAAGGCAGTACTTACACAAGTAGACATGTTTTTAATCTGCAAAAGTGAAATACCATGATGTGTGAGAAGACAGTAAGCATTAGTCTGGTTTGGAGGAACACAGAAAGTAGCATTTTAGCTGATAACTGGGGGATAAACAGGGGCTTCCTAGTTGGTGCTAGTGAGGGAACCCACCTGTCAATGCAGGAGACATAATGAGACATGGATTCAATCCCTGGGTCAGGAAGATAGGAAGGAATGAAAACCCATTCCATTATTCTTGCCTGGAGACTCCCATGGACAGAGGAACCTGGTGGGCTACACTCCATAACATCACAGAGTGGGACATGACTGAAGCGATGTAGCTTCAGGTAGCCTCTGTGGAGGCTGGAGAATCAGTACACAAAGAAAGGAATGAAAGGAACATTCCAAATAGAGTAACATAACAAAATCACAGCAATGTGAAAGTTCAGGGTGAGTTCAAGAAATAACAAATAGCTTTGTGGTTGGAGCAACAGGCCTTTGGGAGATGGTGGTGGAAGATGAAACCAAACGATGGAGGAGCATAAACAGCAGACTCAGGACTGCAGCAAACCTAGGAGGGCACTTCCAGGCTTCCCAAGGTGCGTAGTTTGAAAGACAACACTCTTTGAAACACTCGGGGTCTAGGACTGCAGAAACATATATCAGTGTCTGTAATTTGATAACTACATCTGATACTGACAGATCTCTGTAGAGAAAAAGGACAAACTAGTGAGGTAAGAAATCAGGCTTCAGGGCACCAAATGAGTCATCGGCAAACGGACAACAGGAAGAGAGTCAGTTCTGCTGGGCAATCTGTCATGTGAGGTTACAGACTATGAAGATAAACTCGTCCAGGAAGCCCTCTTGAGAAAATCTTATTTCTATCTCAGGGGAATTTGAGAGGTGTCTCAAAAGGTCAGGAATCAGAGGGGATGATGTGGCAGGGATGCATGGACTAAGCTTGGAAAGAACCCAGCCTGGTGAAGTACTGAAGCTGAGAAACAGAGAAGGAAGCCCAATGGACTGTCTAGCATCAACACGGGATGGAAGAGATGGGGGTGGCTTAGTCTTGAGTGCCCAAGATGAACATGGAAGTCAAGCTGGGACCTGTTGGGCACCAAGGCATGGAGGCCTTTCTGTCCCCCATATCTTATAGGCAAGACTCCCATCTCCATGACTTTCCCTGAGTTCCAAAGGGCAGATTCTAATTCCTCCCGTGCTGATCAAAGTAGAAACAGTCAAGAAATTGCCTGAAAAGCAAAAGTCTCTCAGTATGATCTGACTCTTGCAACCACATGGATGAGCCATGGGATTCTCCAGACAAGAATACTGGAGTGGGTAGCCATTCCCTTCTCCAAAGATCTTCCCAACCCAGGGATCGAACCAAGGTCTCCCTCACTGCAGGCAGATTCTTTACCATCTGAGCCACCAGGAAGTCCCCAAGAAATCAAGATTAGGAGAGCAACCACCGGAGATGAGATTAAGGGAGTATAAGCATTGTTTACACCCTAATCTTGTCCATGATCCCTCCTTTGACCCACTGCAACAAAAGCCCTCATCCAGTTCCCTGGGGCTGACATACATGGTTTTTCAAGGCAGAAGCCTAATGTGTCTCCCTTTACCTTTCAAAGTTATAGAGCTATTCTTTTCTTCTTCACCCAAAACTCTGCCTCCAGGATGTGATTTAGCATCAGGACTGCAGCAAACCTAGGAGGGCACTTCCAGGCTTCCCAAGGTGCGTAGTTTGAAAGACAACACTCTTTGAAACACTCGGGGTCTAGGACTGCAGAAACATATATCAGTGTCTGTAATTTGATAACTACATCTGATACTGACAGATCTCTGTAGAAAAAGGACAAACTAGTGAGGTAAGAAATCAGGCTTCAGGGCACCAAATGAGTCATCGGCAAACGGACAACAGGAAGAGAGTCAGTTCTGCTGGGCAATCTGTCATGTGAGGTTACAGACTATGAAGATAAACTCGTCCAGGAAGCCCTCTTGAGAAAATCTTATTTCTATCTCAGGGGAATTTGAGAGGTGTCTCAAAAGGTCAGGAATCAGAGGGGATGATGTGGCAGGGATGCATGGACTAAGCTTGGAAAGAACCCAGCCTGGTGAAGTACTGAAGCTGAGAAACAGAGAAGGAAGCCCAATGGACTGTCTAGCATCAACACGGGATGGAAGAGATGGGGGTGGCTTAGTCTTGAGTGCCCAAGATGAACATGGAAGTCAAGCTGGGACCTGTTGGGCACCAAGGCATGGAGGCCTTTCTGTCCCCCATATCTTATAGGCAAGACTCCCATCTCCATGACTTTCCCTGAGTTCCAAAGGGCAGATTCTAATTCCTCCCGTGCTGATCAAAGTAGAAACAGTCAAGAAATTGCCTGAAAAGCAAAAGTCTCTCAGTATGATCTGACTCTTGCAACCACATGGATGAGCCATGGGATTCTCCAGACAAGAATACTGGAGTGGGTAGCCATTCCCTTCTCCAAAGATCTTCCCAACCCAGGGATCGAACCAAGGTCTCCCTCACTGCAGGCAGATTCTTTACCATCTGAGCCACCAGGAAGTCCCCAAGAAATCAAGATTAGGAGAGCAACCACCGGAGATGAGATTAAGGGAGTATAAGCATTGTTTACACCCTAATCTTGTCCATGATCCCTCCTTTGACCCACTGCAACAAAAGCCCTCATCCAGTTCCCTGGGGCTGACATACATGGTTTTTCAAGGCAGAAGCCTAATGTGTCTCCCTTTACCTTTCAAAGTTATAGAGCTATTCTTTTCTTCTTCACCCAAAACTCTGCCTCCAGGATGTGATTTAGCATCAGTGCACAGAGAGGCTGAGCTTTCAGTAACAATATTGGGGCTCAAGATAGAACAACCAAAGCCCCATAATTCATTCTGAACACCACCAGCTGGCGATCCAGGGCTACCAAGATAATGCCCTGTCCTGGTAGAACTGGCCCTAGAACAGAGGCTCTCAAGCTTGGTGTGATGTCCCAAGGATGAAAGAACAAGGTGAACAAGGAGGGTCTTGGAGTGCAGGAACAAATAAACAAATCCTTATTGTTCTTCCCCCCATGCTGTAACCATTACTCTTCCCCACCCAGTACACCGTCCAATCAGCAAATGACCGATAAAACTCCTATGCATTCCTTGGACCTTAGCTATGACAATGTATCAAAGCCCCCGTGTTCACCATGACCTCTCCTTTGAGCTGGCCTGCTGTTCTAACAGTGTCTCCCAGTCTAATAAACTTTATTCTTCTCTCATTCTGCCTCATGTTTGGAAATTCTTTTCCAATCCATGCATGGACCACAACACTTGGGATATACCACAGTGATCTAGAGGGCCTGTCACAACACAAATTGCTGATATTGTCAAAACACCTCAGAGTTTTGGATTCACTAGGTCCAAGATAAGCAGGTAATGCCAGTGCTGCTGGGAACCACTGACCCAGAACTTGATGGACCAGAGTGTTACAGGGAACAACCAATTTTGGTAATGCCAGTGCTGCTGGGAACACTCGATGAGCCATGGGATTCTCCAGACAAGAATACTGGAGTGGGTTGCCGTACCCTTCTCGAGGAGATCTTCCCAACCCGGAGACCAAACCCAGGTCTCCCTCACTGCAGGCAGATTCTTTACCATCTGAGCCACCAGGAAGTCCCCAAGAAATCAAGATTAGGAGAGCAACCACGGAGATGAGATTAAGGGAGTATAAGCATTGTTTACACCCTAATCTTGTCCATGATCCCTCCTTTGACCCACTGCAACAAAAGCCCTCATCCAGTTCCCTGGGGCTGACATACATGGTTTTTCAAGGCAGAAGCCTAATGTGTCTCCCTTTACCTTTCAAAGTTATAGAGCTATTCTTTTCTTCTTCACCCAAAACTCTGCCTCCAGGATGTGATTTAGCATCAGTGCACAGAGAGGCTGAGCTTTCAGTAACAATATTGGGGCTCAAGATAGAACAACCAAAGCCCCATAATTCATTCTGAACACCACCAGCTGGCGATCCAGGGCTACCAAGATAATGCCCTGTCCTGGTAGAACTGGCCCTAGAACAGAGGCTCTCAAGCTTGGTGTGATGTCCCAAGGATGAAAGAACAAGGTGAACAAGGAGGGTCTTGGAGTGCAGGAACAAATAAACAAATCCTTATTGTTCTTCCCCCCATGCTGTAACCATTACTCTTCCCCACCCAGTACACCGTCCAATCAGCAAATGACCGATAAAACTCCTATGCATTCCTTGGACCTTAGCTATGACAATGTATCAAAGCCCCCGTGTTCACCATGACCTCTCCTTTGAGCTGGCCTGCTGTTCTAACAGTGTCTCCCAGTCTAATAAACTTTATTCTTCTCTCATTCTGCCTCATGTTTGGAAATTCTTTTCCAATCCATGCATGGACCACAACACTTGGGATATACCACAGTGATCTAGAGGGCCTGTCACAACACAAATTGCTGATATTGTCAAAACACCTCAGAGTTTTGGATTCACTAGGTCCAAGATAAGCAGGTAATGCCAGTGCTGCTGGGAACCACTGACCCAGAACTTGATGGACCAGAGTGTTACAGGGAACAACCAATTTTGACTCTCAAGTTGGATCTATTTCTTTGACTTTAAACTTTGTTTTACATTGTTTTTTTTATTATAATCATACATAAAAAGCAGAAACATCACTTTGCCGGCAAAAGTCTGTATGGTCAAAGCTATGGTTTCTCCAGTAGTCGTGTATGGATCTGAGAGTTGGACCATAAAGAAGACTGATTGCTAAAGAACTGATGCTTTCAAACTGTGGTGCTGGGGAAGACTCCTGACAGTCCCCTGGACTGCAAGGAGATCAAACCAATCAATCCTAAAGGATATCAACCCTGAATATTTATTGGAAGGTCTGATTGCTGAAGCTGAAGCTCCAATACTTTGGCTACCTGCTGTGAACAGCTAACTCATTGGAAAAAAACCTTGATGCTGGGAAAGATTGAGGGCAGGAGGAGAAGGAGCAATAGAGGATGAAATGGTTGGATGGCATCACTGACTCAATGGACAAGAGTTTGCAAAAACTCTGGGAGATAGTGAAGGTCAGGGAAGCCTGTTGTGCTGTCCCTGGGGGTCTCCAAGAGTGAGATAGGACTTAGTGACTGAACAGCAACTATCATACATAATGGCCAACCTCAGGGAGCCCTACCCCTCTGCCAGAAGGAATTAACATATCCCCTCCCTGAGGTCACTCATTACAGAAGATATTTGCAAGATAATGGTCTTTACTTCCCCAACTCCTGCCCCTGTCTGCCCTATGAACCTGGCATTCAGACCCCTCCCTGACAATCAGATGATTATTTTGAGACTTTCGTCAGCAGCCTGATCTGTCAACTGGGGTCAGCTGGCATTCTGAGTAAAGTCTTATTCCTTGACTAAACACCTTGTATCTTGGGTTAATTGGCCTGTCCTGGGGCCAATTAACCTAGTATAAATAGAACTCAAGTAAAGTCTGAGAGGAACTTCAGTAGCATGGACCACAACACTTGGGATATACCACAGTGATCTAGAGGGCCTGTCACAACACAAATTGCTGATATTGTCAAAACACCTCAGAGTTTTGGATTCACTAGGTCCAAGATAAGCAGGTAATGCCAGTGCTGCTGGGAACCACTGACCCAGAACTTGATGGACCAGAGTGTTACAGGGAACAACCAATTTTGACTCTCAAGTTGGATCTATTTCTTTGACTTTAAACTTTGTTTTACATTGTTTTTGTTATTATAATCATACATAAAAAGCAGAAACATCACTTTGCCGGCAAAAGTCTGTATGGTCAAAGCTATGGTTTCTCCAGTAGTCGTGTATGGATCTGAGAGTTGGACCATAAAGAAGACTGATTGCTAAAGAACTGATGCTTTCAAACTGTGGTGCTGGGGAAGACTCCTGACAGTCCCCTGGACTGCAAGGAGATCAAACCAATCAATCCTAAAGGATATCAACCCTGAATATTTATTGGAAGGTCTGATTGCTGAAGCTGAAGCTCCAATACTTTGGCTACCTGCTGTGAACAGCTAACTCATTGGAAAAAAACCTTGATGCTGGGAAAGATTGAGGGCAGGAGGAGAAGGAGCAATAGAGGATGAAATGGTTGGATGGCATCACTGACTCAATGGACAAGAGTTTGCAAAAACTCTGGGAGATAGTGAAGGTCAGGGAAGCCTGTTGTGCTGTCCCTGGGGGTCTCCAAGAGTGAGATAGGACTTAGTGACTGAACAGCAACTATCATACATAATGGCCAACCTCAGGGAGCCCTACCCCTCTGCCAGAAGGAATTAACATATCCCCTCCCTGAGGTCACTCATTACAGAAGATATTTGCAAGATAATGGTCTTTACTTCCCCAACTCCTGCCCCTGTCTGCCCTATGAACCTGGCATTCAGACCCCTCCCTGACAATCAGATGATTATTTTGAGACTTTCGTCAGCAGCCTGATCTGTCAACTGGGGTCAGCTGGCATTCTGAGTAAAGTCTTATTCCTTGACTAAACACCTTGTATCTTGGGTTAATTGGCCTGTCCTGGGGCCAATTAACCTAGTATAAATAGAACTCAAGTAAAGCCTTCAGTAGCCAAATCTGAGAGGAACTAGAGAGGGTAGGAGTTGATAGTTTCCAGCCCGGACTCCTGAAGGGGTTTTGTATGCTCAGGAGACTGATAGCATCAAAAACAACAATCAGGACACTGGCAAGGCTATAGAAAAAGAAGAAGAGTGTCTCCTAGTTTATAAAATGGAAACGTGAGTAGAATTTGTATTCTACTGCTGTGTGAAAGTGGTATAAATCTTAATTATGTTCATGGTGCTTTTCAGGTCTTCTATATCCTTCTACTTTTCTATGTTTTCATTCTATTATTTTTTAAGAGTTAGATATTGAAACTCACTAAAATCTTTATCTACTTAAAAAATAATTGTAAGACATAGTGGAACTATATGTAAGTTTGTCCTGTATTCCCAGACTCCTATAAATGTGTTATCAAACTTTTATAACTTAACAAAGAAAGAAAGAAAAAGGACATTAGGGAAAAAAAACTAATAAAATCTGAATAAAATACAGTGTACTTAATTTTTAAAAAAATGAAAAACGATAGGAAGGGAAGGAATTCCAGAAGGAATCTGGCCATTTGCCCAGGGAACCCACCTGGTGGAGGAGGAAGGCACTAAATCACTGGTCAGTCACTGAGAGTCCACAACTCTGCTGTCTCCTGCTTGCCTCTGGAATCACCTCGGGCAGAGTACCCAGCCTCTTGGACCTAATGCCTGATAATCTGAGGTGAAATTGAGATAATAATAATAGAAATAAAGTGAATAATAGAAATAAAGTAAATGTAATGCGCTTGAATTATCCCCAAATCTCTCCCCAACTAACCCCGGTCTATAGAAAAATTCTCTTCCATGAACTCCGTCTTGGTGCCAGCAAGGTTGTGGACTACTGACTTGGGGAGTTTTTTAAAACACCAGGCCGTGGGCCGCATGCCCAGCAGATTAGACCAGAATCTCTGCAGGTGGGCCGTGACTGGGCAGGAAAACCAGCACCCAGGTGATCCTCATATGCAATAAGGGCGGAGAGCCACTCTCTAAGGAGCCGACCCTGTGAGAAGGAAGAAGAGAATGTATAACCAAAGATCTATGGAATGAGGAGTTAATCTCCAGTTAACTCAGCCTTAGCAAGATTTCCACGCCAATTGGCCCTCCCTTGGCGATGTCCTTCTCAGTCCTTCAGGCTGCTTTTACTACTGGTGATGTTCCCAGACTCTGAGAAGCATCTTCACTCTGCTCCCCATATGCCTTGCTAACTGTGAATCACCACTGTGGTCACAGCAGCCGAACAGAAAAGTCTGAACTAGGCACTTTTCCTGAAGCTCTCTTCTTGTCTCTCAGAGGCCTGACACCGAGAGCAAGTTCAAATGACGTTTTGGTCTCTGCAGAGCCACAAGTCTACGAATCATTTATTTTGCAGCAAATCAAAAATATAGTTTTAAGCGTCATGAAATGCCCTGGTGAAAAAGAAGATTTATGGATAAGCTGGTTAAATATTTTATGGCTAGATAGTCTCAGTTTGGGGAAATATAAGTGAAATTTCGCATGAAAGTCCAATATATCAAATAGATAAAAGGCACTAAGGAACAGTGTGAATGCTCTGTTGCTGTTTGTGTTAGTAAAAGAAAGGAAGTGAAGGAGTTCTCTAGTGGGTCCAGTGGTTAAGATTTCATGATTCTAATGCAGGAGGCACGGCTCTCATCCCTGGTCAGGGAACTAACATCCCTGAACCAAAACCCTGCATGTTATGCAGTGCAGCCAGAGTTTTTAAAAATAAATAAATAAATAAAAAGAAAGAACATGAGACAATATGGGGCAGAGGTGGGTAATATTTAGAAAGATAGACAAGAGATGGTGACCTTGGTTTCCCACAGGGTAGAGAACTAGGGACAGGATAGTAAGGAGACTTTTGACAGATGCTCTTTTATACCGCTCAGATTTTGAATAATGTGCGTGGAACACCTGTTTTTAACAATTCATTTTTTGTAAAGGAGCTATTCCAGCTGGAACAGGCTGGACCTCACCTTGCCCTCTCTTTCACTCATTCTAACCCCTGCACCCAGACTAAGACCTTCAGGAATTTCAAACCCATGAAGCTCCTCAAAAGATGTCCCACCCCTCCCAGGTAAGATTCAGTTAGAGAACTGCTGAACCTTGTCAACCCCACTGGCTCAAAGCCATACAACTAATAATAAACCTAAATCTCTTGATTCTTTCTCCAGTGTTTATTCCATGAACTCTCAAATATAATCCCTTCAACAGAATAGATCAGACATTTGTTGAACTTCTACAGCTATACCTAAGAGATACCATTCATACATGCACACATGAGAGGCAGAGGAAACTTACTGACCAGACATCAAATAAATAAGCACAAGCCTCACTATCACAGTATTGATTATATGGCAATGACAACCCTCACCTTTAGTGAAAGTTTACGCTATTAAAGGATTAGGTAGCTTATCTGGATATGTTTTAGCATGAGTCACAGGACAAATATTTTGGAAGGGGAAATCGCCATATATAGAAAACGGCTCCGTCGCTTTTTGTCGGTGAAGCCCCAGTGGCCACTAGATGGCAGTAGTGTCCTAAAAAAAAAAACCGTTTTGCAGCAAATCAAAATATAGTTTTAAGCGTCATGAAATGCCCTGGTGAAAAAGAAGATTTATGGATAAGCTGGTTAAATATTTTATGGCTAGATAGTCTCAGTTTGGGGAAATATAAGTGAAATTTCGCATGAAAGTCCAATATATCAAATAGATAAAAGGCACTAAGGAACAGTGTGAATGCTCTGTTGCTGTTTGTGTTAGTAAAAGAAAGGAAGTGAAGGAGTTCTCTAGTGGGTCCAGTGGTTAAGATTTCATGATTCTAATGCAGGAGGCACGGCTCTCATCCCTGGTCAGGGAACTAACATCCCTGAACCAAAACCCTGCATGTTATGCAGTGCAGCCAGAGTTTTTAAAAATAAATAAATAAATAAAAAGAAAGAACATGAGACAATATGGGGCAGAGGTGGGTAATATTTAGAAAGATAGACAAGAGATGGTGACCTTGGTTTCCCACAGGGTAGAGAACTAGGGACAGGATAGTAAGGAGACTTTTGACAGATGCTCTTTTATACCGCTCAGATTTTGAATAATGTGCGTGGAACACCTGTTTTTAACAATTCATTTTTTGTAAAGGAGCTATTCCAGCTGGAACAGGCTGGACCTCACCTTGCCCTCTCTTTCACTCATTCTAACCCCTGCACCCAGACTAAGACCTTCAGGAATTTCAAACCCATGAAGCTCCTCAAAAGATGTCCCACCCCTCCCAGGTAAGATTCAGTTAGAGAACTGCTGAACCTTGTCAACCCCACTGGCTCAAAGCCATACAACTAATAATAAACCTAAATCTCTTGATTCTTTCTCCAGTGTTTATTCCATGAACTCTCAAATATAATCCCTTCAACAGAATAGATCAGACATTTGTTGAACTTCTACAGCTATACCTAAGAGATACCATTCATACATGCACACATGAGAGGCAGAGGAAACTTACTGACCAGACATCAAATAAATAAGCACAAGCCTCACTATCACAGTATTGATTATATGGCAATGACAACCCTCACCTTTAGTGAAAGTTTACGCTATTAAAGGATTAGGTAGCTTATCTGGATATGTTTTAGCATGAGTCACAGGACAAATATTTTGGAAGGGGAAATCGCCATATATAGAAAACGGCTCCGTCGCTTTTTGTCGGTGAAGCCCCAGTGGCCACTAGATGGCAGTAGTGTCCTAACAACAGTAAAACAAAACCGCAGGCGTAGCACTTAGAAAGTGAAGCCCGGAGCATACCACAATTGACCCACCTGGCTACACACAGCTTTGAGACCCAGACAGAATTATTAGTACAAATTCCAGATAATCCCTCTATCTCTTGATGAGTTACGTCCTTCTTTGTAGTAGCCAGGAAGGCTTTAGCTTACGTCAGAAAGCTGGCTCAAACCGGCTGCCCTTGGGCAGAATCTGGTCAGCAGATATGTGTTTGCCTAGGGTAATGCTTGCTTTTGTAAATTGTTTTAATCCAAAATGCCTTTAGGTGGAACAGGCCCTCCCAGAACACTCACCACTCTCTGATTTGGGGCTCATCCATATATTTGCACAGTCCCTGAAGGCAGGAGGTTAGGATTGCTGCTAAAACGTGTTTCTTAAAGACACAATAACTCCACAACTGCAGTTGAACTCATCTTCCGAGTTTTCTTGGACTTTCCCTTGCTCATGCTCAGTTGCTCAGTCATATCTAACTCTTAGTGATCCCATAAACTGTAAGCCGCCAGGCTCCTCCATCCATGGATTTCTTCAGGCAAGAATACTGGAGTGAGTTGCCGTTTCCCCACCTCAGGGATTAAGCCTGAGATTCCTGCACTGGCAGGCGGAGTTTTTACTGTTGAGCCACTGGGGAAGTCCTTGGGCTTTCCCACCTCCATCTTTTTTTTTTTTTTTTGGAGTCATTGCTCCACAACGACTCCTCTATGGCATGTCCATTGTTTTGCAATCCTTCTCTTTCTAGAGGGCCCAGATTCAATGGACTCTTCCTTCCTCAATCATAGCAAGCTGAAGCGTATTTCCCCCTTGGACTTGCAAAAGCTCACAGAGGCTGCACCACTTCGTTTCCGCTCCATGAGCTTTCGTGCTCAGCTATTCGTAAATTCTCTGAGGGAAGCAAAGGGATCTGTTACTTAGTGAGTGTGTGTGTGTGTGTGTCAGGGATCTATTACTTAGTGAGTGAGTGTGTGTGTGTAATGGTACCCTGCACAATGCCCTACCCAGCTTTTGATTTCTCCCAACTCAAAAACTATGCCAGCTCCTGGCCAATGAGGACTAATAGGAGATAGGGTGGTTTACCAAAAAAGCCTTTTGGAGAATATTGCGAAATAAACATAATTTATTTTTTCACTTGTTTTTTCCTTTTATTTATTTATTTACTTATTTACTTATATTTAGCTGTGCTGGGCTTTCTCTAGTTGTTTGGGGAGCAGGGGCTGTATGTGTAGGGGGCTTCTCGTCGTGGTGGGTTCTCTCATTGTAAAGTACAGGCTGTAGACGTGTGGGCTCAGTAGTTGTGACACGTGGGCTTGGTTGCTGTGGCATGTGGGATCTTTCCGGACGAGGGATTGAACTGGTGTCCCCTGTATTGGCAGGCAGATACTTGTCCACCCCATCACCAGGGAAGTCCAGAAACACAATTGATTGCTGCAAGTATATGAAAAATTAAAGCTATGCTATAACTTCCTTGTCTCCTCCAGGTGCTAAGGGGATGTACCACAGGGTTCAGGGACTCAGAAAGGCTGGGTGCGCATCCTTGCCTTAGCCTGGACAAGCTGGATAACCCCGAGCAAGTTACTTCACCTGCTAATAATCATGATAGCAACTTCTTCAGAATATTTGTCTGTATTAACATTTTACTTTGAAAAGACTTTAGAAACACGGCAAAGATTATAGGAGGATTGTATACCCAGCTTCCCCTGCTAACGTCTTATAGGAATGTAGTTCAGTTATCAAAACCAGGACACTGGTACGGGTATTATACAATACCATTAACTAAATCTACAACTTTGTATTTCATCAATTTTCCCACTGAGTGCCCTTTTCTGGCCCAGGATTCGGTCTAGGATGCCACACTGCATCTAGGTACCATGTCTTCTTGATCACCTCCAATCCCTGATGCTTCTGGAAACTCCAGTTATTCATAATACGTGTCTCGTGCCTTCTCATGAGGGAAATGGAGAGGATGCACTTTCGGGCAAGGATGTGATGTTGTGTCCTCAGAGCATCATGTGTGGGAATACATGATGTTCTTCTGTCTTATTACTGGGGAGGTTAGCCTCCATCCCTTGACTAAGTGCTGTGCGGGAGACATCTCCACTGTAAAGTTACTGTTTTGTCCTTTTGTAATTAAAAAAATATTTCTGGGAAGATACTTTGATACCCCACAAAGATCTCATTTCTCATCATACTTTCACCCAAAAATGGTGTGACTGTCCACAGTTCTTACCTGCAGCAATTATTACTGCCGTGTTTCCCTAACAGTAATCTTCTGTTTTCCATATTCCTTCTGAATTAACAGAAATTCTACTGTAAGGAAGAACTGCTCCTCCTACCCCACTTATGTCTTTCTTTTTGCTATTTAATTACTTGGCTGCCAAGTCTTAGTTGCAGTACAAGGGGTCTTTTAGACGTATCTTGTGGGATCTCATTCTCCAACCAGTGATCGAACCTGGATCCTTTGCATTCGGAGTGCAGAGTCTTAGCCACTGGACCACCAGGGAAATTTCCCTTGCTTTTTTCATTGGAGGGCTTTTATGAGGATAAATTAAAGCAAGAAATTTACAACAGTGTCCCAGGATATTTTGAAGCCTCAGTGTGAGCCATTTCTGATGTTATTCATGAGACAATAAGATATAGATATTCTCTGGTTTGGAAAATAAGTGCTTCTAAAATGTTTAAGGATATTTCAAAAGAGCATTCCATATTAATTTGCTAGAATGCCATAACAAAGTACCACAGCCTTGGTGGTTAATTTTCTAACAGTTCTGGAGGCTGGAAGCCCAAGGTCAAGGTGACAACTGATTTGGTTCTTCTGAGGCAACTCTTTTTGGTTTGCAGATAGTCTTCCTTCTGTGTGCAGACCTCTGATGTCTCTTACTGTCTCAGAATTTCCTCTTAGAAGAATTCTTATCAAATTGGATTAGGATGGACTCTAACGGACTCATCTTAACTTAATCATACTTTAAAAGTCTCTATCTGCAAATACAGTCATATGCTGAGGTACTGGAGTTAAGAGTTTCACTGTAACTTTCCTAACAGTGTTAGTCATTCAGTCGTGTCCAACTCTTTGCACCCCATGTGATGTTGTGTCCTCAGAGCATCATGTGTGGAATACATGATGTTCTTCTGTCTTATTACTGGGGAGGTTAGCCTCCATCCCTTGACTAAGTGCTGTGCGGGAGACATCTCCACTGTAAAGTTACTGTTTTGTCCTTTTGTAATTAAAAAAATATTTCTGGGAAGATACTTTGATACCCCACAAAGATCTCATTTCTCATCATACTTTCACCCAAAAATGGTGTGACTGTCCACAGTTCTTACCTGCAGCAATTATTACTGCCGTGTTTCCCTAACAGTAATCTTCTGTTTTCCATATTCCTTCTGAATTAACAGAAATTCTACTGTAAGGAAGAACTGCTCCTCCTACCCCACTTATGTCTTTCTTTTTGCTATTTAATTACTTGGCTGCCAAGTCTTAGTTGCAGTACAAGGGGTCTTTTAGACGTATCTTGTGGGATCTCATTCTCCAACCAGTGATCGAACCTGGATCCTTTGCATTCGGAGTGCAGAGTCTTAGCCACTGGACCACCAGGGAAATTTCCCTTGCTTTTTGCATTGGAGGGCTTTTATGAGGATAAATTAAAGCAAGAAATTTACAACAGTGTCCCAGGATATTTTGAAGCCTCAGTGTGAGCCATTTCTGATGTTATTCATGAGACAATAAGATATAGATATTCTCTGGTTTGGAAAATAAGTGCTTCTAAAATGTTTAAGGATATTTCAAAAGAGCATTCCATATTAATTTGCTAGAATGCCATAACAAAGTACCACAGCCTTGGTGGTTAATTTTCTAACAGTTCTGGAGGCTGGAAGCCCAAGGTCAAGGTGACAACTGATTTGGTTCTTCTGAGGCAACTCTTTTTGGTTTGCAGATAGTCTTCCTTCTGTGTGCAGACCTCTGATGTCTCTTACTGTCTCAGAATTTCCTCTTAGAAGAATTCTTATCAAATTGGATTAGGATGGACTCTAACGGACTCATCTTAACTTAATCATACTTTAAAAGTCTCTATCTGCAAATACAGTCATATGCTGAGGTACTGGAGTTAAGAGTTTCACTGTAACTTTCCTAACAGTGTTAGTCATTCAGTCGTGTCCAACTCTTTGCACCCCATGGACGGTCCATGGAATTTTCTAGGCAAGCATACTGGAGTGGGTTGCTATTCCCTTCTCCAGGGGATCTTCTTGACCCAGGGATCAAACCCAGGTCTCCCACATTGCAGGCAGATACTTTTACCATCTGAGCCACCATAGAGGAATACAATTTAGCCCATAATATCTATCTACCAAACATATGAGTTCAATCCCTGAGTCGAAAAGATCCCCTGGAGAAGGGAATGGAAGCCCACTCCAGTATTCTTGCCAGGAGAATCCAACGGACAGAGCAGCCTGGTGGGCTACAGTTTGTAGGGTCATAAAGAGCCAGACATAATTGAGCAACTGGGCATGAGCACAGGGAAAGCCCAAGATGATTAGGGAGACAAGTTCCATTGCAATTGTGGAGTCATTGTGTGTTTAAGAAAGACATTTTAGCAAGGTTCCCAACCTCCTGCCTTCAAAACACTATCATGAGGGCTTCCCTGGTGGTCCAGTGGGTAAGGACACTGCCTTGCACTGCAAGGGGTGCCGGTTCGATCCCTGGCCTGGGAAGGTCCCACGTACTGAGGAGCGGCTGGACTGATGTGTCCAATTACCGAGCCGGAGCTCTGGAGTGCGTGTGCCCAGAGCCGGTGCTCTGTGACAACAGAGGCCACCGCAATGGGAGGCCCACACGGGCCAAAGAACAAAGATGGATGAAAATAGACAAATGAAAGACCAATAGAAGTGGCCCGCCTGCTCCCCTCCCTCCCCACCCCACCCCCTCCATAAATGAATAAATAAATCTTTAAAAAAAAAACACTATCATGAGAAAAATATCATCATACATGTGAGAGTGCTTTCAGAATTGGAGAGCACTGTATAGAGACAAAGCTGTAGTGTGAAAATTATTACAACTGTTTGCAACCATTTATGAATTCACATACAAGCTGCTTAAGCCTTCTCTTACAAGGTCATTAGCACTGTTCCCTGCTTCATAACTGTCACAAAACTCTGGAAGGCAAACTTGGAACATGCTGAGGTACTGGAGTTAAGAGTTTCACTGTAACTTTCCTAACAGTGTTAGTCATTCAGTCGTGTCCAACTCTTTGCACCCCATGGACGGTCCATGGAATTTTCTAGGCAAGCATACTGGAGTGGGTTGCTATTCCCTTCTCCAGGGGATCTTCTTGACCCAGGGATCAAACCCAGGTCTCCCACATTGCAGGCAGATACTTTTACCATCTGAGCCACCATAGAGGAATACAATTTAGCCCATAATATCTATCTACCAAACATATGAGTTCAATCCCTGAGTCGAAAAGATCCCCTGGAGAAGGGAATGGAAGCCCACTCCAGTATTCTTGCCAGGAGAATCCAACGGACAGAGCAGCCTGGTGGGCTACAGTTTGTAGGGTCATAAAGAGCCAGACATAATTGAGCAACTGGGCATGAGCACAGGGAAAGCCCAAGATGATTAGGGAGACAAGTTCCATTGCAATTGTGGAGTCATTGTGTGTTTAAGAAAGACATTTTAGCAAGGTTCCCAACCTCCTGCCTTCAAAACACTATCATGAGGGCTTCCCTGGTGGTCCAGTGGGTAAGGACACTGCCTTGCACTGCAAGGGGTGCCGGTTCGATCCCTGGCCTGGGAAGGTCCCACGTACTGAGGAGCGGCTGGACTGATGTGTCCAATTACCGAGCCGGAGCTCTGGAGTGCGTGTGCCCAGAGCCGGTGCTCTGTGACAACAGAGGCCACCGCAATGGGAGGCCCACACGGGCCAAAGAACAAAGATGGATGAAAATAGACAAATGAAAGACCAATAGAAGTGGCCCGCCTGCTCCCCTCCCTCCCCACCCCCTCCCTCTCAAATAAATAAATAAATAAATAAATAAATCTTTAAAAAAAAAACACTATCATGAGAAAAATATCATCATACATGTGAGAGTGCTTTCAGAATTGGAGAGCACTGTATAGAGACAAAGCTGTAGTGTGAAAATTATTACAACTGTTTGCAACCATTTATGAATTCACATACAAGCTGCTTAAGCCTTCTCTTACAAGGTCATTAGCACTGTTCCCTGCTTCATAACTGTCACAAAACTCTGGAAGGCAAACTTAAACCCAGCTGCTGTCTGCCTTATCACACATTCTCGCTGACTGGACCCACAATCGGTCTGTTTTGCTGAATTTTTTGTCTTCCTGAGGCTCAGTGTTTCAAGCAACCCTCTTCAGTTGGTGCCAGCTCTCTTGACAGAGGCCCAGGGCATCTCCTTCCCTGAGAGAGGAAGCCTGCCCCTGAGCCAGCCAGCAGAGCCCCTATTTCTGCCTCCACCAGCTGCGTAGCCTCAGGCAAGATCCTGGGTGCCCTGCTTTGTCTCAATTCTGTGGCTAAAAGAAAAGGATAACAATTTTCACAAGCAGGCAATGAGGATGAATGAGTTAATCTTCATAGAGCATGTGATAACATAAAATAGGCAAACTCCTATTCTTTTCCTTCTAGAACCAGCACCAGACTAAAACACCTGCTAGGCAGCTAATCCTTTTATATCATGTTCTCTTATAGGAGGCAATTTGCAGATTTTCATAAATCTTAGCCTCCTGGAAATGGGAACAAGACAGACATTTCACTCTGTCTGAGTCAGTAGAAAAAGAGGGAATGATTTTTTCCCTGTGAAGGTTTTATTGATCACAGGCTAACAGAGACCAGGGAGAAATTGTGGCCCTCACCCACCTGGCCTGCCCTGGGTGAGGGAAAGCAGCCAGGTCTCTTCACCTCCTGAATCCTAGCCATCCACAGCCGCCACACGCTCCCGGTGCGTGGAACAAGGGACTGGGTACAGTTTAACTGCTTTCTCTACCAGCTTGCCAAACTCACCACCAGTCTCCTGGCTGCCAGGAGCCACTTCTTGCTTTAAAACCTTTCAGAGTTATGAGTACGTCAATGGCCAAACAAGAGAAATCCTCCTTCTGAGCTGTGTGGCCACTTTCAGAACACCCAAGGGGTTTTCTCTGTAGGAACCTTTTTTATAAATGAATAAATAAATCTTTAAAAAAACACTATCATGAGAAAAATATCACATAAATTTCTGGAGAGCACTGTATAGAGACAAAGCTGTAGTGTGAAAATTATTACAACTGTTTGCAACCATTTATGAATTCACATACAAGCTGCTTAAGCCTTCTCTTACAAGGTCATTAGCACTGTTCCCTGCTTCATAACTGTCACAAAACTCTGGAAGGCAAACTTAAACCCAGCTGCTGTCTGCCTTATCACACATTCTCGCTGACTGGACCCACAATCGGTCTGTTTTGCTGAATTTTTTGTCTTCCTGAGGCTCAGTGTTTCAAGCAACCCTCTTCAGTTGGTGCCAGCTCTCTTGACAGAGGCCCAGGGCATCTCCTTCCCTGAGAGAGGAAGCCTGCCCCTGAGCCAGCCAGCAGAGCCCCTATTTCTGCCTCCACCAGCTGCGTAGCCTCAGGCAAGATCCTGGGTGCCCTGCTTTGTCTCAATTCTGTGGCTAAAAGAAAAGGATAACAATTTTCACAAGCAGGCAATGAGGATGAATGAGTTAATCTTCATAGAGCATGTGATAACATAAAATAGGCAAACTCCTATTCTTTTCCTTCTAGAACCAGCACCAGACTAAAACACCTGCTAGGCAGCTAATCCTTTTATATCATGTTCTCTTATAGGAGGCAATTTGCAGATTTTCATAAATCTTAGCCTCCTGGAAATGGGAACAAGACAGACATTTCACTCTGTCTGAGTCAGTAGAAAAGAGGGAATGATTTTTTCCCTGTGAAGGTTTTATTGATCACAGGCTAACAGAGACCAGGGAGAAATTGTGGCCCTCACCCACCTGGCCTGCCCTGGGTGAGGGAAAGCAGCCAGGTCTCTTCACCTCCTGAATCCTAGCCATCCACAGCCGCCACACGCTCCCGGTGCGTGGAACAAGGGACTGGGTACAGTTTAACTGCTTTCTCTACCAGCTTGCCAAACTCACCACCAGTCTCCTGGCTGCCAGGAGCCACTTCTTGCTTTAAAACCTTTCAGAGTTATGAGTACGTCAATGGCCAAACAAGAGAAATCCTCCTTCTGAGCTGTGTGGCCACTTTCAGAACACCCAAGGGGTTTTCTCTGTAGGAACTGTCTCTGTTTACCATGGTGCATTACCTCTTTATAAAATTTAATCCTGCTTCTGGGGAGATATCCACAGTGAGTACCTACAGTTTTGTCGGAAGTCCTATCGCTGTTCCATTTCCTTGTTTTTCTTAACTGACTCTCAGACTCTCAGGGAATTATCACCTCTTGTGCTGCAGCCTTTTAGAACATCTCCCTAATCCATCCTGCATACCCAGCATCCCCTGCCTCCCCTGCCCTCTCCACCTATTCAAATCTGAAAGTTGAAACAATCATCTCTCCAATCCCACCCCTATTCCCACATGGTCATTGAAGTTCCTTCTGCCTATTGTCAAGGAGAAAATGTGTGCCTGTGTGATTATGGAAAGGGGAAGGGACAACAACAAGGGTGGGCATAGACCACATAAATGAAATGGTGAGGTGAGCACCTGGCTGACCTGGGGCACTTCAGCGCTCACACTCAGTCACTCAGTCATGCCCACCTCTTTGCAACTCTACGGTCTGTAGCCCTCCAGGCTCCTCTGACCATGAGATTTCCCAGGTAAGAATACTGGAGAGGGTTGCCGTGCCCTCCTCCAGGAGATGTTCCTGATCCAGGGATTGAACCCACGTCCCCTGCATGGGCAGGTGAATTTTTGCCACTGACCCAGAGGAGCTCCATACCAGCCAGTATAGCTGTAGCCCAAGGAGCAAGGGAGGGAGAGGAAAGCTACCAGGCTGCCTGAACTTGCTGCGTCACCAATAGTTTTGGACTGGAGTTTGGAAGGTTTTATTGATCACAGGCTAACAGAGACCAGGGAGAAATTGGGCCCTCACCCACCTGGCCTGCCCTGGGTGAGGGAAAGCAGCCAGGTCTCTTCACCTCCTGAATCCTAGCCATCCACAGCCGCCACACGCTCCCGGTGCGTGGAACAAGGGACTGGGTACAGTTTAACTGCTTTCTCTACCAGCTTGCCAAACTCACCACCAGTCTCCTGGCTGCCAGGAGCCACTTCTTGCTTTAAAACCTTTCAGAGTTATGAGTACGTCAATGGCCAAACAAGAGAAATCCTCCTTCTGAGCTGTGTGGCCACTTTCAGAACACCCAAGGGGTTTTCTCTGTAGGAACTGTCTCTGTTTACCATGGTGCATTACCTCTTTATAAAATTTAATCCTGCTTCTGGGGAGATATCCACAGTGAGTACCTACAGTTTTGTCGGAAGTCCTATCGCTGTTCCATTTCCTTGTTTTTCTTAACTGACTCTCAGACTCTCAGGGAATTATCACCTCTTGTGCTGCAGCCTTTTAGAACATCTCCCTAATCCATCCTGCATACCCAGCATCCCCTGCCTCCCCTGCCCTCTCCACCTATTCAAATCTGAAAGTTGAAACAATCATCTCTCCAATCCCACCCCTATTCCCACATGGTCATTGAAGTTCCTTCTGCCTATTGTCAAGGAGAAAATGTGTGCCTGTGTGATTATGGAAAGGGGAAGGGACAACAACAAGGGTGGGCATAGACCACATAAATGAAATGGTGAGGTGAGCACCTGGCTGACCTGGGGCACTTCAGCGCTCACACTCAGTCACTCAGTCATGCCCACCTCTTTGCAACTCTACGGTCTGTAGCCCTCCAGGCTCCTCTGACCATGAGATTTCCCAGGTAAGAATACTGGAGAGGGTTGCCGTGCCCTCCTCCAGGAGATGTTCCTGATCCAGGGATTGAACCCACGTCCCCTGCATGGGCAGGTGAATTTTTTTGCCACTGACCCAGAGGAGCTCCATACCAGCCAGTATAGCTGTAGCCCAAGGAGCAAGGGAGGGAGAGGGAAAGCTGACCAGGCTGCTCTGAACTTGCTGCGTCACCAATAGTTTTGGACTGGAGTTTGGAACAGAGTTTGGACTTTATCAGCAGAGGGTGGGAGCCACAGAAGAGTTTTAAGTAGAGGAGAGTCACAAACAGGTTTAGAAACAGTGGGAGACCATCCGGGGCTGTTGCAATAATCCAAAGTTGACGGCGGCAAGGGAAAAGGAGACGTGATGTTAACTGCTGTATCATTACTCAAAGTGTTGTCTTTGGAGCAGGGCCAACTTTTGGATCAATGTCTGCTTTCCCGAGGTTCTTACTGACCTGGTATGAGATAAAGAACTTGTGCCAGAAAGTAAACCCAAGGCAGTTCTCGCTTCATCAAGAAAGTCTTGCTTCAGGAAAAAATTTGAAAGTGGCAATTGAACTAAACAGAGTGCTTAGGGATGTGGTTGATTTACATTCTGGCCTGACTGCCTTATCTTTGTGAGCCCATAACAAACAGTTTTCAGACTAGGGATATGAGCAGCACTGACTCAAAGTACCTTCCAAACCGTTGGTGATTTGGGTCAGAGTGAGAAGTTTGTGGTCAATGATCAGTGAGGAAAGGGAGGGAGACAGGATATGCTTCTAAAAAGGACCAGTAATCTAAGATGAGAAGGGATGAAGGAGTGGTACACGAGTTAAATCTCTGAGGGCTCAAGTTGAGTTGCTGGATCCTAGAGCGGAATTGACCAAGGCTTTGAGTAAAACAGAACTGAGTTCAAATGCCAATGTCCTGATGTACAGTGTAAACTTGTTAAACATCTAGCCTCTCCGAATCTCATTTCCCCATAAAATGGAGGGAATAACACCTGACTCACAGGGACGTGATGCCCAGGACACAGCACACAGCAGGTGCCTGTTAACCAGTCCCACGATCTGGCAACAGGACAAGCACTTATTGAAAATGTGTTGAATGTCATTTAAAAAATCAGCTCTGGTACTCACCTGGTGCTGCAGTAGCTGACTCTGTGCTTCCAGGGCAGGGGACCCGAGTTCAATCCCTGGTCAAGGAACTAGATCCCGCACACCACAGCTAAGAGTCTGCATGCTGGAACTAAGCCTGAGTTCTGCTGCAATGAAGACCCAGGGCAGTCAAAATGAGTTAATAATACTTACCTTAATGACCCATGTTTGGTTAAAAAATAAAAATAAACTCAAAGGTGACGAGAAGTCTATAGAAAAGAAGAGAGAGAGAGAAAGAATCTTATGAATAAAGACAGAGTTGGGAGTATGTCAATTAGCTAATCTGGAATATCAAACTTTGTGAAAAGATAATAAAACTCATGAAGAACTCTGTCCCTAGCAGAGCAGTAAGGTCTACTTTTCTATTGCATATAGACTCTGTGCTTCCAGGGCAGGGGGATCCAAGTTCCTACTCCAACTTCAGTCCGACACTCTGTGGCCCCAGCTTACACGTCACCCTGGCTATCCTGGGTCCATCCCCAAACTTGGGTCTTGGTCTAATAACAGGGCTCAACTTTGGCACCTCTTTGGTCTTGTTCATGCTTTGTTTAGGTTTGGTTTTAATTTTTATTTATTTATTATTATGTTTGGCTATTCTGGGTTTTCACTGCTGCCACAGGCTCTTCTCTAATTGCAGGGAGTGGGGACTACTCTCTAGTTGAGGTAAGCAGGCTTCTTGTTGAGGTGACCTTTTTCTTGTTAAGTAGCTCAAGCTCTAGGGTCCATGGGCTTCAATAGTTGCAGCACATGGGCTCAATAGTTGTAGCTCCAAGGCTCTAGGGCACAGGTTTAATAGTTGTGACTCGGGCCCAGTTGCTCCTCAGCATGTGGGATCCTCCCAGACCAGGGATCTAACTCGCATCTCCTGTATTGGCAGGCAAACTCTTTACCATTGAGTTACCAAGGAAGCCCCGGTATTGTTCATGTTGTAGGTATTCAGCCAATACTCCCAGGTCCCCTACGAGGCTACCTGGGCAATCCTGGCTAATTTATTCCCATGGGGAGATTCCCAGACTCCCTGTTCCATGGCTGTTGCCTGCAACCTACATGCAGACAGGAGCCCTGAAGAACATCCAGAACCCATAGCTACTTCATTTGGACTTCTGTATAGCTTGCCTGCAGGACTCTGATGCAGTATTGCAATCTCCCTTGGGCACCAAACTCTGTGGTCAGATGGAAACGTATCTCAGTACCTAATAAGTCTGGAGTACCCCCTGACCCTCAGAACCTGCCTCACCCCTAGTGTGACAATCCAGTCCTAGATCCAAGTCCATTGTTACCAGTACCTAGGATGTAAAAAAGCATCCTTGTAGTACTCTCTTATGATCTTTTGTACTTTTGTGGTATCAGTTGTAACTTCTTTTTCATTTCTAATTTTATTGATTTGAACCCTCTCTCTGTCTTTCTTAATAAGTTTGGCTAAAGGCTTATCAATTTTTCTTATCTTTTCAAAGAACCTAGTTCTAGTCTCACTGATCTTTTTTATTGCTTTCTTCATCTCTATGGCATTACTTTCTGTTTTATGACTTCTTTCCTTCTAGTAACTTTGGGTTTTTGTTCTTCTTTCTTTAGTTATTTTGGGTGTAGGACTGGGTTGTTTATTTGAGATTTTTCCTGTTTTCCTGAGGTAAAATAGTACTGTATGTTTATATGTTAACAACTCACAAAGATCTTTCACATTATTTCACTTGACCCTCACACAAAAGTCATGATGTAAAGAGCCAACTTCCTATTTTATAGATAAATGCAAGTGACTTAGTCAGGATGACCAATTGTCCCAGAATGCCCAGATTAAGAGGTTTCCTGACATGTTGGGCAGGTTTGACCTTTTCTTGTTAAGTAGCTCAAGCTCTAGGGTCCATGGGCTTCAATAGTTGCAGCACATGGGCTCAATAGTTGTAGCTCCAAGGCTCTAGGGCACAGGTTTAATAGTTGTGACTCGGGCCCAGTTGCTCCTCAGCATGTGGGATCCTCCCAGACCAGGGATCTAACTCGCATCTCCTGTATTGGCAGGCAAACTCTTTACCATTGAGTTACCAAGGAAGCCCCGGTATTGTTCATGTTGTAGGTATTCAGCCAATACTCCCAGGTCCCCTACGAGGCTACCTGGGCAATCCTGGCTAATTTATTCCCATGGGGAGATTCCCAGACTCCCTGTTCCATGGCTGTTGCCTGCAACCTACATGCAGACAGGAGCCCTGAAGAACATCCAGAACCCATAGCTACTTCATTTGGACTTCTGTATAGCTTGCCTGCAGGACTCTGATGCAGTATTGCAATCTCCCTTGGGCACCAAACTCTGTGGTCAGATGGAAACGTATCTCAGTACCTAATAAGTCTGGAGTACCCCCTGACCCTCAGAACCTGCCTCACCCCTAGTGTGACAATCCAGTCCTAGATCCAAGTCCATTGTTACCAGTACCTAGGATGTAAAAAAGCATCCTTGTAGTACTCTCTTATGATCTTTTGTACTTTTGTGGTATCAGTTGTAACTTCTTTTTCATTTCTAATTTTATTGATTTGAACCCTCTCTCTGTCTTTCTTAATAAGTTTGGCTAAAGGCTTATCAATTTTTCTTATCTTTTCAAAGAACCTAGTTCTAGTCTCACTGATCTTTTTTATTGCTTTCTTCATCTCTATGGCATTACTTTCTGTTTTATGACTTCTTTCCTTCTAGTAACTTTGGGTTTTTGTTCTTCTTTCTTTAGTTATTTTGGGTGTAGGACTGGGTTGTTTATTTGAGATTTTTCCTGTTTTCCTGAGGTAAAATAGTACTGTATGTTTATATGTTAACAACTCACAAAGATCTTTCACATTATTTCACTTGACCCTCACACAAAAGTCATGATGTAAAAAAGAGCCAACTTCCCTATTTTATAGATAAATGCAAGTGACTTAGTCAGGATGACCAATTGTCCCAGAATGCCCAGGATTAAGAGGTTTCCTGACATGCAGGACTTCCAGTGCTGAAACCAGGACATGCATGCACGCTCAATCGGGTCTGACTCTGCGACTCTGTGAACGGTAGCTGGCCAGGGTCCTCTGTCCATGGGACAATCCAAGCAAGAATACTGGAGTGGGTTACCCTTTCCTTCTCCAGGAAATCTTCCTGACCCAGGGATTAAACCCATGTCTCCTGCATTGGCAGGCAGTTTCTTTACCACTGAGCCACCTGGAAAGTCCCAAACCAAGGCAGTCCTGGGTACATTGGAGGATTAGTCACACTAGGTCACATAGCTAGCAAGAGACTGAGCTATTAATAGGATCTGAAACCAGGACACCTAACCAAGTGATACAGTAGTTGCACTCAATAACTATTTGGTGAACGAATGACACCTACCTCGTCTGTCTTCTCTCTACTGCATCGCTTGCCTCGCATAAATAGCAACCTCTTCAGACAAATACAAAGGTCTTATTTGCCTTCTTTTTTCCCCTGAAATGACAATCAGAGGAAAGGGTGGAGGAAGCACCACTTTGCATGAGAAAAGCATCCTCGTGCTAACCCCCACATAGGATTAAACAACCAAGACCAATAATTTCAAGAAAGGGATTAATTAAGCAGTCTGTGATTATCTTAATAAGAACTCAAAATTAAAAGTGATTGAGAATGGGTCACTAACCCCATCAATATATATACTCTGTCCCAAAATAATCAAAGCTGATGAATATATGTCTTCTAGGCATCTCACTGATCTTTTTTATTGCTTTCTTCATCTCTATGGCATTACTTTCTGTTTTATGCTTTCTTTACTTCTAGTACCTTTGGGTTTTTGTTCTTCTTTCTTTAGTTATTTTGGGTGTAGGACTGGGTTGTTTATTTGAGATTTTTCCTGTTTTCCTGAGGTAAAATAGTACTGTATGTTTATATGTTAACAACTCACAAAGATCTTTCACATTATTTCACTTGACCCTCACACAAAAGTCATGATGTAAAAAAGAGCCAACTTCCCTATTTTATAGATAAATGCAAGTGACTTAGTCAGGATGACCAATTGTCCCAGAATGCCCAGGATTAAGAGGTTTCCTGACATGCAGGACTTCCAGTGCTGAAACCAGGACATGCATGCACGCTCAATCGGGTCTGACTCTGCGACTCTGTGAACGGTAGCTGGCCAGGGTCCTCTGTCCATGGGACAATCCAAGCAAGAATACTGGAGTGGGTTACCCTTTCCTTCTCCAGGAAATCTTCCTGACCCAGGGATTAAACCCATGTCTCCTGCATTGGCAGGCAGTTTCTTTACCACTGAGCCACCTGGAAAGTCCCAAACCAAGGCAGTCCTGGGTACATTGGAGGATTAGTCACACTAGGTCACATAGCTAGCAAGAGACTGAGCTATTAATAGGATCTGAAACCAGGACACCTAACCAAGTGATACAGTAGTTGCACTCAATAACTATTTGGTGAACGAATGACACCTACCTCGTCTGTCTTCTCTCTACTGCATCGCTTGCCTCGCATAAATAGCAACCTCTTCAGACAAATACAAAGGTCTTATTTGCCTTCTTTTTTCCCCTGAAATGACAATCAGAGGAAAGGGTGGAGGAAGCACCACTTTGCATGAGAAAAGCATCCTCGTGCTAACCCCCACATAGGATTAAACAACCAAGACCAATAATTTCAAGAAAGGGATTAATTAAGCAGTCTGTGATTATCTTAATAAGAACTCAAAATTAAAAGTGATTGAGAATGGGTCACTAACCCCATCAATATATATACTCTGTCCCAAAATAATCAAAGCTGATGAATATATGAATACTCAGTACATGTAAATGTGAAATCCTAGAATCAGATAACAATAAAGGGTTGTAAGAGACATGAAGTGGTCAGTGCCCAGTGCCCTTTAAAGTCAAGCCCAGGCTTGGCTTATCTCAGAAAAGATGATAATCTGTGCTCCTTTTAAAGATATCCAATGAGAACCCAAGAGCATCTTCAGATGATGCTTTTAACCCTCACCCATCACAGAAGATGAGAGAGATTTGTGCAGTGCAGCTACCTAGCTCACTACAGAAAATCTGTCCCTGTTTCTTCACCCACCAATTAGCTCTTCATCCCTCAATAACACAGAGAGGGGGCTTCCCTGGTGGTCCAGTGGGTAAGGACACTGCCTTGCAGTGCAAGGGGTGCCGGTTCGATCCCTGGCCTGGGAAGATCCCACGTGCTGCGGAGCGGCTGAACCGATGTGTCCAATTACCGAGTCAGAGCTCTGGAGCGCATGTGCCCAGAGCTGGTGCTCTGTGACAACAGAGGCCACTGTGGTGGGAGGCCCACATGGGCCAAAGAGCAAAGATGGATGAAAATAGATCAATGAAAGACCAATAGAAGTGGCCTGCCCACCCCCCTCCCTCCCCAACACCCCCCTCCCCCCAAAAAAAAATAACACAGAGAGAAAGAGAACAGGTGTTACCCCAGGAGAACCTGTGGTTCCATACTGTGTCTAGTGGTGACACTTATGTGAAAAGTGACAGGGTTTCTTTATAACATTGGCATTAAAAGTGTCAAAATGCAACCCCTCCAAGGCCAATGCTAACTTGGGACTTTGTGCAAATCACAAAAACTCAGCTACTCCAAGAGATCCTTCAGAACAAGGTGTCCCATCTTCAGAGTTGTCATGACCCTACTCTGGCCCATAGCTTGACCTCTTGGCTAGTTGAGAGAGGGCTGAATGTTCATCCCACCTTCTTATCCTCTGCTGGACTCTTGGGCGGGGCCCAATCTACAGTCACTGCCTTACCCCCACTTCCTGCCTAAGCCCCTCTACCTTGAGCTCCCCTCTGTTCCCCTGAATGCACTTATCCTCCAAGACTATGTCTAACCTTTTGTCTGACACATTTCCTTTCTTACTTTATATCACCTTCTAGGATAAGCAGTTCTCAAGACAACCCCACTGTAGGACAGCCTTGGTAGATACCCAGCATTTACATTTTTTCACCAGATTACAATCTCTTTATGTCTCAAGAAGGTTCTGAAAATCCATCATTCATTCAACAAACATTTACAAGATGTTCACAGTGAGTGTCGGAATTGAAGTTAATAATTAAACAGTTGCAGGGGTACTTGAGACCATTAGGGGAACAGAGAATTTCAAAAGTCATTCCTGGAAGAGAGAACAGCATCACTCAAGAGAAAAAAACAAAACAAAACAAAACTCAGACAAGTTAGTTCAGGAGGGCCGGAAGCAGGAGGTCATTTAGGAGTTGGCAGACATAAGCATGGATAATTGGGTACTTTTCCAGGAAGTTTTCTCCATCTCATCCCTAGAGAAGCAATAGCTTCTGCTCTCTCATTTTGAATAAACATAAAGCAACCAAGGCTTCCTACTCTTTCTCTTTTATTTTCCAATTTCCAATGCTTTTCAATGATGAAGATATTTTCACCCCTCCTTGCATATTCTTTTCTGTCTTCTGTACTTACCCTACATATGAATCCACATTAGTGTTTGCTGCTGATAACCACTGGAAAGGGTGGAGTAGTCAAGGTTTCCTGTTGGCCCAGGAAGAAGAGAAAACATGAGGGTATCAGCTGTGCACTATGATTAAGCCACTATGAGTTTCCTTAGAAGGCTGGTTAACCTATCTCAACACAACATCAAATACCTGTCTCTGCTAAGCATAGCCTCTTCACAGAAGGGACAGAATCCTTTAAATTCCCAAAGATGCTTTCCAGTGGTAGAAAGGGAGCCAAGAAATAGACTGGTTAAAATCAGCCAATATGAAGAGCAGTGCAAAGACAGGGAAGAGACTGGGGAAAAAGCTGAGACAAGCCAGGGAGAGAGGGAAAGAGGCTCTATGGGAAATGCTGCTGGCTTTGAGCATGACTGTGGGCCTGACACCGTGTGCCTGGTTCACCCACGGGCTCAGCTAGAAGGTGTCCCCTCAGGCTTTCACTGCCAACCTGAGCTGGTTAAAACAGGGATAGGGTCTCACCCCAGGGCTGTCAAGCTGGGCTGGACAATGACCTGTGGTGCTACCTGAGAGTGATGCCGATGGTGGCGAAACAATGACAGTTCTGACACCTTGAGGGTTTACAATGTGCTGGTAGATAGGTTATCTCATTTAATCCCCACAACAACTCTCTCAGGTAGACACTAGTATTATCTCCCTCTTACAGACGAAGGTGCACAAGTCTCTTTAAATAAGAGGATAAAGTCAAACCTTTATCTATTTAAATCAGAGAATAAAGTCAAACCTTTACCTATCTGGTGCTAGAATCAAGTTCTTGCTTACCTTTCAGCATTGCCATGCACTGAATAAATGTGATACATTTACTGAAGTGTGGACCACTGTTAACCACACAAGTACTGCACTGTGTGGAGATACATGGAGACTTCCATGGAGCTTACATTCCACAGAGGACGTAGATAAACTGTAAGTAAATAATCAACAAAGTGCACTTTGCATTAAATGCAATTTAAAAAAGATGAATGGAATGCTATTGGAAGAGTAGCTTAGAGGAGACCTCATAGACAGGTGGTCAGAAAAGTTCCCTCATTACAGTGAGATCTGAAAGATGTGACAGAACCAGCCACGAGGCAACCTGAGGAAGAGATGAGGAAACAGCATGACCAGAACAGACCTTTCAAAGTAGAGACGAACTCCGTGTGGCTGACTGTCTATGGAGAGGTTGCAAAGACCATGTTGCAAAGGCTCGTAAAGGCCATCGAAAGAGTTAAAATTGTCTTCTAGATGTGGCAAGCTATTGGAGGTTTTCAAGCAATAGAGTGAAGGTTAGTTGCTTTGTATTAGATATAGAGAAAGCATGGTGTGGTAATTAGATGTATAGACTTTGAAACCAGGATGACTGTGTTCAAATCCTGACCTAAAGCTTACTACCTATGTGACTGTGGGCAGCCTCACCATGCCTTCATTTCTTTATCTTTAAATTAAAATGCCAGGAGAGAGGAAAGAGGCTCTATGGGAAATGCTGCTGGCTTTGAGCATGACTGTGGGCCTGACACTGTGCCTGGTTCACCCACGGCTCAGCTAGAAGGTGTCCCTCAGGCTTTCACTGCCAACCTGAGCTGGTTAAAACAGGGATAGGGTCTCACCCCAGGGCTGTCAAGCTGGGCTGGACAATGACCTGTGGTGCTACCTGAGAGTGATGCCGATGGTGGCGAAACAATGACAGTTCTGACACCTTGAGGGTTTACAATGTGCTGGTAGATAGGTTATCTCATTTAATCCCCACAACAACTCTCTCAGGTAGACACTAGTATTATCTCCCTCTTACAGACGAAGGTGCACAAGTCTCTTTAAATAAGAGGATAAAGTCAAACCTTTATCTATTTAAATCAGAGAATAAAGTCAAACCTTTACCTATCTGGTGCTAGAATCAAGTTCTTGCTTACCTTTCAGCATTGCCATGCACTGAATAAATGTGATACATTTACTGAAGTGTGGACCACTGTTAACCACACAAGTACTGCACTGTGTGGAGATACATGGAGACTTCCATGGAGCTTACATTCCACAGAGGACGTAGATAAACTGTAAGTAAATAATCAACAAAGTGCACTTTGCATTAAATGCAATTTAAAAAAGATGAATGGAATGCTATTGGAAGAGTAGCTTAGAGGAGACCTCATAGACAGGTGGTCAGAAAAGTTCCCTCATTACAGTGAGATCTGAAAGATGTGACAGAACCAGCCACGAGGCAACCTGAGGAAGAGATGAGGAAACAGCATGACCAGAACAGACCTTTCAAAGTAGAGACGAACTCCGTGTGGCTGACTGTCTATGGAGAGGTTGCAAAGACCATGTTGCAAAGGCTCGTAAAGGCCATCGAAAGAGTTAAAATTGTCTTCTAGATGTGGCAAGCTATTGGAGGTTTTCAAGCAATAGAGTGAAGGTTAGTTGCTTTGTATTAGATATAGAGAAAGCATGGTGTGGTAATTAGATGTATAGACTTTGAAACCAGGATGACTGTGTTCAAATCCTGACCTAAAGCTTACTACCTATGTGACTGTGGGCAGCCTCACCATGCCTTCATTTCTTTATCTTTAAAATGCAGAAACTGAGACATCTTTTAGTGGTCCAGTGGCCAAGACTCAACATTCCTGATGCAGGGGCCCAGGTTCAATCCTTGGTCAGGGAACTAGATCCTACATGCAGCAACTAAGAGTTCACACGTGACAATAAAGAACCCGTGTGCCACGATGAAGACTGAAGATCCCACATGCTGCAACTAAGACACGGTGCAACCAAAAAATACATGTTTTAAAAAAATAAAATGAAAATGCAGAAACTAATAGTACCTACCTCAGAGTGTTATATAAGGATTAAATTAGTTACTATTTGAAAGCACTTAAAATAGTACTTCAGTTCAGTTCGGTGATTCAGTCATGTCCGACTCTTTCAATACCATGTACCACAGCACACTAGGCTTTCCTGTCTTTCACTGTCTCCTCAAGCTTGCTCAAATTCACGTCGACTGAGTTGCTGATGCCATTCAACCATCTCATCCTCTGTTGTCCCCTTCTCCTTCTGCCTTCTTTTCCCCAGCATCAGTACTTGGTATGTAGCAATATATGCACTTGTTAAGTAAATGAATGAACAAAATTTAATAGATGTGTTTGGGGCTTCCTGGGTGGTGTGGTACTAAAGAATCTACCTGCCAATGTAAGAGATGCAGGAGATACAGAAAAATGCAAGAGACGTGGATTCAATCCCTGGTTTGGGAAGATCCTCTGAAGGAGAAAATGGCAACTCACTCCAGTATTCTTGCCTGGAAAATTGACATGGACAAAGGAGCCTGGCAGGCTACAGTCCATAGGGTCACAAAGAGTTGGACACAACTGAGCATGCATGTATGCACACAATAGATGTCTTCATCCATGCATCATCACAAATATATCCTAAAATAAAGGCAGAAATGCAACAGCAAAAGCAGAGTTTTCTTTCAGTGATTTTCTTTTTCTTTTTTTTTCCAGTGATTTTTTTTTTATTATTATTAGATTTATTTATTTATTTATTTATTTTATTTTGGGCGGGGGTCGGGTTGGGGAGGAAGGGGAGCGGGCGGGCACTTCTATTGGTCTTTCATTTCTCTATTTTCATCCGTCTTTGTTCTTTGGCCCGTGTGGGCCTCCCATCGCCGTGGCCTTTGTCATTGCAGAGCGCCGGCTCTGGGCGCATGCGCTCCAGAGCTCCGGCTCGGTGACACATCGGTTCAGCCGCTCCGCTGCACGTGGGATCTTCCCAGGCCAGGGCTCGAACCGGCGCCCCTTGCACTGCAAGGCGGTGTCCTTACCCACTGGACCACCAGGGGAAACCCCAGTGATTTTCTTTTGATTTCTTCTTGACTCATTCTTTCTCCTCCTCCACTGTCATTAAGCAACTTGTCCTGCCTAAGGTAACACATATGAGCAATTTAGTATTTCCTACCATACCACTCTAAAGAGCCACATGTTGGATTTATGGAAATATACACAAACATGGCATGCTTTTGTCTTTGTCTAGCAAAAATTAAATCATATTATATATATGCTGTTTTCCAGCAACACTAACTTGTGGAAATCCCTTCAAGATAACTACAAATTTAATTCATCACTTTAATGACTCATTCATAGTCCATGAAGACAGATGCACCATAATTCATTCAGCTATTCCCTAATTGATGGACATTCATTTGTTCACAGTCCTTTTGCTATTATCAACATTGCCTCAGTAAGCATTATTGTTGAAACATCATTACATTCTGATGCTTTCACCTCTGTGAGATAGATTTCTAGGAGTGATTTTGCTAGACTAGAGGACATACTGTTATTTTCTAACAGATACAGGTGACAGATTCTTGTTCAAAAGGCTAATACTGCTTCCATTTCCATAGAAAGATATTGCTCATTTGCCTACATCCTTGCCAAAAACAGATCATTTTTGTCAGCTTGGATTGGGAGCCAATAAAATTCTTATATTTAGTGAAAATTTACAAATATTAAAATGTCATACATCATAAATATACAATTTGATGATTTCTGATAAATATTTATAGCATGACAGCAGCCCCACACTCAAGGTACAGAAATTTTCCATCACCGCAGAAAATCTCTTCCAGCCAACCTCACCCTCCCACAAGCAACCACTGTTTCAATGTCTATCATCATGGATTAGCTTTGCATGTGATTAAACTTTATATGAGCAAATTCATGCAAAATATATTTTTGGTGTCTGGTTTCTTTTGCTGAATATGTTTTTGAAATTCTTTCATGTTGTTGCATGTATCAGTAGGTAATACTTTTATATACATGTAAATTAAATATAATAAAATATATAGGTTGTATACAGTCAGTTAGATGAATTCTGAAAATTGTATATGTCCATTGTGAAAATTTTCATAAGCCCAGGAATTTCCCTCCTAGTCCTTTCATCAGTTCCAACTCTATCTCACTGCCTTTCAGAAGCAACCATTTATTCAATTTCTATACCATTTAATATTTAAGCCTGTTTTAGCACTTCATACAAACAGAATCATAGAGTATTTACTCTTTATATCTGATTTCTGTCACTCAACATAATCCTTGTTTAATTTATTCATATTATTTCAGGTAACAGTTGTTTCTTCCCTTTTTTGGCAGGGGGCCACTTCTATTGGTCTTTCATTCATCTATTTTCATCCATCCCTGTTCCCCGACCTGTCTGAGCCCCCCATCACAGTGGCTCCTCTTGCCGCAAAGCACCGGTTCTGGGTGCATGCGCTCCAGAGCTCCGGCTCAGTAGTTGGACACATCGGTCCAGCCTCTCTGTGGCACATGGGATCTTCCCAGGCCAGGGATCGAACTGGTGCCCCTTGATTGCAAGGCAGTGTCCCTACTCACTGGATCACCAGGGAAGCCTGGTTTCTTCCTTTTTATTGCTGATTAGTGTTTCATATATCACTCATCCATGACTCAGAATTTGTTCATCTATTTCCTTCCTGCTAAACATCCCTGTTATTCTCCTTTTTTAGATATTATAGATAAAATTGCTATAAACCTTCTTAGATAATCTTTTTGGCAGATATCCACAAAAACTTACATAAGTTTTTGTTTCTTTCTGATAAATACCTAGGATTATATTTGTTAGGTTATGGGATAGATGTATGTTTAACTTTATGAGAAACTTGCAAATGGTTTTCCAATTGTAACATGTTGCACACCTCCTGCAAATGTATGAGAGTTCCAGTTGCTCCGCATCATCTTCAGCGTTTGCCACTATCAATTTTTCTAATCATTTCTTCAAGGTCATCATGAAATTTCCACCCCTCATTGCATTTTTGATTAAAACTTTATATGAGCAAATTCATGCAAAATATATTTTTGGTGTCTGGTTTCTTTTGCTGAATATGTTTTTGAAATTCTTTCATGTTGTTGCATGTATCAGTAGGTAATACTTTTATATACATGTAAATTAAATATAATAAAATATATAGGTTGTATACAGTCAGTTAGATGAATTCTGAAAATTGTATATGTCCATTGTGAAAATTTTCATAAGCCCAGGAATTTCCCTCCTAGTCCTTTCATCAGTTCCAACTCTATCTCACTGCCTTTCAGAAGCAACCATTTATTCAATTTCTATACCATTTAATATTTAAGCCTGTTTTAGCACTTCATACAAACAGAATCATAGAGTATTTACTCTTTATATCTGATTTCTGTCACTCAACATAATCCTTGTTTAATTTATTCATATTATTTCAGGTAACAGTTGTTTCTTCCCTTTTTTGGCAGGGGGCCACTTCTATTGGTCTTTCATTCATCTATTTTCATCCATCCCTGTTCCCCGACCTGTCTGAGCCCCCCATCACAGTGGCTCCTCTTGCCGCAAAGCACCGGTTCTGGGTGCATGCGCTCCAGAGCTCCGGCTCAGTAGTTGGACACATCGGTCCAGCCTCTCTGTGGCACATGGGATCTTCCCAGGCCAGGGATCGAACTGGTGCCCCTTGATTGCAAGGCAGTGTCCCTACTCACTGGATCACCAGGGAAGCCTGGTTTCTTCCTTTTTATTGCTGATTAGTGTTTCATATATCACTCATCCATGACTCAGAATTTGTTCATCTATTTCCTTCCTGCTAAACATCCCTGTTATTCTCCTTTTTTAGATATTATAGATAAAATTGCTATAAACCTTCTTAGATAATCTTTTTGGCAGATATCCACAAAAACTTACATAAGTTTTTGTTTCTTTCTGATAAATACCTAGGATTATATTTGTTAGGTTATGGGATAGATGTATGTTTAACTTTATGAGAAACTTGCAAATGGTTTTCCAATTGTAACATGTTGCACACCTCCTGCAAATGTATGAGAGTTCCAGTTGCTCCGCATCATCTTCAGCGTTTGCCACTATCAATTTTTCTAATCATTTCTTCTAATGACTGGGAATTGATGACTAGTAATGACTAGTGGTGCTGAGCTCCTTATGTCTTTTAATGAATAGAGGTTTCTCCTTTTATGTTTAGCGCTTTTTGTCCAAATATTTGCCTGCCCTAAAGTCACAAAGCTTACTATGCTTATTATGTACTTCTGGAAGTATTATACTTTTTGTTTTACATTTTAGGGGTCTGATTCACTCTGAATTAATGTTAGTGTGTGTTGTGAAGTAAAGATCAAGCTCATCCCCTTCCAATCCCACATGTTTATTTTTTCATCATGGTTGTTTGGTTTTCCTTTTTTTTAATTATAATTGCCTTGGTGCTTTTTAAAATTTTCTAATTCTATTAAACATATATGCATGTGTGTGCTCAATTGCTCAGTCATGTCTGACTCTCTTTGTGACTCCACTGAGTGTTGCCCTCCAGATTCCTCTGTCCACGGGATTCTCTAGGCAAGAATACTGCAGTGGGTTGCCATTTCCTCCTCCAGGGGATGTTTTTGACCCAGAGATCAAACCTGTGCCTCCTGAGTCTACTTTATTGGTAGGCAGATTCTTTACCACTAAGCCACCTTGGAAGCCCAAGTATGTAAGTATAGGAATATTTTTTAACTCTATTCTACTCTATTGATTTATTTGCCTCTACTTATGCTGATACTGATGCCAAAAGTTCAGCCTCTCTGCACTGGTGCTAAATCAAATCTCAGAGACAGAGTTTTGGGTGAAGTAGAAAAGAATAGCTTTATTGCTTTGGCAGCCAAAGGGGGACAGAGCAGGCTCTTTTCTTGAAAAATTATGTGTCCCAACTCCAGAAGTTTGAATATCCGAGTTATGGTTTTCCAATAGTCACCTTCTTAGATAATCTTTTGGCAGATATCCACAAAACTTACATAAGTTTTGTTTCTTTCTGATAAATACCTAGGATTATATTTGTTAGGTTATGGGATAGATGTATGTTTAACTTTATGAGAAACTTGCAAATGGTTTTCCAATTGTAACATGTTGCACACCTCCTGCAAATGTATGAGAGTTCCAGTTGCTCCGCATCATCTTCAGCGTTTGCCACTATCAATTTTTCTAATCATTTCTTCTAATGACTGGGAATTGATGACTAGTAATGACTAGTGGTGCTGAGCTCCTTATGTCTTTTAATGAATAGAGGTTTCTCCTTTTATGTTTAGCGCTTTTTGTCCAAATATTTGCCTGCCCTAAAGTCACAAAGCTTACTATGCTTATTATGTACTTCTGGAAGTATTATACTTTTTGTTTTACATTTTAGGGGTCTGATTCACTCTGAATTAATGTTAGTGTGTGTTGTGAAGTAAAGATCAAGCTCATCCCCTTCCAATCCCACATGTTTATTTTTTCATCATGGTTGTTTGGTTTTCCTTTTTTTTAATTATAATTGCCTTGGTGCTTTTTAAAATTTTCTAATTCTATTAAACATATATGCATGTGTGTGCTCAATTGCTCAGTCATGTCTGACTCTCTTTGTGACTCCACTGAGTGTTGCCCTCCAGATTCCTCTGTCCACGGGATTCTCTAGGCAAGAATACTGCAGTGGGTTGCCATTTCCTCCTCCAGGGGATGTTTTTGACCCAGAGATCAAACCTGTGCCTCCTGAGTCTACTTTATTGGTAGGCAGATTCTTTACCACTAAGCCACCTTGGAAGCCCAAGTATGTAAGTATAGGAATATTTTTTAACTCTATTCTACTCTATTGATTTATTTGCCTCTACTTATGCTGATACTGATGCCAAAAGTTCAGCCTCTCTGCACTGGTGCTAAATCAAATCTCAGAGACAGAGTTTTGGGTGAAGTAGAAAAGAATAGCTTTATTGCTTTGGCAGCCAAAGGGGGACAGAGCAGGCTCTTTTCTTGAAAAATTATGTGTCCCAACTCCAGAAGTTTGAATATCCGAAGTTATGGTTTTTCCAATAGTCACGTACAGATGTGAGAGTTGAACCATAAAGAAGAATGAGTATTGAAGAATTGATGCTTTCAAACTGTGGTGCTGGAGAAGACTGAGAGTCCTTTCGACTACAAGGAGATCAAACCAGTCAATCCTAAAGGAAATCAGCTTCAAATATTCATTGGAAGGACTGATGCTGAGGCCGAAGTTCTAATACTTTGGCCACCTGATACAAAGAGCTGATTCATTGCAAAAGACTCATGCTGGGAAAGATGGAAGGCAAAAGGAGAAGAGGGCAACAGAGGATGAGATAGTTATATACCATCTTCAACTCAATAAACATGAGTTTGAGTAAACTCTGGGAGAGAGTGAGGACAGGGGAGCCTGGCATACTACAGTCTATGAGGTCACAAAGAGTTGGACGCCACTTAGTGAGTGAATAACAACAACCCCAGAGGATTTGATGAAGAGTTAAAACAATGGTTCAAGGGTTCAGTCTCTGACAAGATTGCAGTGTGTATAGACCTATATGGGTCTACACTCTGCTAACATCAGGTGGTCTGTCTCCTAATCTATATGAGCATCTCTGGTCCCTTTAATCTTGCCTCAAGTGATTTCTTGGCTGCTCTTCCCTTAATTAGCAACTGTTCTAATCTGTCCTTTGAACTCAGGGAAGGTTATGGAAGCTGGAGTCTTTCCTACAAAGAAGAGGGGACAAAAAAAAAAAAAACCTTTGTGCCTGGGCCCCACTTGGTTTCAGTACCAGTGTGTTTATTATTGTAATTCTACAATAAGTCTTAAAATCAAGATAATGTATTTGTTCTGTCTTTGTCAAAGTTCTCTTGGTTATTCAATATGTATTTTCAAATTGACAAAAAAGATTTTTTTAGATTTTGACTGGAACTGCATTTCATCTACTAATCAAACCACATGTTGAAGAAGTTTCTGTTAGATTTGTGGTATCCCT
Source organism: Tragulus kanchil (assembly GCA_022376925.1). Classification (NCBI taxonomy): domain Eukaryota; kingdom Metazoa; phylum Chordata; class Mammalia; order Artiodactyla; family Tragulidae; genus Tragulus; species Tragulus kanchil. Next base: position 149,407,301 of record JAIOJX010000024.1, read on the forward strand.
ACCTTAAATATATGACAGAGCTCACCCTTGAAACTATCTGGCCCACTTTTTCTTTCATACCATGTGAATTACTTGGTGTATCTCTAACAGCTTTTTCCATTGGGAAGATTTCCCTCTCCACTATCTTTCAAGGGCAACCCCAATTGTAGCTATAATGCACTTGTTTATTTTTAGCTCGCACACACATACCAAGACCAATTGTTGGCAAACCAAGCTCAGGCTTTTTCATCCTCCCTCAGCTGATCAGAGATCCCTAATGTGGTGATAGATGTGAGCTGAAGCAGGAGCCCTGTGCCCTCTACAGAGTGGCATGCTATTTTCTTATGCCCTCTGCTCACACTCCGGCTGGATCACACGTGAACCGCCTTAACAGGCTGCTGTCGCTTTGGCCCCAGTTTATAATTTAGGGAGCCCTACACTTGACATTTCCAGTGCAGTTAGGTGTTAGCCTTCTGGCCCCAATGACCGGGTAAAAGCTGCAATTGAATATTATGTCATATAAGTAAAAACTGTTTCTGGTTCTTTTTCTAATTGGAATTTTAAAAAGCACATTTCCTAGATTAGTCACTGTATTACCTGGTAACATTGACCTGTTTTGCTTGTTCATCTAGCAATAAAACCTCATCCAGCCCAGTAGTTGCAATCAGGGTACACTTGTATGAGCTTGTGATTTTCTGCAATCATTCTCCAGAACTATCCAGTTTTGGCAGGAACTAACCTGGTGATTTAAAGGAAGATATGATAGTGAGTAGTGACCATCACCCCTGCATTCTTTAGGTCCCTAAGGTAGCATGAATCTCTGTCCTCCTTCTTCTTGCAGGATGCAACTTTCCTTTGTTTGCTCTCTTGACTGGGGAGGTCCGAGGTTTCCACTTGGGTTTCTTCACTGTAAGGTCTCTTTCTCCACAGGCAATTGATCCAATACACCTTTAACTGCCAGTGAGTCAATTTACTTGGGGATTTGACCCCCTGTCACAGGAACTTGTTTGTTTCCCAGCCTTTATAAATCTCTGCTCTAATGGTGGGGTCACAGAATGATACTGCCTGGGTCTCTGGGTATCAATTCAGACTCTGTTTCTCGCAATGTTGAGGTATTCCCTCTCCCTGGGGAGCTCCTGAGTTAAGATGATTCTTCAGTGCCATCCCAAGTTGAGGTGAGAAGATCAAGCGGTTTGTCCCCATGCTGATTAGTGACTGGATGCAAGTTGCCCTGAAGGGGACTTCTGCAAGTGCATTTGCCAGAGCATGACCAGCAGTCCTCTGTTCCTGAAGGGACCTTTGGGTGGTACATCATAGGGTCTACCACAGGAATGTTCTTGGAAACCATATCTGTAAGGGAGTAGGGGAAGCGTGACCGGGCAGAAGGACAAGCTGAACTATGATGAGTTGTAATAGAGACCTCACCAATTCTACAGGAGATGTGCAGCTGGCGTGGCCCTTCAAGAGTTGGCCTGAACAGATGGCCTTTGTACCTCACCAATTCATACTAGGAGATGCAGCTGCGGGGTAAAGTCTGCTGTATGACATTTCCAGTGCAGTTAGGTGTTAGCCTTCTGGCCCCAATGACCGGGTAAAAGCTGCAATTGAATATTATGTCATATAAGTAAAACTGTTTCTGGTTCTTTTCTAATTGGAATTTTAAAAAGCACATTTCCTAGATTAGTCACTGTATTACCTGGTAACATTGACCTGTTTTGCTTGTTCATCTAGCAATAAAACCTCATCCAGCCCAGTAGTTGCAATCAGGGTACACTTGTATGAGCTTGTGATTTTCTGCAATCATTCTCCAGAACTATCCAGTTTTGGCAGGAACTAACCTGGTGATTTAAAGGAAGATATGATAGTGAGTAGTGACCATCACCCCTGCATTCTTTAGGTCCCTAAGGTAGCATGAATCTCTGTCCTCCTTCTTCTTGCAGGATGCAACTTTCCTTTGTTTGCTCTCTTGACTGGGGAGGTCCGAGGTTTCCACTTGGGTTTCTTCACTGTAAGGTCTCTTTCTCCACAGGCAATTGATCCAATACACCTTTAACTGCCAGTGAGTCAATTTACTTGGGGATTTGACCCCCTGTCACAGGAACTTGTTTGTTTCCCAGCCTTTATAAATCTCTGCTCTAATGGTGGGGTCACAGAATGATACTGCCTGGGTCTCTGGGTATCAATTCAGACTCTGTTTCTCGCAATGTTGAGGTATTCCCTCTCCCTGGGGAGCTCCTGAGTTAAGATGATTCTTCAGTGCCATCCCAAGTTGAGGTGAGAAGATCAAGCGGTTTGTCCCCATGCTGATTAGTGACTGGATGCAAGTTGCCCTGAAGGGGACTTCTGCAAGTGCATTTGCCAGAGCATGACCAGCAGTCCTCTGTTCCTGAAGGGACCTTTGGGTGGTACATCATAGGGTCTACCACAGGAATGTTCTTGGAAACCATATCTGTAAGGGAGTAGGGGAAGCGTGACCGGGCAGAAGGACAAGCTGAACTATGATGAGTTGTAATAGAGACCTCACCAATTCTACAGGGAGATGTGCAGCTGGCGTGGCCCTTCAAGAGTTGGCCTGAACAGATGGCCTTTGTACCCTTGCTTCAGCCATCATTGGATGCAGGCTGTCCTGGGGAAAAGGATATAATCTTGGGCTGAGAACCATACATAAGGAGGGAATCAACTGCAAGCTGCCAACAGCTCAGCTGGGGAAATGAGTGCCTTTGTCCTGAAGGGAATATCTGGGCGGTGAACCACAGTCTCCATAATAGAAGTCATTGGCATGTAGATGATAATTTAGGCCATGGATGGGCTCGCTGGGGAGAAAAATGCAGAGTGTAAAATAAAAAGGAGTCAAGATAGCCCTAAGTCAAACTATTAAATGCTAGCTAGAGAACTGGCGAAAGAGATGGAGAAAGAGGAGTCAGTAAAAGGGTAAAAGACAGCCCCGGGGCTAGGGGTGGAAGGTACAAAATAGGTGAAGGTGATCAAGAGGCACAAGCACCCAGTTATAAAATAAGTAAGCCATGGGGATGTAACAGGCCACATAAGGATATGGTCAAGAATGTTGTAATGGGCTTCCCTGGTGGTCCTGGGGTTCTGCATTGCCTTCAGATGCAAGGGGTGCTGGTTCAATCCCTGGCCTGGGAAGATCCCACGTGCCGCGGAGTGGCTGAACCGATGTGTCCAACTGCCAAGCTGGAGCTTTGGAGTACATGTGCCCAGAGCCAGTGCTCTGCAGCAATAGAGGCCGCTGCAATGGGAGGCCCACATGGGCCAAAGAACAAAGATGGATGAATATAGATCAATGAAAGATCAATGGAAGTGGCCAAAAAAAAAAAAAAGAATGTTGTAATAACTTTGCATGGATATGAGTACATACTAGACTTATTGTGGTAATCATGTCAATGTATGCAAATGTAAATCACTATTCGGGACACCTGAAACTAACATAACATTGAATATCAGCTATACTTCCATCTAAATAAGTAATAGAGAAAGAAAGAGGAAAAGACAAGAAAATATTACTAAAATTAAGAAACAAGGATGGAATAGGTCACCATGTGGGGTGATGCTGAGAGGCTGGAAGTATAAGGCAGCATGCCTATTGCCTTGTCAGCATGGAGATCGTTGTTAACTATGACCAAAGCTCTTCTAGTGGTCAGTGGAGAGAGAGGCCAGATTAGAGTGTCTGAAGGGTAAAATGAAGCTCAGGCAGAAGAGGCAGTATATTAACAAAACGTTTTTGAGTTTCACTGTAAAAGGGAATGGAAAAATGGGTGGGTGTAGTAGCTGGAAGGAGATAAGAGTTCAAAGGAGAATTCTGCACCTTTTTAATTTGTGCTTACTTTTTCATTTGATATGTTTGCATGTTGAAGAAAGCAATGGATGATGCCAGAGAAGGGATAAGAGAAGAAATGGAATCAAAGACTCATGGGCAGAGACACTGGGTCCCACAGCAGAATTGGAGAGACTAAAGAGACTCTTTGTAAGAACAAGACCAGGAGAAGAGAAGACGTGGAAAGGTATGAGCAGAAGTAATGATTGGATAGGGAGACAGCAAAGACATTCTGACTGATGCCTGGTTTTCTCTCAATCAAATATAACTGCCTTGAGGGTAAATAGTATGTATGCTCTTGCAGCTTTGTTCCTACCTTGCACCATATAATGGCCAAGGCTCTGCTTCTCATCTCTACACAGGAAGAGAGAACAAGGTGTGGCTTACAGAGCTGGTAGCCGCTGGTACATGTCACTTTGCTTTTCTTTGCCTTCTCTTTTTTCTTCCATTTAGAGTTATCTGTGCCAACTCTTAGACTGGTAAACAGAGGGTGGGGCTAAAGGTCAAAAGGTGGTAGATCTCAATCTGAACTCATTGGCATGATCAGCTGCATTTCCTCATTTTAATCAGGAAATCCTGGAGTGACCCCACCAGCAAGAGCACATCTAGGGTGACAAGGGAGGGAGGGAGGGGAAGGAGAAGAGGGAGGGGCCCTGTAGCAAGGAAGGGAGGGGCTCCTCTCTTGTCTGGGCTCAAAAAGGATCTTCCTTTCTTTAGTCTATACCTTTGCATATCTTCATGTAAGTATGTGCACATTCAATCTCTGACATATTTTTTCCCTTTGAGACTCTTGTTTTTGTCATTTCTTTCCTGACTAGAGGGGATTTCATTGCATTTACAGATAAGGTCTGCTGCTTTCCAGATACAGCCAAGTTGGTCCACACTCTATCTTGTTATGTTGTAAAGCATACAGATAGTTGTGGTAAGACAAAGTATATAAAATATAACTATAAAATGTGTTTATAGATATGGTAAAATAGTCTTAATGTATTGCTTACCAATAGATGCGGATTTTTTAAACTTGTAGGTCAATAGATACATATGTATAGAAATACATTTCTATTTTTTAAATGTCTAGCATATATTAAATGACTATTATAATCTAGATACAAAATTAGTTTTGAGTATTGAAAATAAAAGTGATATTTTTATTTCAGCATTTTATCAGTATTATTGTTTTCTATATGCATTATATTTGTAAATTAAAAAATAATAGAAGTTCATTTTAGGGTCACTATCAGGTCCCTGGTAAACCCTGTCATTTACATACCAATTTTGTGGTTCCTCTTTTCTCTGCTTGCAACTCACACTTGTATCAGACATAATGTTTGGGATTCCTTTCTTCTTCTCTAGTGTGGCTTTGCTTTGCTCTTTGTAACACATGTCATTGCTTTGGGGCTGAGTTAGGAATGCCCTTTAGAAGCTGAGTATTTTCTGGACTCCATCAATTACTAACAACCCATTTCACAAATTAAGCAGTCTTGTGCATATGTGTGTTGCTCGGTCATGTCAAACTCTTTGCAAATCCAGGGACTGTAGCTCACCAGGATCCTCTGTCCTTGGAATTTTCCAGGCAAGTATATGGGAGTGAGTTGCCATTTCCTCCACCAGGAGTTCTTCCTGACCCAGGTATTGAACCTGCGTCTCCCACATTGGCAGGCAGATTCTTTACCACTGAGCCACCTTGAAAACAATAGTACCTTAGTCTATTTCCTGTTCTCCTCTCAAAGAAGCTCTCTAAGTTTTGAAAAGCCTAGGCAAGACTTTCCATTATCTTGTGCTTGTGGCTTTGACCTCGGAATCTCTCAACTACCTGACTGCCAGAAATGGTTCACCCTGTGACTGTTGACTTCAGGTTATCAGAAAGAAGGCAATGAGTGCCTTGTTCCCACTCCAGATTGTCTCGCCTCCACTCTACTTCCACTCTGCATCGTTCTCTGTACAGTAAGAAAGAAATCTTTGCTTCTTCTCTCAGCTAAGTTTAAGCAAAAGAAGAGAGATGGCAAAACCATGCTCAGAGGAACCAGCTATGTCTTTGTATCACATGTCTGTCTTTTTCCAATCAGGAAACATTATTCTGGAAACCAAATAACAAAGGTTTGGTTTTGCAATTTTTTTTTTTTTTTTGCCTCTGTTTTCTGTAAATTTACTTTCCTTTTGTTGATCTGCCTCCTAAAGGTTTTCAGGGAAGACTGCTGACAATGACAGGCATTTGTTTAAAATTGCTGGAAATCTATCTTCCATTTCTGTCTCCTGATGTTAAGACTTATCTGAATATTGGCATCCCACAGTTCCTATTGTTTCCCTGTTTTCTTTTGGAGATTACAGCTGAATGGGTGGGCAACACATCCCTGAACGTTTAAAGAGAGGGAGTGTTTGTAATCCCTGCCAGAAGGGGAAGGCCCAGAGAACCACTAGAATCACGTTTCCTGATTCATCCTGTAGGCTTTCTGGCCACCCTATTGGCTGATGTTCCTAATATGATGCTATTTTCCCATAGTTTCCAGGGAGTTACTTTCCGGAACTGATTATGCTTATTTGACTTCTAGGAAAAGAATACTCTCTCTTTCTTTTTTTTTTTTTTGACTACTTCTATTGATCTTTTCATTTATTTATCTTTGTTCTTTGGCCTATGTGGGCCTCCCATCGCAGTGGCCTCTGTCGCTGCAGAGCACCGGCTCGATAGTTGGACACATCGGTGCAGCCTCTCCAGCATGTGGGCTCCACCCCTTTGGATTGGATTTGAGTTGCCATTTCCTCCACCAGGAGTTCTTCCTGACCCAGGTATTGAACCTCCTCCCACATTGGCAGGCAGATTCTTTACCACTGAGCCACCTTGAAAACAATAGTACCTTAGTCTATTTCCTGTTCTCCTCTCAAAGAAGCTCTCTAAGTTTTGAAAAGCCTAGGCAAGACTTTCCATTATCTTGTGCTTGTGGCTTTGACCTCGGAATCTCTCAACTACCTGACTGCCAGAAATGGTTCACCCTGTGACTGTTGACTTCAGGTTATCAGAAAGAAGGCAATGAGTGCCTTGTTCCCACTCCAGATTGTCTCGCCTCCACTCTACTTCCACTCTGCATCGTTCTCTGTACAGTAAGAAAGAAATCTTTGCTTCTTCTCTCAGCTAAGTTTAAGCAAAAGAAGAGAGATGGCAAAACCATGCTCAGAGGAACCAGCTATGTCTTTGTATCACATGTCTGTCTTTTTCCAATCAGGAAACATTATTCTGGAAACCAAATAACAAAGGTTTGGTTTTGCAATTTTTTTTTTTTTTTTGCCTCTGTTTTCTGTAAATTTACTTTCCTTTTGTTGATCTGCCTCCTAAAGGTTTTCAGGGAAGACTGCTGACAATGACAGGCATTTGTTTAAAATTGCTGGAAATCTATCTTCCATTTCTGTCTCCTGATGTTAAGACTTATCTGAATATTGGCATCCCACAGTTCCTATTGTTTCCCTGTTTTCTTTTGGAGATTACAGCTGAATGGGTGGGCAACACATCCCTGAACGTTTAAAGAGAGGGAGTGTTTGTAATCCCTGCCAGAAGGGGAAGGCCCAGAGAACCACTAGAATCACGTTTCCTGATTCATCCTGTAGGCTTTCTGGCCACCCTATTGGCTGATGTTCCTAATATGATGCTATTTTCCCATAGTTTCCAGGGAGTTACTTTCCGGAACTGATTATGCTTATTTGACTTCTAGGAAAAGAATACTCTCTCTTTCTTTTTTTTTTTTTTGACTACTTCTATTGATCTTTTCATTTATTTATCTTTGTTCTTTGGCCTATGTGGGCCTCCCATCGCAGTGGCCTCTGTCGCTGCAGAGCACCGGCTCGATAGTTGGACACATCGGTGCAGCCACTCCGCAGCATGTGGGATCTTCCCAGACGACGGATCAAACCGGAGCCCCTTGCACTGCAAAGTGATGTTATTACCCACTGGACCACCAGGGAAGCCCAAGAATACTCTTTTTTTATAAGTCTAAATTTTCTTTTGGGAAACTACTTCTGTTCCCTTAAGCCCTTTGTGTAAAACCTAAATTTGAATTGAAAAGGAGAAAAAAAGTACAAGAAAACACACACAGGAAGCTAAATGGTTGGTTTTTATTTGCTCCCTGTGTCTACTCTGGGTCCCTGTTTGTTTCTGATTACCAATTCCCCGGGGGTTTGTCTGGATCTGATTACCCCTATCAGTTAACTCTGCGTTCTTCCACTTCAATCCAGAAGTCCATTTTCTGGTTAAGGGCAGGGTTGGACCTGGTAATGGAACCCAAACTTTGGTCACAGCTAGAAACACGACGAAGAATGTACACCCTATTCCAAGTGGATTGGTGACTGCTTCTTTGTGAAGCTCAGCATATTTGCTGCATTTCCGCTCCCTGCCAGTTCTGGCAGGATGATAAACGATTGCTCCCAAAGCAAGTAAAGCGGAGGATTGGTGAAGTTGCCAGAAGCAGATCCCCCTGGACACACACCTCTTCTCTGCTCAATTCTTGGGAGGGTCTTAAGAGGATAATCTTTAAAAATCATAACTGTTATATACTCATAAATTATATAATATTGTAAATTAGCTATATTTCCATTAAAAATAGAGTAAGGGACTTCCCTGATGGTCCAGTGGCTAAGACTCCGCACTCCCAATGCAGGGGACCCAGGTTCGATTCCTGGTCAAGGAACTAGATCCTGCATGCTGCAATTAAAAGATTCCACACGCAGCAACTAAGACCTGGCACAGCCAAATAAATACATATGTATGTACAATTATTTATAAAAAAGAGAGAGACAGAGTAAGTGGTCTCAGCCAGATAAACACACCACTGTCTGTCGCCTCAGATTATACATTGTGGATGACTCTAAATGTGTGTGTGTTGTTTTTCAGGGACCCTTGGCTTAAATGACATAAACACCAAACATGCATGCGGAAGTTATGTGATTCAACAACATCCCTGTTAGTACAAACCATTTCTTTTTTGTTTTCTTTTTATCTTTTTTAAAATAGCTGTTATTTTTTTATATACAAAACATTTCTTAAAATTTTCTTAACATTTCTTAAAATTTAACAATGAAAAATATTACACATTGAGGTTGTCTTTACTAACACCTCATGCCCATCGATAACCAGTTATTCCTTTCAAGTGCCTCTGACATCACTAGGAGTGAAGTTTCCTGAAAGGCCAGAGCAACTTGAAGACAAAGAATCACATATCTGAAAATAACAGAGAAGCTTGAGGAACTGGCCGTGATTTCTCCCAAGCCATAAGGTCTCTGCCCCCCACCTCCTTCCTCTGAAGCAGGAACCTGAAGATGTTTCTTTGTTGTGAGGAAGGGAACCCAATAGGAATCCTCCTGCTTTCCCTTAAGGACAAGCCAATCAAGGAAACCAGAGGGGAAAGGGAATGGCAGCAGGAGAGGAAAGAGATGAAATGTGCTTTAGCTGTGACGTGTACAGTCTTTCTGAAAGTCCTCCTTTTAGTCTCCCATCCCTAATCTTTTAGATGTCAGTCACTTAACCACTCTGAATCATCATTTTGATCTGATGCTTAAGTCCACCTCAATTTAAGAGGATGCTGAGAAATAACTCATAGCAAATAACTATGCATTTTTAGATAGAATTCATCTCATTCCTGAAGACACACACATGCACACACTCATGTGTTTTTTCTAGAGTGAACCCCTAATCGAGTCTTCTTTTTTTGTATATATAATTCAGCCACCTATTATTTTTAGCAAAATTTCACAGAATAAAAAGTATACTGACAAGGCTCCAAACACCACCTCCAAAGGCTATAATAACAGTCATAATCGGTGAGTGAGTTGGCCATCCACGAACAAAGGCTGAAAGCAAGCTTCAAGGGGCCTTTCTTGTGGTGCCCAGAATTGCAGAGATTAGGATTCCATTATACCTTATTTTCAGTAACTTAATGGAGCAGAGCATGTGAATGAGGATATAAGAAATGAAGCAAGAAAATATAAAGGGGAAAAAAAAGTGAATGGTAAAAGACGCTAAAAATGGGAAATTAAACATGATTTTTAAAAGTAATAATAACCTTAACATAAAAGGGAAAAATAATTTGGCCTTCAAGGACAAAACAGAAGGATGGAAGAGGAAGTGGTTAAATTAGCCTAGAAAAAAAAACCCTAATGAAACCAAAATAGTATGGAGATATCCACTGTTAGCAATTTTGAGTGGCTGAAATCTGTGAGCTCTCATTTCCTGACTTACACTGCCCTCTTTACCAAGAGCAAAATAAGCAGTCATCAGACCGTTAGTCAGCACTTCTAACAGAATTGCATGAAAAGATTAATCATCTCTGAAAAGGAGTTCCCCATTCTTCCCTTCAAAGTATAGTCGTCCCTTGGCTACTTTCCCCTAAAACAGAATTGCCATGAAAAGATTAATCATCTCTGATAAGTGTTTCTTTGTTGTGAGGAAGGGAACCCAATAGGAATCCTCCTGCTTTCCCTTAAGGACAAGCCAATCAAGGAAACCAGAGGGGAAAGGGAATGGCAGCAGGAGAGGAAAGAGATGAAATGTGCTTTAGCTGTGACGTGTACAGTCTTTCTGAAAGTCCTCCTTTTAGTCTCCCATCCCTAATCTTTTAGATGTCAGTCACTTAACCACTCTGAATCATCATTTTGATCTGATGCTTAAGTCCACCTCAATTTAAGAGGATGCTGAGAAATAACTCATAGCAAATAACTATGCATTTTTAGATAGAATTCATCTCATTCCTGAAGACACACACATGCACACACTCATGTGTTTTTTCTAGAGTGAACCCCTAATCGAGTCTTCTTTTTTTGTATATATAATTCAGCCACCTATTATTTTTAGCAAAATTTCACAGAATAAAAAGTATACTGACAAGGCTCCAAACACCACCTCCAAAGGCTATAATAACAGTCATAATCGGTGAGTGAGTTGGCCATCCACGAACAAAGGCTGAAAGCAAGCTTCAAGGGGCCTTTCTTGTGGTGCCCAGAATTGCAGAGATTAGGATTCCATTATACCTTATTTTCAGTAACTTAATGGAGCAGAGCATGTGAATGAGGATATAAGAAATGAAGCAAGAAAATATAAAGGGGAAAAAAAAGTGAATGGTAAAAGACGCTAAAAATGGGAAATTAAACATGATTTTTAAAAGTAATAATAACCTTAACATAAAAGGGAAAAATAATTTGGCCTTCAAGGACAAAACAGAAGGATGGAAGAGGAAGTGGTTAAATTAGCCTAGAAAAAAAAACCCTAATGAAACCAAAATAGTATGGAGATATCCACTGTTAGCAATTTTGAGTGGCTGAAATCTGTGAGCTCTCATTTCCTGACTTACACTGCCCTCTTTACCAAGAGCAAAATAAGCAGTCATCAGACCGTTAGTCAGCACTTCTAACAGAATTGCATGAAAAGATTAATCATCTCTGAAAAGGAGTTCCCCATTCTTCCCTTCAAAGTATAGTCGTCCCTTGGTATCTACGGTGCATTGGTTCCAGGAGCCCCCACAGATACCAGAACCCACAGATCCTCAATTGCCTTAGAGAAAATGGGGTAGTATTGCTTATAAGCAATCCATACTGTCCAGTATACTTTAAATCACCTCTTGATTACTTATAGTACCAGATGCAATATAAATACTGTGTAGTTGTACATACAAGGTAAATGCTATGTAAATATAACAGTCACCAGTGTGTAGCAAATTCTAGTTTTGGTTTTTGGAACTTTATGGCATTTATTTTTTCAAATATTTTCCATCTGTGGTTGACTGAATGTGAATCGGATGCAGATCCTGTTTCTTATGTCTGTGAGTTCTTTTTCAGAGTTATTGTAGGTAATTCTGTTTATATAAAATCTTCACCTGAAAACCTAAATATTTCTTTCAGAGAAGTGTGCCTTAGTGGAATGGGCTCTGAGGTCATTGAAATCTGGGTTCAAGTTCTAGTTCTATCAATTATTGTTTTAGCCATCTTTTTTCTTAAGATAATTTTGATTTCTTGAGTTGAGGCTTTAAAAATGCAGAGATTGAAATCTGCCTGGAAGATAGTTTGGATAAAATGGAAAACTAAGGAAAGGATGGTTCTGTAGTCTTGAACAAAAATGTTTTAACTTCTCAGAGCCTCACTTTCTTCCTGCACACAATGGGGATTCTTAGGATTACATGAGAGAGCCAAATAAAAGGAACTTTCTCACCTCTCCTATGTAAAAGGTACTTGATAAGTTGTAGCAGTGATTATCAGCACATTAAGGCATCAATGTTCAGATATATAGAAGGACAAAGAGAAAGATCTGGAAGAAGAGTTGGAGTGAAGGGGCTGTCAGCGAGAATACATGGATGGAGAGTGTTCATTCCTGGATATGTGTCCCTAGAAAAAAAACCCTAATGAAACTTATGGAGATATCCACTGTTAGCAATTTTGAGTGGCTGAAATCTGTGAGCTCTCATTTCCTGACTTACACTGCCCTCTTTACCAAGAGCAAAATAAGCAGTCATCAGACCGTTAGTCAGCACTTCTAACAGAATTGCATGAAAAGATTAATCATCTCTGAAAAGGAGTTCCCCATTCTTCCCTTCAAAGTATAGTCGTCCCTTGGTATCTACGGTGCATTGGTTCCAGGAGCCCCCACAGATACCAGAACCCACAGATCCTCAATTGCCTTAGAGAAAATGGGGTAGTATTGCTTATAAGCAATCCATACTGTCCAGTATACTTTAAATCACCTCTTGATTACTTATAGTACCAGATGCAATATAAATACTGTGTAGTTGTACATACAAGGTAAATGCTATGTAAATATAACAGTCACCAGTGTGTAGCAAATTCTAGTTTTGGTTTTTGGAACTTTATGGCATTTATTTTTCTAATATTTTCCATCTGTGGTTGACTGAATGTGAATCGGATGCAGATCCTGTTTCTTATGTCTGTGAGTTCTTTTTCAGAGTTATTGTAGGTAATTCTGTTTATATAAAATCTTCACCTGAAAACCTAAATATTTCTTTCAGAGAAGTGTGCCTTAGTGGAATGGGCTCTGAGGTCATTGAAATCTGGGTTCAAGTTCTAGTTCTATCAATTATTGTTTTAGCCATCTTTTTTCTTAAGATAATTTTGATTTCTTGAGTTGAGGCTTTAAAAATGCAGAGATTGAAATCTGCCTGGAAGATAGTTTGGATAAAATGGAAAACTAAGGAAAGGATGGTTCTGTAGTCTTGAACAAAAATGTTTTAACTTCTCAGAGCCTCACTTTCTTCCTGCACACAATGGGGATTCTTAGGATTACATGAGAGAGCCAAATAAAAGGAACTTTCTCACCTCTCCTATGTAAAAGGTACTTGATAAGTTGTAGCAGTGATTATCAGCACATTAAGGCATCAATGTTCAGATATATAGAAGGACAAAAGAGAAAGATCTGGAAGAAGAGTTGGAGTGAAGGGGCTGTCAGCGAGAATACATGGATGGAGAGTGTTCATTCCTGGATATGTGTCCCGTATGGGAGCAAAGAGAAAAAAACAATAGGAAGAAGAAGATAATGACAAAGAAGAAGAGAGACTCAGTTGGGTGGAGAGACGTGTGACTTAAAAGCAAATAATCTGTCACAGACTCGAAATCAGTAGCCAGTGAGCCGCCTCCGCAGGCCACCAGCGTCTGGCTGTAGGCCAACCACCTGAACCACAAAGCCAATGAACAGTCTTTTCCTTAGCAGCAACAGTCATGATTCTGAAACAAGGGTAATCCTTTACATTTTCAAAGTGCTTTTCTCTTCTTAACTTCCGGAGCAGAACTCTTTGCCCTGGTTTTCCTGAGGTAATGATATACCCAGAAGGAAAATGAGAAGGTATTCCAGAAGGAGAACAAGCAAAGGATCATGTTCTGCTTCTGTCATTCAAAAAATAGGGTTATGCAAGCTGCTAAAAACAGAATGCACTCTATTCCTTTCTGAGGCCTTAGTAGTTTAACCACCAGACATCGAGGCTTCAGATCATAGAGGTCTCCCACAATTAAAAAAAAAAAAAAATTAACCTGTTTGTTAGGAAAGAAAATATGATGGAAAGAAAGATCTGGTCTTTGCTGATGTGGGGAATTGTGGGAAGTAGAAAGAAAGGAGGAGAGAGACAGAGGGGAGTACAATGGCGAAGGTAGGCCTCGTCTCTCTCTTTCCCTAGATCTTCTGAAATTGGTGCAGGCAGGGAATCATGTGCTAGGAAAGCAAGGTTAGTTGCTTCTGAAGGTAGAGCAGGGGTCGCTCTTGAACAGATGCCCACAAACTCTGGATGAGGTGGTCCCTGCATGTGACAAGACACCAGACAACCACAGGGACCCAGCCTGCCTCTGGCCTTGCGGCATGGCCAAAGAGATAGAGGGCGGGCCTGGAAACCTCAAGTCCCTCTGTTCATCAGAAGCAGGAAAAAAAAATAAAAAGAAAAGCCAACTAGACTTCAAATGGCTCTCTAGCAGCAGGGAAACCGAAATGAGAGAAGGTTAGCCAGAACCCACTCCAGACTTTGACCGGGTGGAGATCGACCACAGGTCACACCCACCCAAGTCAGCCACAAACACCCACAGCGCCAGCAGCACCCAGTGGACAGAACACCAGCCTGGAGGGCTGGGGGGCACGCAGCTGTGCCCGAGGACACCACCTCCACCCACCACTGGAGGTTGCACAAGCCTCAGCCCTTCCCCCAGCTCCAGACAAGCTAGAGAGGAAGAGGTGATCTGTGACCCTGACCATATTTAGCCAAGGCGAGCTCAGGAAAGTATCCAATATTGAATAGGACTACATTAAGAAAGCAATTGTTTTGTTGAAGTATAGCTGATTCACAATACTGTGTTATTTTCAAATGTATAGCAAAGTGACTCGATTATACATACATACACATATATTATGTATACACACACACACACGTATATTCTTTTTCAGATTCTTTTCTAAAATAATTATAAATTATTATGAGATGTTGATTACAGTTCCCTGTGCTATTCAGTGACTCCTTACGGTTCATCTATTTTATATAGAGTAGTGTGCATGTGTTAATCCCCACCTCTTAATTTATCCCTCCCACCCTGCCCCCTTCCCCTTACTTTCCCCTTTGGTAACCTTGTTTGTTTTCTATGTCTGTGAGTCTATTTCTATTTGTAAATTAATGTATGCCATTTTTTTTTAGATTCCCCATACACATGCTACCCTATGATATTTTTGTCTTTCTCCTGTCTGACTTTCATCATCTCTAGGTGAATGGGACTCCTTTTTAAACCGGGTGTTTAGATAATGCTATTCTTCCCTCTGGCCAGGAGGTAAGAACTTGGGAAGGAAGACAAAACAGTACAGACTAAATAAAGTTCCTTTTTCCACACATACAACTTCACTGTATGTTGAATTTTGCAAGTCCATCTTATGTTTTAAATTTGGTGCCCTGTAAAAGGCAACCTGTATTTGTTGACTGGTAGGGTATCCAAAGGAATGAATTCTTTGAAAGAACAAGGATATTCACCCTAAGAGGCCTAACTTGATTAGGGAGGATCAAGTGACTAAGAAGGAAGGAGAGAGTAAAGGAAACTGTGGGCAAAGATTTTTGTCTATTTTTTTCTCAGTGAGTTGGTGGCGTCTGGAGCATGGTAAGTACCCCCATAAACATGTTAAATGAATGAAGAAATAAACATAAATCGAATAGTACTTATTTTGTGCCAGACATTGTAAACATCTTATTTTTCACCATAACCTTTTGAAGTCGTTATGATCCTCACTATTTGATAGATGAAGGAGTTCAGACAGGTTGAATAACTTCTCTAGGGCCACACATCTGTGTATGATGTGGCCAGAATTCAAGCAGAGGTCAAAGTGATTACTATGAGTTATCAATGTATTTTATCCTGTGGAAGGAAATCTTTTCGTATAAAAGAAACACCAATGACATTTGCACCATCCATTTTATATTACAAGGAAGGTCCTGGTATTCTCTGCCATGACCAGATGGCCATGACCACTGAAAAAATAATCCCTACCTACCGCAAGAAATGATCCTTCTGCTATGAAAGCCAGTTTTGTGGCAGCTGCTGTGTCTAAACTGAAATGTGAATAGCTAATCCGGATAAAAAGAAATCACGAGAAAGTAGAAGAGGCTGTGTGAGAAACCAAATGCAATCCTAGAAAAAGAAAAGGAAAAGGAAAAAGAAATCATAACAGAAAACAGAGATTTAATTAAAATAGCATCTTTAAATGTCAAAAAGAACTTGACATTATTTTGTGTAATCAAAATAAACAACAAAATAGACCAAATTGCATAGAAGTCCTTTCTTGGGTTTCCAGTGACGTCACAAACCACAAAAGTCTCCACCGTATTTTAAATTACAGTATGAGGTTTTACCCTCTAGTGGGTTCTTTGGTCAAACACTACCATCTATATTAACATTTGCTACACCCATCTGCTTTGATCTGAGATTCCCTCTACGTTCAACAGACATTCACCCTGCTGCAGAACCAAAATCATTGTCATTTCAAAGGCTTGCACTCTATTTAAGCCAGTTGCAAAAATTAGCAAGTGCTGATAACTGAAGAGTCTAAAGGAAATCTGGCTGGATCTAAAAGAAATAAAGTTAGATGCATAAAACTAAAAATACAACTGAGCAACACAAGCATTTCACTTTCAAACATGGGTCATGCTAATAAGACTATGATTTCCAAATATTTAAAGATAAATGATTAAGAACCAGGAGCAAGTCATTAATCTCTAAAATAGTTGATCATGTGAAACAATTGGTCATGTGAATCTCTAAGGTACCTACAGATCTGTGATTATGAGTCTGGGAAGCCTGAGGAAGTTCTCTTGACTTCTGAGGGTAATGGACAAGCATGCCTCAGCTTCTTGGAGATTGTGTGTGTGTGAATGCTCAGTCACTCGGTTGTGCCTGACTCTGCAACACTGGACTGCAGCCCCCACCAGGCTCCTCTGTCTATGGGATTTTTCAGGCAAGAATACTCGAGTGGGTTGTCATTTCCTACTCCAGGGGATTTTCCCAACCCAGGAATAAAACCTAGATCTCTTGCATCTCCTGCATTAGCAGGCAGATTGTTTACCACTGAGCCGCCTCAATTAGCTTAAGATTCTTCAGGTCATGATAGGATTGTTGTGTGTAGATAGCAGAAAAATGGGACCATCAGACTTGCTCATACACTTTTTAAAGCTTTTAATTTTTAAAGTGATTTTGGAAAGGGAAGAGAGAGGGAGCCAACATCTGGGAAGAACAGCAGCATCTGGCGTGCAGCTGATTCTCTCACTGTGCTACTGCATTGTACAAGATGGCACATTTTGGCAAAGTTGAGACGCTTGTGTTTCCATATCCATCATCACCATGCAGTCTGAGAGCTAGAACATTCCATTCAGATATGTGGTAGCCTACAATGATCAGGCACACCAACCAAGCAGCCTCCCCAACCTGAAATCCCAGTCCTGATCTAGCCTGTGTCCCAACTCCATGAGAATTGTCACATTCCAGGCGACCAGAAGGAGACTGATTCACTGTGGGACTGATTTAGTACCAATGGCAGCCCTTGAGTGACCAGCTCAGTTATTCCTATCTAAGTCAAATGACAAATAAGCACCCTGAAGTTTCCTGAGAATACTGTCATGTGATATTTGGCCTATATAGGATTATTCTGAAATTGAATCAGTGATCTGCATTTAAGAATCAGATCACACATCAAAATCCATATGTTCGTCGTCCATAGGCGTATCCAAAACTGTGGGGCTCTGAATTGAAAGAGGACCGTTTTAAGCATAAAGAAGCTTAAGCACATGTTTGCAGCTAAGATGGCGCCTACAGGAAGAGGCAGGGCGTGATCTAAATTGTTAATTGATGGTCAAAATTTCTGATTGGTTCCCTTGGCTTCCGCGCTTGTGAATGATTGCTTGGCCTTTAGCTTGATTGGTGTAATCTATAGGAAGTCCCGTGCAAAACCCCCTTCACTTGCCTATAAAAGCTGTGGATCTTCTTCAATAAAGCGGAACTACTTCGATGGAACCCCTGTCGCGTCTGATTGTCCCCTGCCTCAGCTAGGGGGCCTGCGGGGCGGGCAGTTCAAGATTTGCCTTTCTCCGAGATCTCCCGGTTCAGCCGGGGGCAATCCCGCTGCCTTCCCTTTCTGCGGAAGGTCCCCGCAGAAGCTGGCGCCCAACGTGGGGCCTGAAGGCGAGAAAGTAGAAGGCAGCATCACCGTGCGGGTTTGAAAGAGAACCGTTGAAGCGGCCGACAGGCCTCAGTGCGGCGCCTCCCTCTAGAGGGGCATCTTCTCGGAGTAATCTGGATTTCAAGGTGAGTCTTCCCCTTTATTGTGCCACTCCCGAGAGGGTGGGGATTTAGTGTAGTCACAAAAATACTGAACACTGCTTTCCTTTGTTCCTCCTTCTTTACTTTAATTCCTACTTTCACGTTCTCTCCGATTCGAGACTTCCAGCGAACCAGTGGACAGTCTAAAAAGCAACTGATGGGTCCTGGCCAGGGCTACTCTCTGGCGGGTCCAGGAAGGCTTTAAGATAGTTTGCCCCAGTAGCGGCAGCCCGACTGGGTGGAAGCCTCTCTTTTCTATATTTCAAATTGAGGACGCGGCCTAAACCTCTCCATTGCGGGCACGGGTCAGGCATTTAAAAGCCATTAGGGCGCCTGCCACTTGAAGACTCCCATGACAGGATAAGGGGGTCACAGAACGGGCCAGAGCCTCTTAGAGCGCCTGCCCCCAGCAAGACAATGTCCGTGCATACGCTAGGGACTCCTTCACTGTTTCACAAGCACGACATGAGCCCAACTTCCCGGCCGCCACCACTCCCGTTAGGATTTTTGGTGGTTGTCCTCAGTTGTCTTTCTTTTCTGCTCTCTTTCAACGACATGGGAAACTATATCCAAGCTCTTAACAGAGCCTGGGACTCGTATATAAATGAAGACGAAATTAGCTATGATGAGCGTTTCCCCAATCACTCGGGGTCAAGACCTCAAGGCACAGGACTGCACTCCACACTCCCCCCCCCACCCCTTTAAAGAGATCACAGAGGCTCCAAGGGGAGGGAAGGCACTGGGGACCTATCCTGAAGACCCTGGGGAGCCCTCAGTGCCCTTCACGGGCCCAACCCAAGCTTTTCCTGTAAACGTTAACCCGGGGGGAAACAGACCAGACGCCTGGTATCCATGGGAGGCCAATGACCTAAAGGAGCTTAAGAAGGCGGTAGCCGAGGACGGCCCAAACTCCCCATGGGCAGAAACCATACTCCAAGGGCTAGCCCACCAACCTTGTACCACCCAAAACTGGAAGATGCTATGTAAGGCAGTACTTCCCAGTAACATTTATATCAAATGGTGTGCCGTTTTCAAAGAGGAATGCCATGCTCAAGCAGAGAGAAACCAGGCTGCCAATCCCGTCATTCCAATAACTTTCGGAATGCTATCGGGAACGGCATTGCGCCACTCCCGAGAGGGTGGGGATTTAGGGTAGTCACAAAAATACTGAACGCTGCTTTCCTTTGTTTTTCCTTCTTTACTTTAATTCCTACTTTCACGTTCTCTCCGATTCGAGACTTCCAGCGAACCGGTGGACAATCTAAAAAGCAACTGATGGGTCCTGGCCAGGGCTACTCTCTGCTGGGTCCAGGAAGGCTTTAAGACAGTCCGCCCCAGTAGCGGTAGCCCGACTGGGTGGAAGCCTCTCTTTTCTATATTTTAAATTGAGGACTCAGCCTAAACCTCTCTATTGCGGGCACGGGTCAGGCACTTTAAAGCCATTAGGGTGCCTGCCGCATGAAGACTCCCGTGACAGGATAAGGGGGTCATGGAACGGGCCAGAGCCTCTTAGAGCGCCCGTCCCCAGCAAGACAATGTCCATGCGCTAGGGACTCCTTCACTGTTTCACAAGCACGACATGAGCCCAACTTCCCGGCCGCCACCACTCCCGTTAGGATTTTTGGTGGTTGTCCTCAGTTGTCTTTCTTTTCTGCTCTCTTTCAACGACATGGGAAACTATATCCAAGCTCTTAACAGAGCCTGGGACTCGTATATAAATGAAGACGAAATTAGCTATGATGAGCGTTTCCCCAATCACTCGGGGTCAAGACCTCAAGGCACAGGACTGCACTCCACACTCCCCCCCCCACCCCTTTAAAGAGATCACAGAGGCTCCAAGGGGAGGGAAGGCACTGGGGACCTATCCTGAAGACCCTGGGGAGCCCTCAGTGCCCTTCACGGGCCCAACCCAAGCTTTTCCTGTAAACGTTAACCCGGGGGGAAACAGACCAGACGCCTGGTATCCATGGGAGGCCAATGACCTAAAGGAGCTTAAGAAGGCGGTAGCCGAGGACGGCCCAAACTCCCCATGGGCAGAAACCATACTCCAAGGGCTAGCCCACCAACCTTGTACCACCCAAAACTGGAAGATGCTATGTAAGGCAGTACTTCCCAGTAACATTTATATCAAATGGTGTGCCGTTTTCAAAGAGGAATGCCATGCTCAAGCAGAGAGAAACCAGGCTGCCAATCCCGTCATTCCAATAACTTTCGGAATGCTATCGGGAACGGCAGATCGATGGAGCACTGGTATTCAGCAGGCCGCCATCCCTGCCCCTTATCAAGACCAAGTACGGTCTATATGTCTGGCTGCCTGGAAAAAACTTGCTGAGGGCCCTACTGAACCCCCCATATCAGGTATAACACAAAAGAATAGCGAAGACCTTGCCACTTTTGTAGATCGTGTAGAAAAGAGCCTCCAGAGAAAGTTCCCTCCAGGGCCTTTAAGAGATCAGTTCCTCAGAATGTTAGTTTGGGAGAGAATGAATACAGACCATAAATTGGCCTGCGCAGGACAAAAAGATCGTTCCATTGAGCGATGGATTGTGTGCTCTAAAGATATAGGCACACAAAGCCACCAAGCCCGCTCTATCACCAATGCCCTTCAGGCTCAAACTGAGGCTCTCTGAGGCAATGACTAAAGCCTTATCCACTGCAATGGTTACGGGCAGGGCCTTGTCCCAGCCCCACCCCCACCCGAATCAGGCCACTGCTTTAACTGAGGCCAACCGGGGCACTTTAAAAGAGAGTGTCCCTAAGGAGATTAAAAAAAACCCACCGATACACCCCTGAAAGAAATCAGGGTGGGGCAAGACTCTGTGCTCTGGGGGAAACTGGTGGAACAGGTCTTTAGATAGGTAAATGACTTTTAGAAAGAGCCTTTTTATCTCAATCCCTACATCTCCTCACAACTAAAAAAGTGCTAAAATCCTTCATGAAGATCACATCCTCAAGTCAGGCACAAACCATTTGTAAAACAAAAGCCTTTAAAAAAAAAAACCCCTTTCTTTGACATTTAAATTTCCCCCACACTGAAACCCTTGTGTTGACTTTCTTCCCCTAACTCTTTGGAGCAGTCTCTTAGAGCTATCTGGGGTGCTGCCTCCAGGGCTGCAGTCCTAATTTTACCTCAAATAAAACTTAACCCACAGATCCCCTTCAAAGATTTGAAGAAAACTGTACAGACTTAAAAGTCTTGCCTCCCTCACTCACAAGTTCCTCCCTTACAATCTCCAGGAGTATACCCTCGGGGACTGAGGCCTAATATGTTGTGGCAGACAGATGTCACTCACTTTTCTCCCTTTAAAAAACTCAAGTACATTTGTATCCATTGATACTTATTCCCATGCCTGCTGGGCTCCCACTCAGGAGAAAAAGCAAAACATGCCCAGAGACTTAACAATGCTGAGGGCCCTACTGAACCCCTATATCAGGTATAACACAAAAGAATAGCGAAGACCTTGCCACTTTTGTAGATCGTGTAGAAAAGAGCCTCCAGAGAAAGTTCCCTCCAGGGCCTTTAAGAGATCAGTTCCTCAGAATGTTAGTTTGGGAGAGAATGAATACAGACCATAAATTGGCCTGCGCAGGACAAAAAGATCGTTCCATTGAGCGATGGATTGTGTGCTCTAAAGATATAGGCACACAAAGCCACCAAGCCCGCTCTATCACCAATGCCCTTCAGGCTCAAACTGAGGCTCTCTGAGGCAATGACTAAAGCCTTATCCACTGCAATGGTTACGGGCAGGGCCTTGTCCCAGCCCCACCCCCCCACCCGAATCAGGCCACTGCTTTAACTGAGGCCAACCGGGGCACTTTAAGAGAGAGTGTCCCCTAAGGAGATTAAAAAAAAATCCCACCGATACACCCCCTGAAAGAAATCAGGGTGGGGCAAGACTCTGTGCTCTGGGGAATCTGGTGGAACAGGTCTTTAGATAGGTAAATGACTTTTAGAAAGAGCCTTTTTATCTCAATCCCTACATCTCCTCACAACTAAAAAAGTGCTAAAATCCTTCATGAAGATCACATCCTCAAGTCAGGCACAAACCATTTGTAAAACAAAAGCCTTTAAAAAAAAAAACCCCTTTCTTTGACATTTAAATTTCCCCCACACTGAAACCCTTGTGTTGACTTTCTTCCCCTAACTCTTTGGAGCAGTCTCTTAGAGCTATCTGGGGTGCTGCCTCCAGGGCTGCAGTCCTAATTTTACCTCAAATAAAACTTAACCCACAGATCCCCTTCAAAGATTTGAAGAAAACTGTACAGACTTAAAAGTCTTGCCTCCCTCACTCACAAGTTCCTCCCTTACAATCTCCAGGAGTATACCCTCGGGGACTGAGGCCTAATATGTTGTGGCAGACAGATGTCACTCACTTTTCTCCCTTTAAAAAACTCAAGTACATTTTTGTATCCATTGATACTTATTCCCATGCCTGCTGGGCTACAGCCCACTCAGGAGAAAAAGCAAAACATGCCCAGAGTCATTTCTTACAATGCTTTGCAACTCTGGGTCTACCTTATCAGATAAAAACAGACAATGGTCCCTGCTTTGTTAGCAGAAATTTACAAAACTTCTTTCAACTATGGCACATCCACCACACCACAGGGATCCCATACAACCCTCAAGGACAGGCCATAATTGAACGTCATCATCAAAACTTAAAGGCCCAATTACAAAAACAAGAAGGGGGAATAAGCCCTCACCAGCAACTTGGAATGGCACTCTTTACTGTAAATATTTTAAACTTTTCAAAAAATGAACTGATGGCACCCTTTCAAAAACACTGGTCCAACCAAGAAATAAAACCTGAAATACACGTGAGATGGAAGGACCCCATCACTGGCCAATGGAAGGGGCCTGATCCACTCCTTACTATGGGGAGAGGATTTGGGTGCATATTCCCCATTGGGGAACCCAGCCCTATATAGGTACTGGCGAGAAATCTTAAATTTATGCCACAAAACAAGGATCAAACCTTAGAATCTGCTGCAGATAAAATATGACCATACATCAGGCCCAAGAACAGAAAGTTCTTGAGGCATCTCTCTCTCTTTCTCTCCTTAATAGGTACAACAGTAACAACATCCGTGCTCAGAGTTCAACAAATGCACACCATCACGGCAGTAAACAATATCCACCGCCTCTGCCCAGGGACTTCAGACCAGCCTACACCAACTTGAACACCTGAGGACTGCCATAACAGGACTCCAGCAACAGCTTGATCTACACGCCAGAGCTGTCGATATTAAGCGTTCTGGCACGCTTGGACTGTGACGTGAAAAATCCCCGCTTTTGCCTGACAAAAGGGGGTTAATGACTTTTGGCTATGGATACAAAGCCCTTTCACCTGGTTTAAAATGCTTTCTGTTTGTTTTGTTGTCTTGCTAGCTGTACTGTTTAAGGTCAAGGCGTTATAGCCCGCAATGTTACTAAAGCCCCACCTTGGACAAAACCTGGGTCGATAGGGCCCTCAAGAAATTTAAAAACCCCAGGAGTACTTTATGTGTACAGATGTCACTCACTTTTCTCCCTTTAAAAAACTCAAGTACATTTTTGTATCCATTGATACTTATTCCCATGCCTGCTGGGCTACAGCCCACTCAGGAGAAAAAGCAAAACATGCCCAGAGTCATTTCTTACAATGCTTTGCAACTCTGGGTCTACCTTATCAGATAAAAACAGACAATGGTCCCTGCTTTGTTAGCAGAAATTTACAAAACTTCTTTCAACTATGGCACATCCACCACACCACAGGGATCCCATACAACCCTCAAGGACAGGCCATAATTGAACGTCATCATCAAAACTTAAAGGCCCAATTACAAAAACAAGAAGGGGGAATAAGCCCTCACCAGCAACTTGGAATGGCACTCTTTACTGTAAATATTTTAAACTTTTCAAAAAATGAACTGATGGCACCCTTTCAAAAACACTGGTCCAACCAAGAAATAAAACCTGAAATACACGTGAGATGGAAGGACCCCATCACTGGCCAATGGAAGGGGCCTGATCCACTCCTTACTATGGGGAGAGGATTTGGGTGCATATTCCCCATTGGGGAACCCAGCCCTATATAGGTACTGGCGAGAAATCTTAAATTTATGCCACAAAACAAGGATCAAACCTTAGAATCTGCTGCAGATAAAATATGACCATACATCAGGCCCAAGAACAGAAAGTTCTTGAGGCATCTCTCTCTCTTTCTCTCCTTAATAGGTACAACAGTAACAACATCCGTGCTCAGAGTTCAACAAATGCACACCATCACGGCAGTAAACAATATCCACCGCCTCTGCCCAGGGACTTCAGACCAGCCTACACCAACTTGAACACCTGAGGACTGCCATAACAGGACTCCAGCAACAGCTTGATCTACACGCCAGAGCTGTCGATATTAAGCGTTCTGGCACGCTTGGACTGTGACGTGAAAAATCCCCGCTTTTGCCTGACAAAAGGGGGTTAATGACTTTTGGCTATGGATACAAAGCCCTTTCACCTGGTTTAAAAATGCTTTCTGTTTGTTTTTGTTGTCTTGCTAGCTGTACTGTTTAAGGTCAAGGGCGTTATAGCCCGCAATAGACAGTTACAACAAAATTATGCTTGCTCAGAAGGGGAGCCCCACCTTGGACAAAACCCCTGGGTCGATAGGGCCCCTCAAGAAATCACTTGAGACATATAATGAGGCCTTTGAATGAAGAACGCTCTAAAAACTCCGTCCAGCCCCCGCGAAATGGCTGGTTACCAGTGACGGGTAAGAGGACACCACTGCAGAGCAGGCCTAAGACAGGAGGGCCGCCACAGCTGCTGCCTGATCCCACGACGGGCTCTGCCTGAATAGTGCTCTGTCCCGACCTAAGACAGGCACAGCCGCAAGGGAGAGCGGACGAGGCTAGAGGCTGGCCACCTCTTAGCTCTACGCGTTGCCTCAACAAAAGTCTCTTAATTTTAAAATAAAAGAGGGGCAGATGTGGGGCTCTGAATTGAAAGAGGACCGTTTTAAGCATAAAGAAGCTTAAGCACATGCTTGCAGCTAAGATGGCGCCTACAGGAAGAGACAGGGCGTGATCTAAATTGTTAATTGATGGTCAAAATTTCTGATTGGTTCCCTTGGCTTCCGCGCTCGTGAATGATTGCTTGGCCTTTAGCTTGATTGGTGTAATCTATAGGAAGTCCGTGCAAAACCCCTTCACTTGCCTATAAAAGCTGTGGATCTTCTTCAATAAAGCGGAACTACTTCGAAGGAACCCCTGTCGCGTCTGATTGTTTCCTCCCTCAGCCAGGGGCCTGTGGGTCGGGAAGTTCAAGATTTGCCTTTCTCCGAGATCTCCCGGTTCAGCCGGGGGCAATCCCGCTGCCTTCCCTTTCTGCAGAAGGTCCCCGCACAAAACCACGGGGTTCCTCTTCTCAGCTGGCAACAAAGGACTCAATGAGGTAAGGCCCCGGATGGTCAGACCAGCCTACACCAACTTGAACACCTGAGGACTGCCATAACAGGACTCCAGCAACAGCTTGATCTACGCCAGAGCTGTCGATATTAAGCGTTCTGGCACGCTTGGACTGTGACGTGAAAATCCCGCTTTTGCCTGACAAAAGGGGTTAATGACTTTTGGCTATGGATACAAAGCCCTTTCACCTGGTTTAAAAATGCTTTCTGTTTGTTTTTGTTGTCTTGCTAGCTGTACTGTTTAAGGTCAAGGGCGTTATAGCCCGCAATAGACAGTTACAACAAAATTATGCTTGCTCAGAAGGGGAGCCCCACCTTGGACAAAACCCCTGGGTCGATAGGGCCCCTCAAGAAATCACTTGAGACATATAATGAGGCCTTTGAATGAAGAACGCTCTAAAAACTCCGTCCAGCCCCCGCGAAATGGCTGGTTACCAGTGACGGGTAAGAGGACACCACTGCAGAGCAGGCCTAAGACAGGAGGGCCGCCACAGCTGCTGCCTGATCCCACGACGGGCTCTGCCTGAATAGTGCTCTGTCCCGACCTAAGACAGGCACAGCCGCAAGGGAGAGCGGACGAGGCTAGAGGCTGGCCACCTCTTAGCTCTACGCGTTGCCTCAACAAAAGTCTCTTAATTTTAAAATAAAAGAGGGGCAGATGTGGGGCTCTGAATTGAAAGAGGACCGTTTTAAGCATAAAGAAGCTTAAGCACATGCTTGCAGCTAAGATGGCGCCTACAGGAAGAGACAGGGCGTGATCTAAATTGTTAATTGATGGTCAAAATTTCTGATTGGTTCCCTTGGCTTCCGCGCTCGTGAATGATTGCTTGGCCTTTAGCTTGATTGGTGTAATCTATAGGAAGTCCCGTGCAAAACCCCCTTCACTTGCCTATAAAAGCTGTGGATCTTCTTCAATAAAGCGGAACTACTTCGAAGGAACCCCTGTCGCGTCTGATTGTTTCCTCCCTCAGCCAGGGGCCTGTGGGTCGGGAAGTTCAAGATTTGCCTTTCTCCGAGATCTCCCGGTTCAGCCGGGGGCAATCCCGCTGCCTTCCCTTTCTGCAGAAGGTCCCCGCACAAAACCACGGGGTTCCTCTTCTCAGCTGGCAACAAAGGACTCAAGGAGGTAAGGACTCTCACTGAGATGGACTTTCTTCTCAAATTTGTCACAGTCCTACCTGACCCACTTCACTTCATAAGTTCTCTGCCTGGTTCCCAGAGGTATTTGAGAATGACCATTGACTCGAAGCTCTAAATAGAATTGGAAGCCTTCTATAGGCCTTGCAACTGCCAGGATGCAACTGCCTCAGGATCTA
Source organism: Tragulus kanchil (assembly GCA_022376925.1). Lineage (NCBI taxonomy): Eukaryota > Metazoa > Chordata > Mammalia > Artiodactyla > Tragulidae > Tragulus > Tragulus kanchil. Next base: position 149,434,186 of record JAIOJX010000024.1, read on the forward strand.
AGGGGATACCCTAGCATCTAATCATGACGCTGATCTAACAAGACCCCTGAAAGCCAAATGATGGAAGGAGGCTGGCTAGCTCAGTGCTAGCAAACAGGTTAGAGGTCCTTACAGCACTGACAAGGAATTGGGGCCAGGTTAGAAGCACTGCTTCAGTACTGAAATTGTTTTTCAACTATCCTACTTTGCCATTCATGGCATGTAAATGCCCTTTTATAAGGTATCATGTTGATGTTAATTAGCCAATGACCACATGGGGACATTCCAACAAAACAAAAGAATATTTCAGCCTACCTAAAAAATTCAAATGGGGCTGCACAAAACTAAATCCTTTCTAGATCCTACAATTCTCTTCCACAAAAATAAACCCAGTTCCATGGAGAATATTATCAGTCACAAAGATCCTGATTTAAGCAAAGCTTAGTAAAAGATTCTTACATTCCCGAAACTCGTATTGGCTCATTTCAGTGAAATTACATTTGTTTCCGGCTTCCCAGATGGTGCAAGTGGTAAAGCACCCTCCTGCCAATGCAGGAGAAATAAGAGATGCAGGTTCAGTTCCTGGGTCTGGAAGGTCCCCTGGGCAGGGCAACCCACTGCAGTATTGCGCTGAGAATCTCATCAGTAGGGGAGCCTGAAGGACTACAGTCCAAAAGGTCGCAAAGAGTTGGACACGACTGAAGCGACTAAGCACAGGCACGTTTGTTTTTCTGTAGTGCTGTTTCCGGTGTGTGACGGTCGTCAGCCTGAATACCAGTCTTACTAGTGGGAATGGGTTCTGGTACACTTCAACTTTTATGTTAGTACAATACATCCCATTAAAGAGCGTATGCTTTGTTACCCTTTTCTGAACTATGCCAAAGCCTCTTCAATCTCTTACAAGTTAAGTGAAAAACAGAACTGTGCTTGGAGCTCCTGCTTAACGCTTCCTGGTGAAAGTCAGGAGATGTGAATAGTGTTTGTGGAAGATGTTATTCAAGTAGGAGGCAATAAATCCCAGGGATATCCTCGAAACTACAGGAAGCAAAGTTACACCCTCAATTTATGCCCCTCCTTCAGTTTGCCAGAAGAATTCAGCGAGAGAAATGACACTGCCAACTTTTATTTTCTTTAAGCCGAGTGTTAACAAGCTCTGAAGTAAGGGTTAAAGCTGTGGATATTCTCTAAATTACAGAAGAGTTCATGGGCTGACATATAAGGACTCGAGTTTATAATGCAGAGAAACTATAGCAATCCTTGATACCTGAGAGTTCTTGAGTATGAAATGCAAACTGCTTTTTCTCCTTCAGTTGGATTTAAAGGAAAGTAGGGAGGAAGTTAAAGCACTTTCAACAATAAGAAAGTGTTCTGATTACTTGGCTCCAAGTAAAAGTTTCCTGCCAGTTTCCAGCACATTTTTAATCAATAATGAAGTACAAAGTCAAAATTGAATTTACTGTGGTAACACTGGAACACAATTCCTTATGAGTCAAAATTTTGCAAACCACCTAATAATATCAGCCAAGATGCCAGACTCGACCCTGACATGACGCAAGGCAGTTGTGCTGACCTGAAAATTGCCCTAACCAGAGAAGAAATCGACATTCAGTCATTTCGTGGTTTTTCAGTGAAATTCATTTCTTATGTGCTTTGGGTTTTTTTCAGTGTTTAATTTCTCCAAGTTCTCCACAGACTTATTCTACTAGGTAAAAATTATGTGTCAATAATTGTTTCTTTTAAGACTCTAATAAAATCATCTAGCACTGCTCAAAAGTGGAAGGACTACAGTCCAAAAGGTCGCAAAGAGTTGGACACGACTGAAGCGGCTAAGCACAGGCACGTTTGTTTCTGTAGTGCTGTTTCCGGTGTGTGACGGTCGTCAGCCTGAATACCAGTCTTACTAGTGGGAATGGGTTCTGGTACACTTCAACTTTTATGTTAGTACAATACATCCCATTAAAGAGCGTATGCTTTGTTACCCTTTTCTGAACTATGCCAAAGCCTCTTCAATCTCTTACAAGTTAAGTGAAAAACAGAACTGTGCTTGGAGCTCCTGCTTAACGCTTCCTGGTGAAAGTCAGGAGATGTGAATAGTGTTTGTGGAAGATGTTATTCAAGTAGGAGGCAATAAATCCCAGGGATATCCTCGAAACTACAGGAAGCAAAGTTACACCCTCAATTTATGCCCCTCCTTCAGTTTGCCAGAAGAATTCAGCGAGAGAAATGACACTGCCAACTTTTATTTTCTTTAAGCCGAGTGTTAACAAGCTCTGAAGTAAGGGTTAAAGCTGTGGATATTCTCTAAATTACAGAAGAGTTCATGGGCTGACATATAAGGACTCGAGTTTATAATGCAGAGAAACTATAGCAATCCTTGATACCTGAGAGTTCTTGAGTATGAAATGCAAACTGCTTTTTCTCCTTCAGTTGGATTTAAAGGAAAGTAGGGAGGAAGTTAAAGCACTTTCAACAATAAGAAAGTGTTCTGATTACTTGGCTCCAAGTAAAAGTTTCCTGCCAGTTTCCAGCACATTTTTAATCAATAATGAAGTACAAAGTCAAAATTGAATTTACTGTGGTAACACTGGAACACAATTCCTTATGAGTCAAAATTTTGCAAACCACCTAATAATATCAGCCAAGATGCCAGACTCGACCCTGACATGACGCAAGGCAGTTGTGCTGACCTGAAAATTGCCCTAACCAGAGAAGAAATCGACATTCAGTCATTTCGTGGTTTTTCAGTGAAATTCATTTCTTATGTGCTTTGGGTTTTTTTCAGTGTTTAATTTCTCCAAGTTCTCCACAGACTTATTCTACTAGGTAAAAATTATGTGTCAATAATTGTTTCTTTTAAGACTCTAATAAAATCATCTAGCACTGCCAAAAATCCACTTTTCTATAAATCAAGAAAGCCTATTTTAAAACACAAAGAAAAACAATTGTCCATACCTTAATTTAAAATTACTTTAAGTTTCCAATGTAGAGCATTGTGTTAATATATTTATTCTAAGTCTTTGCTTTAGGGAGGAATTAGTTAATTCATTCCTTTTTTTTCTTTTTTTTTGAGAAGACAAACAAAAGATGAAACAATTTTTCCCCCTCTAGTGGAAATCTGGTATATATTTAGGCAACCAAAATCCCATACTGCTGGCAATTAGTTGCTGTGTGGTTTAGGTATTAACACAGACTTCATTAGTATTTAGCCTAGACTTGTGAGAATATCCAGCACTGATCTGTTTACAAATCTAATAGCCTGACGAGGATAGAAAGATACCAAATAAACAGCCACAGAAATCTGAATCTGCTAATCTTCCAGGCTCCATATTCCTTGGCACAGCCACTGTCCCTGTAGAACCCATTTAAGGGAAGGAGAGTGTAACCCAAATATCTCTTTTACTTTTCCTTTGGTAACAAATCCAGTAGTTGAACTGCTTGTATTGAATTCTCTCGAAAGATAAAAGAGAATGGAAATGTATTTGACAGAAATCACCTACAAATGTTTCAATTACTTCAACCCATTTCAGTTTTTGTTTCTTAGGATCACAATTCAAAAATAACTGATTGGGACTTCTCTGGAAGTCCAATGGTTAAGACTCTACAGTTTCAATGCAAGGGGTGAGGATTCAATCCCTGGTCAGGAAACTAAGGTCCCACATACTGCCTAGAGCAGCCAAAAATTTTTAAAAAGAAAAAAAAAAACTGATTATGCAAAAAACACTGTATAAGCATAATTTTTCAAATAAAAACTGATACAATGAATATATAAAATGAGATAATGTATATTAAATTGCTTTTCAAACTATGTTGTTCAAGGGGTCATTTTGCCCCTTTAAATTAGGAGATTCTTGGGGTATGTCTTCTAAATTCTTTGTAACTGCAACCCCTACTACAATGCTTATGATAGAATGACAGTTCAGCTGGGGAAAGTACTGACAGAAAATGCTCAGATAATTAAGGCAAAGGATTTTATACATCGAATAATCCAGGTAATTCTTTAACGCCCTAAATTCACATTGCACGTGTGAATGGGAATATGAACATTGTGTTTTTCTAAATGTTGCTCTAACCAGCATCTAGACAAGGAAGAGAAACCAAGAACTATTTCTGCAGGTGGCCACTGAAGCTAACTGAGGCAGAACAGCATGTGAGAGACCTAACCACTATTTCTGGTGCCGCAAAACCCTGCAGAAACTGGGTAAGTGAAGAATCTCGAGGCATGTGATAAGTTAACGCCTTTACAAGTGATTTAGCACTAGTCTTTTCTTATTTTAGGACATCTTTACTAGTGATTTAAATTTGTTTATCCCTGAAATGTCTAGACAGACACAGAGAAATTAGAAAGATGTTTTCCTTTGTAGAAAAGAATGAAACCACCCACTTCTGCCACCAATAGACTTCTGAGGGGTAGATCTGATCATGATGGGTGGGCATCTGAGCTATCAGCAGTTTCAGTGGAAGTGATAGGTAAGACTGGGGTGTGGAGTCCTTGGGAGCTAGCCTCAGCTCCCTGGAATGAGTAGTCACGGAAACATACAGCACACAAAGGACTTACCTACATCTCTTTCTCTCGTCCTCTAGAGGATTCGTGATTGCTCACTTTTAGATAAACTTGTTCACGATATTGATAATTAAGGATGCATCATGTTTCCCTTTGAGTTACGCATTTCCCCTCCTTTTGTTTGCATCCAGCTTAAATAAGCACACCACATGTATTCAAATGTAGACTTCATTTGCCCATTTCACCCAAGGGGTTCCACCCAACAGAGTCACATCAGGGCTCTAGAAAGAAAAGCACAAAGTGAAGTGAGACAGAAACTAAAAATAGTGTTGAATGCTTTGATTTCACATGAGACCTAGAGCAACTTGAGAAACTAAATACAAGGGATGGAATGTACAACATGGTGTATGTTAACACTGCCATATGTTATATAGGAAAGTTGTTAAGAGAGGAAGTCCTAGGAGTTCTCATCATGAGGAATTTTTTTCTATGTCTTTAATTCGGTACCTATATGAAATGATGAATGCTCACTAGACTTACTGTGACACTTATTTCATGATGTATGGAAGTCAAATAATTAAGGCAAAGGATTTTATACATCGAATAATCCAGGTAATTCTTTAACGCCCTAAATTCACATTGCACGTGTGAATGGGAATATGAACATTGTGTTTTTCTAAATGTTGCTCTAACCAGCATCTAGACAAGGAAGAGAAACCAAGAACTATTTCTGCAGGTGGCCACTGAAGCTAACTGAGGCAGAACAGCATGTGAGAGACCTAACCACTATTTCTGGTGCCGCAAAACCCTGCAGAAACTGGGTAAGTGAAGAATCTCGAGGCATGTGATAAGTTAACGCCTTTACAAGTGATTTAGCACTAGTCTTTTCTTATTTTAGGACATCTTTACTAGTGATTTAAATTTGTTTATCCCTGAAATGTCTAGACAGACACAGAGAAATTAGAAAGATGTTTTCCTTTGTAGAAAAGAATGAAACCACCCACTTCTGCCACCAATAGACTTCTGAGGGGTAGATCTGATCATGATGGGTGGGCATCTGAGCTATCAGCAGTTTCAGTGGAAGTGATAGGTAAGACTGGGGTGTGGAGTCCTTGGGAGCTAGCCTCAGCTCCCTGGAATGAGTAGTCACGGAAACATACAGCACACAAAGGACTTACCTACATCTCTTTCTCTCGTCCTCTAGAGGATTCGTGATTGCTCACTTTTAGATAAACTTGTTCACGATATTGATAATTAAGGATGCATCATGTTTCCCTTTGAGTTACGCATTTCCCCTCCTTTTGTTTGCATCCAGCTTAAATAAGCACACCACATGTATTCAAATGTAGACTTCATTTGCCCATTTCACCCAAGGGGTTCCACCCAACAGAGTCACATCAGGGCTCTAGAAAGAAAAGCACAAAGTGAAGTGAGACAGAAACTAAAAATAGTGTTGAATGCTTTGATTTCACATGAGACCTAGAGCAACTTGAGAAACTAAATACAAGGGATGGAATGTACAACATGGTGTATGTTAACACTGCCATATGTTATATAGGAAAGTTGTTAAGAGAGGAAGTCCTAGGAGTTCTCATCATGAGGAATTTTTTTCTATGTCTTTAATTCGGTACCTATATGAAATGATGAATGCTCACTAGACTTACTGTGACACTTATTTCATGATGTATGGAAGTCAAATAATTATGTGGTACTGGATGTCACCTATATTTCGAAAAAACTAGAAGAAACAAATTGAATACCAATTCTGACATTTACAACAGAATCCAGTAACATAAAGGGCTTCTCTCTGGTTCAAATCTAAAAGTTAATTCCCCGTTATTTAACTTTAAGTTATTTAGAGATGTTGGTGAAATAAAAGCCATGGCACACAGCCGAGGGCAAGCATTCTTGTTGAAGGGATGGGTGTGTGGCTGAGTGCACCCATCAAGAAGGAAACATGAAGGGAGCGGGAAGCATGAGCTACATCAGTGCTTCCTCCAGAGTTGTTCTTTCTGTCTTGGCTTCAAGCAACAGAAAAGTGTAGCCATAATTGGATTTGAGCTCGAGGGAAGCAGATGAGCAAGTCAGCACTAGAAGCCCTGTCCCTTCTTCTCTATTCCCATTCCTCTAGCCTGGCCCAGAAGTTCTGCAGCATTCCCTCTGCCCAGCTGCTCCCAGGGCCAGGGAAGGAAGGAATCCTTAGACAGGGCTGAGCTCAGGCAAACAAACTAGCTAGCTGCAACATGCTTATAAAGCCTTCAAAACCACGAGCTTAGTGGATAAACGACTAGGTCCTACTATATAAAACAGGCAACTGTATTCAGTAGATTAAAGAATATTTTGAAGGAAATTAACAAAATATTGTAAACCAACTTTAATAATGCATATATGTGTACACACACACACACATATGTATATATAGGGAGAACATGACCTTATCTATTTTTTTGTGTATTTCTGCCTACTAGTGATACTTCTAACAATGCAGATCTTGCACCCAACAGAGTCACATCAGGGCTTGGGGTGATTTTTCACATGAGACCTAGAGCAACTTGAGAAACTAAATACAAGGGATGGAATGTACAACATGGTGTATGTTAACACTGCCATATGTTATATAGGAAAGTTGTTAAGAGAGGAAGTCCTAGGAGTTCTCATCATGAGGAATTTTTTTCTATGTCTTTAATTCGGTACCTATATGAAATGATGAATGCTCACTAGACTTACTGTGACACTTATTTCATGATGTATGGAAGTCAAATAATTATGTGGTACTGGATGTCACCTATATTTCGAAAAAACTAGAAGAAACAAATTGAATACCAATTCTGACATTTACAACAGAATCCAGTAACATAAAGGGCTTCTCTCTGGTTCAAATCTAAAAGTTAATTCCCCGTTATTTAACTTTAAGTTATTTAGAGATGTTGGTGAAATAAAAGCCATGGCACACAGCCGAGGGCAAGCATTCTTGTTGAAGGGATGGGTGTGTGGCTGAGTGCACCCATCAAGAAGGAAACATGAAGGGAGCGGGAAGCATGAGCTACATCAGTGCTTCCTCCAGAGTTGTTCTTTCTGTCTTGGCTTCAAGCAACAGAAAAGTGTAGCCATAATTGGATTTGAGCTCGAGGGAAGCAGATGAGCAAGTCAGCACTAGAAGCCCTGTCCCTTCTTCTCTATTCCCATTCCTCTAGCCTGGCCCAGAAGTTCTGCAGCATTCCCTCTGCCCAGCTGCTCCCAGGGCCAGGGAAGGAAGGAATCCTTAGACAGGGCTGAGCTCAGGCAAACAAACTAGCTAGCTGCAACATGCTTATAAAGCCTTCAAAACCACGAGCTTAGTGGATAAACGACTAGGTCCTACTATATAAAACAGGCAACTGTATTCAGTAGATTAAAGAATATTTTGAAGGAAATTAACAAAATATTGTAAACCAACTTTAATAATGCATATATGTGTACACACACACACACATATGTATATATAGGGAGAACATGACCTTATCTATTTTTTTGTGTATTTCTGCCTACTAGTGATACTTCTAACAATGCAGATCTTGCACCCAAGACAAGGTGTTACCATGTGACTGACTCTCTTTCACAGGTTTGGTCAGGGGGGTTGGTACACTCAAGTTTGTCTTTCACCAAACTAACATGTTTCAATATCCTTGTCAGTGTGTAAAAGTTCACTCTTCGTTAGGTGGTTTATGATGCAACCTATACACTTAAGACTGAAGTCTGACTGTTAATAAACTTTCATTGTGAGAGTTTCAATTGTAACCCTAGAGTTTTTCAAGGCACAGAAATTCTTCAGAGATTACAAATACCAAAATCAGGCCAAATTCTCATCCTATAGAAGCAAAGAGAGTATCATCAGGTCACAGTTATTTAGCATTTTAATGGTTTGGTTCTGGGACCTTAGAGAATACTAAAAAAGCTCGTGTTCCTTCTGTAGAATACTTTGGGACTTTTGCCACATTCCACTGAACTCTTTGAAAACTTGTTCCATAACTTCACAAAGACCCTCAGAGCCTCAGAGCCCTCGTATTCAGAAGTAGAATGTTACCCTCTTGATTTCTTTTTTTAATTTCACAAGTCTTGAGAATATGGTTGGATAAGTTTAGACAAATGCACACACACCAGGTAATCGACACCTTACAACATTAAGATGGAGAACATTACTAACAACCTAGAAAGCTCCCTCACATTCCTTTTCAGTTTATCCTCCTCCCTAGGGCAACCACTGTTGTGATGACTTCTATCTTCATAGACAAGTTTTGTCTGTTTTAAATTGCACATAAGGGACTTCCCTGGTGACTCAGTCATTAGGACTCTATGCTTCCAATGCAGAGGACCCAGGTTCAATCCCTGGTCAGGGACTTCCCTGGGTGACTTCAAGCAACTTCAAAACCACGAGCTTAGTGGATAAACGACTAGGTCCTACTATATAAAACAGGCAACTGTATTCAGTAGATTAAAGAATATTTTGAAGGAAATTAACAAAATATTGTAAACCAACTTTAATAATGCATATATGTGTACACACACACACACATATGTATATATAGGGAGAACATGACCTTATCTATTTTTTTGTGTATTTCTGCCTACTAGTGATACTTCTAACAATGCAGATCTTGCACCCAAGACAAGGTGTTACCATGTGACTGACTCTCTTTCACAGGTTTGGTCAGGGGGGTTGGTACACTCAAGTTTGTCTTTCACCAAACTAACATGTTTCAATATCCTTGTCAGTGTGTAAAAGTTCACTCTTCGTTAGGTGGTTTATGATGCAACCTATACACTTAAGACTGAAGTCTGACTGTTAATAAACTTTCATTGTGAGAGTTTCAATTGTAACCCTAGAGTTTTTCAAGGCACAGAAATTCTTCAGAGATTACAAATACCAAAATCAGGCCAAATTCTCATCCTATAGAAGCAAAGAGAGTATCATCAGGTCACAGTTATTTAGCATTTTAATGGTTTGGTTCTGGGACCTTAGAGAATACTAAAAAAGCTCGTGTTCCTTCTGTAGAATACTTTGGGACTTTTGCCACATTCCACTGAACTCTTTGAAAACTTGTTCCATAACTTCACAAAGACCCTCAGAGCCTCAGAGCCCTCGTATTCAGAAGTAGAATGTTACCCTCTTGATTTCTTTTTTTAATTTCACAAGTCTTGAGAATATGGTTGGATAAGTTTAGACAAATGCACACACACCAGGTAATCGACACCTTACAACATTAAGATGGAGAACATTACTAACAACCTAGAAAGCTCCCTCACATTCCTTTTCAGTTTATCCTCCTCCCTAGGGCAACCACTGTTGTGATGACTTCTATCTTCATAGACAAGTTTTGTCTGTTTTAAATTGCACATAAGGGACTTCCCTGGTGACTCAGTCATTAGGACTCTATGCTTCCAATGCAGAGGACCCAGGTTCAATCCCTGGTCAGGGAACTGGATCCTACATGCTACCACTAAGACCCAGAGTAGCCAAATAAATAAGAATAAACATTAAAAAAAAGTTCACATAAATGGAATCATGCAGTATGTTCTCTTTTGTGGCTGGTTTTTTTGGCTCAGTGCAATGATTTTGAGATATGTGCCGATCGTTGCAAATAGGAGTAATAGTACCTTTTTAAATTGCTGAATAGTATTCCATTCTATGAATTTACCACAATGCATCTATCCATTATTAATTAACACAGAAATGGGTTGGGCACATGCTGGTGGTTCAATAAAACAAATGCAGCAATTTCTGTTCTTTCAAATTTGCAATTTCTACTTGACTTTTGCTAGTGATTATAACCAGAGTTAAATCTGATTTGTAATCCTTCAATCCTCAAAGAGAGCGTGGAAAAAGCCAGGAATCTCTTCAGAGTCTGAGGAATCTGAGCAGAAATAAGGAGTAAGAGACAGGAGGTATTAAGGGAGATAGCTTCAACGTGAACCAAATTTGCTCTAGGTCCTGGCTCTTGTCAAGGATTGTGAAAAGACTGAATTAACTGCAGGTATAACCCTAACCATCTCTCAGTGTTATCTTTCTCTTATCTTTCCTAGCCCTCTGACCACTGGTTAAGAATTCTTTTCCTCTGCCGACAATCTAAAGACTTTCAGCTATTCAAGAAAGCCATGATTACTTGGGTAGTCTGTAGCGTCAGTTAGAGCCTGTGAAGGCAATGGTGTATACCAAAAGGTATTTGAGTCCCCTTCCTTGTGACCAAGCACACGTCAGAAAAGCAGGAAGGAAGTCTGGAGGAAATTATGTAATTTATTATGATTTCTCTTCACCGAGAGCTCACTATGTCCACAGGGAAAGAATAGTAGTTCCTATAAAGGTTCCTTTTGGTTATTTGTGATTCCTCCCTCAAGATCTTTAAAACCTATTTTGAGAAAGCATAGACAAATCTAGTTTTACCTCATTTGTTGGGAAATAAATGAGATCAATCTTATATGACCTAATTTAGTTAGGTTCTGCAAGAAATGTTTTTCCAGATGTGAATAAACTAAGATTTTAAAAAAAAAAAATAGCTAAACACTATACTGAGATTATAGAGACTCATTATTGAAACACTGTGGATAGCCAAATAAATAAGAATAAACATTAAAAGTTCACATAAATGGAATCATGCAGTATGTTCTCTTTGTGGCTGGTTTTTTTGGCTCAGTGCAATGATTTTGAGATATGTGCCGATCGTTGCAAATAGGAGTAATAGTACCTTTTTAAATTGCTGAATAGTATTCCATTCTATGAATTTACCACAATGCATCTATCCATTATTAATTAACACAGAAATGGGTTGGGCACATGCTGGTGGTTCAATAAAACAAATGCAGCAATTTCTGTTCTTTCAAATTTGCAATTTCTACTTGACTTTTGCTAGTGATTATAACCAGAGTTAAATCTGATTTGTAATCCTTCAATCCTCAAAGAGAGCGTGGAAAAAGCCAGGAATCTCTTCAGAGTCTGAGGAATCTGAGCAGAAATAAGGAGTAAGAGACAGGAGGTATTAAGGGAGATAGCTTCAACGTGAACCAAATTTGCTCTAGGTCCTGGCTCTTGTCAAGGATTGTGAAAAGACTGAATTAACTGCAGGTATAACCCTAACCATCTCTCAGTGTTATCTTTCTCTTATCTTTCCTAGCCCTCTGACCACTGGTTAAGAATTCTTTTCCTCTGCCGACAATCTAAAGACTTTCAGCTATTCAAGAAAGCCATGATTACTTGGGTAGTCTGTAGCGTCAGTTAGAGCCTGTGAAGGCAATGGTGTATACCAAAAGGTATTTGAGTCCCCTTCCTTGTGACCAAGCACACGTCAGAAAAGCAGGAAGGAAGTCTGGAGGAAATTATGTAATTTATTATGATTTCTCTTCACCGAGAGCTCACTATGTCCACAGGGAAAGAATAGTAGTTCCTATAAAGGTTCCTTTTGGTTATTTGTGATTCCTCCCTCAAGATCTTTAAAACCTATTTTGAGAAAGCATAGACAAATCTAGTTTTACCTCATTTGTTGGGAAATAAATGAGATCAATCTTATATGACCTAATTTAGTTAGGTTCTGCAAGAAATGTTTTTCCAGATGTGAATGGAGCAACTAAGATTTTAAAAAAAAAAAAGAATAGCTAAACACTATACTGAGATTATAGAGACTCATTATTGCAAACACTGTGGGTAAATAATGGTTCTTAATTAGAGATTAATGTTTAAGTTATGACTGTTTTGTTGTTGTTGTTGTTGTTGTTCTTTAAAAGATTTATTTATTTATTTATTTTGGGCGGGGGTCGGGTTGGAAGGGGAGGGGAGCTGGCGGGCCACTTCTTTTGGTCTTTCATTTCTCTGTTTTCATCTGTCTTTGTTCTTCGGCTCCTGTGGGCCTCCCATCGCGGTGGCATCTGTCATTGCAGACCGCCAGCTCTGGGCGCATGCACTCCAGAGCTCTGGCTCGGTAATTAGACACATCAGTACAGCTGCTCCGCGGCACGTGGGATCTTCCCAGGCCAGGGATCGAACCGGCGCCCCTTGCACTGCAAGGCGGTGTCCTTACCCACTGGACCACCAGGGGAAGCCCTAAGTTATGACTGTTTACACAAGCTCTGGGCGCATGCACTCCAGAGTTCCGGCTTGGTAGTTGGACACATTGGTCCAGCTGCTCCGAGGCACGTGGGATCTTCCCAGGCCAGGGATCGAACCGGCATCCCTTGCACTGCAAGGCAGTGTCTATACCCACTGGACCACCAGGGAAGCCCGGATTTTTTTTTTAATGTGTCATTCAAGTATCATCCCTTGTTTCTCAGTTGAAAATGGGATTGCTTATGTTTAGAATTACTTGAATTTCAAGCCTCACTTAAGATTTTCCCAACAGGGTCCATCACCTTTCTGAAGGTGCTATTTCAGAGTGCCAGCTCCCAGAAAGAGCCACATTTGTAGTTGCCTAGAAAACCTGACAGATCTCCATGGGATATGGAAGCATGAAGAGTCAAAATCATGCAAAAGCTACAATCTAGGTTAAAGGTACTAGAAAGAGGACTGCACTGGGCTTATCTTTAACATACACCATGTTCAGAGAGGAAATTAATCCAATTTGAAAATAAGAACCACTAAAATCTTTATAATCCTTTTTACATTGAGAAAAAAAGTGAAGATGCCATAAATCACAACTGTAGTGCTGACATTATTAAAACAGAACATAGTATCTAATCAGCATAAATGCAAAACTCCTATTCCTATACATTTTTGAATTTATATCACTAAATCAACGTTTTTAAAGAATTTATGAAGAGACTAAAAGGAAGAACAAGCCTTGGCCCATATAAGACACTTATTTGTCTATTCTGTTAAATTATAGTCACATTTAAAGTTGTCAAGAAAAAAGTATTATTTGATGACATTTTGTAATTTTCCTGAATACTTACGAGCTATAAAGTATTGCTCTGGTTGTCTGTTTTCTTTCTCTTAAAAAACTACATTTTTTAATCAAAACTTTATGGAGTTTATTTCAGCATAAACATATAAGTACTAAGAATTCATTTTCTTCTTTTTTCCATCCTCAATTCTCAAAATATACTGAATTTAAATCAGATATTCATGTTGGGATGCAGGCAAGGATTCCTTCTTCATAGCCATTGCTCTTGGCCAGAACTAGGGCTCTGGCCCACATCTACTAAGAAAACCACAGTCCATGACTGTCCAGTTGTCTTGGAATGAAATGCACTGCCTGGAAGGTTCAGGAAGAAAACCCACTTAATCATTGAATAACATGCTCACAGGTGGGCAAGCACAACTGTGCTCCCTATCACTAATGAGCTGCTCCATTCCACCTCAATTTCCCCATGTTGTATGAGTCACTGCTGTACTTATAAAAGATAAGCCCAAGGGTACAACCATTTTATCTTCCATAGAAGCACAAAGTGGACACGCTATTCCATTATGTTTGATTCAGTATCGAAAGGTCTAGGAAGTGAGTGAAACATGAACTCATTCCTTCCACCTCAGCAGACAGATGGATACAGACATTCCAGTTTGTTTCCAGTCTTTTGTCTTCTGAGCACTTTTGGCATTTCCCTCAGGAAACTGGAGGTTGTGACCTAAGGTTTCCGTAGTGAACACGCTTCTGTTTCCCACAGTTAACCTTACCCAGAAATGACATCTACTCTATTAGGTGAGGTTTTATCTTCATGTCCCAACTGTGTCCTGTGCATATATTCAATGACACTTGAAAGCACAAATTCTGAAAGCTAACAATGGCACTGAAGAGCCAAACATGCCCAAATACTTCTACATAATCCCTAATGAAGATGACAATAATATCAAAAGAATTATAAGTTCTGCGAGATTTTCCATTTTATAGTTGGAGAAATGAATGACTATGGATGGTAAAAGCTTTCAGACAGTATGAATCAAAATTTTTCAAATAAAAAGTGTACACTATTCAGACAAGATTCTATAACTTGTACTTTATCACTGTCAAATAGTTTTATATTATTCAGACAGTAGACTGGTAAAAGTCAAGACAATGTCCTGAAAGTAATTTAGTAGGATGTCCCATAGCCATACCACCACTTCCCAGGTATGCTGGTGGCCAGCCAAAATGTAAGTTTCCTGAATAGGGTAATAATTTAACTTTATGGAGTTTATTTCAGCATAAACATATAAGTACTAAGAATTCATTTTCTTCTTTTTTCCATCCTCAATTCTCAAAATATACTGAATTTAAATCAGATATTCATGTTGGGATGCAGGCAAGGATTCCTTCTTCATAGCCATTGCTCTTGGCCAGAACTAGGGCTCTGGCCCACATCTACTAAGAAAACCACAGTCCATGACTGTCCAGTTGTCTTGGAATGAAATGCACTGCCTGGAAGGTTCAGGAAGAAAACCCACTTAATCATTGAATAACATGCTCACAGGTGGGCAAGCACAACTGTGCTCCCTATCACTAATGAGCTGCTCCATTCCACCTCAATTTCCCCATGTTGTATGAGTCACTGCTGTACTTATAAAAGATAAGCCCAAGGGTACAACCATTTTATCTTCCATAGAAGCACAAAGTGGACACGCTATTCCATTATGTTTGATTCAGTATCGAAAGGTCTAGGAAGTGAGTGAAACATGAACTCATTCCTTCCACCTCAGCAGACAGATGGATACAGACATTCCAGTTTGTTTCCAGTCTCTTGTCTTCTGAGCACTTTTGGCATTTCCCTCAGGAAACTGGAGGTTGTGACCTAAGGTTTCCGTAGTGAACACGCTTCTGTTTCCCACAGTTAACCTTACCCAGAAATGACATCTACTCTATTAGGTGAGGTTTTATCTTCATGTCCCAACTGTGTCCTGTGCATATATTCAATGACACTTGAAAGCACAAATTCTGAAAGCTAACAATGGCACTGAAGAGCCAAACATGCCCAAATACTTCTACATAATCCCTAATGAAGATGACAATAATATCAAAAGAATTATAAGTTCTAGATTTTCCATTTTATAGTTGGAGAAATGAATGACTATGGATGGTAAAAGCTTTCAGACAGTATGAATCAAAATTTTTCAAATAAAAAGTGTACACTATTCAGACAAGATTCTATAACTTGTACTTTATCACTGTCAAATAGTTTTATATTATTCAGACAGTAGACTGGTAAAAGTCAAGACAATGTCCTGAAAGTAATTTAGTAGGATGTCCCATAGCCATACCACCACTTCCCAGGTATGCTGGTGGCCAGCCAAAAATGTAAGTTTCTGTGGATGGGTGTGAACTGACCATAGGGTGTAATAATTTAACTTAGATTTACAACAACATTGTTGCACATTATTTCTTTTAAAACCCATACTTTTGGACAGAATTATTACACTATTGCTTTTGTTTTATGGGTTTCTTTTTTCTTTTTTTTCTTTTGGCCAAGAGGCATGTGGGATCTTACCTCCCCAATTGGAAATCAAACCCATACCCCCTGCATTGGAAGGCAAAGTCTTAACCATTGGACCACCAGAGATGTCCCAGGACGGAATTATTGTCCTTAACTCAGTTTGGCTTGAATGCCATTTAATTCAAACAATTCCATTTACTTGTCAATGTGGTATGTGAAAACCAACCAGTGGTTTTCATCTCTCTTCTTTACTACACTTCAGTGTTGACTTATTGAAGTTTCTCTTCCTGAAAAAGAGTCGTTTCTAAACAAACCACATTTTATTTCCACCCTCTAGTTTATCAAGCTAAAATCCTGTAAAGAATAACAGAAATTTGCCTTTGATTCTAAAGGGGCACATAGTCAAATAGAATGTCTCACTAATTATCTTTTAAAAATGTTCTTCACAAAGGAATCTTTAAAAAATCAGTTTATTAATGTTTAAAAGTTGATAAAGCTATGTGCAAAATGATCCACATTGTCAGAAACCTATTAAATACTATTTTTTTAAAAAAGACACTTCTCAGTTTAATTGCACTGGAAACCATACTAAATAGACACCAATATATTTTTATTCTTTGTGACATTTATACACACCTTCAATTTAACTATTTAATGTACTGAAAAACTTCTCACATTCCCTATCAGTTAAAGTAATGCTTTAAGGGTGCAAGAGGATGGTATTTTCTGAAAAAATACACATTCAATGGTGTTAACACAGGTTAGGAAAATTCAATAAAATGCTGAAACAAATACATTCAAAAATTACAAAAAGTACTTTTAACGCAAAATACAGCCATTCTGTTGGTTGAAATGATTCCCAAACACTCTGAAAGAAACATCAACAAAAGTGCCAAAGACAGATGTTGAATTTGTTAGACAAACTCGTTAAAAAAAATCTCCCTTGGTTTACAAAGTCATCCCCCCACCCCCAACCCCGAGTCAGTTTTCACCTTCTTTTGCTTGTTTGTTTCTGATCGTACACTAAGGATCCTGGCCGATGGCATTTAAATAAATTGGACTTCCTTATGCAGATTGCAGTCACAATGGATACAATACTGCCATACATTTCATTGCAAAGATTTTTTTTTTAAGTGATTACAGCTAAATTCAACAACACTCTCCATCTCACATGGAACCTTTGGCCTCAGCAAGTGAAATTACTTCCAGCTCCAAACCATCTCCACCACTGTCTGTTCACCTGCTGGACACAGTTTACCTGCTACTCATGATCATGAAATGAACTGGGCCACACCCCCAGCTCTGAACGCCAGGTAGTTAACATATAAAGTAAAAGTATTCTGAGGAGGGGCGTGAAGGGGAAGGGAGGGTGGGATACCTAGCGAAGAAGTGCACACACTCACTTGCATTGGAAACTAAAGTGAAAGAAACCGTCTCCTCAAATCTCCGGTCAAAGATGCTTTCAGAGACGCTTTCACACAGGGACATTAGTCTCTCAGGAGGGGCCAGTTGAACCCTTCAGGAGCTTGACAATGCTAGACCTTTGGCTCAGTGCAAAATCAAAGCTCCAGGGAGGGAGGAAATAGATTGCACTATACTAATGACAAACCTAAAATGATCCACATTGTCAGAAACCTATTAAATACTATTTTTTAAAAGACACTTCTCAGTTTAATTGCACTGGAAACCATACTAAATAGACACCAATATATTTTTATTCTTTGTGACATTTATACACACCTTCAATTTAACTATTTAATGTACTGAAAAACTTCTCACATTCCCTATCAGTTAAAGTAATGCTTTAAGGGTGCAAACGCATGGTATCTTCTGAAAAATACACATTCAATGGTGTTAACACAGGTTAGGAAAATTCAATAAAATGCTGAAACAAATACATTCAAAAATTACAAAAAGTACTTTTAACGCAAAATACAGCCATTCTGTTGGTTGAAATGATTCCCAAACACTCTGAAAGAAACATCAACAAAAGTGCCAAAGACAGATGTTGAATTTGTTAGACAAACTCGTTAAAAAAAATCTCCCTTGGTTTACAAAGTCATCCCCCCACCCCCAACCCCGAGTCAGTTTTCACCTTCTTTTGCTTGTTTGTTTCTGATCGTACACTAAGGATCCTGGCCGATGGCATTTAAATAAATTGGACTTCCTTATGCAGATTGCAGTCACAATGGATACAATACTGCCATACATTTCATTGCAAAGATTTTTTTTTTAAGTGATTACAGCTAAATTCAACAACACTCTCCATCTCACATGGAACCTTTGGCCTCAGCAAGTGAAATTACTTCCAGCTCCAAACCATCTCCACCACTGTCTGTTCACCTGCTGGACACAGTTTACCTGCTACTCATGATCATGAAATGAACTGGGCCACACCCCCAGCTCTGAACGCCAGGTAGTTAACATATAAAGTAAAAGTATTCTGAGGAGGGGCGTGAAGGGGAAGGGAGGGTGGGATACCTAGCGAAGAAGTGCACACACTCACTTGCATTGGAAACTAAAGTGAAAGAAACCGTCTCCTCAAATCTCCGGTCAAAGATGCTTTCAGAGACGCTTTCACACAGGGACATTAGTCTCTCAGGAGGGGCCAGTTGAACCCTTCAGGAGCTTGACAATGCTAGACCTTTGGCTCAGTGCAAAATCAAAGCTCCAGGGAGGGGAGGAAATAGATTCCAGGCGAGGACCTGATCTCCACCCTTCCCAGTGCATTGTTCACAGGAACTAAGTCTACCCACCAACACCGGGCACCGCCAGGCTGTTCTGTGCTCCCCCTCCCTTCCTCTGGCTGCTTCAGACAGCTCCTCCCCGGCAGCAATGGAGGCACAGAGAGGGTTTCCCCCCCTCGCCCCAAACACTGCGGTGGTGGGTGACCATGCAAGAACACTCCCCATGGGTTGGCAGTTTTCACTTTTAGGAAGACGAGTTGACGTTTCCAGAAGACATAACGGTCTCTGGGTTGTCCCCCTCATCCTTCTGAGGGTGGGAAGAGTTGTCTGACTTACTGCGGCTGAATTCCATCCCGGCGATGATGGGTCGTGTGAATTTGCCGGCAGAGTCTCTACTCGGGCACTTGCAGCAGGACATGATCCGGACGAAGGCCCGACGCATCTCCTTGTTGGACAAAGTATAGATGATGGGGTTGGTGCCCGAGTTGAGCACAGCCAGCACCAGGAAGTACTCCGTCCTGAAGAGGATGTCACAGGTCTTCACCTTGCAACCCACGTCGAGCAGAAGCAGGATGAAGAGCGGAGCCCAGCAGGCGATGAAGACGCCCAGGACGATAATCACCGTCTTGAGCAGCGCCAGCGACTTCTCAGAGCTGCGGCTGGCCTTGGACATGTTCTTGCGGAAGGTCAGACGGCGGCTCCGAGTCCTGACCAAGGAGTAGATCCTGCAGTACAGGATGACGATGGAGAGCAGGAGCAGAGTGAAGACCGTGGTGCAGAAGAGGATATAGTGCTTGTGATAGAGAGGCAGCACGGTGGAGCAGCTGGGCAGCGTACTGATGCAGTTCCAGCCCATGATGGGCAGGCCCCCCAGGATGAGGGAGATGACCCAACAGCCACTGATGAGCAAGAAGGAGCGGAACCTGTTGCTCCCATTGTGGAGTTTCATCTTCAGCATGGTGATATAGCGCTCAATGGCGATGGCGAGGAGGCTGAACACCGAGGCCGACATGCTTTCAGAGACGCTTTCACAGTGCCCACTTGAACCCTTCAGGAGCTTGACAATGCTAGACCTTTGGCTCAGTGCAAAATCAAAGCTCCAGGGAGGGGAGGAAATAGATTCCAGGCGAGGACCTGATCTCCACCCTTCCCAGTGCATTGTTCACAGGAACTAAGTCTACCCACCAACACCGGGCACCGCCAGGCTGTTCTGTGCTCCCCCTCCCTTCCTCTGGCTGCTTCAGACAGCTCCTCCCCGGCAGCAATGGAGGCACAGAGAGGGTTTCCCCCCCTCGCCCCAAACACTGCGGTGGTGGGTGACCATGCAAGAACACTCCCCATGGGTTGGCAGTTTTCACTTTTAGGAAGACGAGTTGACGTTTCCAGAAGACATAACGGTCTCTGGGTTGTCCCCCTCATCCTTCTGAGGGTGGGAAGAGTTGTCTGACTTACTGCGGCTGAATTCCATCCCGGCGATGATGGGTCGTGTGAATTTGCCGGCAGAGTCTCTACTCGGGCACTTGCAGCAGGACATGATCCGGACGAAGGCCCGACGCATCTCCTTGTTGGACAAAGTATAGATGATGGGGTTGGTGCCCGAGTTGAGCACAGCCAGCACCAGGAAGTACTCCGTCCTGAAGAGGATGTCACAGGTCTTCACCTTGCAACCCACGTCGAGCAGAAGCAGGATGAAGAGCGGAGCCCAGCAGGCGATGAAGACGCCCAGGACGATAATCACCGTCTTGAGCAGCGCCAGCGACTTCTCAGAGCTGCGGCTGGCCTTGGACATGTTCTTGCGGAAGGTCAGACGGCGGCTCCGAGTCCTGACCAAGGAGTAGATCCTGCAGTACAGGATGACGATGGAGAGCAGGAGCAGAGTGAAGACCGTGGTGCAGAAGAGGATATAGTGCTTGTGATAGAGAGGCAGCACGGTGGAGCAGCTGGGCAGCGTACTGATGCAGTTCCAGCCCATGATGGGCAGGCCCCCCAGGATGAGGGAGATGACCCAACAGCCACTGATGAGCAAGAAGGAGCGGAACCTGTTGCTCCCATTGTGGAGTTTCATCTTCAGCATGGTGATATAGCGCTCAATGGCGATGGCGAGGAGGCTGAACACCGAGGCCGACAGGGCCACAAACATACTCCCTTCCCGTAGAAACCACTGGGCGGGGGTCAGCTTGTAGGTCGTGGCCCCAGACAAGAGCAGGTTGGCAGTGTAGGCCACTCCAGCCAACAGGTCTGAGAGGGCCAGGTTGCCAATGAAATAGTACATGGGTCTGTGGAACTTCTTGGTTTTCCAAATGGTCAGCAAAACAAAGATGTTCTCTAGGATGATAAAGCAGCAGATGAGAATGAACACCACAGAGATCACTTTAATGCCATTGTCCTTGTCCGGGCTGATCTTCAGCTTTCCCGTGTAGTTATAATGCCGGACGATGATGTCGTAGTTGACATAGTCAGAGAGAGAGCTGCGGAGGGCCTTGACCAGAGGGACGCTGGTGGACCCCATGGCGCGCACTATTCAAGCACCAGGGGCGGCGCTTCTCCAGATGAACGCTAGAGGGCAAAGTGGAGCAAGCCTTCACTGGCAGTGGGGTGCTCAGGGAGAGAGATCCAGGCTTTTTGTGAAGGTTTTCTTTGGCTGGAGAGGGCCTCGGAAACCACAACCTTAAAACAAATCACAAAGAGAGGAGAGTCAGGAAAAAAAAACCACAGCACACTGGCGTAATTCATTCTAGCGAAGGCATTGCTCCAGCTGTCTTGTTAAATTGTTTTAAGGAAACTTGGGGAGAGAGCAGGGAGAGGGCTCTTTAAAAAAAAAAAAAAAAAAGAAGAAAGAACTCTCATTTCTTGGGGGGGATAAAAAAGGAAGGAGGGCGAGGGGGAGAAAGAGGGCGAGAAAAAACAAGTTTACCCAAACTGAAAACTCTTGACAAGACGAAAACGCTACCTGTGGTTACAACCACTTAAATGGAATTGGGAAAACTGGAGAAGTGAGCCCCATTTAAACTCCACTCCTGCATCCTCAACACACACACACAACACACAACACACAACACACACACACACACACACCACGCACATCCCATCTCTCCCAGCGCTGCCCCCACCCCTCCAGGTTTCCAGCTCCAGCCACAACATTCTTTGAAGCATTCACCCACTTCACGGCGGGCTCACCACCATCTCCTGGTCGCAACTTCGAAGAGACCAAACCCCTAATGCGAGGGTGGAGATGCACATCTCTGTACTCTGGCAGCACACGACCCAGCTAAAACCACGTCCTAATTGCCATTCAAGAAGTTAGATTTGCACGAAAACCATTTGACAGCGTAAGTCACTTTTTAGGCTCTATTAATAACTCTCTAGGAGCAGGTGTGCTTAGGGTCCGAAGGCGCAGCACGGTGTGGGCAGCCAAGCCCGCCCTGGTCTTGCGGTAAACAGGAAAGCTCAGCGCCTCCGTGAAGCAACTGCCTTTCATTCTTCTTCTCTCTCTCTCTCTCTTTTTCTCCCAAGCCAGTGCAAGAAGCTATAAAGGTACTCAGTGAAAATCATTCATAAGGTATTGCAATAAATCCCAGAAGTTACGTAGCTCTACTGATTGTAGTTTTTTTTTTTTTTTAAGTTGCCGTGGATATAACCAAAACACGCACACAAAAAAGAGAAGTTAAATTACAAATGATAAAAATAAACGCCACTGCATTTCAAATTCCGAATGCAAAATTACTCTCCAGAAACTCACACAAACCAACGTCTGGCGGTGCATTACTAAATTTTATTTACTGCCCTTCCCCGGTACGTTCCCTCGTCCCTGAGAACTACAAAGTGTGGACGGAATGAAACATGGCACGCGTGAGCAGAAGTCTATCCTTCAGTTGTTTAAATGTTTCAAGGTAACGTAGCAAATGCGATAAAAGTGGAGTTCTGAAGGCGACAGCAATTCCCGGGACAGCAGAGGCTGCTCAGCGCCCGGTAGCTTCGCGTTTCCTCTCATCTAATTCCACATCCAGCTCGCTGGCAGGGCAGGTTTAACCCCTTATCCCACCTCCCGCGATCTTTGTCTATAGGATTTTCCAAAATTAGCGCTTGCCTCGGACCCACTGCGGCATTCTCTATCCCCCAACCCCAGATGGTTCTACAAAGAGGACTTAACCCTTTTCCAAACTTTGCAAGACCCAAGAGCGCCCAGAACAATTCGATTCAGTTGGGCGCCTGTGTAGCCCAGAGATGCTTGTTCTCAGCACCCAGAGATGGATGGTTTAAAAAGTGTTTGCTTTGCTCCGTTCCGGTTTGAAAATTTGGTTTTTGCCTCTGAAGACCTCCGGCCAGAATGTTCCCCTGCGCGCCCGGGTCTGTCCCTGCCCAGCGCGCGCTGCCTACCTGGTTCAGGCGGGGCGCAGCTGCGTTCGCGGAGCTCCGGGTCTGCACTGAGCGCTCGGCATCTTGTCGCTGCCCCGGACCGACTGCGTGGAGCTCTCAACTTACTCGAGCCGAGGTCCCCTCCCTCCGCAGCCGCACACTCCAATGGCCAGCGCGCTCGCCGCGGCGGGACAGCAGGGTCAGCAGAAGTCGCCGAGCGCCCCGCTGAGGCTGAGTGGCTTCTTTAGGAAGAGACGGGGAGGAGTGAGCGCCTCAACACCCCACGCCCTCTTCTCGCGCCTGGGGGCCCCCGGATCTGTGCAGCTGAGACTCACTGTCCAGGAAAGATCTGACAAAAAAAAAAAAAAAAAAAAAAGAACCCCTCCCCCTCAAGGGAACCAAAAAAAGAAGAAGGAAAAACAAAAAAAAGGGGGGGGGGCGGAGCCTAGTGCCTCCTGGACTCAAGTATAAATCACAGTCCTAGTCCTGCTATCCACGGCTCCCTAGCGGTGGAGACGGTTCTCCCGGGCCTTAGAAAAGAAGGGAGGCGAAGCGCTTTTGAAAATTTTTCTCTAGAAAAATCTTAGAGGACAGAGGACGGCCTGGCGTCTCTAGTGCCACTGTCTGGTCCCCCATCGCCGCAGGTCTTGGGGATCGGAGTCCGAAGATGGTGGGCGGGCAGCTCCCCGCCCACTCGCCCCGACCCCAGGCGCTTCTGCGGAGGCAGGGGAAACTAGCGGCGCGACCCCGCGAGTCCCCCTGGTGCTGCTGGGAGAGGAGAGCGGCGGAGGGGCTGCAGAAGGTATGGAGGAGACGAGCAGCCCGGGAAGAAGAATGGCCATGAGGTCTCTCCACTTTGGATCACCTTCCTCTGTCACCTCCATCCTTTGGCCGCCTCGAAGCTTGCGGTCTGCGGGGCAGAAAGTGACTTTCGCGGGGAGCACAGTGAAACTTTGCAAGACCCAAGAGCGCCCAGAACAATTCGATTCAGTTGGGCGCCTGTGTAGCCCAGAGATGCTTGTTCTCAGCACCCAGAGATGGATGGTTTAAAAAGTGTTTGCTTTGCTCCGTTCCGGTTTGAAAATTTGGTTTTTGCCTCTGAAGACCTCCGGCCAGAATGTTCCCCTGCGCGCCCGGGTCTGTCCCTGCCCAGCGCGCGCTGCCTACCTGGTTCAGGCGGGGCGCAGCTGCGTTCGCGGAGCTCCGGGTCTGCACTGAGCGCTCGGCATCTTGTCGCTGCCCCGGACCGACTGCGTGGAGCTCTCAACTTACTCGAGCCGAGGTCCCCTCCCTCCGCAGCCGCACACTCCAATGGCCAGCGCGCTCGCCGCGGCGGGACAGCAGGGTCAGCAGAAGTCGCCGAGCGCCCCGCTGAGGCTGAGTGGCTTCTTTAGGAAGAGACGGGGAGGAGTGAGCGCCTCAACACCCCACGCCCTCTTCTCGCGCCTGGGGGCCCCCGGATCTGTGCAGCTGAGACTCACTGTCCAGGAAAGATCTGACAAAAAAAAAAAAAAAAAAAAAGAACCCCTCCCCCTCAAGGGAACCAAAAAAAGAAGAAGGAAAAACAAAAAAAAGGGGGGGGGGCGGAGCCTAGTGCCTCCTGGACTCAAGTATAAATCACAGTCCTAGTCCTGCTATCCACGGCTCCCTAGCGGTGGAGACGGTTCTCCCGGGCCTTAGAAAAGAAGGGAGGCGAAGCGCTTTTGAAAATTTTTCTCTAGAAAAATCTTAGAGGACAGAGGACGGCCTGGCGTCTCTAGTGCCACTGTCTGGTCCCCCATCGCCGCAGGTCTTGGGGATCGGAGTCCGAAGATGGTGGGCGGGCAGCTCCCCGCCCACTCGCCCCGACCCCAGGCGCTTCTGCGGAGGCAGGGGAAACTAGCGGCGCGACCCCGCGAGTCCCCCTGGTGCTGCTGGGAGAGGAGAGCGGCGGAGGGGCTGCAGAAGGTATGGAGGAGACGAGCAGCCCGGGAAGAAGAATGGCCATGAGGTCTCTCCACTTTGGATCACCTTCCTCTGTCACCTCCATCCTTTGGCCGCCTCGAAGCTTGCGGTCTGCGGGGCAGAAAGTGACTTTCGCGGGGAGCACAGTGAAATGCGCCAGCTCCAGGCGAGGTGTTTGGGCGGGGGTTCCCTTCACTCAACTGGGTGCAAAATCAGGCCCCGTGTCCCAGATTCTAGCCAGTGGTCAGGTCTGTGAGGAGTTGGGCACTGCCGGGGCCCGAGAGATTTAAACAGCCTGGGCAGCTCAGGAGTTTCCAAAGAGGAAGGGCTGCCCGGCGCAGACCGGCCTCAGAACGGCAGCTGCCCAGCCCAAGGCAGGTGCTCTTCTCTCCTTTCCTACTTAGGAGGCCTCTAAGCCTCCGTGCTCTCAACTCGCCCACTGTTTCCTTTTCCTTGCCTGTTATTTCGGAACGTGAGGCTGAGAGACAGCCTTGGTCAGCTTCGCCTCAGTAATAAACTCAGGGCCCTTCCGCCCTGCTTTGTAAGACGATTTCCACCCAGTCTCTGGTCGCACCCGCTTCCCATCCTGGCAGATGTGAACGCAAAACTTCTCCGTTGTGCAGTTTCAATTAACACAGTACAGACACACCCTGTACCTGAATGACTCAGAAGGAGGCTAAATGAATAAACAACCGACTCCTTTTGGGATCTTATGACTGCAAAGGGGAAAAAAAAAAAAATCAAATGACAGTTGCCCCGAATGCTCTCATCAACAAGCCTTGTGCCTGGCACGCACCCAGGAGTTCAACAACAGTGAGTGCATTAAGACATGGAAACCAAGATAACGGTCTTCTAGAATAGACTCTAATTGGTTCTGAGGATGTATTTCACGTAAAAGGGATGATATATTCAGTCTACTCAGCACAACATAATGTGTGGACTTGGCAAACCTCACCCCATCCACTGATGCATGAAGTCTTTAAAGCCAAAGGAATAAAACTGACAAGACTATATCAGGCATGTGGTAGACTGTCTAATTGAACATGACTGCTCTCTGAAGCAAACCTTGTTGGTCCTTTCGTTGACTAAGGAAATGTCAGGCAGTTTAAACCACTGTATGTTCCATCTAATGAGTGGCTGAACTAGGTTCAGAAACTGAAATACTACAGATGTCATGTGAAATGCCATCAGTAAACAGTTAAGGGATTTTGTATGTATACAAGTGTTAGACAATGAAAGTCCTTTGGAACCACTGATTGCCTGACTATGTAAGCTTTACACATATTAGCACATTTAATTCTTACCATGATCCTGCACAAGTTAAAGTATTATGGTTTTTATTTGTTTGGGTTTTGAGGGTTTTTTGGTGGGGTGGAGCATGCGGCATGTGGGATCTTAGTTCCCAGCCAGGGATGGAACCCTTCATCTCTTGCATTGGAAGTGCAGAATCTTAACCACTGGACCACCAGGAAAGTTACAAGTTAGGTACTATTAATATCCTCATTTTACAAACAAGGGACTGTGTCCCAAACATACTAAGCAACTTGGTTAGTGTGGGCATTGACCATAGACAAACTACTGTTTCATAACCACTGCTCCAAACCACCACGATAAACCTCAACCGTGTCAGAGAATTCTGTGGGGGAAGTCAGCCCCGTTTTTTGTGAATACTGTTAGAGAACAAGGTTCAATATTGATCTGATATTTAGAAGAGCTCAAATACTTTGCAGATGATTACTTAGCAGTATTAATCCTTAATGCTCAGCTGTGTGGCTATAAAATGTAGGTGATCACTCAGGTAAAATTAGAAAGTAGACAAAGTGATTTGCAGAAATGGCTTCCCTGCCAGTTTCAAGTCTCTGGTTCCCACACATGTCTCTTCCCATTATTCTTCTCACGAGAGGCCCCAAGAATTGCATCCTCAAGCAATCTCCTGGCTGTTAGCCCAGTTCCCTTTCTGCTGTTGCCTGGAAGGCGAGCCCAGTGTTCCTAACTTACTTTCCAGCACACTGAACTTACCAGCTGATGTTCATCATATAGAGATTGATCCATTCCCAATTTCTTACTTCAAAGTAGGTTTACCATTCTTTATACATGCTTTAGTGTCTGTTTTTAAGGATTCCCAGATAAAATTCCATGCAATATTTGGGACCTATACTGACCTATACTGAAACAATTATGTTAATTTGCAAAACTGAGTGAGCTGTGTTTTTATTTGCTGAATCTGGCAACCCTACTCTCTTTTCTAAAGGCTCTAGTCACTTTCCAACCGTCACTCTCTCCCTTGGTCCCCTGCAAAAATCCAACCCTCTCCTCATCCATTTGTTCCTAAGAGAAGAACGAGTTTCCTACTTTATGGAGAGAAGGTTATTAGAACTTATAAATTCCAGCTTAATGAACACCTCACCCACACTTACCTCCTCTCCACGGCTATACTTCTCCTGCCTAATCACTGCACAGCTTTCCAAGCTTTCTAAGGTAAGATCTTGCAGAGGACATCAGTGTGTGTGTGTTCAGTCGTATGCAACTCTTTGCAGCCCCATGGCTTGTAGCCCACCAGGTTCCTATGTCCATGAAATTGTCCAGGCAAGAATACTGGGATGGGTTGCAATTTCCTACACCAAGAGATTTTCCTGACCCAGGGGTCGAACCCATATCTCTTGCATCTCCTGCACTTGAAGGCAGATTCTTTACCACTAACCCACCTGGGAAGCCCACACTTTCTAAGACTCATCTCGATTATCCGTGTCCTTATCTGTACTTTCAATTCTTGCCCTCTGATGACTCTTCACTTTCAACTTAATATTCATGTGTTTCCTCTACTCAAACCTCACTGTCTTCCTTTCATACCAGGTCTCAGTATTTCTCTCTTCTCTTGTTTACCGTCATTCAGAACCATGCAATGGAACATGATTGAACTCTGGAACCAGACAGACTTGGGTTCAGCATTAATTCTGCCAGTTCCTAGCTGTGACTTTGGGAAATTTCCTTTAACTTCCTGGAGTCTCAGTTTCCTCATCTTTAAAATGGTAGAATGATATTTCTTTCAGGCATTGGGAGGATTAAAGAGCTTCACGTGCATAGAGTTATTATGGTAAACGCTTCACCTTCCCACCACCTCTATCGCTAACGCTATTATATTCATTGCTTTTTTTATTCCCTCACTTTACATCTTTCCACTCACTTGCCTTTTTGATTGTAAAATAAAATTATTTTTAATAAAATTAATGTATTCACATGATTTTTTAAAAATAACAAACAATAGAAAATTCACAGGAAAGAGCATTAGTCCTCTGAGACTCCCTGACCCTCTAGTCACTTTCCAACCGTCACTCTCTCCCTTGGTCCCCTGCAAAAATCCAACCCTCTCCTCATCCATTTGTTCCTAAGAGAAGAACGAGTTTCCTACTTTATGGAGAGAAGGTTATTAGAACTTATAAATTCCAGCTTAATGAACACCTCACCCACACTTACCTCCTCTCCACGGCTATACTTCTCCTGCCTAATCACTGCACAGCTTTCCAAGCTTTCTAAGGTAAGATCTTGCAGAGGACATCAGTGTGTGTGTGTGTTCAGTCGTATGCAACTCTTTGCAGCCCCATGGCTTGTAGCCCACCAGGTTCCTATGTCCATGAAATTGTCCAGGCAAGAATACTGGGATGGGTTGCAATTTCCTACACCAAGAGATTTTCCTGACCCAGGGGTCGAACCCATATCTCTTGCATCTCCTGCACTTGAAGGCAGATTCTTTACCACTAACCCACCTGGGAAGCCCACACTTTCTAAGACTCATCTCGATTATCCGTGTCCTTATCTGTACTTTCAATTCTTGCCCTCTGATGACTCTTCACTTTCAACTTAATATTCATGTGTTTCCTCTACTCAAACCTCACTGTCTTCCTTTCATACCAGGTCTCAGTATTTCTCTCTTCTCTTGTTTACCGTCATTCAGAACCATGCAATGGAACATGATTGAACTCTGGAACCAGACAGACTTGGGTTCAGCATTAATTCTGCCAGTTCCTAGCTGTGACTTTGGGAAATTTCCTTTAACTTCCTGGAGTCTCAGTTTCCTCATCTTTAAAATGGTAGAATGATATTTCTTTCAGGCATTGGGAGGATTAAAGAGCTTCACGTGCATAGAGTTATTATGGTAAACGCTTCACCTTCCCACCACCTCTATCGCTAACGCTATTATATTCATTGCTTTTTTTATTCCCTCACTTTACATCTTTCCACTCACTTGCCTTTTTGATTGTAAAATAAAATTATTTTTAATAAAATTAATGTATTCACATGATTTTTTAAAAATAACAAACAATAGAAAATTCACAGGAAAGAGCATTAGTCCTCTGAGACTCCCTGACCCTCTAATCCTTCAGACCACTTTGAAATCTTATTGATGTTTCTTCTAGTGGCTATTTGAACTATGTCCACTAATTATACCTCCACTTCTTGATTATCAGTTTTAGACAGTATCTATAGGTTTTCTGCTATGTTGAAGGAGTATTAATTCACTTACCCTTAAGAAAGTGCTTGTGCTGTAAGAGTTCTAAGTTCTTGTATGTCTGCAATTTAAACATTTTTGTTTTTACACTTGGCTAATATTTTGGCTGAATATAGAGTTAAAGATTGTAAATAATTTTCCCTGAGAGTTTTTTTTTTTTTTTAAAGATTTATTTATTTATTTATTTTGGACGGGGATCGGGTTGGGGAGGGAGGGGAGCGGGAGGGCCACTTCTACTGGTCTTTCATTTCTCTATTTTCACTCTTCCTCGTTCTTTGGATCCTGTGGGCCTCCCATCGCGGTGGCCTCTGTCGTTGCAGAGCGCCGGCTCTGGGCGCATGCGCTCCAGAGCTCCAGCTCGGTGATTGGGCACATGGGTCCAGCCGCTCCGCGGCACGTGGGATCTTCCCAGGCCAGGGATTGAACCGGCGCCCCTTGCACTGCAAGGCGGTGTCCTTACCCACTGGACAACCAAGGGAAGGGGAAGCCCCTTGAGAGTTTTGAAGGCATTACCCACTTGCCTTTTAACTTTTAGTACTACTGATAAAAAAAAAATTCTAAAGCTGGGGCTTCCCTGGTGGTTCAGTGGGTAGAGTCCGCCTTGCAGTGCAAGGGGCACCAGTTTGATCCCTGGCCCGGGAAGATCCCATGCGCCGTGGAGTGGCTGAACCAGTGTGTTCAGTTGCGAGGCAGCGCTCTGGAGTACATGCACCCGGAGCCAGTGCTCTGCAGCAGGAGGGACCACTGCAGTAGGAGGCCAACGAATAAAGATGGATTAGAATAAATAAATAAATAACCAATAAAAGAGACCAAAATAAAAAAATCTAAAGCTATTCTCACCAAACCCTCACATGACTTTTATTGAAAAAAATTTTTTTTGTATTCACATGATTTTTTAAAAATAACAAACAATAGAAAATTCACAGGAAAGAGCATTAGTCCTCTGAGACTCCCTGACCCTCTAATCCTTCAGACCACTTTGAAATCTTATTGATGTTTCTTCTAGTGGCTATTTGAACTATGTCCACTAATTATACCTCCACTTCTTGATTATCAGTTTTAGACAGTATCTATAGGTTTTCTGCTATGTTGAAGGAGTATTAATTCACTTACCCTTAAGAAAGTGCTTGTGCTGTAAGAGTTCTAAGTTCTTGTATGTCTGCAATTTAAACATTTTTGTTTTTACACTTGGCTAATATTTTGGCTGAATATAGAGTTAAAGATTGTAAATAATTTTCCCTGAGAGTTTTTTTTTTTTTTTTTTTTTTTTTAAGATTTATTTATTTATTTATTTTGGACGGGGATCGGGTTGGGGAGGGAGGGGAGCGGGAGGGCCACTTCTACTGGTCTTTCATTTCTCTATTTTCACTCTTCCTCGTTCTTTGGATCCTGTGGGCCTCCCATCGCGGTGGCCTCTGTCGTTGCAGAGCGCCGGCTCTGGGCGCATGCGCTCCAGAGCTCCAGCTCGGTGATTGGGCACATGGGTCCAGCCGCTCCGCGGCACGTGGGATCTTCCCAGGCCAGGGATTGAACCGGCGCCCCTTGCACTGCAAGGCGGTGTCCTTACCCACTGGACAACCAAGGGAAGGGGAAGCCCCTTGAGAGTTTTGAAGGCATTACCCACTTGCCTTTTAACTTTTAGTACTACTGATAAAAAAAAAAAAAAATTCTAAAGCTGGGGCTTCCCTGGTGGTTCAGTGGGTAGAGTCCGCCTTGCAGTGCAAGGGGCACCAGTTTGATCCCTGGCCCGGGAAGATCCCATGCGCCGTGGAGTGGCTGAACCAGTGTGTTCAGTTGCGAGGCAGCGCTCTGGAGTACATGCACCCGGAGCCAGTGCTCTGCAGCAGGAGGGACCACTGCAGTAGGAGGCCAACGAATAAAGATGGATTAGAATAAATAAATAAATAACCAATAAATGAGACCAAAAAAAAAAAAAAATCTAAAGCTATTCTCACCAAACCCTCACATGACTACATTTTGTCTTCTTTGGATGTTTTAGAATCTTCTTTCTCCACAGTGTTCCAGAATTAGGCAATAATATACTTTGCTTTTCCAGGTGTTTTTCTACAAAGTCATCTGAAATTATTTTTTGGATAACTTTTTTCTTTATTCTCTCTTTCTAGGACTTCCACACTTCATATTATTGCCTATCTGGACCGATCTTTTAATTTCCTCATATTTAAGCTCCAATACTTTGGCTACCTGATGCAAAGAGCCAGCTCATTGGAAAAGACCCTGAGGCTGGGAAAGACTGAGGTCAGGAGGAGAAGGGGGTGACAGAGGATGAGAGGAGAAGGGGGCAGCAGGATGAAATGGTTGAATGGTGTCACCGACTCAATGGACATGGGTTTTAGCAAACTCCAGGAGGCAGTGAAGGCCAGGGAAGTGTGGCTTGCTTACGGTCCATGGGGCTGCTCAGTCAGGCATGACTGAGCGACTGAACATCAACATTTTCTATTTTTTTACATGTCTGTCTTTTTTCTAATTTTGGGAGTTTTCTCAAGTTTATCTCTTCACTCTTCAGTTAATATTTACCTTATTCTTAACATGCTTTTACTTCTAAATGCTCTTTTTATTTTACGACTATTTCATTTTTATAGAACCCTGTAAAAATTAGTTTTCTCCTCTTTTCTTTATTTCTCATTTTCCTGTTTCTTTCGGTCTCAGTCCTTTGTGTCAGAGGCTTTTCCCGCTGCAAATGATCTCTGGCTGTCTATCCATGTTTCAGAGAGAGCCATTTGAAAGCTAATTAAAACTCTTTGTGGGGAACTTGTCAATGGAAGGGTGCTGAGTAATCAGGCTGTGTTCTTTTGTTGGAGTACTCCAAATGTCAATACCTGGACATCTCAATCCCTAGACTGGTCAATTTTGCCAGAAGGGAATTCCAAAATCTCTCATCTGCCTTCTAGTATTTTCCAAAGGGAATCAAGGAAGAGCAGGGGAGAAAAGTACAGAGAATCTTACTATTCAGTGTTTAGATTTGAACTGACTCACAATGATGAGGATCCCCATACACATACTCTTAGCTCTGCCCAAAGACTCTGACTTAGCCCCAAGGAATCCTCCAATCTTCTGCTGAAATGAGGGCATTTGTATTTGTTCTGTCATACAAGTTGGAAACGAAAGGCTGCTAATATGGCTGCTAATTTCAATTCGATTTTCAAAATATGTTTATTTAAAAATATAAAAGGAAAGTGGATTAGAAGTAAGATATTGAAAGCAATGACTCCAGCAGGGTTAGATAGAGGTGGGTGGGAGGTGATGTATGGAACATCTTCTCTCTAGTAGATGTTTCATATTCACTCCTCTTATTTTCAGATCAACATTTACACTACTTTTCAGAATACCTAGAGTTTCCATTTCCTCATCCTGTTTGAGAATCTGTAGTGTAATTTGGGCTTCCCAGGTGGCAATAGTGATAAAAAAAAACCTGCCTGCCAATGCGTGAGACATAAGAAACACAGATTCCACCTCTGGATTGGGAAGATCACTTGGAGGAGAGGATGGAAACCTACTCCAGTATTCTTGCCTGGAGAATCCCATGGACAGAGGAGCCTGGTAGGTTACAGTCTGTAGGATGGCAAAGAGTAGGACATGCATGCATGTATGGTGGTAATTTAATTTGCTTCTAGGATTCCCCTGCTTCTAGCTCAAAGTTTAACTTTTTCTAGTCTGACAAGTCATTTACATGTATTAATTTGTTTTCCAAAATTGTATTGCTATTATAAGAGGCAATTAACCTTGAAACTAATACAGCTCAAAGTTTAGGATCCTACTTCCAAGGTCCTGGAAGAAGTCCTAAGCAATATTTGGTATTTCCAACAATTGTTTTTTTGGCTATCTAATATCGCAAATTATGCTTTCAATGGAAGGGTGCTGAGTAATCAGGCTGTGTTCTTTTGTTGGAGTACTCCAAATGTCAATACCTGGACATCT
Source organism: Tragulus kanchil (assembly GCA_022376925.1). Taxonomy (NCBI): domain Eukaryota; kingdom Metazoa; phylum Chordata; class Mammalia; order Artiodactyla; family Tragulidae; genus Tragulus; species Tragulus kanchil. The sequence goes on from JAIOJX010000024.1 coordinate 149,467,460, forward strand.
CAATCCCTAGACTGGTCAATTTTGCCAGAAGGGAATTCCAAAATCTCTCATCTGCCTTCTAGTATTTTCCAAAGGGAATCAAGGAAGAGCAGGGGAGAAAAGTACAGAGAATCTTACTATTCAGTGTTTAGATTTGAACTGACTCACAATGATGAGGATCCCCATACACATACTCTTAGCTCTGCCCAAAGACTCTGACTTAGCCCCAAGGAATCCTCCAATCTTCTGCTGAAATGAGGGCATTTGTATTTGTTCTGTCATACAAGTTGGAAACGAAAGGCTGCTAATATGGCTGCTAATTTCAATTCGATTTTCAAAATATGTTTATTTAAAAATATAAAAGGAAAGTGGATTAGAAGTAAGATATTGAAAGCAATGACTCCAGCAGGGTTAGATAGAGGTGGGTGGGAGGTGATGTATGGAACATCTTCTCTCTAGTAGATGTTTCATATTCACTCCTCTTATTTTCAGATCAACATTTACACTACTTTTCAGAATACCTAGAGTTTCCATTTCCTCATCCTGTTTGAGAATCTGTAGTGTAATTTGGGCTTCCCAGGTGGCAATAGTGATAAAAAAAAACCTGCCTGCCAATGCGTGAGACATAAGAAACACAGATTCCACCTCTGGATTGGGAAGATCACTTGGAGGAGAGGATGGAAACCTACTCCAGTATTCTTGCCTGGAGAATCCCATGGACAGAGGAGCCTGGTAGGTTACAGTCTGTAGGATGGCAAAGAGTAGGACATGCATGCATGTATGGTGGTAATTTAATTTGCTTCTAGGATTCCCCTGCTTCTAGCTCAAAGTTTAACTTTTTCTAGTCTGACAAGTCATTTACATGTATTAATTTGTTTTCCAAAATTGTATTGCTATTATAAGAGGCAATTAACCTTGAAACTAATACAGCTCAAAGTTTAGGATCCTACTTCCAAGGTCCTGGAAGAAGTCCTAAGCAATATGTCCACATGGTAATATCAATACTAAAAGTAAGACGTTTTATCCATGGCTAAGTTTGTTTCTTTTTATTAGGAAGTCTCATCTATTTCATTTCTTTACGTGTAAGGGTGCTTTTGGAGTCGCTGTAGGTATTTTTAGGATATGGCTGAGGGGAGGTTGAGCTGCATTTATATTGAGTAAAGGGTGAAAGTGTACATTTAGGTTGAAATTAAAAGGATATGTAAGTGACATTCATACTTACATTGATGTTATTACTAGATACCCTAGGATAGAACTGATTTTCAAGATTTCTGCTACTCTCCATTGGTACTCATGTTTTCATGATATAAAATGCAGGGCTTGGGCTTCCATGGTGGTCCAGTGGGTAGAGAGTCTGCCTTGCAGTGCAAGGGGCACCGGTTCAATTCCTGGCCATGGAAGATCCCATGTGCTGAGGAGCAGCTGGACTGGTGTGTCCAATTGTGAGCCAGTGCTCTGGAGGCATGTGCCCAGAGCCAGTGCTTAGCAATGAGAGAGGTCACTGCAATGGGAGGCCCACACAGGCCAAAGAATAAATACAGATGAAAATAAACCAATTTAAAAAAAAAAAATGCAAGGATGGTGTCATGTGACTGAGCTAAACGCTAGTCTTGGGTAATTCTTCCAAAGGTGTCATGCGAAACTTGTAACCAGAGCATTTGATTCTTACTGATTCCTCATTAAAACAGAAATCCTTGTCATTGCGCTGTGAGAAAAGGGAATCCTACAGGGGTGCTGTACGACGGTCTGGAGGGGTCGGATGAGGGGGATATACATATGACTAATCTGGGAACATACATATCTGTAAACAACAAAACTCTGTAAAAGTTAAAAGTAAAATAAAAATTAAAAAAAAAGCAAAACAGAAATCCTCTTCTTTTCAGAATATATTTGATAACTTAGTATTTATAATTATTAAATATGCCATATACTTTTTTCAATTTTTGATGGAATTCACACAGAAAAGATCAGAATTTGTGTATATGTCCACTATTTGTAAGGTATAACTCTTATAATTTCGAGATAAGTTTAAGACTGTATCAATAAAACATGTGAGAAATTAGACTCCTCATTTGGGCATATGTAAAAGATACTTTAGAGAAAATTCACATTAAAAATTAATATAATAGGAAAGAAAAATAACAAAAGGGGCAAATACATGAAATTTTTCTGATGCTGAGAATCTAGTTGTATCAAAAATGTTTTCAGATCACACCAAGACTATAATATGTTATTAGAAGGAAAATGCATATTTTAAATGAAAGCAATAAATATGTTATTGGGCTGTTGACAAACCATATACTGAAGACTAGTGAATCATAAAAACTAAAAAAAGATAAATTTCCATGAAACAACTAAAGCGGATAAAGACACCATAAAGCCCAGGATATGTCACTGTGACATAAAGACACCAATACCAAATGGTCAGTGAGAATGAGGTGGTTGGATGGCACCACTGAGTCAATGGACATGTGTCTGAGCAAGCTCCAGGAGATGGTGAAGGACAAGGAAGCCTGGCGTGCTGCAGTCCATGGTGTCGCAGAGCCAGACACGACTGAGCAGAACTGAACTGAGTGACAATTCCAGTCGATGTACATTTGCAATTAGTCAAAGCACCAGAAAACTCGGAATGCTTTTTTTTTCTAAACATTTATTTATTTATTTATTTTGGCAGGGGTGGGGAGGGAAGGGGATGGGTGGGCCACTTCCACTGGTCTTTCATTTGTCTAGTTTCAACCATCTTTGTTCTTTGGCCCGTGTGGGCCTCCCATCGCAGTGGCGTCTGTCATCGCAGAGCACAAACTCTGGGCGCATGCGCCTGCAGAGCTCCGGCTTGGTGATTGGACACATCAGTCCAGCCGCTCCGCGGCACGTGGGATCTTCCCAGGCCAGGGATTGAACCTGTGGGCCTTGCACTGCAAGGCAGTGTCCTTACCCACTGGACCACCAGGGAAGCCCAAACTCGGAATGTTTTAAAGTCCTACAGTTTATATATGGGAAAAAAAAAACACAAAAAAACAAGCAGTTACTTTTCCTAAATTTAGTAACAACCCTAAAAACTTATATGACAATATCAATAGTAAATTTTAAAGCTAAAAGAAGTTCTTCTAACCCATCAATTTAAAAACCTTCTTTGAGCAATATGCTAGAGGAAAGACTAAATTGCCTTTGTATGTGTGTGTGTGTGTTTGGCCTCTTTTATTGATTTTATAATCCATTGATTGTCATTCGTCTTTGTTCTTTGGCCCGTGTGGGCCTCCCATCGCAGTGGCGTCTGTCATCGCAGAGCACAAACTCTGGGCGCATGCGCCTGCAGAGCTCCGGCTTGGTGATTGGACACATCAGTCCAGCCGCTCCGCGGCACGTGGGATCTTCCCAGGCCAGGGATTGAACCTGTGGGCCTTGCACTGCAAGGCAGTGTCCTTACCCACTGGACCACCAGGGAAGCCCAAACTCGGAATGTTTTAAAGTCCTACAGTTTATATATGGGAAAAAAAAAACACAAAAAAACAAGCAGTTACTTTTCCTAAATTTAGTAACAACCCTAAAAACTTATATGACAATATCAATAGTAAATTTTAAAGCTAAAAGAAGTTCTTCTAACCCATCAATTTAAAAACCTTCTTTGAGCAATATGCTAGAGGAAAGACTAAATTGCCTTTGTATGTGTGTGTGTGTGTTTGGCCTCTTTTATTGATTTTATAATCCATTTATTGTCATTCATTTTTATTTTTTGGCATGTGTGGGCCTCTCATCACAGTGGCCTGTCTTGTTGCAGAGCTCTTCTCTGAGCGCCTGTGCTCCAGAGTGCTGGCTCGTAATTGGACACACAGGTCCAGCTGTTCCTCTGTATGTAGGATCTTCCTGAGCCAGGGATTGGACCGGTGCCCCTTGCACGGCATGGTGGACTCTTTACCCACTGGACCACCAGGGAAGCCCTGCCATTGTGTTTTAATGACAGGTTTAACATTTTATCCCATAAAGAGTAGATCAAAGGCAATATAGCCAAAGATGTAAAAAAATAAAAAATCATAAAATGTTTAAAGCAGTTAATAAAAGCATTGCTATTTTCTTATTTCGTGATGTCTGTAAGCTTTTTAAAATTAGCACTTTGTTGTGATATCTTTTATTCAATCCATTTTCAAATATGATTTTGTGTTTCCTTTGTCAGTGATGAGCTTCTGTCTCCAATTGTGTAAGCTTCTACCTTGCTGTTGTTTCTTCTCGCTTTCTCTTTGTCCTAGTAAGTTTATTTTACTGCATTTAGTAGGATTGAAAAAGGCAGAAAACATGTACAAACCTTCATATTTTGACATAAATTTCCATTTTAAGCAGTAATTTTTATTTTAATCAAGATGTATATGTAACTTTTAAATGACGTGTTTCTATAAAAATTGTTTATTTATGGTCTTCCCTGGTAATCAGTGCTGGTTTGATCCCTGGTCCAGGAAGATCTCACAAGAGGCATGGCCTAGCCAAAAAACAAAAGCGGAAGAAGACCAAAAAAAAGTTATTAATATAATTTACCCCATCCCCATTCTTGCTCTTCAGCAATAACTACTTTTACCTCTTTCACTTTTCCTTTGTGTATTGGCTTCCATGTGGTCCTCTGGTGGTTGGGTGGTTAAGAATCTGCCTGCCAATGCAGGAGACGCGGGTCCCATCCCTAGGCCTGGAAGATCCCCTGGAGAAGGAAATGGCAACCCAGTCCAATATTCTTGCCTGGGAAATCCCATGGACAGAAGAGCCAGGCAGGCCACAGTTCATGGAGCCACAAAGAGTCAGACATGACTTATACAGACCAAACAACAATTTGTTTCCATGTTTTCTAATAATATGCTTATGCTGATTTTTGGATTTTTTTTTCAATTTTAATAATTATGTGTTGACTTTGTCCTTTGAATTAATAAGATTTAGCTCTCCTAAACACACCGTTCCCTCAATCCCCCTCGTTTTCTATCTCCAAAATTTAGATCAAATGTTAATTTTTATATTATTGTGACTGTGCAAATTTTACTCACAGCTTAGTCATGTATGTGCTATGATATGTTTACTTTTATGTATACATTTTGGTTTTCTCTAGACTTAAATATTGTCATTTTCTTTGTTCAGTTTCTTATAGGCTTATTATTAATTCATTCCCATACTCTCAGAACATTCAAACAATGACAAAATGTATCAGAGTTATGGGGACATCACCTCTATTCTTCTCTCTAGCCCCCCGCTACGTGGCTGTTGTCCCAAGGTATCCCCCACTTTTCTCCTGTTTGGAGGCTCCGTTCCTGGTTCTCCTTCATTCTTTATCCCTTCATATGGATGGAGCACAGCTTCCAGAAGTTTCCTGGTTAAGGGTATATGGAAGACAAAACCTTGTATATATACAAATATCCTGTCTTAACTCTTTAGTTGGAGCTTGGCTGAGCATAAAATTCTAGGTCAAAAGCTATTTTCTTTGACAGTGTTTAACGCATTGTTCCATCTTCTTCTGGCATCCATTGTTGCTATGAAGAGTTGTGATACCATCCTCACTCCCTATCCTTTGCGTATAAGTTGTATTCATTGCTTTGTCCTGTCCCACTCTGCACGGCCTTCTCACAATACAACAGTCTATACTCCTCCACCAAGGGTGCAGTCTCTGTTGCCTCCAGCTGAACCTGGTGGACCTTTGTAACCAAGATGAGGTACAAATGATGCTGAGTGATTTCCCGTCTAGATCATAAAAAGGATATGACTTCCTCCCGTGCTTGCTCTTTCTTGCTGTTCATGGGGGGGAAGAATCTGCCTGCCAATGCAGGAGACGCGGGTCCCATCCCTAGGCCTGGAAGATCCCCTGGAGAAGGAAATGGCAACCCAGTCCAATATTCTTGCCTGGGAAATCCCATGGACAGAAGAGCCAGGCAGGCCACAGTTCATGGAGCCACAAAGAGTCAGACATGACTTATACAGACCAAACAACAATTTGTTTCCATGTTTTCTAATAATATGCTTATGCTGATTTTTGGATTTTTTTTTCAATTTTAATAATTATGTGTTGACTTTGTCCTTTGAATTAATAAGATTTAGCTCTCCTAAACACACCGTTCCCTCAATCCCCCTCGTTTTCTATCTCCAAAATTTAGATCAAATGTTAATTTTTATATTATTGTGACTGTGCAAATTTTACTCACAGCTTAGTCATGTATGTGCTATGATATGTTTACTTTTATGTATACATTTTGGTTTTCTCTAGACTTAAATATTGTCATTTTCTTTGTTCAGTTTCTTATAGGCTTATTATTAATTCATTCCCATACTCTCAGAACATTCAAACAATGACAAAATGTATCAGAGTTATGGGGACATCACCTCTATTCTTCTCTCTAGCCCCCCGCTACGTGGCTGTTGTCCCAAGGTATCCCCCACTTTTCTCCTGTTTGGAGGCTCCGTTCCTGGTTCTCCTTCATTCTTTATCCCTTCATATGGATGGAGCACAGCTTCCAGAAGTTTCCTGGTTAAGGGTATATGGAAGACAAAACCTTGTATATATACAAATATCCTGTCTTAACTCTTTAGTTGGAGCTTGGCTGAGCATAAAATTCTAGGTCAAAAGCTATTTTCTTTGACAGTGTTTAACGCATTGTTCCATCTTCTTCTGGCATCCATTGTTGCTATGAAGAGTTGTGATACCATCCTCACTCCCTATCCTTTGCGTATAAGTTGTATTCATTGCTTTGTCCTGTCCCACTCTGCACGGCCTTCTCACAATACAACAGTCTATACTCCTCCACCAAGGGTGCAGTCTCTGTTGCCTCCAGCTGAACCTGGTGGACCTTTGTAACCAAGATGAGGTACAAATGATGCTGAGTGATTTCCCAGTCTAGATCATAAAAAAGGATATGACTTCCTCCCCGTGCTTGCTCTTTCTTGCTGTTAGCGCTCACACTGTATTGTAGACATTATTTAGAAAGATAAGAAAAATTGAGAGAAATGTTCAGGGTGCCATTTGTCATTGTTAAGATTTTAGGCACATACAAAGACCGTGAGGGCACTCACGTGTGTGCATGAGCTGGTCTTGCTGTGGTGAGTAGCCCTGAAAGATGACCTGGCTGAGTCATGTCACTTGGAGACCCATCCATAGCTTTAGGTTTCTTCTAGAATATATTTTATCTAGAAAAAAAGTCTTTCACTCTCTTTCCCAGAATATATAAACTTGGTTGCAGCATCCTAGGAGAAGAGAGTGAGGATGGAGCTGGGGTATCTTACCATTCTGCATACAGCCTTCTACTTAATCCACTCATTTTTACTGTAGTGTTCCATGGTTAAATTCATTCTGTAATAACCAACAAGGATCTACTGTAGAGCAGAGGCAACTCCACTCCAGTCTGTGATGACCTACGTGAGAAAAAGGGCTGAAAAAGAATGGATACATGTATATATATAACAATAAATCCATTGTATGCCTGAAACTAATGGAACATTGTAAATCAACTATACTCCAATAATTTTGTTTGGACCCCACAGCTTCTGCACAAGGTGGAACGAGGATGGTCACTCTGGCATGCACGATTAGGGAAGGTTATGATGGGGTAGTATGAGGGGATGAGAATACGACAAAACCTTGTATATATACAAATATCCTGTCTTAACTCTTTAGTTGGAGCTTGGCTGAGCATAAAATTCTAGGTCAAAAGCTATTTTCTTTGACAGTGTTTAACGCATTGTTCCATCTTCTTCTGGCATCCATTGTTGCTATGAAGAGTTGTGATACCATCCTCACTCCCTATCCTTTGCGTATAAGTTGTATTCATTGCTTTGTCCTGTCCCACTCTGCACGGCCTTCTCACAATACAACAGTCTATACTCCTCCACCAAGGGTGCAGTCTCTGTTGCCTCCAGCTGAACCTGGTGGACCTTTGTAACCAAGATGAGGTACAAATGATGCTGAGTGATTTCCCAGTCTAGATCATAAAAAAGGATATGACTTCCTCCCCGTGCTTGCTCTTTCTTGCTGTTAGCGCTCACACTGTATTGTAGACATTATTTAGAAAGATAAGAAAAATTGAGAGAAATGTTCAGGGTGCCATTTGTCATTGTTAAGATTTTAGGCACATACAAAGACCGTGAGGGCACTCACGTGTGTGCATGAGCTGGTCTTGCTGTGGTGAGTAGCCCTGAAAGATGACCTGGCTGAGTCATGTCACTTGGAGACCCATCCATAGCTTTAGGTTTCTTCTAGAATATATTTTATCTAGAAAAAAAGTCTTTCACTCTCTTTCCCAGAATATATAAACTTGGTTGCAGCATCCTAGGAGAAGAGAGTGAGGATGGAGCTGGGGTATCTTACCATTCTGCATACAGCCTTCTACTTAATCCACTCATTTTTACTGTAGTGTTCCATGGTTAAATTCATTCTGTAATAACCAACAAGGATCTACTGTAGAGCAGAGGCAACTCCACTCCAGTCTGTGATGACCTACGTGAGAAAAAGGGCTGAAAAAGAATGGATACATGTATATATATAACAATAAATCCATTGTATGCCTGAAACTAATGGAACATTGTAAATCAACTATACTCCAATAATTTTGTTTGGACCCCACAGCTTCTGCACAAGGTGGAACGAGGATGGTCACTCTGGCATGCACGATTAGGGAAGGTTATGATGGGGTAGTATGAGGGGATGAGAATACGTCTGCTTCTTTTTTCTTTAAGTTTATTTTCAACTTTTGATTTTTAAATATTCAATATAGTGGCTTCATATATATATGTATGTATGTGTATGTATACACATACACACACATGTACACACAATGTGTATACACATTGTGTATGTATACACACACACAGACACACACACATAGTTGATTTAAGAGAGTCTAACTACTTCTAAAGCAAAACTTTCTGTTTTCATCTTAACTTTCAACCCTACTTTCAGAGATACCTAAAATTCCTAATCTGGGCTTTTCAAGGGTTCGATACCACAACTTCTTCAGTTTCTTTTTCAGCTTGCCCCATGACAAGTTTAGTTTTCAGTTTTCTTTACTGTACTAAGTAAATCAGCATTTATCCTTTGATTTTCAGTTTCCAGAACTTTGTTATGGTCATCTCTTGTCTTTTCTTTGTCTTTGTTTATGAAAAAAATCCCTTTGCTATTATGTCAGTGAGATGTAGGAGTGGAAGGAAGTGAAAGTATTCAATTTAATCTCTGAAGAGAGGTCATTTACATTTTCTCTTAAACCCTAGTAGTCAGGCTTCTGCTGTAGCCATTCTTCTGAGCTTGCCTTTTCTAAAGGACACAGATGATTCTTTAACCAACAGACAAAGGCCTCTCAGGAGTCCCACTTGCAGGAACTTACTTTACATTTGGAACTGTTGACTCCTCCTCTTTGAAACTCTCAGCTTCTATAGAGCTACTCTCTCTCGTTCTCTTCTGACTCAGACTGCTCTTTCCCAGAACTCATTTTTTTTTTCCCAGAACTCTTAACTGCCTTCTTTTTCATATGTTACCTTAAATATGCTTACTTTCAATGATAGGGAATAATAATAAAACCTGTATTAGGTTCCAAGCACAGTCCTAAATAAGCATTTTGTAATAAGTTTGTTCCTTTAACGACTCTATAAGTGAGGTACTATTAAACAACCCATTTTACAGATGGAGAAACTGAGGTGCAGAAAAATTGTTATTATTTTTGTGTGTGTGAGCCAAGTCTTTTTTTTTTATAACTTTTATTTTACTTTTAACTTTTACAGAGTTTTGTTGTTTACAAATATGTATGTTCCCCAATTAGTCATATGTATATCCCCCCCTTCCCACCCCTCCTGACCATCACACAGAACCCCTGAAGGATCCCCTTTTATCACAGAGCAATGACTAGAGCTATTTTCTTCACTTATGATAGTACAGGCCTCCATGCTACTTCCTTTACGCCTCCCACCCTCTGTTCCTTCCCCACAATGTCCATATGTCCACTGTCCATGTCTCTTTCCATCGCTTCACTGCGTGTGCCATCATCACCATCCTACTAGATTCCATATGTATGTGTTAATATACTGTATTTGTCCTTCTCTTTCTGACTGACTTCACTTTTGATGATATGTTCTAGATCCAGCCACCTCATTAGGGCTGATTCGTCTGCATTTCTCTTTATAGCTCTGTAGTATTCCATTGTATATATGTACCAGAGCTTTTAGATCCATTCGTTTGTCGATGGGCATCTAGGTTCCTTCCATGTTCTAGCTATTGTATAGAGAGCTGCAATGAACATTGGGGTATAGGTGCTTCTTTCAGATTTGATGTCATCAGGGTATAAGCCTAAGAGTAGGATTGCTGGGTTGTATGGTGCTTCTATTTTTAGTTTTTTAAGAAATCTCCAGACTATCTTCCATAAAGGTTGTATCAATTTACATTCCCATCAGCAATGCAGGAGTGTTCCCTTTTCTCCGCAGCCTCTCCAGCATTTATTGTCTGTCAATTTATTGATGATGGCCATTCTGACGGGTGTGAGGTGATATCTCATTGCAGTTTTGATTTGCATTTCTCTAATTATTAGTGAAGTTGAGCATCGTTTCATGTGTTTTTGGGCCATCTGTATGTCATTGTTGGAGAGGTGTCTGTTTAGGTCCTTTTCCCATTTTTTGATTGGGTTGTTCATTTTTCCAGTGCTGAGTTGTCTGAGTTGCTTTTAGATTTTGGAGATGAATTCTTTGTTGTTTCATTTGCTATGATTTTCTCCCATTCTGTGGGTTGTCTGTTCAGCTTTTTTGTCATTTCTTTTGCTGTACAAAAGCTGTTAAGTGTCATTAGGTCTCACATGTTCATTTGTCTTTTTAGTTCCGCTATTCTAGTAGGTGGGTCAGAGAAGATCTTGCTTTGATTGATGTCCTTGAGGGTTTTGCTTATATTCTCCTCTAAGAGTTTGATGGTTTCTACTCTTACATTTAGGTCTTTAATCCATTTTGAGTTGATCTTAGTGTATGGTGTCAGGGAATGTTCCAACGGCATTTTTTTGCATGTAGCTGTCCAATTTTCCCAGCACCATTTGTTGAAGAGGCTGTCTTTGTCCCATTTTATTTTTCAAAGATAAGGTTACAATGTCCATTGTCACTGTCCATGTCTCTTTCCATCGCTTCACTGCGTGTGCCATCATCACCATCCTACTAGATTCCATATGTATGTGTTAATATACTGTATTTGTCCTTCTCTTTCTGACTGACTTCACTTTTGATGATATGTTCTAGATCCAGCCACCTCATTAGGGCTGATTCGTCTGCATTTCTCTTTATAGCTCTGTAGTATTCCATTGTATATATGTACCAGAGCTTTTAGATCCATTCGTTTGTCGATGGGCATCTAGGTTCCTTCCATGTTCTAGCTATTGTATAGAGAGCTGCAATGAACATTGGGGTATAGGTGCTTCTTTCAGATTTGATGTCATCAGGGTATAAGCCTAAGAGTAGGATTGCTGGGTTGTATGGTGCTTCTATTTTTAGTTTTTTAAGAAATCTCCAGACTATCTTCCATAAAGGTTGTATCAATTTACATTCCCATCAGCAATGCAGGAGTGTTCCCTTTTCTCCGCAGCCTCTCCAGCATTTATTGTCTGTCAATTTATTGATGATGGCCATTCTGACGGGTGTGAGGTGATATCTCATTGCAGTTTTGATTTGCATTTCTCTAATTATTAGTGAAGTTGAGCATCGTTTCATGTGTTTTTGGGCCATCTGTATGTCATTGTTGGAGAGGTGTCTGTTTAGGTCCTTTTCCCATTTTTTGATTGGGTTGTTCATTTTTCCAGTGCTGAGTTGTCTGAGTTGCTTTTAGATTTTGGAGATGAATTCTTTGTTGTTTCATTTGCTATGATTTTCTCCCATTCTGTGGGTTGTCTGTTCAGCTTTTTTGTCATTTCTTTTGCTGTACAAAAGCTGTTAAGTGTCATTAGGTCTCACATGTTCATTTGTCTTTTTAGTTCCGCTATTCTAGTAGGTGGGTCAGAGAAGATCTTGCTTTGATTGATGTCCTTGAGGGTTTTGCTTATATTCTCCTCTAAGAGTTTGATGGTTTCTACTCTTACATTTAGGTCTTTAATCCATTTTGAGTTGATCTTAGTGTATGGTGTCAGGGAATGTTCCAACGGCATTTTTTTGCATGTAGCTGTCCAATTTTCCCAGCACCATTTGTTGAAGAGGCTGTCTTTGTCCCATTTTATATGTGTGCCTCCTTTGTCAAAGATAAGGTACCCATAGGTGCGTGGGTTGATCTCTGGGTTCTCGATCTTGTTCCATTGGTCAATATTTCTGTTTTTGTGCCAGTACCATACTGTCTTGATGACTGTTGCTTTGTGGTATAGTCTGAAGTTGGGGAGGCTGATCCCTCCAGCTCTGTTTTTCTTCCTCAGGATTGCTTTGGCTATTCGAGGTCTTTTGTGTTTCCATATAAACTGTGTTATTCTTTGGTCTAGTTCTCTGAAAAATGTCAATGGTAGTTTGATAGGGATCACATTGAATCTATAGATGACATTTGGTAGTATGGTCATTTGCACAATATTGATTCTTCCTATCCAGGAACATGGAATATCTCTCCATCTGTTTAAGTCTTCTTTAATTTCTCTCGTGAGTGTCTTGTGATTTTCTGTGTACAATTCTTTTGTTTCTTTGGGTAGGTTTATTCCTAGATACCTGATTCTTTTGGTTGCAATGGTGAAGGGGATTGCCTCTTTGATTTCGTTTTCTGATTTTTCATTGTTTGTGTATGGGAATGCCAGTGATTTCTGTATATTGATTTTATATCCTCCGACTTTGCTGAATTCGCTGATTAACTCTAGTAGTTTTGTAATAGTGTCTTTGGAGTTTTCTATGTATAATATCATGTTGTCTGCAAATAGAGAGAGTTTAACTTCTTCTTTCCCAATCTGGATTCCTTTGATTTCTTTCTCTTCTCTTATTGCTGTTGCTAGAACTTCCAGGACTATGTTGACTAAGAGTGGTGAAAGTGGACACCCCTGTCTTGTTCCTGATCTTAGAGGGAATGCTTTCAGTTTTTCACCATTGAGGATAATGTTCGCTGTGGGCTTCTCATATATGGCTTTCACTATGCTGAGATAGGTTCCTGCTATGCCCATTTTTTGAAGAGTTTTTATCATAAATGGATGCTGTACTTTGTCGAAGGCTTTTTCTGCATTCATTGAGGTGATCATGTGATTTTTGTCTCTCAATTTGTTGATGTATCACATTGATTGATTTGCGGATATTGAAGAATCCTTGCATGCCTGGGATGAACCTGACTTGATCACGATGCATGAGCTCTTTGATGTGTTGTTGAATTTTGTTTGCTAGGATTTTGTTGAGGATTTTAGTGTCTAGATTCATCAGTGAAATTGGTCTGTAATTTTACTTTTTTGTGTTGTCTTTGCCTGGTTTGGGTATCAGGGTGATGGAGGCCTCATAGAATGTGTTTGGAAGTGTTCCTTCCTGTGCAATTTTTTGAAAGAGTTTTAGAAGGACAGGCATTAGCTCTTCTTTAAATGTTTGGTCGAATTCACTTGTGAAGCCATCTGGCCCTGGGCTTTTATTTTTGGATAGATTTTTGATCACGAATTCAATTTCTGAGCTTGTGATTGGCTTGTTCATAGTTTCTATTTCTTCCTGGTTCAGTCTTGGGAGATTAACTTTCTCTAAGAAGTTGTCCATTTCTTCCAGGTTGTCCAGTTTGTTGCCATAGAGTTGTTCATAATAGTCTCTTATAATCCTTTGGATTTCTGCATTATCTGTTGTAATCTCTCCTTTTTCATTTTTGATTTTGTTGATCTGGTTCTTCTCTCTCTTTTTCTTGATGAGTCTGGTCAGCGGTTTGTCGATTTTTTTTACCTTTTTGAAGAACCAGCTTTTTGTTTTATTTATCTTTACTATAGTTTCTTTCATTTCTTTTTCATTTATTTCTGCTTTGATCTTTATGATTTCCCTTCTTCTGCTGGCTTTGGGGTGTTTTTGTCCTTCTTTCTCCAGTTGTTTTAAGTGTAAGGTTAGGTCGTCTGTTTGAGATTTTCCTCATTTCTTGAGGTAGGATTGAATTGCTATAAACTTCCCTCTTAGAACTGCTTTTGCAGTATCCCATAGATTTTGCACTGTCGTGTGTTCATTGTTGTTTTCTTCTAGGAATTGTTTTATTTCTCCTTTGAGTTTCTCGGTAATCAGTTGGTTTTTTAGGTATGTGTTGTTTAATCTCCATATGTTTTTTTTTTTAGCGGTTTTTTCCTGTAGTTGATCTCTAGTCTCATTGCATTGTGGTCTGAGAGGATGGTTGATAGAATTTCAGCTTTCTTGAATTGACTGAGGTTTGATCTGTGGCCCAGGATGTGGTCTATCCTGGAGAATGTTCTGTGAGCACTTGAGAAGAAAGTGTATTCTTCTGCATTTGGATGAAAAGTCCTAAAGATATCAATGAGGTCCATTTTTTCTAGCGTGGCATTTAAGGCTTGTGTTTCTTTATTAATTTTCCGTTTGGATGATCTGTCCATTGGTGTGAGAGGAGTGTCAAAGTCTCCTACTATGATTGTGTTAGTGTCAATGTCTTCTTTTATGTCTGAATGTGTTTGTCTTATGTGTTGGGGTGCTCCTGCGTTGGGTGCATAGATATTTATGATTGTTATGTCTTCTTCTTGGATCGATCCCTTAATCATGATATAGTGACCTTCCTTGTCTCTTAGAATCTCTTTACTTTAAAATCTATTTTGTCTGATATGAGGATTGTTACTCCAGCTTTCTTTTGATTTCCATTTGCATGGAATATCTTTTCCAGCCTCTCACTTTCAGCCTATGAGGTCTCTAGGTCTATGATGGAGCCGTGTTTTGAATCCATTTCTAATAGTCTTATAATCCTTTGGATTTCTGCTTCTTTAATCTCTCTTTTTGTTGTATCTGGTTCTTCTCTCTCTTTTTCTTGATGAGTCTGGTCAGCGGTTTGTCGATTTTTTTTACCTTTTTGAAGAACCAGCTTTTTGTTTTATTTATCTTTACTATAGTTTCTTTCATTTCTTTTTCATTTATTTCTGCTTTGATCTTTATGATTTCCCTTCTTCTGCTGGCTTTGGGGTGTTTTTGTCCTTCTTTCTCCAGTTGTTTTAAGTGTAAGGTTAGGTCGTCTGTTTGAGATTTTCCTCATTTCTTGAGGTAGGATTGAATTGCTATAAACTTCCCTCTTAGAACTGCTTTTGCAGTATCCCATAGATTTTGCACTGTCGTGTGTTCATTGTTGTTTTCTTCTAGGAATTGTTTTATTTCTCCTTTGAGTTTCTCGGTAATCAGTTGGTTTTTTAGGTATGTGTTGTTTAATCTCCATATGTTTTTTTTTTTAGCGGTTTTTTCCTGTAGTTGATCTCTAGTCTCATTGCATTGTGGTCTGAGAGGATGGTTGATAGAATTTCAGCTTTCTTGAATTGACTGAGGTTTGATCTGTGGCCCAGGATGTGGTCTATCCTGGAGAATGTTCTGTGAGCACTTGAGAAGAAAGTGTATTCTTCTGCATTTGGATGAAAAGTCCTAAAGATATCAATGAGGTCCATTTTTTCTAGCGTGGCATTTAAGGCTTGTGTTTCTTTATTAATTTTCCGTTTGGATGATCTGTCCATTGGTGTGAGAGGAGTGTCAAAGTCTCCTACTATGATTGTGTTAGTGTCAATGTCTTCTTTTATGTCTGAATGTGTTTGTCTTATGTGTTGGGGTGCTCCTGCGTTGGGTGCATAGATATTTATGATTGTTATGTCTTCTTCTTGGATCGATCCCTTAATCATGATATAGTGACCTTCCTTGTCTCTTAGAATCTCTTTACTTTAAAATCTATTTTGTCTGATATGAGGATTGTTACTCCAGCTTTCTTTTGATTTCCATTTGCATGGAATATCTTTTTTCCAGCCTCTCACTTTCAGCCTATGAGTGTCTCTAGGTCTGAAGTGAGTTTCCTGGAGGCAGCATATGTATGGGTCGTGTTTTTGAATCCATTCAGCTACTCTGTGTCTTTTGGTTGGGGCATTTAGTCCATTTACATTCAGAGTAATTATTGATACAAATGATCCTATTGTCATCTTCTTAGATGTTATGATGGGTTTGTGTTGTGGATCTTCTCCTTCGTTTATACTTGTTGTCTATAGAAGTCCCTTTAACACTTGTTGTAAGGCTGGTTTGGTGTTACTAAATTCTTTTAACTTGTGCTTATCTGTAAAGCTTTTGATTTCTCCATCAATTTTGAATGAGATCCTTGCAGGGTAGAGGATTCTTGGTTGCAGATTATTCTCTTTTAGCCATTTAAATGTGTCCTGCCATTCCCTTCTGGCCTGCAGAGTTTCTGTGGAAAGATCAGCTGTTAAACGTATGGGCTTTCCCTTCTGTGTCACTAGTTGCTTTTCCCTTGGTGCTTTGAGAATTCTGTCTTTGTGTTTAATTTGTGTTAGCTTCATTAATATGTGTCTTGGTGTGTTTCTTCTTGGGTTGATTCTGTATGGTACTCTTTGTGCTTCTTGGACTTGATTGACTATTTCTTTTCCCATGTTGGGGAAATTTTCAACTATAATCTCTTCAAAATTTTTCTCATAGCCTTTCTTTTTTTCTTCTTCTTCTGGAACCCCTATAATTTGAATATTGGTGCGTTTGATATTATCCCAGAGGTCTCTGAGGCTATCCTCTGCTCTTTTCATTCTTTGAGCTAGATTCTGTTTCTCAGCAGTTATTTCCACCATTCTATCTTCCAGCTCACTTATCCGGTCTTCTGTCTCAGATATCTGCTCTTGATTCCTTCTGTAGTGTTTTTCAGTTCAGCAATTGAGTTGTTTGTCTCTGTTACTTTTTTGGTAAGTTCTTATATTTCTTTATTCAGTGTGTTAGTTGTATCTTAATCATGTTTTAGTGGCCTGCCTTGTGTCTTAGAATCTCTTTACTTTAAAATCTATTTTGTCTGATATGAGGATTGTTACTCCAGCTTTCTTTTGATTTCCATTTGCATGGAATATCTTTTTTCCAGCCTCTCACTTTCAGCCTATGAGTGTCTCTAGGTCTGAAGTGAGTTTCCTGGAGGCAGCATATGTATGGGTCTTGTTTTTGAATCCATTCAGCCACTGTGTGTCTTTTGGTTGGGGCATTTAGTCCATTTACATTCAGAGTAATTATTGATACAAATGATCCTATTGTCATCTTCTTAGATGTTATGATGGGTTTGTGTTGTGGATCTTCTCCTTCGTTTATACTTGTTGTCTATAGAAGTCCCTTTAACACTTGTTGTAAGGCTGGTTTGGTGTTACTAAATTCTTTTAACTTGTGCTTATCTGTAAAGCTTTTGATTTCTCCATCAATTTTGAATGAGATCCTTGCAGGGTAGAGGATTCTTGGTTGCAGATTATTCTCTTTTAGCCATTTAAATGTGTCCTGCCATTCCCTTCTGGCCTGCAGAGTTTCTGTGGAAAGATCAGCTGTTAAACGTATGGGCTTTCCCTTCTGTGTCACTAGTTGCTTTTCCCTTGGTGCTTTGAGAATTCTGTCTTTGTGTTTAATTTGTGTTAGCTTCATTAATATGTGTCTTGGTGTGTTTCTTCTTGGGTTGATTCTGTATGGTACTCTTTGTGCTTCTTGGACTTGATTGACTATTTCTTTTCCCATGTTGGGGAAATTTTCAACTATAATCTCTTCAAAATTTTCTCATAGCCTTTCTTTTTTTCTTCTTCTTCTGGAACCCCTATAATTTGAATATTGGTGCGTTTGATATTATCCCAGAGGTCTCTGAGGCTATCCTCTGCTCTTTTCATTCTTTGAGCTAGATTCTGTTTCTCAGCAGTTATTTCCACCATTCTATCTTCCAGCTCACTTATCCGGTCTTCTGTCTCAGATATCTGCTCTTGATTCCTTCTGTAGTGTTTTTCAGTTCAGCAATTGAGTTGTTTGTCTCTGTTACTTTTTTGGTAAGTTCTTATATTTCTTTATTCAGTGTGTTAGTTGTATCTTACAATTTCTCTAACGTTCTGTTTTCAGTGTCTTTGATCATCTTTATTATCATTCTTCTGAAATCACTTTCAGCAAGTTTGTCCAAATCCTCTTCATTGATTTGATCTTGTGTGTTTGTGGATTGTTCCTTCACTTGTGTGGTTTTTCTCTGCCATTTCAGTTTTATTATTAATGTTTTAACTGACTCTGTTTGGGATTTCCTTTTCCCAGACTTTGAGTTACGTCTGTTGGTGTTTGTTGTTTGGATGGGGCTCCTTATTCTGGGTGATGCTGGTGGTTGGGTGATGTCAGGACTTGCATACAAGTGCTTAACTTTCTTGGTGTTCTCACTTGTATACTGCTCTCTAGTGTTAGGCATTCTCTAGTATTGTAGAGTTTTGGAGTCAGTGCTCCCTTCCTAAAGCCCCGGGGCTTTTTGCCTGACTAGGGAATGAAGATTTCACGGCTGTTTTGTTATGGCATTAAATGATATTAAAACATATATACGCGAATGAGAAATAGAAAGTATACCTTTGACTAATGGCAATTAAAATATTATGCAAATACTATCTAGTGTATTGAATTATACACACAAACATATACAGCTGTAACATAATCCAAGCATTCCAACCAAAAATACAGTACAATATGGTAGCACAGCGAATAGAGGAAACCAAGAATGATATCCACTGGTTAATAACCAAATTAAGTAGAGCACAAATTGGAGAATGATGCTAGAGCAGGTTCCCCATTGGGGATAAAGCAATGAGGACAGAACAGGCTAAGAATTATGGTGGGAAAAGGGAAAAAGAGAAAGGGAGGATAGAAGTGAAATATAAAATAATACTGCAAAGCTAAATATAGGGAGATAAATATTTGTATGTATTAGAGTTTGATGCTATAGGAAAGGAGCATCAGAGAAAGCAAAAAATTATAGAGGAAGTAGTAATACAAATAAAAATTTTTAAAAATTAAAACAGAGACTAGTATATAGAAAAACAAAGCAAAAACAATAAAATCAAACAAAAAAAAACACAAAACCCCCTCCCCACAGATCCTTAAAAGGCCAATGTGGAACCAAAAGTTTATACCAAAATAAAATGTGTGGTTTAAAAGGAAAAGGAAAAAAAAAATTATGTAAACTTGAATATATTCAGTCTTACTGATAAGATTAGTAGCTTCAATAGAATTCAATGGAGGAAATAAACACACCCACACTCACATCCCCCTCCCCCCCAAAAAAACGGGGGGTGCACTGAGTGGGTTTGGAAAAAAGGGAAAGAAACAATTGAAACAAAACAGAACAATAAAAAGGCAATAAAAAAGAATAAGGAATAAAATGAAATGTTAAAAATTCAGCTGTAACTCGAGCTTCAGACAAAATGTGAAAATAGTGTTTATGTTCTTTTGTCTCTTGCTGACTATTCAGGAATTATCAGTCTTTTTCTTGCCTCTGGCAGTGGTTGGATCTGAAGACCACGTTTATTCCAGAACTAAAAGGTCCGCCCAGGCTGGCCCTGGGAGTTTCTTAATCCAAATCCCTTTTCTTGCTGGGTGGAGCTAAATTCCCTCCCTGTATCTTGACCAGCAGCCCTGTAGTTTGACCAGCAGCCAAACTACAGTAGGGAAAATGGCATCTGTCTTACAAAGGATTTATTCCCACACTCTCTATGGGAAGCACTTCTGCAGTGACCCCGGCCCTGCTGCAGGCCACCGTCGACCCCTGCCACCACAGGATACATCAGATTACTCAGAGGTGAATCTGGCTCAGTCTCATGCAAGATTGCTATTCCTCTCTCTCAGATCACAGTGTGCGCCGAGTTTCCAGTACTCCTCGGCGGCTCTATGATGGGGTTAATGGTAACCTTCTCCAAAGGGAATTGAGTGCAGTCCTTCGAGGACTGCTCAAGGGCACTTCTAGTTCAAGGGGTTACTTGGACCCTCCAAAGCAGGTCTGGCTCAGTCCCTTGTGGGCATCACCGCTTCTTTCCCGGGTCTTGATCTGCAACAGGCTTTGTGCCTTTGGCCCACCCAGCCTCTCTGGCGGGTATGAGGTTTGACTTTTAAAAGTGCGATTGTGCGGGCTTCCTTGGTGGTCCAGTGGGTAAGGACACCGCCTTGCAATGCAAGGCCTGCAGGTTCGATCCCTGGCCAGGGAAGATCCCACATGCCACAGAGCAGCTGGACTGATGTGTCCAATTACTGAGCCGGAGCTCTGGAGCGCATGAGCCCAGAGCCGGTGCTCTGCGACAACAGAGGCCACCACGATGGGAGGCCCACACAGGCCAAAGAATGAAGATGGATGAAAATGGACAAATGAAAGACCAATAGAAGTGGCCCGCCTGCTCCCCTCCCTCCCCACCCCACCCCACCCCACCACCAAACAAATAAATACATAAATCTTAAAAAAAAAAGTGCGATTGTGCCCTTCCTACCGTCTTGATGTGGCTTCTCCTTTGTTCTTCCATGTGTATCTTTTTTGTGACCAGATCCAACCTCCTCCTGTCGATTGTTTCCCAGGAACTCGTTGCAATTCAGGCGATTTTGCAGGAGAGATGAGTGCACGTCCTTCTACGCTGCCATCTTAGCTCCACCCTGAGAAAGATTGTTATTTTTCCAAAGTCCAAGGTTTCCCTATATCCTTTTTTTTTAATTTTTTTATTTTTTAAAGATTTATTTATTTATTTATTTTGGGCAGGGGTCAGGTTGGGGAGGGAGGGGAGCGGGCGGGCCACTTCTATTGGTCTTTCATTTCTCTGTTTTCATCCGTCTTGTTCTTTGGCTCCTGTGGGCCTCCCATCGCGGTGGCCTCTGTGGCTGCAGAGCACTGGCTCTGGGTGCATATGCTCCAGAGCTCCGGCTCAGTGATTGGACACATCAGTTCTGCCGCTCCGCGGCACGTGGGATCTTCCCAGGCCAGGGCTCGAACCGGCGCCCCTTGCACTGCAAGGCGGTGTCCTTAACCGCTGGACCACCAGGGGAAGCCCTCCCTATATCCTTAGTCTACCATCTTATTCATTTAAAAATTTTTTTTTCTCATCTACTTCTAGGGCTGACTTTGTTTTTCACATGTAGACAAATCTGAACTGTACATTTCTAGTCTTCCTTTCTCCTAAGCTATAGATTCGAGTCTCAAATATTTATTGTAAGCCTACTTTTGAATATCTTACTCTCACCTGAAGATAAAAATATCTAAGGCCCAACCATGTCATTTTCACCATTCTCTTTTCAGAACTACTCAGCCTACTCTGTGTCATGCATATCAGTTAATGGCAAGTATTCAGTCTCATCAGAGAAGCTAGAACATTGAGTCCATTCTGACTGCTCCCTCTCTCACCCTCTAAGTGATTGTTTTCCTTTAAAAGTGAAAATATGTCCAACTCAGTCATTGGCAACTCTTTGAGACCCTATGGGCTGTAGCCCACTAGGCTCCTCTGTCCATGGAATTCTCCTACTGGAGTGGGTTGCCATTTCCTCCTCCAGAGAATCTTCCTAACCCAGGGATGGAACATATCCCAGGGTCTCCCACATGGCAGGTAGATTCTTTACTGCCTGAGTCACCAGGGAAGCCCAGTGTCTTCTGAAGGGGCATTTGAGTTCCTTTCTTCATCATTCTTCGAGTGTCAAGTGTCATTGATAAGTCCTTACCTTCTATTTATAACATCTTCTTCCTAACTGGCCTGACCACCCTCAGAGTTGCTTTTCTAAATGCCTTAAGATCTGTTTGTTCTGCATATTGAGGGTGGACAGGTAGCCTCCATGGGAGGTGAGGGTTCCTTACAAAGCAAAAGGCTAACAGAGATGTCTTAAAGAGACATCCCATGTATATGTTTTATAGATCAATAAAAGATACCAGGAGAGAACTAAGAGCTGTAATGTTCTAAACCACTCTGATTAAGTACCATTAAGAAACTAGGCTCAACCAGTTCTGGAATCACAGAGATAAAAATGGACCTTCATTTATTTACTTACAAATATTTATTTATTTTTATTATTTCTTTGGCTGCGTCAAGTTTTAGTGGCAGCATGTGGGATCTAGTTCCCCTACCAGTACTCCAACCCAGGCCGTCTGCATTGAGAGTGTGGAATCTTAGCTACGGGACCATCAGGGAAGTCCCTGGACCTTCATTTCTTTATCCTGTAATTAGTACTTGAGCACCTACCATGAACAAACATGCATTCTTCTATGAACTAGTATTGCAGCCTTGAGAAAGACGATAAGTCCCTGGGTACTGTCAGAGTTTATATTCCCATGCTGAAAACTAATAGTAAAGAAATAAGTAAATAAGATATCAGAAAACAAAAAACTACCATGCTGAGCATAAAGGTAGGATGGTATGGCCTTGAGTTGTTGCTCTGGGCGGCCAAGATTGGCCTGAGTAACTGGCGTTGGATACCAGTACACCATGGCAGAGTCGGGACTCCCTGGCCCAGCATCAGGATGGCCTGAGAGGAGCTCTGACCTGACGACAATAGACCCAAGGAGAGGAGCCATGAAGCAGACCCCATGGGTCAAGTCAGGGGACTCAGTTGGTGGCCTAAGGCAAGTCTCCCCTTCTCTCTGGACCTCTAAGGTGCTTTCCACCACCAGCACTCTATTGTTATTTGCCTTCTTGGGTCCTGGGTCCCTCAAAATAGTCTTCTACCACTACTACTTCTTTTCCTCCAGTTTAGGATTTCAACTGCAAACCCTGGCTGGGCCTCTGCTCCATCTTCATGGAGCATTGCTTGACCAATGGCAGGGAGAGCATCTGGCAGCCAGGGCACAGGGTGTAAATGTTGGGAGCAGCTCTTGGCAAACACATGACTGCTGGGTCCCTTAATTCCACCAGGCTGCAGGATCTTAAGAGGCATCAGAACACCAGAGAAGCCACGTTAACATTCAACAAGATGACCTTCTCCTGAAAGACAGTCATCTTGGTTCAACTGAAGGATTACACATCTGTAAAGGAGCACATGAGCAAAACTGAGTACTCAAGATGAATTAATTAATTAATTAATTTTAACATTTATTTTTGGCTATTCTGGGTTTTCACTGCTGCCACAGGCTCTTCTCTAGTTGCACGGAGTGGGGGCTACTCTCTAGTTGAGATGAGCAGGCTTCTTGTTGCAGTGACTTTTCTTGTTGTTGAAGTTGGGCTCTAGGGCTCACGGGCTTCAATAGTTGTGGCACAGGGCTCAATACTTGCAACTCACAGGCTTAGCTGCTCTGTGGCATGTGGGATCTTCCCGGATCAGGGATTGAACTCATGTTTCCTGCATTGGCAGGTGAACTCTGCCACTGAGCTACCAAGGAAGCAAGGGTAAAATTTTTAAATAAAGAAGAATAACAAAAATGACTATTATATATATATATATATATATATATATATACATATATATAAATCACATACATATTTATATAAATATATAAGCTTCTTTCACGGCTCAGATGGTAAAGAACCCACCTGCAATGTGGGAGACCTGGGTTCGATCTCTGGGTTGAGAAGATCTCTTGGGGAGGGGCATGACAGCCCATTCCAGTATAACAAGGTATATATTTATATAAATATACAATAAACACATATCAGGAAAAGATTATATTATTTTTATATGTACCTTGTTATATATATTTACATAAATATATATAACATATAATTGCACAGTGAATAAAAATTTTAGAAAGGAATTTTGCATTGTATAAATTAAATTGGAAAAGTTGTCAGCTTTGAAAATCCACTCAGCAGATGATCTTTCTCATGAATCATTTCTCCAACTTTTAGAAACAAAATGAAGACAGATTCTCCAGCAAATTTTATGTTATATAACTCTGTTTTTAAAGTTTCCAAATTCACTTTATATTTTTGAAAGTAGCTGTGTCTTACATTTATATTTTCTTTTATTGTGTAATTTTCACAAGCCTCAAAAAGGACCAATTGTTCACATGAATTGCAGATGTAATTAAGGACACCCTGGGCTGTGGTTTTCTCTCCTCATTGTGCATTGCTGAGATAAAATCTAAAGAGAACATCTTGCTGTGCACTGCACAGCTGACCAGGCCATGAGGAGGAAGGATCAGGGATTGCTGCCACGTTTATTGTGTTTATTTTTAAGGAGATTGAACTGAGTTGTGTGTACATAAATATGAATTTTAAATCGATAAGAAATCCAAAGGCTTTTTAAATTGCACAACTCTGGCTGGCACATTGAAGGTATTACTATGCTTTTAAAGCAAAGTAACAGCTTTCATTTGTTCCTCCCATCTAAGTAATAAGCAGGGATGGCCATCCTTATTATACAGGTCAGCAAAAATGCCTAGGATAAAAAAGGGAGTTGCTGGAGGTCTCACAGAGTCTATAGCAGAGTCAGATGATACATTAGAGAGTCCTGGCTCCTTACTAGTGCTTGGCAAATAATGAAAATGTTGGAAGAGATGACGGAAAGAAGAAAGAAATGAAAGGAAGGAAAAGGGAGACACACTCAGAGAGTATTTGTTACTCTATATTGCTTACTCAGTTGTCGTCTGACCCTCCTACTGGAATCTAAGTTCCATAAAGGCCAACATTTTTTCTGTCTCTTTTACTGTCGTGTATATGTTAGTGCCTAGCATAGTACCTAGCACATAGAGATGATGAGTTACTGAATAAAAGTGTCTCAGATTAATCCTGAATTACGTCAAAAGGATCATTTGAAAGTAGCTAGATTATAAATCAGTCTTATTTAGATTTTTTTATTTCAATTTCAAATGAA